>CM029619.1:20508504-21108504 GCA_017311315.1 Dendrocalamus latiflorus | reverse complement strand
GTGGCGGCAGTGGAGCTAGCGACTAGCTGAAGTAGGCGCTCGAGCGCTCCGTCCCCTACTCTTCGAAGTGGCGGCAGTGGAGCTAGCGACTCGCTGAAGTAGGCGATCGCGCGCTCCGTCTCCTACCCTTTGAAGTGGTGGCAGCTGAGCTGGCGACTAGCCAAAGTAGATGCTCGAACGCTTTGTCCCTTACCCTTCGAAGTGACGGCAGCGGAGCTGGTGACTAGCCGAAATGGACGCTTGAGCGCTCCGTCCCGTACCCTTTGAAATGGCGTCAGCGGAGCTGGCGACTAGCCGCCGAAGCAAGTGTCGTTGGAAAGCTATACGCGTGTCAGATCCAGATTTTATAATCCGGAATATACTGTGTTTAGCTGCACTATTCCCTGGATCAGTAGATAGTGCTCACAGATTACAGTTCTGAATATCAAAGATCATATCATGCGGAAGCGTAAATGTAATAGTAAACTTACTCATGGGCCGATTAGGCCGAAATCAATAAATGGCAGCAACGGAACGAAGCACACAGGTGGGACTCTCAGGACATGCCCACAGGCAGCCAACTGGAGGTTCGCGACCTAGCCCTTGACATCTTCATCTTCTCTGCCAGCTTGTCCAATCTTGTTGCTGAGGCGAGGTGATTTGATTCCTGATTCTGAATTTTGTCGCAAAAGCGAGTGTGAGCACTCCAACCCCGTGCTCCGCGAGCCAATACACAGAATGCAAATAGATAGTACGCATGGCTTATCAAAGGAGAGGCTCGGGTTATTTTATTTGCTAGAATCGCTTTTAGTAGCATTATTATTATTATTTAATCATAGTATTATTATTGCTACCTAAACTCCACATAACAATTGCCATAATTGACTTAATCCACCAAAAACACACTTTCCTTACTGATTGCTGTCTAAGACTCCAAACAGCGAGTGTCATCATTTAACCAATCCACCAATCATACACTTTCTATATTGATTGCTGTCTAAAACTCCAAACAGCGGATAACTCCAATTATACAATCCACTAATCAATTGCTTCCTAAATCCCCAAACAGTGAGTATCATAATTTATATAATCCGCCGATCAATTGCTGCCTAGAACTCCAAACAGCTAGTGACATCATTTCTCTAATATCATTTAATTAATCCACCGAACACACACTTTCTATACTGAGTGCTGTCTAAAACCCCAAACAGCGACTATCATCAATTATACAATCCACCAATATCTTTTGTATTCCAATTACCTAACAACCCATTCCTTTTGCTATTGATCCATAACCATAATTTGCTCTTACAATAATCAATCTCATTTTTCATTATCTACCCCTAACTAAATTCACTAGTATATCTTCACAAAGAATACCATTGATCAAGTATACGATTCACTAGTATATATCCACCAAGAATATCATTGATCAAGCCTACGATTCACTAGTATTCATCCACCAAGAATATCATCATCAAGTTTATACTCCAATAATCATATCTCCAAATTCCCAACAATTCCATTGACTCATCTAGTAATCGATCAAATCCTATTAATTCCATTATCGCCAATATCTCCCAAGAATTTAAATTATCAGTGTCATAATCCAGCAAATACCTTTGCACTCCCTAATTCTCCAAAAATCATTTAATTTATCTATCTAGCCTATATATTCATTTAAGCTCCATCAAATTATTTCTCCTAGACTCCACACTATCGTTATCCCTTTTATGATCAACATGAATCCACCAACATCTTTATGCGATTACCATAAACAGCCATCTTCCTTTCTTCGACTCTATTTATTCTTCCTGACATTTCATTTGTGAGAAGTATTACCATTATTTAAAAATATAATACATAGAAATTTCCTGAGACCTAGCAGTTTTGAACAAAAACATAATGTTCAAGAAAATGCAATAATAATAGCGATCCAGATTCCATCTACCGTTATATGGCATCTGCACCATATAGCATCTTTCAGCGTTATAGCCGCTTAACTCACCACTGGGACGACACCCAGGTCAATTCAAATCAGGGCTTTCCATTGCCCTCCACTTTTTCCATTCCCCTTCATAAAGTATTTTGAAATAGAACTATATCTGGTTAGTTCCCATGTCCGCCCTTGACTGTGGGCACGGCTATTCGAATAGTTTTGACTCTGCGGAGTTTGCACACTTTAACCACAAGAGACGGTTCACTCGTTGCCCCACACGATTCCTTAGCCATGCGGTTGAGCAAACCATCACAGTAACCGTTCAAAGTACCTCGCCCCGTCCATCACCTCACCCTATGGGCCGCTCCCACTTGCGATGGGTCCCATACGTTGTGCGGGATGTTCCCCTCCTATGCGCCTAGCAGCTGTCCTCACCGTACTGCTAGCACGCCGCAAAAGAACTTCACTCACAAAGAGTGTCCCATTCAAGCCGTCACCCAGAATCGCTACTTGCACCACCACTTCTCCTCCACCAATGATGATGATTTTCGGGGTTCGGTAAGTTTACTAGGCCAAGTTGTACTTTACAGACTTGTGGTTGTACATGTTTTACACAGGAGGTCATGACAAGATTCAGTCCTTAGGATTATCTGGGCGGTTCTACCACAAGCCACACTCTCGTGCACACCTGCACCATACCCCCGAACCATCCGCCCAGATAGATAAGCAATTTGAAGTTTTTGGGAATATAAAATAACCATATCCAACATACACCAGTCATTACCACCATGACTGCCCAACCAACTTTTCTCATGATTGAAAGTGATGCTTGAGAGTTCTTGCTCCCCAAGTATCTAAGCAAAACTAAGCATGGCATATAATTACGGATTTATTTTTGAAAGGTTACTATTATAACTTTTGCTAGGGCAACAAAGTTCACATATTCAAATATTCCAAAGGAGGTGTAATATTAATCAAGGTAAACAATGGGCATATAACTAGAATATCAAATTAATCATGCCTTTGCATATAAAATAACAGCATGCAATTTGATAATTTAAACAAAAGTAATTTGCAGAAAATGTAGGTTCAACATGATCAAAGTATTGACTCGCCTTGGTCACAAGAGTCAAGGTCTTGATTTTCTTGAGCTTCTAGGGTGACTGCCTCGGCCTCTTCCTCTTTGAGCTTCGTATGCTATTTTACCGTGCGTGAAATCCAAATAAAAAGAAAAGCAGCAAATCACTCAAAAATATCACCAGAAATTCAAATGAGCTCTACAAATCATGGTTTTAGTTCCATTGGATAGATCTTGAATTTAGATGAATTTAGAAATTTGTTTCACCCTATTTGGAGTTAAAATGAGTAAGTTATGCTCATTCAAAGTTTTCAGTTGAGTTAAATCCAAAAATTATTAAACCCTGACAGGTGGGTCCCTCTCTCTATTTTAGACTTTACTTTTATTTTTATTCTCTATACATTGTGCATATGACAGGTGGGACCGGCTAATATTAAATAAATGGGACTTGGCCCACATGTCAGTGAGAGTGCATATATTAATCCAGCATTAGCACTTATGAGGGTCATTAGTCACTAATTAATTTAGCATCTATTAATTGTGTCTGAACAGTAATTTTGTTTACTAATTAATTTGCATTAGTTACTGTGTAACCTTTGATTATTACCTTAATTACCCCTGTTACCGTGGGCTAACAAAAGGTTAAAACAAATCCCCTAATTCGGCAGAACAAGGATTCGAACCCGGGCCCGGTGGGATGAGAGCGTGCGCCGTTAGCCACCCGGCTCTCGGGTCTTACCTGACCGGGGGGGGGGGGGCGAAGCTTTGCTGTTGAGTATGGCGTGGGGAGGGGCTGAGGCAGAGGAACTCGGGCAGTGACCGGGCGGCGGCGCCGGTGGCGAGGGGTGGCCAGAGGGAATCAAGTGGCGCCTAAAATGGAATCCCCGCGTATTGGTGCAGCTCGTGGAGGCGTCGGCGGGGCTCGGGGTGTACTGTGGTGAGCCGGCGGCGTGCGACGGCGGCGACGCAGGGAGTGGCTCGGCGCCGGTGAGATAGGGCGGCGGGGAGCCTTGGCCGGCGGTCGTGGGGGCTTCGGGACCTCGAGGTGGCACTCCCGTCGCAAGGAATTGAAGCGAAAGTGGTCGGGGAGACGGTGGCGGTGAGGATGGAAGTGATGGCCGGAGTTTGGGGAGAAGGATCGTTCCGGCGAGCTCGGGCTTTTGGGGGCGATTCACTGCGGTGGAGTGACGAGGGGGATGTGTGGAAGCGATTGGGGGCACGCCCTCCCTCTTATGGAGACGGGGCGGACCGAGCGGCGGGGAAGGTCCGGGCGGAGGTGGCGGTGGACCGGGCGGAGGGGTGGTCCGCCGTTTCTTGCTCGGGCGTGGGGCTCGAGCGCGCGGAGTGCCTGGCGAGCGGCGCGGTGCAGAGGGCAGGGAGCGGCGACGGGACGGCGTGCACAGGGCTCGAGCGCGCTGCCAGAGGGGAGCAGAGCACGCGCGGAGAGAGAGGAAAGGGGAAAAAAGGAAGAAGGATGCGCTGGCGCGGGCTGGGCGTGGGGTCCGCTGGCCAGTGGGGAGAGGCGCGCGAGGGTTGGGCTGGGCCAACCGGCCTGGTCTGACCCCCTTGCTTTCTTCTTTTTTTACTTATTTCTATTTTTGTGTATGTATACATATATTTATTTTATTTATATATATATATATGTTCTTACATATATTTCTTTTGTTTGCACATTCATTTTTATACATGCATATATTTCCTTTATGCCAATATTTTTGTATAATTACCTTTTATGTCTTGCTCATCTTTCTGGGTCCTTGTATGCATACTTGTATTGGTTCAATTTATTTTTGTTTCCCTTTATATAAAATGATATTTTATATTTTATTAACTCAGATTTCTCTCCCCTTATAATGGATCATCTTTTCAGATTCGAATTTATAATTTTGAGTTTCCTTTATTTGCATATTCCCATGTATAGCATTACTAATATTGATTTTGTTTTTGGTCCTTCTTGAATTTCTTTAACTTTTGGGAGCTCAATCAAAATTTAAGAACACCCTGAAAATCCAAACTCAAATATAATATTTGACAAAAATAACTCAAGGGCTTCATATTTTCAAATTTAAAATTTCAGGATGTTACAAATCTACCCCCCTTAAAAAGAATCTCGACCCCAAGATTCCGATAGAATAGAAAGAAAGGATGTGGGGTTATATTGGTTAGCAATGGGTTTCTGGGTGTTGCTCGACGTATAGTTCTTTAACTTCATGGAGAGATGAAAATCTGCACAATAGGGTTAGCACTTGGAGAAGTCAAAAGGGAAGAGAGATACTTTATTCTTCTAGATAGGTCGTAGACTTCCAATTACTTGCTCTTTGACATTGTTGTCTTCACGCCATCGTAGAATGGAGTAGTTGCATCGCCTATTGGACATATGGTTGTAGAATTTCTTATTGATAGGTGGGTAGCAATGGTCTGTGCCCTAGGGGTAGTGGGCCTTAGGGACGCAGAGGTGACGATGGGCCTATCAAGGTGGTGGTCCTTCACTTCTACTGGGATCCCATTATTGGTCTTCCGCTTTGCCAAGCACGACGATTTTTGCTAAAGGTACGTCTTGTAGTCCTCATCGCCAGAAGATTTTCTGGCCTTGCGAATCTCCTTGTACTGGTTTGATTAGCTCTGAGCCCTTGTTGCTGCACCTCAAAATACACATCGCAGCAGTTCTTCGACATTTTTGTCTCTTAGTACTACCCCCTTAAAATAAATGACAATTGTCATTATTCATCCATAGTACTCTAGCTATCTTGATAATCAACATATTTGAGGAGCAATTCATGGGGCAAGAATCTTGTCCTTTGCAGAAACAGGTGACCTTGCTCTGTGGGCTCTCTCCTGGCGGGTGGTCTTATTCATAGTGATGTTGTTTTCCTTAAATACTGGGAGGTTGAAAAGTCTTCGCGTCTTCTTGATTCCCCTGGTTTTGGGTAACTTGTTATTTCGTTCCTTTGGATCCGATGGGGTTTTTTGCAAGAGGTGAGAGGGAATAGCATAAGGGAAGGATAGAATCGTGGGGATGAGGTAGTCTAAGCCCATTCTAACTTTAAAAGAGCACACCCAGGGAGCTGGAGTGAAACTGAGCCACACAAATTTTTAAAAGCAAGCTTTTCCTGTGACTACGAAATAGGACGCCCGAGGGCAAGAGGACAGTGCACAGGGACCAACGAAAACCTTGCGATAATACAACGTCTACTCGAGAAGCACACGTAAGGGGCATAGGGTTTATCTACATAGTTCGTTTAAAACGAGACCTTCTGATCTTCATGACCATCTTCAACGTTTCTAACCTTAAATTTTTAAAGTAAGGGTATGAGAAGGAGATCAAAATTTTCCTTTTGAATCAATAGAAGGAAGAGGGGAATATTTGGGGGTAATTTGATTGATATCAGCGCACACGCTGGGTTATTGTTTTGAATTCGGGGTAAGAGAGCTTTAAAAGTAAAATTTGGCTAAGACAGCATATAGATGAGGGGGGAATCATCTAAGAGAGATAAGGATGAGCAGTATAACTTATATTTTTGGAAATAGTATTTTAGAGAAATATTTCTAATTATGAAACTAACGGCCAGGCTAACTAGGTCACGACCTGTAGTCGATATGCTCTGATACCATCCCTGTCAGACCCAGATTTTATAATCCGAAATCTACTGTGTTTAGCTGCACTATTCCCTGGATCAGTAGATAGTGCTCACAGATTACAGTTCTGAATATCAAACATCATATCATGCGGAAGCGTAAATGTAATAGTAAACTTACTCATGGGCCGATTA
Source organism: Dendrocalamus latiflorus (assembly GCA_017311315.1). Lineage (NCBI taxonomy): Eukaryota > Viridiplantae > Streptophyta > Magnoliopsida > Poales > Poaceae > Dendrocalamus > Dendrocalamus latiflorus. The sequence goes on along the minus strand of CM029619.1, from coordinate 21,101,738 downwards.
GGCCGAAATCAATAAATGGCAGCAACGGAACGAAGCACACAGGTGGGACTCTCAGGACATGCCCACAGGCAGCCAACTGGAGGTTCGCGACCTAGCCCTTGACATCTTCATCTTCTCTGCCAGCTTGTCCAATCTTGTTGCTGAGGCGAGGTGATTTGATTCCTGATTCTGAATTTTGTCGCAAAAGCGAGTGTGAGCACTCCAACCCCGTGCTCCGCGAGCCAATACACAGAATGCAAATAGATAGTACGCATGGCTTATCAAAGGAGAGGCTCGGGTTATTTTATTTGCTAGAATCGCTTTTAGTAGCATTATTATTATTATTTAATCATAGTATTATTATTGCTACCTAAACTCCACATAACAATTGCCATAATTGACTTAATCCACCAAAAACACACTTTCCTTACTGATTGCTGTCTAAGACTCCAAACAGCGAGTGTCATCATTTAACCAATCCACCAATCATACACTTTCTATATTGATTGCTGTCTAAAACTCCAAACAGCGGATAACTCCAATTATACAATCCACTAATCAATTGCTTCCTAAATCCCCAAACAGTGAGTATCATAATTTATATAATCCGCCGATCAATTGCTGCCTAGAACTCCAAACAGCTAGTGACATCATTTCTCTAATATCATTTAATTAATCCACCGAACACACACTTTCTATACTGAGTGCTGTCTAAAACCCCAAACAGCGACTATCATCAATTATACAATCCACCAATATCTTTTGTATTCCAATTACCTAACAACCCATTCCTTTTGCTATTGATCCATAACCATAATTTGCTCTTACAATAATCAATCTCATTTTTCATTATCTACCCCTAACTAAATTCACTAGTATATCTTCACAAAGAATACCATTGATCAAGTATACGATTCACTAGTATATATCCACCAAGAATATCATTGATCAAGCCTACGATTCACTAGTATTCATCCACCAAGAATATCATCATCAAGTTTATACTCCAATAATCATATCTCCAAATTCCCAACAATTCCATTGACTCATCTAGTAATCGATCAAATCCTATTAATTCCATTATCGCCAATATCTCCCAAGAATTTAAATTATCAGTGTCATAATCCAGCAAATACCTTTGCACTCCCTAATTCTCCAAAAATCATTTAATTTATCTATCTAGCCTATATATTCATTTAAGCTCCATCAAATTATTTCTCCTAGACTCCACACTATCGTTATCCCTTTTATGATCAACATGAATCCACCAACATCTTTATGCGATTACCATAAACAGCCATCTTCCTTTCTTCGACTCTATTTATTCTTCCTGACATTTCATTTGTGAGAAGTATTACCATTATTTAAAAATATAATACATAGAAATTTCCTGAGACCTAGCAGTTTTGAACAAAAACATAATGTTCAAGAAAATGCAATAATAATAGCGATCCAGATTTCATCTACCGTTACATGGCATCTGCACCATATAGCATCTTTCAGCGTTATAGCCGCTTAATTTACCACTGGGACGACACCCAGGTCAATTCAAATCAGAGCTTTCCACTGCCCTCCACTTTTTCCATTCCGCTTCATAAAGTATTTTGAAATAGAACTATATCTGGTTAGTTCCCATGTCCGCCCTTGACCGTGGGCACGGCTATTCGAATAGTTTTGACTCTGCAGAGTTTGCACACTTTACCCACAAGAGACAGTTCACTCGTTGCCCCACACGATTCCTTAGCCATGCGGTTGAGCAAACCATCACAGTAACCGTTCAAAGTACCTCGCCCCGTTCATCACCTCACCCTATGGGCCGCTCCCACTTGCGATGGGTCCCATACGTTGTGCGGGATGTTCCCCTCCTATGCGCCTAGCAGCTGTCCTCACCGTACTGCTAGCACGCCGCAGAAGAACTTCACTCACAAAGAGTGTCCCATTCAAGCCGTCACCCAGAATCGCTACTTGCACCACCACTTCTCCTCCACCGATGATGATGATTTTCGAGGTTCGGTAAGTTTACTAGGCCAAGTTGTACTTTACAGACTTGTGGTTGTACATGTTTTACACAGGAGGTCATGACAAGATTCAGTCCTTAGGATTATCTGGGCGGTTCTACCACAAGCCACACTCTCGTGCACACCTGCACCATACCCCCGAACCATCCGACCAGATAGATAAGCAATTTGAAGTTTTTGGGAATATAAAATAACCATATCCAACATACACCAGTCATTTCCACCATGACTTCCCAACCAACTTTTCTCATGATTGAAAGTGATGCTTGAGAGTTCTTGCTCCCTAAGTATCTAAGCAAAACTAAGCATGGCATATAATTACAGATTTATTTTTGAAAGGTTACTATTATAACTTTTGCTAGGGCGACAAAGTTCACATATTCAAATATTCCAAAAGAGGTGTAATATTAATCAAGGTAAACAATGGGCATATAACTAGAATATCAAATTAATCATGCCTTTGCATATAAAATAACAGCATGCAATTTGATAATTTAAACAAAAGTAATTTGCAGAAAATGTAGGTTCAACATGATCAAAGTATTGACTCGCCTTGGTCACAGGAGTCAAGGTCTTGATTTTCTTGAGCTTATAGGGTGACTGCCTCGGCCTCTTCCTCTTTGAGCTTCGTATGCTATTTTACCGTGCGTGAAATCCAAATAAAAAGAAAAGCAGCAAATCACTCAAAAATATCACCAGAAATTCAAATGAGCTCTACAAATCATGGTTTCAGTTCCATTGGATAGATCTTGAATTTAGATGAATTTAGAAATTTGTTTCACCCTATTTGGAGTTAAAATGAGTAAGTTATGCTCATTCAAAGTTTTCAGTTGAGTTAAATCCAAAAATTATTAAACCCTGACAGGTGGGTCCCTCTCTCTATTTTAGACTTTACTTTTATTTTTATTCTCTATACATTGTGCATATGACAGGTGGGACCGGCTAATATTAAATAAATGAGACTTGGCCCACATGTCAGTGAGAGTGCATATATTAATCCAGCATTAGCACTTATGAGGGTCATTAGTCACTAATTAATTTAGCATCTATTAATTGTGTCTGAACAGTAATTTTGTTTACTAATTACTTTATACTCCGCAGAGTACGCGGAGGCGCGAAGCCGTCCCGCGATTTTTTTACTCGGTGGAGTGCGCGCAGAGCCTTGCTTCCGCGTGACTTATTTATACTCCGAAGAGTGCACGAGGAGGCTTGCCTTCGCATGTCTTATTTATACTTCGAAGAGTGCGCACAGAGATGCGTGAAGTGGCGCCTGCATTTTTCAGGCCGAAGGGCATCCTGACGAAGCAGTATGTCCCTACCGACGTTATGAAGCTGGTCTTGTCTTCGTCGTCTTGTGCCATATGAATCTGATGGTAGCCGGAGTATGCGTTCAGGAGCTCATAAGTTCACACCTTGCTGTGGCATCCACCAGCTGATCTACGCAGGGCAACAGGTAATTATCCTTCGGACACGTCTTATTGAGAGCGGTGAAATCAATACACATGCGCCAGGCCCCAGTAGCTTTCTTCACCAACACCGGGTTAGCAAGCCAGTTCGGGTGCTGGACTTCGTGGATGACTCTGGACCAGAGGAGTTTTGCCACTTCTACTTTGGCCGCCTGTTGTCGCTCTATTGACATACGCCGGAGTCTCTGCCTGACCGGCTTGGCATCGGGGCGGACCGCCAGAGTATGTTTGATGAGGGTGCGGTCAACGCCCTTTATGTCATCTAGGGACTACATATATATAAACCAGCTAGAGCACAAAGATGACAATCTGAAATGTAATGCATTTAGTGAGCAAGTCAAGTCATCAATGAGCAAAGTCTAACTAGAGATATCTAAGGATGACTCAGGCCATGTCAATTAGCTAAGCGGAAACAAGAAGCTAGTGTTGAGTCAATTAGAGTGCTACAAGCTCAAGAGTTTATCATTCGGTTAAGCACTTTTCATCTTTAGGTGATTATGCAAATCTTGCACATTTGACATATTTTCTTTTAAAGCTTATAGCTGTTTCCAACCAAAAATTTTATCATGTGCTAGATCTCAAGCCTTATGCGACTACTCCAAGCGAGAAGCTTAAGAAGATAGTCCAGGTCATCCAAAACTCCCCCTGAGTTCATGCCTAGTGCAATGGCAAGCCGTCTCATGAGAAAGAATTGGTGAAATCAGTTTTTTCGCACATAAAAAGAGATCCTTTTGCTTTTTAACAGATTGTGCTAACTCATGATGTATCAAGATGCTAAAATAGCTCAATCTAAGATTCAACCTAGATTCAAGACTCAACTCAGCCTATTTGACATGGCATGAATCATAAAGGGATAGCTCAAGCAAGACTAATCTCGAGTGCTAATATGACAAGTTTTAACTTATCATGGCAGAAAGCTAGTCTACACATATGAAGTCATGATAAATCTAGCAAGCTAAGCACAAGACATGGCAAGGTGTAAAGCATTGAAGCATGTCATAACAGGATAATAATCAAGGCTCAATGCAGATTAATTATAATGCTAGAATGCTGAAAATGCAAGAAAGTCCAGCTCCCCCTCAACATTAGATGCAACTTTTAGTTCAAGTTGAGTTATGTCAAAATTAAGCTTCAGAAGCTCCCAAATGAACTCCCCCTGAACCAAAGCAATAAAATCGAGAAGCTGGCAAAGAAAACCAAACAGGCAGTCCTTAAAGCATAGAAAAGATATAGAAGCAACTATGGCTTAAACTGACTCTCATCTACCCCAAATGACTCCAGGACAAACAGCTGATCGTCGAACACACACTAGAGAGCAAACACGTACCCTGTCTACCCGAGGGTGGCCCAACCCTCGCTAGAACCTACAAGAAGTGAGTGAGCTCAACCTAGTGAGATAAGAAATAGCTAATCCTGGAAGCACAAGATAAGAGTAAGAAGTCTAAGCAACTCAACACAAGAAACACTCTAACCTATGCTAGAAGGACTTAACCCAATGCACCCGCAAATGCAATGCAACAGAAATGAGACAGAAGCATAATTAATATAATAAAGCAGTAAAGCCCAAACTCCCCTCACTACAGTCCGTAAGGACAAACCACCCCAAGCTCTCCCCGCAGAGCTGAAAACCTCGAACTGTCCAAAGGCTTGGTGAAGATATCAGCCAACTGGTGGTCACTCTCCACAAACTGGAGCACTATGTCACCCTTCTCTACATGGTCTCTAAGGAAGTGGAAGCGAATATCAATATGCTTGGTCCGAGAGTGCTGCACTGGGTTCTTAGCAATGTTGATAGCAGACGTGTTATCACAAAAGAGTGGAACACTGTCTAAGGCTAACCCAAAGTCCCGCAGGGTCGAAACCATCCAAAGTACCTGGCTGCAGCAACTGGCAGCAGCAACGTACTCGGCCTCTGCAGTGGACTGTGCAACACCGGACTGCTTCCTCGAAGACCAGGAAACGAGAGAAGTGCCAATGAACTGGCAGGTGCCGGAAGTGCTCTTCCTATCTATCCTACAGCCAGCAAAGTCTGCATTCGAAAAGGCTCTCAAGGAAAGACAGGATGAGGAAGAGTACCAGATACCATAGTCAATGGTAGCTCGAAGGTACCGAAAGATGCGCTTCACCGCCTGGCGGTGAGATACGCGAGGAGAAGCCTGAAAACGAGCACACAGACACACGGAGAAGTGTATGTCTGGTCTCGAGGCAGTGAGGTAAAGAAGGGAGCCGATCATACTTCTGAACTCTTTCTGATCAATTGGCTCGCCATCCTCATCTGGGTCAAGATAGGCTGTAGAAGCCATGGGAGTCGACACAGGCTTACCATCGCTCATGTCGAAGCATCTCAGGAGGTCACGAGTGTACTTTCCTTGATGAAGAAATGTACCCTCCCGAGACTGCTTGATTTGGAAGCCAAGGAAGAAGGTCAACTCCCCCATCATACTCATCTCAAACTCGGTGCTCATGACATCCGAGAACTGTGAAACCAGAGTATGGGAAGAGCCGCCAAAGATAATGTCATCGACATAGATTTGGATGAGCAGAAAGTCAGTGCCATGCCGGCGGATGAACAAGGTCTTGTCTTGTCAACTTTACCCATCTCAAAACCATGACTTAACAAGTAGGACTTAAGCCTCTCATACCAAGCTCTAGGGGCTTGCTTAAGTCCATACAAAGCTTTGGAAAGCTTGAAGACATGGTTTAGGTATTCGGGGTTTTTGAAACCAGGAGGCTGTCGGACGTAGACCTCTTCCTCAATAAAGCCATTGAGAAAGGCACTCTTGACGTCCATCCGGTAAAGCTTGAAACCTTTAGAAGCTGCAAAGGTAAGCAGGATTCTAATGGCTTCAAGTCTAGCTACAGGGGCAAAGGTCTCCTCGAAATCTAGACCCTCAATCTGGGAGAACCCCTGAGCTACCAGTCTAGCCTTGTTTCGAATAACCACTCCATCCTCACTCTGCTTGTTCTTGAACACCCACTTAGTCCCAATAATATTGTGACCTCGCGGGGGCTCGACAAGCGACCAGACCTTGTTCCTCTCGAAGTTTTCTAGCTCCTCATGCATGGCATTGACCCAAGACTCATCAGATAAAGCATGAGAAATATCTTTGGGCTCAAAGGAGGCAATGAAAGCAGAATGAAAACAGAATTGAGATAAGCCAGATTTTGAGCGGGTCACACGCTCGAAAAGGTCTCCAATAATCTGCTCGGAGGGATGAGCTATCTGAATGTGTCTAGGAGGTCCTGGATGAGATGAACAAGTGGTCTCTACCTCATGAGCAGAAGAGGTAGGAACAGAGCCACTAGCTCCAGAAGAAGCGGAAGGCAGCGGCTGATCACCTCGAGGTGCGGTGGAAGACGGCACCTCAAGGGGTGGATGAAGGACTGGATCGGGTAGACAACCCTCATCTCCATCATCCACGAAGATGGGCTCAGACTGCTCTAAAGAACCTGAGATATCGGGCCTAGTCCCTGGACTGGCCTCATCGAAAGTAACCTCATAGGTCTCTACCATCTTACTAGACTCGCAGTTCCAAACCCGATAAGCCCGCGAAGAAGGCGAGTAACCTAGAAAGATCCCATCACAAGAGCGTGACTCGAACTTGTCTAGGTTCCCGGACTTCAAAATAAAACACTTGCAACCAAATACGCGAAAATGAGAAACACTGGGCTTTCGCCCGTATCTCAACTCATAAGAAGTGTGGTGCAAGTGTGCCCTAAGAAATACTCGATTTGAGACATGGCACGCGGTGGCTATAGCCTCAGCCCAAAACTTCCGCGGTGTAGAGTACTCATCAAGCATCGTCCTGGCCATCTCGACCAAGGTACGGTTTTTCCTCTCCACAACGCCATTTTGTTGTGGGATGTGCGGAGAAGAGAACTGATGCTCTACACCTGTCTCACCATAGAAACTCTCGAAATAGGAATTCTTGAACTCCGTGCCATTATCACTGCGGATCGCTCGTAAGGCACCCGGGAGCTCAACAGAAAGCCTACCGAAAAGATCTCGGAAATGTGAAAATGTCTCATCCTTCGAGGCTAAGAAAAACACCCAAGAATACCTCGAGAAGTCATCGACCACGACAAGAACATACCACTTCCCTCCTGCTGACTGCACTCGAGCTGGTCCAACAGTGTCCATATGGAGCAGCTGTCCCGGTGCATTGGTCATAGTAACTGTGACCGGAGGGTGAGAAGCGGCAACCATCTTGCCGTGCCGGCATGGAGCACAGACTAGATCTTTGACCATCTTGAGCTTTGGCAGACCACGAATGAGGTCGTGGCCGCTAACTCGGGTCAAATGGTCAAATCCGATATGACCAAGTCTCCTATGCCAGAAAGAGAGGTCGCGGGACTCAGAAGCAACTAAACACCTGAGAGGATCACCAGAAGACTCAGAAAAATTAGCACGAAAGATCCTCCCAAAACGAGAAATCCCGCAAACCAGACTACCCGAAGAATCAAGAATTTTGCAATTGTTTTTCTTGAAGCTCACCTCGAAACCGTCATCGGTAAGCTGAGAAACGGAAAGCAAATTGTACTGCAGCTTACTAACCAAGGCAACATCCTTAAGAATAAAGGAGGCATTAATACGCACAGTACCTTTGGCGATGACGCGCCCAGACGAAGTGTCTCCGAAGGTGATCGTCTCATCACCTGGAGCGCGGGCTAGGGAGGAGAACCAACGGGAGTCTCCGGTCATATGACGAGAACAACCGGAGTCTACAAGCCAAACCTTCTCCTTCCCTACCCGGCGAACCTGAGTCAAACAGAGAGTAAAGTCTTAGTACTGGGGTAAATCAAGAGTGATTTTGGCACCCAATACTGAGTAACACGTGGAGCAGATGAAGTAGTCAAGCACGACTGACCTCTATCTACCCTACGCTCTCCGTGACTCAAAGAACCAGAAGGTCTGTGAGCAGACCTGAAGCTGTTGCGGGGTCCGACTGCTACGGGAGAGCGAGTCGGAACACCGGCAACACGCAGATCACGCCGTGGGTAACTGTCTCGACGGGGGAAGCGTGATGTACCCTCTGGACGGCGGAAGTCACGACCCGGAGCAGCACGAGGACGAAAACCAGAAGACTCAGAAAAACCAAGTCCTCGATGCTGCCCAAACCTGTCAGAAGCAAACCTGGACCTTGTGCTAGTCTTAGGTGCACTCAGGATCTGGGGCTGACCCTGAATACGCCTAAGTGCCTCTGCACGATCTCTACGCGCAATCCTGGCGCGCCTGAAGCATCTCTCGATCGAGTGCCCATCCTTCTGACAGAAGGTACAGTGGTACTTCACCATCTGAGAGGTGGAAGTAGCACGAAGAGGCTTCGCCTTCTGAGTGGCCGAAGCAACAGGTGGAATCACCTTACTGTCAGAGATCGCTTGGACAAAGCCCGCTGATTTGAATTTGACCTCATCAGATCTGGGCTCGACCTCGATCACACCTCCCACTATGGGTCTGAGAATAGCAGGAGGATGCTTCCTCATATCCTCATAGAAGTCATATCCTAGACCTTGATTGAACTTACAAATCTTGGATTGGTCTAGAATAAGATTAAGCTTCTTCTTGCCTCCTACAAATCTCTCGAGAGTGTTCATAAGATACTGACACTCCCGAAAGAGAGAGGTGCAAGAAGAGCAGGGGGAAGAGGGAACAGCAGGAGGTAAGGAAGTAGATGAAGAACCAATAGCAGAGGAACGAATGGCTTGTGCACGCACAGCCGACTCAGAATGGACAGTCCTACTGCTAGTAGGTTGGTTCACGTCGCTAAGCGTCTCAACCTTACCCTGGGGCTTCTCCCCCTCCTCAACAATCACATCACAATGAGTTGATGGCTTCTCTAGTAAATCCTTAGTTAGCTTCACACATTTTTCTTCTAATGTAATCAAGTCAGATTTTAGTTTGTTACAATTAAAGCATGGTGAGCTAACAGGGTCCTTAGAAGCAAATTGAGCCAATCTATTGTTGTCATCAACTAGTTCTTGAAACTGTTTTGAGACAGATCCAAGTTCAGCAGTTAATTTAGGACAGTTTGAACATGAAGCAACTGGCTCACACAACCAAGCATACAACTCAGAAATTTTATGATCTACCTTCTTTAGATTCAACTTCAAATTATTGCAATTTTCACATGATTCAGGCAGATCAAGAAGCATGGTATAATGACCTCTAAAAGCATTGTCCTTATCCTCACATGAGGTGCAAGAAGTAGTCTCAACAACGGTAGATGAAATAGGCGCTACTCTACTCATCTCAAGCTCAGCAAGCAGACTAACATTCTCCACCTTAACAATATCGAGTTCAGAGGACAAACTATCATGCGAGGTCCTTAATTTCTCCATATCAACCAGCAAAGCAGAGCATGTATCACAATCATCATTAGAGAGAGCAGATGTAAGAGCAATAATCTCTAGTGACAGTCTATCTATTTCCTTCTCTAACTCAGCACACCTAGCCTTAGCTCTAGCATGAAAACCTCCTAGCTTAAGAAAAGCATGATTGAGCTGGTCGTAGGTGGGACATACCTCGTCCGAGTCGGAGTACAGCTCGCTGTCGTTGAGTTCGCCCTCGAGGGCCATGAAGCACATGCCAGAGAAGTCGTCGCCGCCATCCTTGGGCTCTTGGTCACCCGTCCCGTCGTCGTCGCTCCATCCCTCCACCTCGCTGAGGTCGAGGTCGTCGAAGGCGGTGAGGACGCGGTGGAAGAGCTTCTTGGCCTTCCCGAAGTTGCGGAACTTCTTCTTTCCCGGAGCAGGTGCTGAAGGCTTCGTGTTGCGGTTCTTGTCGGTGTAGTCGTTCTTGCCCGAACCGCCGTAGTCACCTTTACCCTTCCCAAGCTTGGGGCAGTTTGCTCGGATGTGGTTGGGGCCACCACACTCGAAGCAGATGACTGGTCCTCCTCTCTTTCTGTCTCTCCTACCCTTGTAGGCATGGGAAAACCTTCGGGCTAGGAGGGTCAGCTGATCATCCGCAAGCTGTTCTAACTGATCATCAGTTATGTCACAGAGAGCAGCAAGGGAGAAACCGCAAGAAGACTCAGAAGAGAGACCAGAAGCTGAACTGGGATCGGTGACCCAAGCCATCGACTATGACTTCGACCTACGAGAGACAACGTCAATCTCGTGAGTCTTGAGGCGCGAGTACAGCGCGTCAAGAGTCAAGGTCGAGAGGTCTGTCGTGTCTTTGATGGTGGTCACTTTCATCTCCCACACACGCAGATCGAGTGCCGCGAGCATCTGACGAGCGTTGTCCGAGTCGGGGTATGTGAGACCGACCGCTCGGAGGTTGCTCAAGATTTTGTGAAATCGCGAAAAGCACTCGTCCAGGGACTCACCAGCAAGCATCTCGAATTTGTTGTATTCGCGCTTGAACTGGTCCTGTCGAACCGTCTTAATTTGGGTGGTGCCCTCATGGTATGCGTCGAGGGTCACCCAGATATCGTAGGCGGACGACAGGTGAGAGATGCGATCGAATTCGCTTCTGCTTAAGCCCTGGATAATGATGTTCCTTGCCTTCGCATTTGCCTCAACATCGGGCATGTTTGCAACGTTGATGTTCTCATCGGCAGGAACAACATATCGCACCTTCACCTTCCGCCAGATGGCGTACCCCTGAGCCTGGATGTATGTCTGCATTCGGCTCTTCCAGAAGGGGTAATCGATGCCATCGAAAACGGGCGGCTTGGTGGAGTACTTGTCTGTCGCCATGGCTCTTGAGACCGGTTAAGATCTATGAATTAGAGCTAACCGGCTCTGATACCAATTGTAGGACTGAAATGGTGACAGAGGGGGGTGAATGTCGTTCGCTTTTATAATCGCCCCCGAGAATTCGCGAAAAACTCAGTTCTCCGATAGCTATAAAAAGCTATGAAAAAAAGAGAAAAAGAAAAAAAATTAAATCCCCACTAGAAAATACTTTCCTGGCTTGGCAAACACTTGAAAAAGAACTGTCCTAAAAAGATTCTATGAACTGCAATAACACACTTGAAATAGGAAAGCTTAAGCCTGCATATAGATGCTGCAAAGAAGGTGTAGGGACTGAAAAATTCAGAGATTTCAGCACACAGGAATGCACTGGAAACTGCTACCCGAGAGGCACTTTGCTGCCCACAAACTGCAGAAAAGATTAGAGAAAAACAACAACCTAAAGAAGCACAAAATGAGAGATAAGAGCAGTAAACAACATGCAGTTTTCAGCAAGAAGGGCTGCTGTTTTCAGCAAACAGAGCTGCAGATTTTCAGCAAACTGAGCTGCTGTTTTCAGCAAGATGAGCTACAGATTTTCAGCAAACTGAGCTGCTGTTTTCAGCAAGAAGAAGTCCTGAGAAGATTGCAATTTACTGCACTTAGCTGCACTAAAAAGGATCCAAGACTTCAACCAAAACTGGACTGAAACTCCCAACAAAACAACATGTTGCAGAACACTGAAAATAAAACAGCAAGCAGTAAAAGGCAGACCACCAATTTAAACTGAGAGATTGATGAAAACCAGCTGATCTTCTGAGCCCTAAAGACCAAGGAAAAAGTCCTAAATAGCATTAAGACCTTAGGAAACAAAGAGAACACACAAAGAGATCAAGAATTCAGATTTGAGCCAAAACCCTGAAAGATTACAGAGACTTCACTAAAAACCAGATTACTCTTCAATCACTGATCCTATGCACATGAAACTTTGAGGATAGGTTAGCAATAGCCTCTGGACAATATGTGCCAAGTTTCATGCCATCTTGACAAGGGAAACACGAAGAGCATCAAAACCCTAGAAAACTTGAAAAACTTCAGATAGGGCTCATGAAATTCAAATTACTCCATGATCTTAAGTCAATTGCACATGAGATTTTGCAGGTATGTTAGCAATAGCACAAGGACTCTTCAGACCAAAAATTAGCCCATTTCTCAAAGGGAAAAAAACTATCATAAACCCTAGAACTGCAAGAACTGAACATGGGAGGTCCAAAGAGTAAAACTGAAATCAAAGATGGGTTGTTGGGATTTCTACTGATCAAATGATCTTTGGGCCACATCCCAACATGAAACAACCCATTTTAACACTCTCCAACACCAGACAACAAGAAATCAAGAAACTCAAAAATCACCAAATGGAAGCATTGAAAAACAGAGAGCAAAAAGAGACTCAAGCACTGAATCAAACTCAAATACCATCATCTTGGATTGATAACGAGGAAGAGAGATACATGATTGCATAGAGTATCAGCTCATAACATCCCTACAACCCCATACATGCTTGGCTTACAAGAACTCCCTCACTATCCCTCTCAAGAGCTCTCAGAACACTCACATTGGAGACATCAAGGGAGACAGAGTCTGTATTCCACACCTACTCTCACCCACTAAAGAGCAAAGGGAAAACAACCTTCCCAAAGCCTCTTTTGACTAGTGTAAACCCTAATTCCCTCCAAATGCTCAAGTGGGCATGCAGTCCCTCCTCTCCTTTTATAGCGCTTGGCTAACGGGTCTCCGCCCCGTTACGCCCGCTACGTCCAACGGAGCCCGCTCCCGCTCGTGCAGCCTTGCGAATTTCCCGATTCGCCCCTCCTGCACCTTCCGGGAAGCTTCCGCGCTCCTTGCCTCGCACGCCTCGCAACCACCTCGAGTCCACGTCGTCTTCGACACATCCCGACCGTTCTGACCTCAGCGCCACCTGCGCCTAGTCCGGTCCACCGTGTCTCGCCACGACTCCAACTCGACGTCCTGCAGTCACACAGACAAGAAAATACGTCAAATAGCACCGCTCGACACATGAAAGCGTAAATACCATCACACTTACCACAGACGAAGTCCAAACCTGTCGAAACATTAGAATATACATCCTAAGCCCAAATGACCAAGTTTGACCAAAGTCCGACCGAGCCCGATTGCGCCACGCAACGGCTCGACTCCGAACCACTCAAACCAAACTCAACTATCCTAAACCTTTGTCAATTACTCATCATTCACATGGAGTCACAACCACCTGGTCTCTCACTAATATTGATTTTGTTTTTGGTCCTTCTTGAATTTCTTTAACTTTTGGGAGCTCAATCAAAATTTAAGAACACCCTGAAATTCAAACTCAAATATAATATTTGACAAAAATAACTCAAGGGCTTCATATTTTCAAATTTAAAATTTCAGGATGTTACAACGCGCTCCCCTTATGTATATATTCTGTAGAGTAGCTCAAGACAACAAGTTTCCGACGCTTTATACATCGTAGAGCACGCGGAGGCTCGAAGCCGTCACGCGATTTTTTATACTCTGGAGAGTTGCTCAGGACGACAAGTTCCCGACGCTTTATACTCCGCAGAGTACGCGGAGGCGTGAAGCCGTCACGCAATTTTTTATACTCCGTAGAGTTGCTCGGGACAAGAAGTTCCCGACGCTTTATACTTCGCAGAGTACACGGAGGCGTGAAGCCGTCACGTGATTTTTTATACTCCGTAGAGTTGCTCGGGATGACAAGTTCTCGACGCTTTATACTCTACAGAGTACGCGGAGGCGCGAAGCCGTCCCGTGATTTTTTATACTCCGTAGAGTTGCTCGGGACGACAAGTTCCCAACGCTTTATACTCTACAGAGTACGCGGAGGTGCGAAGCCGTCACACGATTTTTTATACTCCGTAGAGTTGCTCGGGATGACAAGTTCTTGACACTTTATACTCCGTAGAGTACGCGGAGGCGCGAAGCCGTCACGCGATTTTTTTACTCGGTGGAGTGCGCGCAGAGCCTTGCTTCCGCGTGACTTATTTATACTCTGAAGAGTGCACGAGGAGGCTTGCCTTCGCATGTCTTATTTATACTTCGAAGAGTGCGCACAGAGATGCGTGAAGTGGCGCCTGCATTTTTCAGGCCGAAGGGCATCCTGACGAAGCAGTATGTCCCTACCGACGTTATGAAGCTGGTCTTGTCTTCGTCGTCTTGTGCCATATGAATCTGATGGTAGCCGGAGTATGCGTTCAGGAGCTCATAAGTTCACACCTTGCTGTGGCATCCACCAGCTGATCTACGTAGGGCAACAGGTAATTATCCTTCGGACACGTCTTATTGAGAGCGGTGAAATCAATACACATGCGCTAGGCCCCAGTAGCTTTCTTCACCAACACCGGGTTAGCAAGCCAGTTCGGGTGCTGGACTTCGTGGATGACTCTGGACCAGAGGAGTTTTGCCACTTCTACTTTGGCCGCCTGTTGTCGCTCTATTGACATACGCCGGAGTCTCTGCCTGACCGGCTTGGCATCGGGGCGGACCGCCAGAGTATGTTTGATGAGGGTGCGGTCAACGCCCTTTATGTCATCTAGGGACTACGCGAAGATGTCCGCGTTGTCCCGGAGCACCTGGAGTAGGTCTTGCTCAACTTCCAATGGAAGGCTCTCGCCAATGGACACGCACTGATCTTCGGCATGCAGGGGCACCCTCTTGACTTTGCCGTCTAGCCGGGGCTTGGGCGTCCATCCCGGGGCGGAAGGCGTGTCTGCCTTAGGAGTATCGGTGAGCACATGCACCTTCCGGTGCGGGCTCCGAGCACCAAGCTCTATGCGCCGGGTGACATCTTGGTCATCGAAAGTGGTGATGATACCCTGCGGGCTCGGGAGCTTCATGCACAGGAAACCGTGGTGCGGGACCGCTCCAAAGGAGTTAAGGGTCAGTCGTCCCAATATGGCATTGTACGGGTACGGGAGATCAACGACGTCGAAGGTGACATCCTCGCTCCTCAAGTTGTCGGCCAGGCCAAAAGACACTTACAGCCGTATCTGGCCTAAGGCTTTCAACGGTTGACCCCCGAAGCCCTGTAGTGGGATTCCTGAGGGGCCTAACTGGCTTCGGGGGATTTCCATCTGGTCGAAGGCTGCCGCAAAGACAATGTCGGCGGAGCTGCCCCCGTCGACTAGGACACGCTTAAAATCGCAGCCTGTGATGGTGGCCTGGATGACTAGGGGATCTTGGTGAGGAAAGTCCATGCCCTCTACGTCAGCCGACGTGAAGGTAATGTTGTGCTGCGCCCATGCCGGCGGTGTCTGTGCCGGATATACCGCCACATGGTGGAGTCGATGCGCGTAATCCTTCTGTTGCCACGCCGACGAAAACTTCAGTGAAGAGCCGCCGAAGATGACATTTATGATCCGACGTTGGGCTCCCTCCGGGGCTTGTATCCGCAAGGGGCCCTCTTGGGGCTACTGCACGTGGGCCACCGTTGGTGGCCCCGCTTCCAGGGCTCTGACAAAGCGCCGCGATGGTGGTGCATGTCGTGTGAGGTGATCACCGCGGCCATGCACCTCGCACCACAGGCCGTAGAGCTGTTGGTCTTCCTCCGCATGGGGTCTATCGTCTCGGCCCCGGCTGCGCCCTCTTCCTAGGCCTCTGGGACCTCGTCCTCGGCTGGCGGGGGCGCTTTCCTCGGAGCCGCCCTCGATGTCGAAGATATACCAGGCCTTCTGGGATCTACGCTGGTGGCGTTTGGGCTTGTCATTCGACGGGTCCTGCTTACGTTTGGGGTGTCCTTGTGCTCGGAGGCATCCTTCGAGGACTCTTGCTTGCACTTGGAGGCGCCCTTCGATAAGTCCTCTGCTTGAGTAGCGTCGGAGTCGTCGCTCCTACGCCGTTGTGCATCTTCCTCCGCCCTTGCGTACTCTTCCATCTTGTCGAAGAGCTTGGTCACTGTCTTTATCGGCTTGCGCGCATTGTACTCGCCCAACGGCCCTGGGCAGAGGCCCTGGATTGCTGCGTAGATAATAGTGGTCTCATTGACGTCCTTGACCTGGCAGCGAACTTTGGCGAAGTGCTTGAAGTACTCTTGGAGTTTTTCCGAGGGCTTTTGCTTGATAGCGAAGAGTTGATCCGCGTCGACACGCTCGACATAATTTCCCTTTAAGTTGTTGTAGAGGTGGTCACGGATCTGCTCCCATGCTAGATCGAGTTCGGCTCTATGGTAAAGAACCAAGAGAGCGCCACTCCCTGCAACACAAGGAGTAGCCCCTTCACCTTGGTGGAGTCATCCCTGCCAGCAGCTTCAATGGCGGTTTCGTACACGCGCACGAACTCCTAGGGGTCTGTGTCGCCTTTGTACAACTCGATGGTGGTGGGGAACTTGAAGTCCTCGGGCCACGCCGATTGCTGCAGGCCCGCGGAGAGGAGAGACTCTGGATCCATGCGTCGAAGTGGGACGCGGATGGAGGTGGGGGCATCGCGGCTGTCCGCTTACTCTGGCGTACGTGTAATATCCCGGGAGAGATTTGTCAAATAATAGATTAATCAGGGAAAAGGGGGAAAATTGGAAAAGGATTTAATAGTGATTTTAGGGGGGAATTCTGCAAAACAGAGGCAACCTGGGCTTGGGCCGAGGCCCAGGAGGTGGCCGGCCAAGGGAAAAGGGGGGAGGCGCCCCACCCCAAACCCTAGCCGCCCCTCTCCCCAACCGCCCCTTCCACCCCTAGAGCCGCACCTCCCTCTTCCTCCTTGCGCCTCCTTTGGCCAGCAGCGTCACCTTCACCTCCATGGACGCCCCCTGCGATTGGTGAAGGAATCCCGGTTGTTGCGGATCGAGGGGAGGAGAGCGATCATTCGCCGGGAAGTGTTTTGGATACGGAAGGTGGAGGATAGGACGGGAAAAGGAAGGGAGGCAGAGATCGTGTGGAGTTCTCCGTGTTCTTCAGCGATTCGTTAAGAGTAATTACTCCTAATTCTCCCCGCTAGCTGCATATTTAATTGTTTAGCATTGTCGGTTTTCGGTTCTGCTCAGGACAGTCTCTGTTAGACGGTCTTTTTGACGTAGATCCGTGGGGATTTAGCTCTGGAGTTCTCCTATATAGTTGTAGAGGACGTAATTATCTTTCAATTAAGTGCTAGAATGCATCATTCAGACCTTTGTAGCAAAAGTTATGATTTTTCTAGTAGGACTGTCCTGCAGATCGGGGGAATTCCTGTCAGGTTTCGGTAGATTGGTTGGGGTGATTAGAACACGGAGGAATTAAAGGATCTTTATATTATGAAAGTTTCAGATAAATTCCTTAGCTTTCCAAAAAGGTCAAGAAATCCTGATTCCGACTCTCGGGGTGAAAGTTATGACAATTGTGAATGGGCATTTTGAATTTAAAGTTATGTCTTTTGGACTAACGAACGCCCCTGCTGCTTTCATGGAGACCATGAACAGGATGTTACATGAGTATCTGGATGACTTCATAGTAGTCTTTATTGATGATATTCTGATTTACTCAAAGACTGAAGCGGATCATGAGTGACATCTGAGGCTTGTATTGGAAACATTAAGGGAACATAAGTTCTTTGCTAAGTTTAAAAAAATGTGAGTTATGGGTGTCTCAAGTGGGATTCTTGGGGCATATTATCAGTGATAAGGGGATATCAGTTGATCCAAGTAAAGTTTCCACAGTGGTAGAATGGGAAAGACCGACCAATGTCAAAGAGGTGAGAAGCTTCCTTGGAATGGCAGGTTACTATCGGCGATTTGTACAAGATTTCTCCATCATTGCCAAGCCTTTATCAAGGCTCACACAGAAGGATGTGAGGTTCTAGTGGGATGATGATTGTGAGCGCAGTTTTCAGATTTTGAAGGAAAAGCTGGTGACCGCTCCTGTTCTCACTGTTTCGGAACCAGGGAAGCGTTTCACGGTTTTCTCCGATGCTTCACGAGTTGGACTGGGATGTGTTCTCATGCAGGATGGTAAGGTTATAGCTTATGCATCGAGGCAACTAAGAAACATGAGCAGAATTATCCAACCCATGATCTAGAGTTGGCCGCCGTTGTGTTTGCGTTGAAACTTTGGAGGCACTACCTATATGGTGAGTCGTGTGATGTGTTCACCGATCACAAGAGTCTTAAGTATATTTTTACCCAGAAAGATCTGAATTTGAGGCAACGCAGATGGTTGGAGTTGATTAAGGATTACGATCTCACCATTCAGTATCATCCGGGTAAGGCCAATGTGGTGGCTGATGCTCTTAGTCGCAAGGCGACGCCTGCTACTCTGGATTGTCTTATTACTGACTTCGACCGTATGGGGATATCTTATTGCTATGCGGGCACGGCACGGGCAGAGACATAGTTGATCTTAGAGTCAGCCATTCCAGAGCGTGTGCGGGAAGCACAACAGCATGATCAGTTACTGCAGAGGGTCAGGAAGCGTATAGAGATGGGCAAAGAAGGGGATTTTAGTTTGGATGAGTCTGGTGCATTGCGTTTTAAGGGACGCCTCTGTGTGCCACAGAAAGCGGAGGTTAAGTGTGATATTTTGAGAGAAGCACATCGCACCCCATATACTGTTCATCCAGGGGAAACAAAGATGTATCGTGATTTGAAGCAGAATTTCTGGTGGAAAAGAATGAAAGTGGATATAGCTAATTATGTGGCCTCTTGTGGTATCTGTCAGCAAGTAAAGGCAGAACATAAAAGACCAGCAGGGTTGTTGCAGCCATTAGAGATCCCTCAATGGCCTTGGGATGATATTTCTATGGATTTTGTGATTGCGTTGCCCCGGTCGCCGCGAGGCAAGGATGCAGTTTGGGTGATAGTGGATCGATTCAGCAAGTCAGCGCACTTCATTCCCATTCGCACGACCAACTCAGCAAGCGATTTGGCTCCTATTTATGTGCGAGAGATTATGAGACTTCATGGTGTGCCAAAGACCATAGTTTCTGACAGAGATGCCAAGTTTGTCTCCAAGTTTTGGGAGAGTTTGCAGAGTGCAATGGGCACCCAGCTCCGCCTGAGTACGACATTTCATCCATAGACAGATGGACAGTCGGAGCGCACCATTCAGACCCTGGAGGATATGTTAAGGTCCTGTGTATTGTCTTGGAAGGGTAGTTGGGAAGATCAGCTGCCTTTAGTGGAATTTGCCTATAATAACAGCTATCATTCAAGTATCAAGGCTGCACCATTTGAAGTATTATACGGCCAAAAATGCAGGTCGCCCCTTTGCTGGGAAGCGGTGGGCGAGAAGGCAGTTTTGGGTCCGGATTGGGTCCAGAAGACAGTTGAAAGAGTGGCCTTGGTGAGGCAGAATTTGTTGGCCGCCCAGAGCAGGCAGAAAAGTTATGCTGATGTGAGAAGGAGGGATCTGGAATTTGAAGTGGGGGATCAGGTGCTCTTGAGAGTATCTCCCACCAAGGGCGTGGTGAGGTTCGGTACCAAAGGGAAGCTTAGTCCGAGGTATGTTGGGCCTTTCACGATCCTAGCTCGAATCGGGAAGTTGGCATACCGTTTGGATCTTCCCGAATCTATGCGCGGGGTGCATAACGTGTTTCCCGTGTCCATGTTGAGGAAATACCTGAGAGATCCGGAGCTTCATATTACTCTGGAGCCATTAATAATTGAACAAGATCTGTCCTTTGAGTCCAAGCCAGTGCGAATTCTGGAAAGGTCAGAGAAGGTATTGAGGAATAAAACTTTGCATTATGTCAAGGTGCTCTGGTCGCAGCAGACCGAGAGGGAGGCTACATGGGAATTGGAATCTCGCATGCGTGAATAATATCTAGAGTTATTCACATCAGGTGTGTGTTTATGATTAAGTTTAATTGTAATTATAGCATTGTGAGTGTATGGTTAGAATTCGGGGTCGAATTCTGTTTAAGGGGGGTAGAATGTAATATCTCGGGAGAGATTTGTCAAATAATAGATTAATCAGGGAAAAGGGGGAAAATTGGAAAAGGATTTAATAGTGATTTTAGGGGGGGAATTCTGCAAAACAGAGGCAACCTGGGCTTGGGCCGAGGCCCAGGAGGTGGCCGGCCAAGGGAAATGGGGGGAGGCGCCCCACCCCCAAACCCTAGCCGCCCCTCTCCCCAACCGCCCCTTCCACCCCTAGAGCAGCACCTCCCTCTTCCTCCTTGCGCCTCCTTTGGCCAGCAGCGTCACCTTCACCTCCATGGACGCCCCCTGCGATTGGTGAAGGAATCCCGGTTGTTGCGGATCGAGGGGAGGAGAACGATCGTTCGCCGGGAAGTGTTTTGGATCCGGAAGGTGGAGGATAGGACGGGAAAAGGAAGGGAGGCAGAGATCGTGTGGAGTTCTCCGTGTTCTTCAGCGATTCGTTAAGAGTAATTACTCCTAATTCTCCCCGCTAGCTGCATATTTAATTGTTTAGCATTGTCGGTTTTCGGTTCTGCTCAGGACAGTCTCTGTTAGACGGTCTTTTGGACGTAGATTCGTGGGGATTCAGCTCTGGAGTTCTGCTAGATAGTTGTAGAGGACGTAATTATCTTTCAATTAAGTGCTAGAATGCGTCATTCAGACCTTTGTACCCAAAGTTATGATTTTTCTAGTAGGACTGTCCTGCAGATCGGGGGATTTCCTGTCAGGTTTCGGTAGATTGGTTGGGGTGATTAGAAAACGGAGGAATTAAAGGATCTTCATATTATGAAAGTTTCAGATAATTTCCTTATCTTTCCAAAAAGGTCAAGAAATCCTGATTCCGACTCTCGGGGTGAAAGTTATGACAATTGTAGTGCGCTGTCCAGAGAACCCGTTATGAAACTGATGTTTTAGAAAATTGGATGGTGCGGGTAGAAGATGGCCGAATCAGGGAGGCTCACCAACTAGGTTTAGTTATATAATTTAATTATATTTCCATAAAGTCTGAGAACGCCCTATTTAGACTTCTGCACCAATAGTTATGAATTTTTGAAGTTGACTGTCCGTAGAGGGGGACAGGATGGCCGAAAGGATTTGGGGTTTTGAATCTAGCTAAACATGTTGGGTTAGTTTGGGGGTGTTTTTATTTAATCTAAAGACTCGCTACTGTTGTCTTAGCAATAATTATAATTATTATTCAGGAGCAGGACGGATTCCAGGGGCCGCAACTTCTGCTCATCCCCCGTTTTCTCGTGGTTAAGGCAAGTATAATGATGGTCTAAACTTCATAGTGTGAATTGTGGATGATTGTTGGTTTGTAGATGTTGTGATCTATATTATGAGAATATGTGATCTTGATTATGTTAATGATATGTTGATACTGTTTATCGTCGATTGCAAATGAATGTGAGAATTTCTGGTGCATAGCTATCGTGAATGCAAGTTTATTTATTGAGATATTCACGTTTGTGCATCATGCTGATTTATTAAAGTCTTGGTCACGAGATGACCAAGCGTCGAGGTCCCCGTCATGACATGTTGATGTCATGACGGGCTAAAGGTCCCCATACTTGAGGAGTATGGGCAATTGGTCCCTATACCAGATGGTACAGGCATGGGTGGGCATTGACGGATGCACACTCCGCATTACCGGTAAAATGCGAAAGAGAAGAGATAAAGAGATTTTTGATCATATTGCATAGCATGGTTTATTTATATGATTGATGGATGAACTTGAGAAATGATGTTCACTTTTATTCTTGTTGCCACTATTTATATTTGCTGAGTCGTTGGACTCACTCTTGTTGTTGTTGTTGTTGTGGTTGCTGTTTGTTTTAGGTACCTACATGGGATCGGCATGCATGGGGATAAAGAAGGATTAGTTTTGTTGCACTTGCACGGTCTGTTCACCTTGGGAGAAAGAAAGAACATTAAACATTATTTGCTGAATAACTTAAGTGGTAGTTGACTAAAGATCATCATGTTTAAGATGTAATAAAGGATTAGAACTCTTTTACATTGCTTCCGTTCTTTATTTAAGCTTTGTGGTTATGAGTGCGATGGTAAACCTAACCCAGTTTGTTTAGAATTGATTATATTGCTTATTGTTATTCATATCATTTGATCATGATTGTTGGAACCTCTGATTTAGACAATAAACAAAGGAGAAGATGAATGTTAGTTTTCATTGCCATGTTATTAGTTTGGTAGCATTCCATGTCATTGATGGGCTGGGGTGTTACAGTAGGCTCCGCCGCCGGCGGCGGCGGGATTTGTTGGCTCCGAGCCTCTTGTATCTCCCGCACGGCTCCGCGGAGATCCGCCAACTCACACTGCAACGTGCCAAGGGCCGTCAGCAGGGCATTTTCCATCGTCAAGGTGGTTGCACCGGCCTGAGTGCCGGCGCATACCGTTGGGTTGGCGGTGACTACAGCTTGTGTTCCAGAGCTGCTCGGCCCGCCGGTGCGGTGGGCTCCGGGGTCGGTGATGAAGCCGATGTTGCCGCCAGAGCCATCGGCTGCTCCCACACCGGGTGCGGGGTCGCTGGGCACACCAGCACGGGCATTGACGTCGCCTCTCCCGCCAGCCCGGTCGGTACTATTAGTGCTGACCGTCATGCCAGTGGTGGGGTCAGCCGCCATGCCATGAGTATCGACGTCAACGGGCGCAACACCAGCGTTGCCATCCGCCCCAACCACTGATGCAAAGGCCCTTGCGTTGGCGAGCGCCGCCGTCGTGCTCCTCTTCTTCCTTGCTGCCAATGAAGTTTTCTTAGGTGCCATCACTTCTCAAGTCTCAAGGCTTGCTCTCCGTCGTCCCCACGGACGGCGCCAACTGTTGTGGCTACCGACCAAACAGTAAAGTGAGAGTGGTGTAGTGGAGATGGTGGATGAACAATGCTTGCCCCCTTTCCTTATGTTCAGGGTGGACATATATATTTCCATGAGAAGTATTTTACAATTATTCCCTTACATCCATGTGCCCCCCGTAGGGGTATTTACATCATTACACACATCCTATTTTGGACTTCACAATCCTTTAGCAGACCGGATGGGCTTAGGTGGGGCTACCCCTAGAACACTAGAAATAAATTATTTGTACTTGTTGAAGTATGTTGCTCGGTTTTTCTTATTAATTTAGGCTTTTGTGTGAACATCGGTGCTTACTTCCTACATGCGCGGCTACACGAATTCGTCGGCAGAGCTAGTCTTCCCCGTGGACTTGCCATCGTCAGCACGGCAGTCGACGTCGTCCCAGCCAGGATACTGTCGATCTTTGCAGACCACCAGGGCGTAGAAACCTGCGAGCACGACGGATGAAATGCACCAGATGGCAGCGACAAAGGCGGCCGGCATGACAAGGGACACGCGGTACGCGAACGCGCAGCTGAGGGCGGCGGACAGCGCCCAGACGGCGAGCTGCAGCCGGCGTCTCTCTCCGGCGGGCGACGCCGGCGTCAGCTGCTCAACGCGGCGGAGGCACCAGAACAGCATCGCGAGGGCGGTGTAGGCGCCGACGACGAAGGCCAGGTCCCAGGGGCTGTCGCGCACCCGACACGCCGTCCGGACCAGACTGTAGGCGAGGAAGCAGGACGCGGCCACGGGGACGCCGGCGTTGCACACCTGGACGAGTAGCAGCAGCAGTAGCGCGCATCTTTTCCTGAGCTCCGACGCACTCGACCGCTCAGAATCGTCGTCAGTCTTTTGCAGCACCTCGGCAGAAAAACCGGCAGAAGCTGCTGCTGTGCCGACACTGTTTTCCTTGTCCGTGTCCATTACCATTAGCAGGAGGCACCGGCTTGCACTGCGCCCTGTTGGAGGTCGATCAATCGTACGTACGTGTGGTTTTCTGTGTGATCCTGTGTTGTTTTGCAGTCCGCATTTGCAGGCGCTACTCGACCGCGCGTTTATGTATCATCACGGAAGGGAATTCTCTGGGTCTGTCCCCATTTATCTCCGTAGGGATGCGCTTGAATAGCCTACATGTGGCGCTCGTTTGTCCAGGTCCACCCACCGCCACGCCATACATGTTTCGATGGTGTACTTCATAAAGATTGCTAGTAATACGGCATAATTATATTTTACTATAGAATATAAAAGCCATAATTTCTGGAAAAAGCTATGCGCACATCATGACCTCCTCGCTACGATAAAGACATGGGAAACGGTGGTTCTTAATTTTGCCTTTTTTTTAGTTTTTTAGTTTTTTCTTATTTTTCTTGTTAGTGATGATATAACATTAATTATAATATATTTTCAGTCGTTACAGTATAAAAAAAATAGAAATATGACCTTATAAGTCTTTGGAGCATAAACAAAAGCCCTGTGTTTTCGGCTTTGTTAGTTTGTTTTGTCGTTACATATTATCTAGTTAGCTTTTGTCTTTGAATGTCACGCCCATTACGAAGGGTAAATTTGGACAGACGATAGAACAAACTAACAAAGCCGAAAACAAATTGTGGCTTTTATATTCTATAGTAAAATATAATTATGCCGTATTACTAGCAACCTTTATGAAGTACACCATCGAAACATGCATGGCGTGGCGATGGGTGGACCTAGATAAACGAGCGCCACGTGTAGGCTATCCAAGCGCATCTCCATGAAGACAAATGGGGACATACCCGAGAGAAATCCCTTCCGTATCATCACACCTATAATAGAGCTGGGGAACTCAGCAATTTTCCAAAAAGGCCCCCCCAGGATTTTTGAAATAGCGTGAAGTTCCTCCGTTTTACAAAAAATCCCTGCCATCAGCAGTTTTCGCAATAAGACCCTCTATTTTTTAGAAATTATGTATGGGTTCTCAAATTTTTCCGGAAAGCCCGCTTTCAGCTTGATTAAGCCCCGTAATTTTTCTGAAATTATATACAGTTCTTTGGTTTTTTCAGAAAAGACATTCGATATTTCCGAAATACATACATCATACATGTACTTAATTTTTGTAGAAAACTCTTCTACAAATTATCGGTTCTTTTACTTTGGTTCACACGGTAATTAGCATAGCACGACGTCACGCTAGTGCTGCTAGTTATATATAAGGATAGGATGCTCGCCCGCGTTAGAACAAGTCGTGATGCAAAGTTTCGAGTGAGTTGCCCTCCAAACGCATGCCCAGTTCGTGGTTGCTTGATACAGACCGGCAACCTCTCAGCGAAGAAACGCTTGGTTGACTGACTGACATGAAGAGGTAGCCGGTCCCTCTCATCGATATAGTTCTCGCCCCGACGTACACGAAACATGCAAATATATAGCTCGTTTGTAGTCGTTGACTACTAGTTTACCTGGGTTATTCTTCATTTTTTCCTTTGTCTATTGACTTGACGTTGACGTAGTCGATTGGTTAGACCGATCGATCACTTCGTTCTTTTTTTAAATGACTTTGTTGATTTTTCCTAGTCTATAAAGTTCTGCCAGCTATGGTCCCTATCAGTCTATAAAGTTCCGCGAGTTAGTCATCGGATGCTATGTCTTATGATTTATGATTTATACTACAATAAATAACTTTTAAATGGTGCGTTTTTTAAGGTGATATCAATAAAAGATTATAGTAAAAGTGCATTAAGTTCAACTGTACCGGCCAAAATCGCATGCGACTATTTTCCTTTCTGTATTGCTTCTTGCGAACAGTTAGAATTCAAAATTTTAAACCATAAACTATAAGCTACAGCTCAAAAAACTCACCCTATAAACCATATCATCCACCGATATCTTTCTCGCAAGATATGATCACAATCTTTTTGTACTTAATTGGGAAGTCCACACTTATCACTACTTTCTTAATTAGAAGCCTCTTTTTTAGTTTTTTTTAACTAATTAGGCACCTTACTTTTGTTGAGAAACTTAGGCCTGGATCTGCAAGGCTGATCTATGGTGGGCATCTCACCATGCAGTCTATAAATAGGGGTCCTAATCATTGTATTTATACTTGAAAAAGAAGAAAACAATAAAGAAAAGAGTTCCCTCTTATCTCTCTGTATTCAATGGGGAAATCTAGCTTCCTCCTATGCCACGTCAGCAATTTTCTAAAAAGGCCCTTAGGATTTTCAAAATAGTGCAAAAGTCCTCGGTTTTTACAAAAAATCCCTGTCACATTAGTAGTTTTTGCGAAAAGGCCCTCTTCTTTCTAGAACTTATGTATGTGTCCTTAAATATTCAGGAAAGCCCTTTTTTGCTTGATAAAGCCCTACAATCTTTCTGAAATTATATATAGGTTCTTGATTTTTTTTCAAAAAAGACCTTTGCATTTTTCGAAAATACGTACAGATTCTTGATTTTTTTAGAAAATTCTCTCACGAATTATTGATTCTTTTACTTTGGTTTATACGGTAGCTAGCACGGTGTGACGTCGTGCTACAGTTGCTAGTTAAATATACGCTACGATGCTCGCCGGCTTTTGAACAAGTCGTGATGCAAAGTTTCGAGTGAGTTGCCCTCCAAACGCGTGCCCGGTTCGTGGTTGCTTCATACAGACCGACAACCTCTCAGCGAAGAAACGCTGGGTTGACTGACTGGCAGAAAGAGGTAGCCCCTCTCATCGATATCGTTCTCGCCCCAACGTACACGAAACATGCAAATATATAGCTCGTTTGTAGCGTTGAGTACTAGTTTACTTGGGTGATTCATCATTTTTTTCCTTTGTCTATTGACTTGACGTAGTCGATTGATTAGACTGATCGATCACTTCGTTCTTTTTTTAAATGACTTTGTTGATTTTTCCTAGTCTGTAAAGTTCCGCCAGCCATAGTCTACGGGGACTATGTCTTGCGGTTTATAATTTACGCTACAGTAACTATTTTTTAAACTATGTATTTTTTTAAGATGATGTTAATAAAGGATTATAGTAAAAAGTGTATTGAGTTCAATTATACCAGCTAAAATCGTATGCGACTATTTTCCTCTCCATATTGCCTCTTACAAACAGGATGATAGTATATTTGATGAGAATATTTTCCCAACATTAAGGGGGTGGAAATGAAACCCTTGATGAAAAATATCAGAACATTACGTGGCAAGCCATGGAAATCCATGTAGATGTCCCGCGTACTAGTCAAGCAAATAGAGAAGTTCAGAAGATCATTGATTTGTAGGTATTAACAAATCAACTGACTGACCACTTTAGTGATTTAAAGAGCGTGACCAAGTTGCATGTTCCTACACGCAATTCACTGGGGAGGGTTGAAATACTTAAGAAAATTGAAGGTATCCCTAATCCAATTTAGAGGCCTCAGAATAAAAGGACGAGAACTCTGGCCCCTCGAATCCCATATAACCGGGACGCTTGGTGAAAAAGGATAAGAAGGATTTGACACAGCCAATCACTAAAGTTTCCTCGAACTAGCAGGAGAGTCAACTGTAACCTGGCACCAGTATGATACCCTCAAGAAGAGGCATACCAGACTTGAACATTTCTATGGAGAGAGAAACCAACAAGGATGTGTGCGCATGCATTGGAGCTGAAAAGCTAAAGGGACTTATCCCTGCAACTAGAAGGAGCGGTGAGCAAGTAGAAGCACTAGAAGAATCAACCCATGATGAAATAGCTATAAACTATGTGCAGACGGGAGAATCAATGAATAGGACAACAGCCAATGTTGAGATTTATTTTGCAAAGAAAATTGCCCCAATTTTCATTCTTGATCCAGAGCCTGCATCGCTTGCTGAATGTAAGAAAAGATTAATTGGAAAGATTGGAAAAATTCAATAGAAACCTGATTGTAAGCCGCATGCCTTCCCATGTGCACCCTGTAGGGTATAAGTGAGTATTTGTTCGAAAAAGAAACGAGAAAAGTGAAGTTGTAAGATATAAAGCAAGGCATGTTGCACAAGATTTCACTCAACGAACAGGAGTTGATTATGAAGAAACTTATTCCTGGTCATAGGTGGTATTGCCTTTAGATATTTAATCTCGATGGCAGCGAACTTAAATTTAGAAATAAAGTTAATGGATATGGTAACTGCATATCTTTATGGAATAATGGATTCGAACATTTACATGAAGGTGCCTAAAGGTATCCCTGTCCTGAATCAAGATAGAGCAAATAGAAACATGTACAGTGTGAAACTCAGGAAATCACTATACAGACTTAAGTAATCTGGCAAGATATGGTATAATCACTTAAGCGATTTTCTATGCAAGAAAGACTATACAAACAATGGGTTGTTCCTGTGTATTTATACGATAATTAGAGAATAGATTTTGTATAATCTCAGTATGTGTAGATAATCTGAATATCATTGGAACCCTTGAAGATATAAAGGAAGCAAGCTCTTACTTCGAGTCAAAGTTCGAAATGAAAGATTTGGGTAAAATCAAATATTACTTAGCCTTGCAACTTGAGCATGTCCCTGAAGGGATATCAGTGCATCAGTCAGTCTACACCCATAAGGTGTTAGAAATGTTTGGTTTTGAAAAAGGCATATCCATCGAAAGTGCCAATGGTCGAAAGATCTTTATAGTAAGACAAGTATCTGAACAAACCTAGAGAAGAGGGGGAGGAAGTCCTGGGACCGGAATTCCCATACTTAAGTGCAGTTGGATCACTTATATATTTAGCAAACTGCACTAGACCGGACTTTGCATTTGCTATAAACCTATTAGTAAGGTATAGCGCAGAATCTACCAAAAGGCATTGGTAGGGAGTAAAGAACATCTTTCGATACCTTCAAGGAAACAAAGATCTTGGACTATTCTACAAAAAGAACCAAGACCTAAATATGACTAACTATGCAGATGTCGGGTACCTGTCAGACCCACATACAGCTAGGTCACAAACAAGTTATGTATTTTTATATGGTGGAACTATAATTTCGTGGAAATTGTTTAAGTAAAGTCTTGTATCGACTTCGACGAATTACTCGAAAATTGTAGCACTGTATGAAGCCGTGCGAGAATGTGCTTGGTTTCGACGAATGATTCACCACATCCAGCAGTCATATGGATTGAACATCGTGCAAGCTTCCACAATTATCTATGAAGATAATACAGCTTATATTGCACAAGTACAGACATATTACGTGAAAAGTTATCTCACAAAGCATATCAACTCCAAGTTCTTCTATGTTTATGAATTGTAAAAGATGGACGAAATTAAAGTACTGCATTGTAAGTCATATGAAATTCTTGTAGATTTATTCACTAAGTCGCTTCCAATATCTAACTTTGAAATGTATACACGTGGAATTGGAATGATGAGACTTACAGAAGTGCAGAACTCAGTGGGAGACTCTTCTGTAGCTCACTATTAAAACTTGATCACGAAGATCGAGTACCGAAAGAATACATCATGTATATTAAATGAAGTTGGGTATATTGTACTATTTTTTCTTTAACGAGTTTTCCTGAAGTTTCTTGGCCAAGATTTTTAATAAGGCAATTTGTGTAACACAATAAACATATATCATGTACTCTTTTTCTAAATTTTTCACACTAGTTTTTATGGAGTTTTGATGAAGCATAAACGTGTTAGATAAGTGCCCAAGGAAGAGTGTTGGAAAACTTAGGCCTAGGCCTGCAATCCTGGCCCATGGTGAGCACCTCACCACGTAGTCTATAAATAGGGAGTCCTAATTGTTGTACTTGTAATTGAAAAAGGAGAAGATAATAAAGAAAGAAGTTTTCCTCTCATCTCTTTGTGTTTAATCTATTTTTTATTTTACATTATTTTATATTTAATCTATCTTTTTTATCTAAAAAAAATTAATCGGACTAAACTCAACTCATGAGCGACGATTTCTCTACAGCTATGACACGGAACCGCGCGGATCGTAGGTGAAACTACCAGCAACTACTATTATTTACGAGGAAAGCCGTGCGTGTCCATGTTGGGATTTGGGGAGAAAGTACACCATGTTCGCCGTATGTCGTCGGATTTCCGCGTTTGGTGTCGGACTTTGGTAGTTTCGTTTAGTACTCCATCTAATTACAAATGTAAATTATTATTACCTGTACATTAACGTTTCCATCGGTAGCAAGAGGACGTCATTCTGCTCATCTTGGATTTTTTATGACTTAAGATTTTTTTATTTAGCTGATTTGTTTTATATTGTAACTGAGAGTAAGATTTTAATCTAATTAAATTTAAAAATAAAAAATAAGTTAGCCTATCACGGATAATACAAAGGAATACAGGAAAAAGGGTAAAAACCCAAAAGCTAAAAAAAGACGAAATTGAGGAATAGTGAATTAGAAATCAAAAGCTAGAAGCTGAAACTAAAATGAGTGGGGTTGACTATATTTAGCTCAGCATGTTTGTTAAAAAAATGTACTAAGAAAATGTAAGTTTGGCGTTCATATTGGCTTTTTTGATAGCTTTTGGCTGAAAATGAATAAGTAATGGCTGAAAGAAGCGACTTTTAAAAGAAGAGGTGGGCGGTGGAAAAAATGAGAAAAAGTTGCGTGTGCGAGACGGTAACGAAAGGAGTGAAAAAACTGTTTCAAAAAACTAAGTGTATTAGCTTTTCTAAGCTGAAGGCAATACGAATAGAGCCATAATAAGGCAATTTAACGTACCACGTCCAAATTTTAAGAGACCTTAATATTCATCCAGTTATTCTAAAATGAGGAAATAGCATTGTTCTAGCTCCCTAAAGTTGCACGATTGTATCACGTAGCACCCTAAACTTGAAAACTACTTCCTCAGTTTCAACTTGCTAGTGTTTGCACGTTTCGAAGGCAGAGAGGCTCCATAGCGTCATTCGAGAACGGCGAGGCCGGTGATGGCGTGCGAGGAACAACCGGGAGCGCATTGAAGGTTCTTGGACGGCAACGCTGGTGATGCCGTGCGAGGAACCCATGCGCCGGTGAGGCTATGTTTCCTTGAGACGGTGTGGCTCCAGAGCCAGACAGTCCAATAGTGCCGTGCAAGGGACGACCCATGGCTCCATCTGAGGAACGGCCTGAGTGCAGGACAAACTAATGCCTTCTCAGCCGTGTTGGAGCGAATCCTACCAAATCCGTTTCAAAGTTTATATCGAACCAAGTTGGAGTCAGTCTAGAAATAGAAACTCATATTTTAGAGTCAGTTTATGTATCTGAGCCATGTTCGGATACATAGAAGTATCGTCTATATTTAACATATAAGCTTATGTATAAATAGAAAAGAAAACTAAAGAAAAGGTGTGGCGATTTGAGCACCACCCAAAAGATTTGTTTATTCTATCGCTCAATTGTTTTCGTGTTGTCGTCGCCGTGCTCGAAGAGCAGAGTAGATACGAGTACCAGAAGAGACTCGAGTACTTGGAAGATTATGAGTACTCAGGGTGCTCGAAGGACTTCGGACACTGTAGCACACGAAGTTACTATAGCACTCGTGGCTACTGTAGCACTCGAGGCTTACGAGTGCTGTGGAGCAATCGAAGTTTCGAGTACGTGCTGTGAGGTCGGAGTCTACGAGTGCCAAGTGGTCAAAGTCATCTATGAGCAAGTGGTCAAAGTTAATGACCGTAGAGGAGCTATGGTCGTAATCCAACATCTGGTGTTAGAGCGCGGTGCTGATTGACTCGTAGAAGAAGCAGCACATGGCAGGGTGCGAATCTTTTTTCGAAAATGAAGGAAGGACTAAATTTCCCTCCATATTCAGTTCTCAATTCAGAGAACTACTCGACATGGTCTATGAAGATGAGGTGAATATGCGTGCCCATGGGGTCTGGGATGCTATAGCTGATCCAGTCGACACTAATAGCTCCGGTAGTCGACGTGAAGATTGATCAAACTGCCTTGGTGCTCATCTACGTTGTCATACCCGACTCGATGCTCAATCAACTTATCGAAAGAGATATATCATGAGAAGTTTGGATTACTCTTCGAACTATGCACAAACTCTTCACGGAGAATATGAGGCTATGCATATGGGTGAAATTCAGTCAGTAGATGAGTTTGCAGATAAATTAACTGCTGTGGTCAATGATATTCAATCTCTTGGAGGTACATTGTAGGAAACTACGGTGGTCGAGAAGTACCTACGTGTCCTACTTGAGAGGTTCATGCTGTGGTCACAACTCTTCTATATTCAAGTGATCTTCAGAACATGAAAATAGAAGAAGTAACATGATCTCTTAAACATCATGAGGGATTACTTAAAGGATGTAAGGCCAGGATAGATCAAGCATTGCTAGTAAAAGGTGAAGCAAAGGTTGAAAATAAATCTTGGAGGGAACCAAATTCAAGCCAAGAAGGTGGCCGAGGATCTGGCAATTGGCGTGAGCGAGGCCGTGGTCTGGGTGGCTGCGGGTTTGGTCGAGGAGGCCGTGGTTTTACTGCTGGTCATGGAGAGAAAACAATTGAGATGAGTTCTCTTGCAGCTGAGACAAGCCAGAAATCAAATGCTTTACTTGTGGCAAAGAAGGCCATTATGCCACAGGTTGCAGAGGTCATATTAAGTATTTTGAGTGCCAAAAAGTTTGGGCACTACTCTGCTAACTGCCGATACAAGAAGGAGGAGGCAAATTTGATTCAAGCCAAGACAAAATAGGAACAAACACTTCTGCTATCCATCTGTGAAGAGAAGAGCACACAACTTATGATGTTCACTGAAGACCATGTCCAACTACAACTACTAAAAGTTGGAGAAAAGATAGTTGAGTCCAATCTTTGGTATCTCGACAATGGTGCTTCAACTTACATGACTGGACAAAGGGAAAAATTTAGTTAATTGAATGAAGGTTTTTGAGGTAAGGTGAAATTTGGAGATGGGCTAGTTGTTCATATAGAAAGAAATGGCACTATTCTGTTGCAACTCATCAAATTGATTGTACTCTTCCTCATCCATGACATTCTTAACTTCGACAATCCTTCTTTTTCTATGAAGAACTACATGGCGCTTCTTATTTGCCGAGTCGGTTACATAAAATATTTGAACAACTTGCCTCACGGGTGTGAATGGTTCGTCTTTGCCGAGGTTTACGGTAGTGACGCCGTACTTGTCGACCTTTACACCCGTGGGAGTTGGACCCAACAGCACCGAAATAGAGGAATTTTGAAAATTACTTAGTCAAGCTCCCATATCTCCTTTACAGGCCTGTAGTACAAACTTGGGCCAGCGGTACTGACGTGCGCATCAAATGCATCTATGCGGACACCTGAGTTTTGCACTATACTCTTTCTATCCTGATCTGTTGTATAAAATATGTAGCCATTAATGTCGTATCCTTGCCATGACAATTGTAAATTTTGGCCCTTTTGCCAACCATTGTAGTGTTTCATTTGACGACCTCCCAGACAATCGCACCTTCAACCATTCGTTGAACTGACGGTTGTGTTGTCTTGTGATCTGAACATCTGACTGGCCTACATTCTCTTAGCGTAGCATGTCCTTGTGTTATTCAATATATGGGGTCACTTTAGTCATGCGTTGTAAAACTATGAAATGGGCTTGAGCATACGTATCTTGATAGTCCCAATACCCTCTAGCCTACCCTCATGACGAGATAGATGTACACCTATTGGTTCAACCTGAGCCATGTAACCGATGCAGAATTCAATGACCTCTTCGGTTGTATAACATAGTGCGTAAGGTGAAGTTCTCTCATTTGTCTGCATCCCATACATGTATCCCTTTGTTCCACAGTATCGCAAGATCTTTCACCAATGGTGCTAGGTACACATCAATATCATTCCAGGTTGCTTTGGCCTTTGGATAAGTAGTGACATCAAAATATGCTTCCGCTTCATACACAGCCAAGGAGAAAGATTGTGCATGCACAGAGTCATGGGTCAGGTGCTATGTCGGCTGCTCATGTTACCAAAAGGATTCATTCCATCTGTACTCAACCCAAACCTTATATTCCTCGGTTCCACACCGAGGTCTATAAACATCCTATCAATGTTCCTCCACTGGGTGGAATCAGCAGTGTGTCTTATTATTATGTCTTTCTTACGATGCTCTGAGTGCCAACGCACTAATCTTGCATCCTTTCATTTGCAAATAAACGTTTCAAACGGGGAATTACAGGAAGATACCACAACACTTTAGCAGGAGGTCATTGCTTTACCTCGATGCCCTTCCCATCATCAGAGTCATTTTTACACTTGTATCAGGATGCTTTGCACACCGGACAAACATGTAAGCTAGCATAATCTTTACGGTAGAGAACATAATCATTTGGACATCTATGTATTCTTTCTACTTCCATTCCCAATGGACAAAGAATTTTCTTGGCTTGGTAGGTGGTTCTCGGCAACACATTTCCCTTTGGAAGCATATCCGCTAGGAGACCTAACAATACTATGAAACTCTTATCGGACTAACCATTGCTTACATTCAATTTCCGCAGTTCTAGAACGGATGACAGCCTTGTGTATTATGACTTGCAACCCGAGAACAAAGGTTTCTTCGAGTCC
Organism: Dendrocalamus latiflorus; assembly: GCA_017311315.1. Classification (NCBI taxonomy): domain Eukaryota; kingdom Viridiplantae; phylum Streptophyta; class Magnoliopsida; order Poales; family Poaceae; genus Dendrocalamus; species Dendrocalamus latiflorus. The sequence goes on along the minus strand of CM029619.1, from coordinate 21,067,356 downwards.
TCCATCAAGCCCTCGAATTTACCAAACTCTCTCTCACTATAGTTCTCTTCTGCATCACGTAGCATCTGATCCAGATTTTTATCCTGCGACCTATCCTCATTGAAAGCACAGTCCACAACTGGCATATCATTGTCTCCCTCGATGATATCATAACTACCTTCTTGTGTGATCTTCTCTTCATTGTGACTGGTCTAATATTTGTACCCTTTTCTGAAACCCTTTCGAATCAAGTGAGTTTCGATCTACACCGAGTTGCTAAACATCTTTAGATTATCACAATTAATGCATGGACAGTATATATATATTCCATCCCCTTCTTCAACATATCCAGCTCAGCCGCTCTTCTAAAAGAAGACACACCATTAATTTACTGTTCACTCATACGGTTCTCAATATACATCCAGCTTCGGCCCATCTACGCTACACATATAACAAATGGGTGTTAAATTGGATTATTAGCGCTATTATAACAAATCAAACTAGCTACTTAATTACATATATCTATATTAGGTAGCTGGCTAACTAGCCACGTATTCATGAAACAATAATATTAAGCAAAAATATATTGAAGTAAATAGGATCGATTACTTACCCATTCTGAAATTGAGCAAAGTAGCATTATCTTTCTAAACCTAGCTAGCTAGATCTAAACAAAAATCTAGCTATCATCTCTTTCTATTACAAAGCATATAAGTTATTAGAAGTAATTGAGTACTAACCTCTGATCACCAAGAAGACGTATATAGATCGACAAGCGATATGTTTTCACTAAACTCCCCAAGCCGTCGCCTCGCTCCACCGATGCAACGTAATGAAGACATATCTATGTTGAGACCACGTACGCCTACTATTTAATAGCACAAATTATCACAAACGGTTCCAACCACAAACCGTCTGTGATACAACACAATCACAGACAGTTTGTATTAATAACCGCATGTGATAATTCACTGATAGTTATTCATACAAACCATCTGTGATGTCTGCAATATCACAGATGGTTTGTTATAAGAACTGTCTGTGATGTTCACAATATCACAGACGATTTTTTATATGAACCGTTTGTGATGTCTGCAACTTTCACAAACGGTTATTAACATGAACCATCTGTGATGTCTCAATTATCACAGATAGTTCGTGTTAATAACCGTCTGTGAAAATATCACAGATAGTTGTTAGTGTAAACTGTCTGCGATAGTTTAAGTACAGACGGTTCCCTATGAACTGTCTGTGATGTAGCCGTCTAGTATAGCCTCTTTTCTAGTGGTGCCAGCCTTGTCTGGGTTCTTGTGGTGGAGGTGATTGGATCTTGCCTTGCTAGCTTCAGTCAGGCCAGACATCTGGCAGCCTGCTTCCTCTTGCTTCACCCTGTCCTACCAACTTGTTGCACCTACCAGTTTCACTTTCTTACTACTGCTGTTGCAAATTGAGAGATTTGATGATGGGATAATCTTGGGATCTGATTCTCCCTTTCTACGTGTTCTTAATCTAATTTATTAGCCTTTGTTGTGCTATTTTGTTGCACTAGGTGATTTGAGGTGTTTGGTCTATATCTTTTGGGTGTTACAGTTACAGATATTTTGAAATGTTGCATTTTTTCATCCAAAATGTTGCATACTTTCTATCTAAATGTTGATGCTACTATTTTCAATGTTGCAATAGCTTTGTATTGAGAGAATTGGATTTTTCTTGTTTTAAGTTTCTCCATTGTTGTATTTGTTGTTGCACAATGTTACACATGCAAAATATTGCACATGTTGTATAACAATGTTGTTAGCATTGCCATCAAATGTTTCAACAGAACGTATGACGCTAGTGCCCGAATCAAACGTCCGGGCGCTAGCAACTCCCAAAGAAAAATTGACTAGTTAGTTTTTAGTTAGCATGTAGCTAGTGCCTAGTTGTTTACTTACTGTTTTGAGTTGTAGTACTTATCTTGTTTAAGTCGGTTAGTGTGTAGGCCGTTTCATTTAGGCCTATAAATCTAGATGTAGTGTATAAGGTAAATAAGTTGTAAGCTTCAGTTATGAATCAATGAAATTGAGATTTTGTGATACTAGAACTCCTCTATTTTCTTTCTCTGTCTCTTGCTTTCCTGAGTGATCCAAACCCAACAACTGATATCAGAGCTATCCTAGTTGTAGTTCCAACAACTGGGCTTTAAGCCCCAAGTTCAAGTCAAGCATAGAGAAGTAGCACGTCGTGTTCGTGCTATTTTTCAAAGCTGAGAAGGCTTCAAGTTTAGGGGTCGGATGGCGCAATCGACGATTCATGTATTCTTAGGAGAGAATTACGGTATATGGAACATCAAGATGCGGACGATGCTACTATTGCAAGAGTTGTGGGATATTATGGAGAATGGTTACAAAGGGTATGCCGCTGGAGATGTTCTTATGCTAGAGCAGAATAAATCTCTAGCGGAGAACCAGATGACGGACACTAAGGCCTTGTTTCTGCTTCAACATGTTGTAGCGGAAAGTTTGTTTCCACAGATTATCGGTGCAAAGAAATCAAAGAAAGCTTAAGACAAGCTAAAAGAGGAGTTTCAAGGTTTCGCAAAAGTTTTAGCCATAAAGTTACAAACTTTGCAAATGCAGTTTCAAAATCTATAGATGAAGGAATCCGAGAAGATAAAAGACTACTTCTCGAGAGTCATCGAGGTGGTGAATCAGATATGCACCTATAATGAAGAAATTACTAATAAAAAAGATTGTCGAGAAAGTTTTGATCTGTTTACCAGAAAAGTTTAAGTATATTGTTGTTGCTATTAAGTAGTCGAAGGATTTGATGACCTTCATAGTGCAACAATTGATGAGTTCGTTAGAGTCTCGTGAAGAGACAGCTACAAAGGAAAGTGAGCTCAGTTGAAAGCGTCTTCCAGTCAAAGTTGAGTTTCAGATTCTACAATTTGAGAAACAGTGGGAATTATCAAAGAAGAGGTGATCGAAGGCAAAATATGCACGAGCGATCGATCCAAGATAAAAGAGAAAAAGGTACATCTAGTTCTAATTTTTGGTGTGACATTTGTAAAAAGTCTAGTCACATTACAAAAATGTGCTATAAGAAGATGACTTACAATAAATGCAAGAGGCAAGGTCACACTGGCAAATTTCTCAAAAGAAAAAGAAAAGGCAGAAGTGTGTGCTTATCCTTGCTAGACCGTGCAAAAAGAAAAAGGTGATACTTGGATTGTTGATAGTGGTTGGTTGTTTTGCCCAACCTGAAGGAAAGAGAAGTATCCTTGTCCAAATGGAAGACTGCCAAAAGTTTATTTGTGATGTCCTGTTAGTGCCTGATTTAAAGCAGAATTTGCTAAGTGTTGGGTAACTGTTAGAACATTGGTATGCGGTTCATTTCGAAGATTTGTCTTGCAAGATCGTAGAAATGGAAATCAGCTTGTTGCCAAGGTGAATATGGAAAATAATAGGAATTTTTCATTGAAGATGAGTTATCCAACTCAATTAGCTTTACGGAGTGAGGTTGTCAATAACTTTAGTATACTGAATATGGTTATCTCGTCAGAACAACCACATGTTGTAGTTGTTGAGATGATAATACGTGATGCTGCTGCAAGTAAAAGCATCGAACTCATGTTTGAAATCAAGATTGAGATCAAACTCTAGCCCGAGTGACGGTGAGTAGTTAACTATGCCAGTGTTAACTCCAAGACATGTTAGGATCCTAGCAAAGAATTGTGTGTCGAGCAGATTCTCGATTGTTAAAGAAATTATGAAGTGGAAGGATTTGGTAAAATTTGTTAAGGACGAGATCTATAAGGTTGAGAAGAAAAAAGATTAGAGGCCGATAAATAAATCGAAGGTAAGAGAAGGAATTGCAAACAACAGATTTTATAGAGCGATAAGTACATGTTCGTTTGACGAGAAGTATAGGACATAATGTGCAACTAAAATGGTTGGAGATAAAAATTTAGCTGAAAGATATTTTCATAAAGGCTTTGTTTAGAGAATTATTGCTGCAGAAGAGAAATTTCTCAAGAAAATAAATTGAAAGGGGAGTTTGTTGGATATTTAATTTGTTTTGTTGAGATAAGTTGTATATATACCAACATTAGCTATATGAGCATGCATGCCACACAAGTGAGGACATGCCGACCTTACTACTGGACATTTGATGTTGTAAAGAAAATTAGATTTGATCACTTGATGAGTTATAAAGGTGACTAATCACCTCAGTAACTAGATATCCTATTGATATGTATCATGTATGAGCTGCAAGCATGGAACAAGCAAGTCGGTGGACAACAATCAAAAGAATAATTAACTAGTTAGTTTTTAGTTAGCACGTAGCTAGTGCTTAGTTGTTTACGTACTGTTTTGAACTATAGTACTTATCTTGTTTAAGTCGGTTAGTGTGTAGGTTGGTTCATTTAGGTTTATTAATTCAGATGTAGTGTATGAGGTAAATAAGCTTGTAAGCTTCAGTTATAAATCAATGAAGTTGAGATTTTGTGACACTAGAGCTCCTCTGTTTTTTTCCTCTGTCTCTTGCTCTCTTGAGTGATCCAAACTAGACTATCCTGTTGCAGTTCCAACAGTTAGATCTTTTATCCATGCTGACTATCTACGAAATTTTTTTATGAATAATCCATTTTTTATTCGAAATTACAGAAATATACCTGCAACAAAATTTTTTATAAAAATAGGCTCCAGTCGCCCCCCCCCATTGAGCGACTAGAGGTAATCGTCTAACCAAAGCGCGACACCTAGGCAGTTTGGTAATAGTTGGGCGAGTTATTGCTGTCGCCCAACTGTTGAGCGACTGACATGCAGTCGCTGTACTGTTGTGCGACTTCGATTCCTGTCGCCCAATAGCTGGGCGACAACAACGGGTTAAAAGCAGCGGCAAGCCCGGCCGCGGCCCGCTGTTCAGTGCTCGCTCATCCGTTCGGCGATGCGAGAGAGGAGCGGAGAAAGAAGGGAAAGGAGAGAAGAGGAGGAGAAAGGAGAGAAGAGGTGAAGAAGAGGAGGGGAAAAAGAGGAGAGCGCGGGATCTTCAAATTAAGGTATTTTTTGAAAGTTTTTTTAGTATATTTAGTATAGAAATTTTTATTATATAATTCTTTTGTGTAGAAATTTTAGTACAATTGTAGTATAGAAAATTTAGTACAATTTTTTTGTATAGAATTTTGTAGTATAGCAATTTTATTGTAGAAATTTTAGTACAATTTAATATATAAAATTTAGTATAGATAATTTTAGCATAGAAATTTTAGTACAATTTTTAGTATAGAAAATTTAGTATATAATTTTGTAGTATACAAAATTTTAGTGTAGAAATTTTAGTACAATTTTTAGTATAGAAAATTTAGTGTAGAAAATTTTAGTATAGACGTTTTAGTACAATTTGTAGTATAGAAAATTTAGTATATACTTTTGTACTATAGCAATTTTAGTATAGACATTTTAGTACAATTTTTAGTATAGAAAATTTAGTATACAATTTTGTACTATAGCAATTTTAGTATAGACATTTTAGTACAATTTTTAGTATAGAAAGTTTAGTATAGAATTTTTTACTATACCAATTTTAGTATAGACATTTTAGTACAATTTTTAGTATAGAAAATTTTAGTATAGAATTTTGTACTATAGCAATTTTAGTATAGACATTTTAGTACAATTTTTAGTATAGAAAATTTAGTATAGAATTTTGTACTATACCAATTTTAGTATAGACATTTTAGTACAATTTTTAGTATAGAAAATTTTAGTATAGAAATTCCAGTACAATTTTTAGAATAGAAAATTTAGTATATAATTTTGTAGTATAGCAATTTTAGAATAGACATTTTTGTACAATTTTTAGTATAGAAAATTCAGTATAGAAAATTTGTAATGTAGATCTAGCTAGACAAAGTTAAATATTTGTTATACTAAATTTATTAAACATGTAATTTTACAAAAGTAACAACATGCGTATGAAACCTGCATGCAGGTATGGCGCGTGACTGGCAGTATTCCCTGTTGGACGAGCACGTGGACCGCATGCATCACGCTTACCGTCGTGTGCCGCCACCGGGGGGCGCAGACGAGCCGGTTGAGGTGGGAGTGGTCCGGACGCGCACACCTCGCGTGGCCTGGAGACTCGACGCCCGTTGGACAGCCAGGTTTGCACTACGCCATCGTTTTAGTGTTGCCGTAAGAACGTTCCGTGCTGACCTTCACTTTGTTTGCAGGCTACGGGATGCCGGGCTACTCCCTGTTGCCCGGATGGTGCAGGCCACAGAGGAGGATGGACCCGCCTTGGCCGCGGGCGGGGACGAGGTCGGGGATCGATCACGACACTTCCCGTTCGACCGCTCCCTGCTGACGGCTTTGGTGGACTGTTGGCGGCCCGAGACGCACACCTTCCATCTCCCATTCGGGGAGATGACGCCGACAATGCAGGATGTGTCCCTGCTTCTTGGCCTTCCGATCGCGGGAGGCGCTGTCTTCCTACCGGAGGCCCCGGTCGAGTGGCGCGATGACCCGCTCACCAGATTCAAGGGGGTCCTTCCACCGGGTGTCGTGGGTGAGGTGGCTGGCACAGTTCCGGGTACGTGCTCTTTACAATCGATCGTGTCATCGAAGCTCTTATTTGCGTTATTATGGACTAATAACATCTTGTTTGCATTTAGGTGGAGCAGATGGACCCAGAGGTGAACGATCACCAGGTCTTGCACCACTTGGAGGCGTACTTGCTGTGGCTGTTTGGCTGGGTGCTCTTCACCAGCAGCCACAGTGACAGCGTGGATGCGCGCCTCATCGCTTATGCTAGGGCGATCGCGGACGGCGAGCCCCCTCAGGTCAGCTAGGGATCGGCCGTACTTGCCGCGACCTACCGCGGCCTGTGCAGTGCTTGCTCGAGGACGAAGGCGAACTCGATCCTACCGGGTTGTCCCCTACTACTGCAGCTGTGGTCGTTCGAGCGCTTCAGCCTCGGACGACCATTGCTAGACGACATGAGTCCATATGGGCCCGACATGTATCAGGGGGGAGACGTCGACCAGCCGACGATGGGTTCTATTTGGTGTCGTCGACGGGTAAGTCATATGTCAATTAGTTATTTCCTTTATACTAACGACGGTCGTATGTAACATCTATTCGTCCTTGCAGGTGCAGTTCGCACATGTCCAGGTCACGCGGGCGTATCAGCCCTTTGTTGAGCAGATTGACTGCCTCACGGCCGATGACGTGCGCTGGGAGCCGTACTCACAGGCGGCAGTGGAGGACCGTGCTCCTGATGGATTGTCGAGTCTGTGCTGGCGTGACCGGGCTTTCTGGCTGACGCGCCAGAAGCTCGTCTACGACATCTTCGTGGAGGACTACTCGCCGCAGCGAGTGATGCGGCAGTTTGGTCTCTTCCAGGCTGTGCTGGTACCTGTCGGACCTGCAGTGCCGCCTCCTGTGCACGGGTGAGTGCCGGTGTCTTATAAATTTGTACATACTTACTACTTCATTGTAAATTACTAACGAAGTGGTCCTACAAGCAGGCACAATAGAAAGGGGGTGAAACGTGGCACGGGGGTGGACGGTGAAGATGCAGCCGTGGGTTGCTCAGTGGGACGATGCCCTTGACGATGTGGTTGACGAGGACCGCCCTTACGACAGCACAAAATACACGGAGTACCTGCGGTGGTACCAGACGCGCACACGTACGAGGCTCGTACATGTGGTGGACCCGCCCCCCGCACACCTCCCCGCTCTGACAGACACATATCCCGCGCACCTGGCGCGAGATACGCACATCGCGGTACGTTACACGTATTTTCGAACATTCACTACTGGCAATGCTACCTTGGATAATTAACCATTTTATGTCTTTTCCTTCAGTCTAACGTGGGTCTTTCCATCGTCACGGAGGCCGAGAGTATGCTACACAGGCTCGCCACAGGTGCCGAGGTGGGCCACGAGGAGCACATCAGCGCGTACCGTCGTTTCAAGGATTGGGGTACACGTGTCGTGCACCTACTGTCCTACACGAGGCTACCAGCGGCATCCACGCCCAGCACACGGACGGCTCGGCCACCGGTTCCGCCCCGACCGGCGTGGCAGTACTCTGCAGGCTCTATGTGGGCATGTCCTCCGGCACCTCACCCGGACGAGGCTGGAGGATCTGCCTGGGCTCGTACACCGCCAGGCCAGCTGCTCTCGCGTCCTCCGTACATCCCTGGTTTACCCACACAGGGGATGCACTCGACATATGCCCCTTCTCTAGGCGCTATGACCTTAGCTGAGGGTACGTATCGTACGATCTCTGTTTTATCGTAATGTTTGACATCTGAAACTAACGATATTACTTTTGCAGGTCATTTCCAGTCCGAGTCCTGGCACGGCCCCACCGTGAGCCCGGACGATGTGGACCAGTACTTCTCTAAGTGGGTCAAGCAGCAGTCTGGGTCTGCACCTCCTGACACAGCACCAGAGGTTCTCTCCGGCAGTGCCCTCCCCGGTGCACCGGAGGGCACACAGCCAGAGGTGCAGCTGACTCCACCAGCTCAGAGGCGGGTGCGACACGCTCCTGATCGTTTCACGTTCTCGGAGCGTCGTAACCCGTTACAGCGGAGGACGGCCAAGCGGGGCCATACGGGAGGACACGGGCGTGGAGACGGGGCAGGGCAGGGTGGCGCCTGATTGTATACCATTGTTGCATGTACTGCAAACATGTGATTTTTAACGATGTAAACTTTTTAGTATTGTGCCATGCTTATACTCCTCGTTACCTACTCATTAATATCACAATATCATTTACCATCGTATGTATGAATCGTTTTATAGTCAATCGTTCGTAAAAAAAAATTTCCAAAATAATTTCGGCACCTACAACATACAGTGAATATAAACTTTTATAACAACTTTACAAGATTTTTTACCAGTTTCAAATTACAAAATTGACAAAATTGAAAACATTCACGGGGGGAGCACATGCAGTCGCTTCCCCATTGGGCGACTGCATGAAAGTCGCCGACCGGATGGGCGACTGCATGAAAGTCGCCCAATGGATGGGCGATTTGATGCAGCCGCTCCACAGAAAAGCGATAGGAAATGTGTCGGTTCCTGGTTGGGCGATAAGACCCAGTCGCCTACCCATTGAGCGACTGAAGCCTATTTTTGTAAAAAAATTTGTTGCGGGTATATTTCTGTAATTTCGAATAAAAAATGGATTATTCGTAAAAAATTTCGACTATCTACTTGGTAGCTAAACCCTGACTGATTCGCTCTGTCTCTGTGGTAATTTGCTGCGTGTCAGTGCATGTGTGCACGCCAAATATGCATCCACTGTATATATATTGTGTGAGATGAGAAGCAGCATTTTGTAGGTACGAGTGGTTTTTGTATAGAGCTAGTTAGTCAGCAGACCAGGTCAGGTCCAAGAATTATTGAGATGGATGAACCCTACATGCAGCTAGCAGTCCAAGCTTTCTTCTTCTCTACATCCGAAATCCCGTACTTCCATTCATGCGCCGATTTTTCCCTCGTCCGCGACGTCGATTTCTTGGGCAAGTATAACGTTCTGATCTCTTCCGTGTCCATTGACAGGAGGCAGACAGCACAAGCAAGGCGTAATACTCGATTGGAGATCGACTGATATCGTGTGGCATTATTTGTGTTCTTTTTATATCCATAGATTGTAATCAGTGTTTAGCGGTGCTTATTTAGGGTTATAGATTATTTTATACTATAGCGTTTGAATGTTGGTAATTTTTTTAATGTAATTAAATTAAAAAATAAAAAACTATATTATTACAGACAATAAAAAGAATAAAAAACAAAAAACTAGAAAAAAATTAAAAAAAAGTTAGAAACCAAAACACAGACACTGAAGCTGAGCAGAACATGTCGATCGCATGGGTGTCGCTTCATAGATGCGAGGTCCCCTGTGGGAAGAAACTCGTGCAGCTGGAGTACTTCTTGTTCGCTCCCTGCTTCCATGCACACGGCAACACAAAATTTGATGGAGAACGCGGTTAACTCTGTTTACCGTAGAAGGAAGAATAACTTTCTACGTTACACACCATATAAGAAAAGCGTCAACGAACTAAATTAAACATCACATCCAAGCGTTTGTGCATAAACGTTTGGATGAGGATAGACGTGCTTGTCGGTGTTTCACCAAACGCGGCGTCCACAAATATTTAAATAAATTTTTAGAATTATAAATGAGCAATAAGGCATGTTTCTAGCAGTATTTAAATGATAAGAGCAATATTAAAAAAATTGCAAGAACATAATTTAATCCCAAATCATTTAAATACGAAATCATGCTTAACAGGCTACTCACATAAAATGAACAATTAGTATAATATTTAAGTTGTTATTTAAGTGTTTTACTTTCAGATATCAAGCTGCTCCTATTTAAAAGAAAACAAAGCTTCCTCGTCACAGTTGGTCTAAGTCCAATGAAAGATTAAAGTGACAATCTCTAGATATATATTCTGCTAGTCTTAATTTAAATTTCTTATCAATTGCAATTCAACCTAATTAAGAGGTAATGAACTGCACTTTCATAAGCTATGTTAAAACAACAGCATGTGTGTGTGTGTGTATTATAGCTTCGACGAGAACAAAACAACAATCACAATTGCGACAGAATACTCATCAACTTGCAGAACATCCTAAAAAGTCATCTTAATCTCATTTAGACCATCAATCCTCATTGAGTAACCAATTATCCCATAGATTATTATACAATGTCTCCTAGAACTAGCGAACAAGATTATCAAATGCAACAGTACACTAGAACAGCTCACAATTGCACAATAATAATAAGTATCGAAGGCAACTCATAGGGAGATGACACTTGAGGTTATCCCGAAGGCAATAAATATCCCCTATTTTAAAAGGTAGTAAACTCCCTTCTAGAGGGTAGTAAACATCCGGCTAGGCACGTTGTCGACGATGCTGTCCCAAAAAAAACCTGTCACCATTGTTTGCACCGCAGTGTCGTTCTCAGATATACAAAGCCACCCACACGAGCCAACAATCACCATGGTCGTGTGGTCAAGGCTCGGAGAACGCCACACAAGAGCAAGATCCTAGCACCGACCAAGTGCTAGGAAAGCAAGAGCACCACAAATACCACAGTCGAACCACCACGGTCACAGCTGAACCAACAAAGTCACCACCAAAGTGCTCTACAATCAGCACAGGAACCAGTGCTGCCACAACTCAATCGGCATCGTCGCAGCCTCAACCTAGTGCAAAGCTGGAGTCACTACTGCCTAGGTTCGATCCTTTAGCTTCACCCTCACCGAGGTATAGCGTTAGGTTACTGGAGAATGGACTAAGTTGATGCCACAAGCACTGTCACTCACCAGAGCTCAAAACCTAGGGCAAGAGCTCGGTGAAGGTGGTAGAGGAAGAGATGGGAAAGAACTTGATTGGATCTGATCTTCTCAAGGGAGGAGAGTCCAAACTAGTATAAGAAGAGGGAGGAGCAGAGCTGCGTTGCCAACAGCCAGTGCTGAGGTCACCGAGGTCAGGGAGGTAGGGATCAGATTGATCCCCACGATTGCCATCTTCCTCTCATTCAGCCAAATGGAATAAGCCATAAGCTCCATTATCCTCTCCCTCTCTCAATGACAAGTTGGACCCAGTCCTTCTCTCCGTTTTAATTAAATCCAAGACAAATTAGGGAATTCCCAAAATGCACTCACATTCAACAATCCCCACCAATTTTCCACTTTGGTGTCATAACTCAAATGTCTTGTTTGATATGTAGTTGTTTGACAAAGAGTACCTTTCAGGTTCGAACTCAATATCTAGCAACAAAAGTTATGACTTTGCATATACAGAGTAGGACTATGCCTTGATCCAATGCCTTGGTGTGAGAGTTTTCGCCCAAGTCATACTTTGTACAAGGCGGCTTGCCCTTTTCCTCTCAGGTTCGGACATTACCATGTCCCTTTTTTTCTCTCATGAGTACTTAAGAAAGTATACCCAAACTTCATTTGATTGTGACCCCATGATCATACTCACATAGGTGAATTCTCTAGGGAACTCTACAGGATAGTTCCTGGCTACCATATAAGGCATCAAATTTATTAAGAGCTATTGCTTAACCTACCATTCAGTTAGAGTACTATAGCCAATGGGACCCTTTAGGTGCACTCTATGTATTTTCATAGTTTGTTTTCCTAAGGTCTAGTGTAGGATCAAGGATACCCAACTAGAGGGGGGGTGAATAGGAGGTTTTAAAATTCTTTTGGCTAAATCATGATTTTTGGAAAGTATGAACTTAATCAAAATTGTTTTGCACAATCAAAGCTTAAAAACTCTAGGTTTCACAAAGGCATTGCAAAGATATGTCAATACTAGATACAATTCTAGCTACATAATTCAAGTCAATTAATTTGCTAAAAATGTAAATGCGGAAAGTAAAGACAAAGAGTTAAACCACAATAGAAACAATCGATGTTTTCGTGTGGTATCGAAGACTTGCTGGTCTTCCCTACTCCACATTAAGGTAAGCCCAAATGGATTGGACCAGCTCCATGAATTAAGCCTAACCACCTCAAGTCCACTAAGGTTGCTCTTCCTCTACTCTAAAGATAACGAGCACCACATCACTCACAAACCATGTCAGGTCTCTTCACAAACTTCTTCGAAGAGATCACCACACAGCTTCCTTCAAGCCGTCTAGGTGTTGGCAATCATCAAGAGTAACAAATCATAGTGCTTGCTTGAAGGTTTTCCATGTGCCATAAGGATCAACTAATGATGCAATGCACTTGAATGCTCTCAACTATCTCAAGATGTGAAAATAGAGCAAATGAGTAGAAGAGAGTGCAACAAGGGCTCAAGAGTATTCAATGAGGTCCATGAAGTGTCTATTCTGCTGGTAGGGAGGTATCTATAGCCGCACCCCACTACGATGACCGTTGGGGTCAAAATCCTCAAAATTTGGGAAATATGGTACTACCACCATGTAGTAGCTGGTACTACCATACCTACTATTCAATAGCTATTTGAGGTTCATTAAATGTACAGAAACTCGCTGCTACTTCAAATATCGGTAGTACCACCCTCATAGGGCCTGGTAGTACTGATCATACGGTAGTACCGCACCTCAACTGTGGTAGTACCAATTTTCAGAGGAAAGAAAATGCTTTAAAATACACCTCTATGGAAATTAGCTACTGCTAACTAAATTTCGGTCCTACCAATTTGGCAGTAGTATTGATTTTGACTTGCGGACATACCGTCCTGCGGTACTACCATTATGCACAAGCGGTAGTACTGATCTAAGGAAAGATCAATAAGTAACCCTCTGGAAATTAGTTACCAGCATGTAATGGCCGGTAGTACCAACGCAGTGGTATTACCGGCAAAGTGCCTACAGTCATACCGATTTTTCAAAGAAAATTCAGAGACAGTTCCAAATGAAGTTCTAAATGCATGCATGAACAATTAATTGAATAAAGTGGCATAAGGTAATCTTCAAGCTACTAAACATGACCTATCTTTATAGTATGACATCTATTCTACAAATCCGGTCTTTTCTACCAAACACCGAGGTTGGCAAAAACTATAAAAAGGTTCTTAGACTATAATATACATTTACCTTGAGACATGTCTTGATCCATATCAATCTTTGAACACCTTTGCATGCTTTTTTCCATGACATCATCAAAATCCAAGACTACACATTTCAATCATCTCAATAAACATATTAGTCCCTTTAATAATTGTCATCATTAATTACTAAAATCATTTTTACGGCCCTAGATGCTTTCAATATCACCTTTTTGGTAATTGATGATAACCTGGACAATATGAATGTATTTCAAAGTTTTGAATATACATCTAGTTTGAGAACAAGTTGCATATTCAAGTTTTTGACTTTTGGTTAGCAATTAATTCTTGAGATGAGCTCAAAGGAGATAAAAAATTAGTTGCTCTAAAAGTCAATCAACAAATAAACAAAACTCCCCCTAAATATATGCATATAGATTCATGAAGTGATTTTCATACACACTTGTGGATTTTTGAGAAATTTCGGTGGAGTTTCCTTTATTTATTGAATTTGTGAAAGCATGTCAATATGATAAACAATAATTGAGATTTTCAATATGAACACAAGTGAGATAAGCATTGTAATAGGACATTACAAGCATAATCAAAGTGACATAAGCATTTAAGACATTGTAATGTATCATAGTAAAATATAGCAAAGTAGCTTACAAGTTCATCCAGGTGTACTAACTTAAACTATTACAAGTTCAACAATCAAAAGATAAAAAAACCACATATAGATAACTAACTATATAAGATATACATATAGGTTTTGACATGCTTCATTCATCTCTTCCTTGATCACCTCTCCCCCTTTATCTTCTTTATCTCTCCTCCTTTGGTATCAAGTACCAAAGCCTATTAGTTAGGAGATGGATCACGACGGCAATGGCAGCGATGATGAAGTGGCGAGGAGGGCTGAGCCGGCTATGAGGTCATCAAGGAGGAGGGATGCTCAAGCGCAGTCACATACTAAGTCAAAGTCGCTAGCTGATAGATAGTATCAAACTGAGCATCCCAAATCTCCATGAGTGTAGAGTTGATTTGAGTTAATGCTTAAAGAATGGGATTCGATGCTTGAGCTTGCTCTTGGTCTTGATGAGGGGAGTCTCTTGCTCTTGCATGTGCTCTTCTTGCACTTGAGCACGAGGAGGGGCTGTGGTTGGCACTAAAGTCCCTTCCCTAGCCTTGTAGGGCTTGTGTACTGCTGGTTGTGCCCCACAGTAATGAGCCTTCCTCATGATTAGAGTCATAATATAGGGAGCATAATAGATGCGCTTCACCCTATCATTCTTGAATGATGATATTTCTCTTATAATCAAGTCAACTTCATTGAACTTGTGTCATTGCATGATGTAGTCAATGATGTTCCAAGCATGGCAACGAATAGTAACAAAATTGCTACTCTTCAGGAAGAATGTATGATTGATGATTCGCTTGATCAAGCTAGGCAATGGAAGGAGTCCCGCTAACTTCTTGGGTGTGTACCTCACATTTTCATCATAGAACTCACACCACACTGGGGTCTGAAGTGCTCCACGAGAATAGATCTTCTCATATTGGCTTGAGTAGGTCCTTGGTGCTTGCCCAAAATCAATTGTTGATGCTTCCACCTTTTGATTTATTGGCATTCACACCAAGTAGTCAAATCATGGGAGACAAAGAACATGGCATAAAACTGTTGTATCATATCCTCTTGGTACTCATATTTTAGTGCTACGATATCTTTTAATCCTGCTGTGTGAAAGAGATGGTAAGCGCTGGCAAAACGATCGAATGAGTTCAAATGCACCCAATACACATACTTGTGGTCTGCAAATTGCTTGTGAAAATTGTAGATTTGGATGAACACCTCTTACTGAAATGTGGCGTAAAATCTTGGATCTGTAGAGCTTGTCGGTTTCTCAAACTAATTAGGATGATGGAGAAGTGCATACTTGTCACTTGTGATTTGCATGAGTTTAATACTTGGCTCTTCAGTCTCCATCATGTTATCATCCTCATCATCATTGCCTTGAGCAAAGTCCTCATCCACTTCATCATTATTACTTTCTCCTCCACATTGTTCAACTTCCTCTTCTTGTTCTTAAGCTTGTCTTGAAGATTGACTCTTGTCGCAAGCCCTCATTGTTTGTAAGAAAGAATCTGTCTCTGAGTCACTATTCTTTCTAGGGACTGGAAATGCCCTTGTTGAAGCTGATTTGCAAGAGGCTGCCTTGCGATAAGAGGATGAAGGAGCCACTTGAGCCACTTGAGGATCATAGCAGTCCACCGGTTCTCCCTCGGATGTGGCATTCTTACGCAGGGAGCTCTTTGTTATTACTATGGTTACGAGATTAAGGAATAGCTGATTAGGACAAGGAAATATAAAACTTGAGTGATTTTGCATGAAAAGTTTTGAAAAACTCTATGGGGGGCGATAGTACCACAATTGACATGCCGATACTACCGGAAAACATTAGTATTACACACATCGGCACCCATAGGGTGCTCTTAGGGTATTTGATCGATTTGATCTCAACTCACATTTGGCATGGATTAATCCATGAAACATACATAAGAGGTCACCAAATGCTAGTTGTAACAACTTTGCCCAAAAGATTTCAAAAAATTCATGCACATTATACTCAAACATTAGAGATTGAAAAAGATAGCAAACAAGAGATACATTGGAAATAGAAAGGTCATTTAAGATAGTGATTTTACCCTATCCAATTATATTTCCTTTGCTATTGTCCCTAATGTGATTTTCTCATTTCCACCACTTTCAAATATAGTGAACATCTTCTGTTCTCCAGTCATGCGTTGAGTGCAACTGCTATCAAGCACCTAATGCCTTCTACCGGTTTTGTAGTTCACCTACAAAAGAAAAATCAAATTCTTTTGGGTACCTAAATTTGTTTAGATCCTTGGAGATTAATAACCAAGGCTTTGGGCATCCAAATGTTATTCTTTTTAGTATCTAATATAAAAGTGCCAAAAAA
This sequence comes from Dendrocalamus latiflorus, assembly GCA_017311315.1. Taxonomy (NCBI): domain Eukaryota; kingdom Viridiplantae; phylum Streptophyta; class Magnoliopsida; order Poales; family Poaceae; genus Dendrocalamus; species Dendrocalamus latiflorus. The sequence goes on along the minus strand of CM029619.1, from coordinate 21,050,858 downwards.
AATAGCAATTACTCTACCATTCTTAGAGTTATTAAGCATATAACATGAATCATAAATGCGAATGATAGAGTCTTACCAATGGGACGATAAGAATTTTGCAAATGTCCCAAACTATGACACTTATAGCAATATTTGCCATTTTCTTTTACAAACCTCGTGGTGCGTGTAAATTTCTTGGGAACGAATCTAAGCCCTTCCTTATTAAATGAGCAACTTTCCTCACTCAATAGCTTGTTAAGGGTTGCCTTGCCCTTGAAACATCTCTCTAAGCTCTTGCTTAGCTTGTTTACTTGTTCTTTAAGCTCGTTATTTTCAATAACAAGTGAAGGATCACATGGATTAGCCATACATGAGCTAGAATCAATTTTAGTGGCTAACAAGTCATCATAACAAGTAGAAACACTAGTTTTAGAAACAATGCAAAGAACAATTTCTAAACTAGGCTAGTTATCAATGATATTGCAAGAAATTCCTATATTAGAGTGAGACTTAGTGAGGTCCTTGAGAAGGAGTGAATCATGAGTTTTCTTTAGCTCTTCATAAGAATCATTTAGAGGGAGAAATTCTCTTTTCAAGACCTTTAATTTAGACTTCTCCTTTCTAAGGTACTCATTTAAGTCCTCAAGCATATCCATTAAATCGTCGTATGAAGGCTCATCATCATCAATAGATTTTATCTTGTCTCTTTTTGCCATAAGGCATGTGGGAGAGGAGAAAAGCGATAGAGCCTCCATGATGGTGATCCCAACAAGTCTCCTCTTCTTTGAGGATCCATCATCATTGGAATCAGAGTCAGAATATTCCTCATCGGAGTTGCCATCTTTGTAAAACTTCTTGAAGAGCTTTGTCTTATCATTGAATTCCTTCTTCTTGGATGACTTGGCCTTGTCATCCTTCTTGTTAGGGCAATGAGAGGCAATGTGCCTCTTCCCATCATACTCATAACAACGGATATTGTTATAATGCTTGTTGTTGGAGGAGGAGTACCCGTTCAAGCTCTTGTCAAAGTTAGCACTTTGTTTTGAGTGCCTCTTCATAAGCTTCCTCATTCTCCTCACAAGGACTACCATATCCTCTTCATAGTCTTCTTTGTCATCCTCCGTCTTGTTGCTTGATTCGTTTTCGCCTTAAAAGCAGTAATCTTCTTCTTGGAGGAGGATTGCTCCAATAGCTTCTCCTTATCCTTCTTGTATATCTCATTGGTTATGAGTTTGCCCAAAAGTCCAGTTGGCGTCATCCTTGGCAACTCAAGTGAGTTGAGGAACAAAGTCACCAAGGGCTCGTATTTCTTTGGTAGGGCTTTAAGAATCATGTGAACAATATCAATATCGGTTAGTGAGGTGTCTAGACCTTTGAGCTCATTCACAATGTTATTGAGTCTATAATACATCTCATTGATGTTTTCATGAGGCAACATTGTAATGTTTCATACTTGATCTGGAATCTATGAAATTTTGCCTCTTTGACTGTAGATGTGCCCTCATGAATTTTCGAGGGCATAGTTCATATCTCATGAGCGGTTTCTAAATTGTTCACTCGATTGAACTCATTCGTGTTCAAAGTTCCAAAAAGAGCATTCATCGCTTGAGCATTAAGGTGTTCGGTTCGCTCCTCAAGATCCATGGAGTGTGCAGGATCAAGAGGCATGATGAAACCCTCACTCACAATCCTCCATATTCTTGGGCTCATAGCCTTCAAATATGTAGTCATAGTTAGAGCCATCAAATAGATGTGCTTTTTCCTAGAGATATATCCACTAGCCATCCTTACTCTCTAGGTGGTAAAGCCTAATAAATAGAGACCAAACTCTAATACATTTGTACGTAGGATCAAGAATAACTGACTAGAGGGGGTGAATGGAAGGTTTTTAAATTCTTTTGGCTAAATCATGATTTTTGGCAAGTAAGAACTGAATCAAAATTGTTTTGCACAATCAAAGTCTAAATACTCTAGGTTTCACTAAGGTAGCATAAAGATATGTCAATACTAGATACAATTCTAGCTACACAATTCAAGTCAATTAATTTGCTAGAAATGTAAATGCAAAAGGTAAACACAAAGAAATAAACCACATTGGAGACAATCGATGCTTTCCCGTGGTATCGAAGACTTATCAGTCTTCCCTACTCCTTATTGAGGTAAGCCCAAATAGATTGGACCGACTCTTTGAATTAAGCCTAACCACCTTAAGTCCATTAAGGTTGCTCTTTCTTCACTTCAGAGATGGTAAGTACCACACCACTCACAACTATGCCTGGTCTCTTCATAATCTTCTTTAAAGAGATCACCACACAACTTCCTCTAAGCCATCTAGGTGTCGGCAATGACCAAAAGTAACAAATCATATCACTTGCTTGAAGGTTTTCCATGTGTCACAAGGATTAACTAATGATGCAATGCACTTGAATGCTCTCAATTACATCCATATGTGAAAATGGAGTAAATGAGGAGAAGCGAGTGTAATAAGGGCTCAAGAATATTCAATAACGTCCAAGAAATGTACCTTGCTGCTGGTGTGGAGGTATTTATAGCCTCCACCCACCAGGACAACCGTTGGGGTCAAAATCCTTGAAAATTAGGAAATGCGGTACTACCGCCATGTAGTGGTTGGTACTACCGCACCTATTATTCAACAGCTATTTGAGGTTCATTAAATATACAAAAAGTAGCCATTACTTTAAATATCAGTAGTACCACCCTCATAGGGTTTGGCAGTATTGATCATGCGATAGTACCACACCTCAGCTGCGGTAGTACCAATTTCTAAAGGAGAGAAAATACTCCAAAACATACCTCTTTGAAAATTAGCTACCGACAACTAAATTTTGGTCCTACCGAGTTTGTGGTAGTACTGATTTCAACTTGCGATCATGCCATTGTGCGGTACTACCATTATGCACAAGCGGTAGTACCGATCCAAGGAAAGATCAAATAAGTACCTCTCTAGAAATTAGCTTTCGGTATGTAATGGCTGGTAGTACCGATGCAGTCAAAGTGCCTATGGTCATACTCAAAGAAAATTCATAGAGGGTTCCAAATGAAGTAATAATGCACGCATGAACAATTAATTGATCAAAGTGATGCAAGGTAATCTTCAAGCTACTAGCCCGACTCCTATTTATAGTATGACTTCTATTCTACAAATTCAATCTTTTCTACCAAACACCAAGATTGACAAAAACTATAAAAAGGTCTTAGACTATAATATATCTTTGCCTTGAGTCATGCCTTGATCCATATCAATCTTTGAACACCTTTGCATGCCTTTTCCATGACATCATTAAAATCTCGGACAAAACCTTTCAGTCATCTCAATAAACACATTAGTCCCTTTAATAATTGTTGTCATTAATTACCAAAATTATTTTGAGGGGCCTAGGTGCTTTCATCTAGTTCACGGGATCTCTATTCTTCAAGGATTGGTTACCACCGTTCAAAAACATGAAATGCGTATGAGCCCTATTCCATTTGATGCTGCAAGAATGACCTTTCTCGTCATTCCTTTAGTGAAAAGATCCACTAGATTCCTTTTAGATTGTATGTATTCCACAGTATTTACACCCATCTCTCTGGCATGCCACATGGTGCAATCCCACCATTTGAACTTCCCTTCGATATTTCTCATCTTTCTTGTGCCATGTTTAAGCTCACTGTCTCATCCGACATCCTTGATCGTTCTAGGTTTTGGCTCCTCCATGAACGTAGCCTCGATCATCGTCGTTGACCATGGTTGGCTCCAAGTGACCCTGCACATCCAAAGACAAAGAAATTATTTTTGGGTACAAAACCGGCCAACCCTTCCTGTTCTGGCTAGTTTGACCGCACCAACCGGCTGGTCAGACCGATCCAACCGACCAGTCAGACCGATCCAACCAACCGGTTAGACCGCTAGTACCATTCGGTTAGACTAGTGGCATAATTCAGTCTAACAGCCCAACCTGTTGATTGACCAAAAGACTGTCAATCAAATTTCTAAATATCTTAAATTGCAATGGTTCATCACAACATAATCTAGGACCTTCTCACATGGTCCTTCAAATAATCAGTTGCAATTCAACCTAATTAAGAGGTAATGAACTACACTTTGAATAGCTATGTTATAAATAATTAACCACAAAACAATAGCATATATATAGCTTTGATAAGAACAAAACATTAATTACAATTGCTACAGAATACTCATCAACTAGTAAAATATCTTAAAAGGTCATTTTAATCTCATTCGGACCATGAATCCTCATCGAGCAACCAATTATCCAACATATTATTATGCAATGTCTCCCAGAACTAGTGAACAAGATGACCAAATGCAACAATACACTTGAACGACTCACAGGAAGGCGACACTCGAAGCCATCCAGAAGGTCGTAAACACCCATTTTAGAATGTAGTAAACTTCCATTTAGAATGTTGTAAACTCCTGTCTAGAGGGAAGCAAACACCCAGTGTTTGCATTGTGGTATGGCTCTCAGAGATACAAAGCTACCCATATGAGCCAACAGTCACCACAGTCATGTGGTCGAGAGTTTGAGAATGCTGCACAAGACCAAGATCCTAGCACTAGCCAAGTGCTAGAAAAGCAAGAACACCACAAACACCACGATTGAACCACCATGGTCACAGCCAAGCCACCACCAAAGTGCTCTATAACTGGCACAGTAACCAGTGCCTCCGCAGCTCAATTGACATCATTGCAGCCTTGACCCAGTGCAAAGCTAGAGTCACTGCCACCTAGGTGCAACACTTTAGCTCCACCCTTACTGAGGTATAGCCTCAGGTTGCTGGAGAAAGGACTGAGCCAATGCCATAAGCACCATCACTCACCAAAGCTCAAACCCTAGGACAAGTGCTCGATGGAGGTGCCAGAGGAAGAGATGGGAAAGAACTCAATTGGATATGATCTTCTCAAGGGAGGAGAGCCCGAACCAGTATAAGAAGATGGAGGAGGAGAGTTGCACTGCAACAGCCAGTGCCAAGGCCTCTGAAGTCAGGGAGGTGGGGATTAGATCGATCCCAATCTCCCTCTCGTTTAGCTAAACAGAATGAGCCATAGGCTCTCTTATTCGCTCCTACTCTCAATGGCAAGTGGGACCTGGTCCTTCTCTCCCCCTTTTAATTAAATCCAAGATAAATTAGGAAATTCCCAAAATGTCCTCATGTTCAACAGCTCGGGCACGGTGGAATGTTGAAGGCACTCTTTACTCACTGAAATGGTTGTTCACTAATCATCCTATCCATTGCTACTTTCCTTTCGTAAATCCCCACGAACATAGTGGACATGCAAAAGGTTCTTCACAAATAGCAGCTATTCTCTTTTGGTCAAGAGGTAGTGACGTAGCATCAATGAAACTTTGTGTTAATACCCCCTCCTTTGTAAATATAGTGTACATAGTTTTAAACAATAAAAGAATGCGTAGTTGAATTCTTAAAACTTTGACTAAGTTATATGTCCATCCATCTTCCATCAATTCCATACACAAGAGTTTATATATTAGAACTGTAAGAATACGGGTAGGCTACACAAGCATGTAATATAATTTCTACCACATAAACCAAGAAGATATACGAGTAAAAGATCATAGATCGTTATCACTAGACACATAGTGCAGTGGAAGAAGAGTTGGAGCAGCTTGGTCCAACATTACGCATGTCAATGTAGTGGAGGTATTAGATCGTCCAACATCCTTGGCCACTAATCGTCTCCTCCAGCAACCCCTCGTGTTCCTCACGTATGTTGCAGATCATCCTTGATCAGAATAGCAGCGACTGTAGTAGCACCTTTACAGTATCCACACGTCCAAGAGTGGAATGACGTGCACCGATGTGCTACCACTAGTGCGCATGATAGGGCCTTCAGAAGGAGGTGGTACAATATGCTACTAAAAGCTCCACACCTCTTCTTATAATGAGCCCCTTTAGTGGAACCCTACACTAGGGGCTACTAAGGTTCAAAGCCCATACAAACCGATAATATTCTAACTGGTTTATTCCAACACATTAATTGTGCGACCTTGCAGGTTCATGTGTACTCAACCATGATCTAGAAACCCTTTTCAATCCACAAGTCGGTAGCAGTCCCTAGCAAAACATAGCGATCCCCGAACACACATAAAGATCATATCAGATGAACCTGTACAGTGCTCATGTGCCTATCACTTTACCTCACAATACTAGATTGAACTCAAGGCGAGATGTGTGCCATTCTCTAACAGCCTGGTCCTTCACTTGATCTTGTAGTGGATTACTTAGTTGTAATTGACTCATCAACCAAAATCAGCATGGCCATGCACTTCCCTAATCCAACCATATCGAGGGACCCAGCGATATCTCTTCCATTAAAAAGGTGTAAATTCTATCCTGATCACTCATATTCCTCCACGTATTTTATAGTAAACCAAGAAGGTACCTTTATGACTACCTATTTATGGAGTATCATTTAGCAACCTAAAGTAAACTATTACATATGTAGGAAACTATGACGATCTCAAGTCTAAAAATTGTCATATAGTATTATGAGACCAACTGATGATATTTAATAATATAACAATTTTCGCGGTATCTCAAGGTGGGTCAATCCAACACTATGTTATCTAACATATGTCTACATTATTGATCTGATATCTTATATCTATGATCTATGAAATATGATCATCAATCAATACATGTATTGAACCATAAATCTTAAGTGTCCTACATACTGATATAAGATCAGGACGACTAGAATAACATCATAAACAAAAATAAAGAGTGTAGAAACGATGCCGGCAATAAGAGGGGTGAATGATTGTTGAAACTTTTCCTCCAACGGTATTCAAAATCTTCATTCAAGTGACTATGAGAGTCAGAAAGTTCAGATACACCAACTAAGCTTCACAAAGCAAGGCTAGAGACCTTTGCCATCAAATCAATAACCTTCTGCCTAAGACCAGTTAGACCACCACAGATGGGTCGGTCTGACTGTCGATCCAGGGCCAGTCTGACTGGTTCCCTATTCCCAAAACCGAAAGCCTCTCGAAATAAAACTCAAATATCAAGAACTTTCTCGATTCTCATCCAAATACTTTCAAATTTTGCATAAGACTTGTTCAAAACATTAGGACTTTCGGTTAAATTCTGTCTAGTTTTAGCTCCAGTTTTCAATTCCAGTGGCATCTAATGAAAACTCATCCCTAAATAAGCTTACATAAGTATTTGGTGTTCAATTTTTCAAAAGTCTATGGCCAGTCGCCTCATGGCAATCTGACCGCCAGCCATCAGCCAGTTTGGCCGCTTGAACTCTGACAACACAATCTGAAATCTGAATTTTCTTAAACTTTTGCAAAATTCAAATTCAACTCGACCAAAGTAGCAATTGTTCATCATAAATATATGCTAGACCTTCTACATGTTCTCTTAGAGAGTTTTACGAATAAAAGTCACATACTTGCCTATCATTATAAATGATAGTTTATTTAAGAGACAAAATAATGTATTACTTAAAATATCATAAACATAAAAATGATATAATTATCTCTATAATTATTTATAGGGCATATCATCTCTATGTCTTGGCAAAAGAAGAGATTTACAGGCAAAACGTGCATGGCAACATTGACAAGGCGGGAAACTCGGGCACAGAAATCTTGCACGCAATCACCAGCCCGTACACGTATGCCGCAAGTCCAACTAGAAAGCAGACACTCGTGTAGTAAATAGTGCATCCGGACACGGCACTCCCGCGGCGCCGCACCCCGCCATAATCGCCGGCGCGGCCGAGCAGAACGGCGGCGCTGACCGCACACGCGAGGACGAGGAACGCCACCTCCAACATCGTGACGCGGTGCGGCGGGCACGCCGTGTTAAGCGCGATCCCGGCCACGAACACCGCGGCCGGAACGGCGACTACACCGCCGACGACGACGTCAGATATCTTATCCATGTCGACCAGCTACTAGCTAGCTAGCTAAACACTGAGATGAGAATCACTCTGTCTCTGTGGTAATCTACTACGTGTCAGTGTGTGTACATGCACATGTGCATCTACTCTATATTGTGTGAGATGAGAAAGCATTGCAGGTACGAGAGGTTTTATAGAGCTGGCAGCTAGCTGCTCAGGTCCAAGAATTCTCGAGATGGATGAACAAAGCGCGTGTAATTTTCTACCGGACATTGTGGCCAGAGGAATATGGAGATGCATGGTTAACTTATTAGCTTTCTTTTTGACAAGGATAGAAATTTGGGGTCAATTTTGTGCACTAAGGCTACGGGCTAGTGGCGATCGACTGACGAGTCGCACGGGGTAACTCGGGTTCATCCTGATTACGGCCGTCCAAGATGCCCCATCGGATGGGTAGCGATTTGGATTTGGCAATACGAATCTTCTGTACATTATGAGTTAGTCTCTGTGTCAGTAACTAGTTGACATAATATAATATTGACAAATATCACATCTATACATACGTATAAATAAAAGGAGTACTTAATAGACATATATAAATAGATCTTATGATCAATTTACAGAACAGGCCTGTAGTAATTAAACCAAAAGGACCTCCATGTTCTGCCACAAGCAATCAACTGGGGCTAAACCTAGTCTTGTTCTTCATCTTCTATGTCATATCTGGAGGTATGGATGTATCCATACACCAGGTCATCGACTCCGTCATCTAAAACCATATATTAAGCAACAGTAAATATAAAAGAACTCAGTGGGTCCGTATAGCAGAATGCAAGTGTAGGTGTATATATCTACATGCAAGGCTTATCCAAGGGAAGGACTTATGGTTCTTTTAGCACGAAGTCAATTTGTTAAATATCATACTATTGCTAGTTTCCAAACATATGAATTAGCCATTTTAACTAAAAACTTAGCTATTTTTAACTAAAATCAATATTCACTTTCAAGTCAAGTTCATCATAAGAACAAAATCAATTCCTTTTCATTTCCATTTCCATTCCCATATTAAGTTATCGCAACCATTTCCATGTAACTATCTTTTTTATGAAAACTACACAATTGTAACTTTTCTACACTTTTGCCCATGTCCGAGGACATGGCTATTCAAATAACTTTTTAATACTCTATAGAGGTTGTATAGCTTTATCTAAACGATATGATTAACTCATAATGTTGGCCAATACATGCTTTCGTAGACGTGTGTAAGGACCGAGATATTAACATCCGGATTCCTCTGTGATTTACTGCACTATTCCCTGGATCAGTAGATAGTGCTCACAGTCTACAGTTCTGAATATCAAAATACATATCATGCGAAAGCGTAAATGTAATTGGTAAACTTACTCATGGGCCGATTAGGCCGAAATCATTAAATTGCAGCAGCGGAAGAACGAAGCACACAGGTGGGACCTTCAGGACATGCCCACAGGCAGCCAACTGGAGGTTCGCGACCTAGCCCTTGACATCTTCATCTTCTCGCCAGCCTGTCCAATCTTGTTGCTGAGGCGAGGTGATTTGATTTCCTGATTCTGAATTTTGTCGCAAAAGCGAGCGTGAGCACTCCGACCCCGTGCTCCGCGAGCCAATACACAGAATGCAAATAAATAGTATGCATGGCTTAACAAAGGAGAGGCTCGGGCTATTTTATTTTGCGTAGAGTGCTTTTGAATACAATTAATTAAAAAGCCCTATGACTTAGCAATTTTGGAACAAATCATAATGTACAAGGAAATGCATTATTAATATCGGTTCAGATTCCATCCACCGTTACATGGCATCTGCACCATATAGCAATTTCTTCAGCGTTATAGCCGCTTAACTTACCACTGGGACGACGCCCAGGACAATTCCAAACCAGGGCAGTCCTTCGCCCTTCACATTTCCATTCCCACCCACTAAACATTTTGAAATAGAACTATCTCGAGTAAGTTCCCATGTCCGCCCATGACCGTGGGCACGGCTATTCGAATAGTTTTAACTCTGCAGAGTTTGTACACTTTCACCACAAGAGATGAACTATCCTTTTTGCCAACATGCTTCCTTAGGCATGAGACCCAGATAATTTATCACAAAGCCTTTACCTTACTCCGATCTAGCTAGACACCACCCACGCTGAGGTTTCACCGCTGAAGGGTTACACCACCACAGTCAGAAGCCCCCTCTTGCGCCGTGCGAGTACAGTACACCCTGTGCCTCACTGTGAGTAAACCAGTACACCCTGGCACCCACTTTCCTCGGTGATATCTGAACTAAATCCTTGCAAGTTATTCAGCTAGGTCGTACCCATTATAGACTTGTGGTTGTACTGTTTTACATCAGGAGGTCATCACAAGATTCAGTCCTTAGTATCATCTGAGCGGTTCTACCACACTCCATAATTTGTGCTCCCACCGCACCACATACCAGCCCCCAAACCATCCGCTCAGATATGTAAGCAATTTAAGAGTTTTGAGAGCAGAAAATAACCCTGTCAAAATATACCAGTCATTCCCACCATGACTGCCCAAATCAATTTCTCATGATTAAAGTGATGCTTGGGCGCCTTCGCGCCCATGAGCACCTAAACATTACTAAGCATGGCATATAATTACGGACTTATTTTCGAAAGGGTATTATTATAATTTTTGCTAGGGCGACAAGGTTCTCGACTTCAAGTATTCCAACGGAGGGGTAATATTAATTCAAGGCACACAATGGAATATAACTAGAGTCTAAATTAACATGTATTTGCATATAAATAACCGCATGCAATTTGATAATTTAAAGCAAAGTAATTTGCAGAAATGTAGGTTCAACATGATCAAAGTATTGACTCGCCTGCGCGCGGTTTACCGCGGTCTTGAGTTCACTCAAAGCTTTCTCCTACGATGGTCTTGAGCTTCCGGTCCTTATCTTCACCTTGCTCTTGATCACACTCGATCCATTGATTCTTCGGGGCTCCAGTTTTCTAACTATGCGATAAGCGACTGAATCCAAATAAACACAAATAACTCAAGAGATCCAAATAAATCCAAATATTTTAAATGCCTGATTTCATTTAATTTATACACTTATTACGATTTGAGAATAGAAGGATGATTCAGTTTAATGTGTTGCCAACACGGTGGTAGCTGGATCTGAGCAAGAGAACGAGTTATTTGAATAGCTTTACCGTGAGGGAAAATTTAGGATAATAAGAGGTCACAAGTGAGGAAGTATCTACGGGAATAATTTGCTTTGGGAAACAAGTGGCCAAACATAGTCGATTGGAGAAAGACGAGGTTCGATCTTTTTATTAATAACCTCTTTTATTATTTTCGTATTTATCAAGTAAGTTCCATGAGTTAGGGTAGACCTATGGACAGACGTACGGGTTTAGTTTATTAAATTATTCTTTAGCGTCTATCTTTCTAGAAATTTAAGCGGTGGTATTTTATGGTGTTTTAATTATCAGTGAGTTGAATTTATTAGTTTGAATGGCCCGCCCCATATTCTATTTAGGCATAGGATTATTTATCCAATTATTACCATTTACTCTTGACCCGCAACTCCTGAACCTTTCTAAGATTTGGGCACATCTTAAAAGTGCAATTCTTTGTTATGCCTATGTCTTACTAATCTGTAAATTACTATCTATTGATGCATCAGCGGATTATCTTCACTATGACCCTATCCAATTACCTTGGTATTATTTTGTTCATTAACGTGTAGGTTAGCAAGGCTTTTGGGATAATTAGATCTTCAAACCGATCTATATGCCGAGGGTATCTTTTGTTAGTATTGGAGTTCAAACTACCTTTTTAATGGCCTACTAATTATATTTAGTGTCTTAGTCAATCATAGGCAACACAACTTCTAATTTAATTTGAGCATTATGGTCGAAAAAGGATCCTCACCATTTATTAGTCAAAATAATTCTCCTAATTGCTAGAGCATAAAGACAATGGGTTAAGGTTTAAACTTTACAAAGGTTAATTTTATAACACTTGCTAATATGCGAGGTTCTATGCTCTATTGTTTAGTATTCGCATACACCTAACAATATCTCAAAGAAGCCTTTTAATAGTTAAGATTTAAAATAAATGCGCAAGGCATATTATTCACTAACGCATGATAATTAATCCATGGTTAAATATTTACTAAGCTCATTTATACCCTGGATAAATTTTAGCATCTTTTCTGGACCACTTCTGATTTTTCCAAATTTTTCTTCACTGTGTGAACTCTGCAAAAAGATTAAACCTAATGCTAATTACTGCGCGGGAGGGGGATCGAACGCAGGCGGCCCTAACGAGCGCTAGCGCTGCTCGCCAACCGAGCACCGGGTATTACCTGATGTAGGCGGGGGACATATTGCAGAAGAGCAAAGCAGCAGCGGGGGCCCGAAGCAGAGGAAGCCGAGGGCAGCGCACGGCGGCGGTGTGGCCGGCGAGGGGCGGCGCAAGGGGCGTTAGCGACTGCCAAAATGGGGCGTATAGCGAGCGGGAAAGCTAGAGGCGGCGGAGATTTGGCCGGAGCGCCGGCGAAATGGGCTGGCGATGGGGTTCAACGGCCGGAGGCGGAGGCGGAACGGGGCGGCGGCGGCCGGAGGGAAAAAGGACAAAGGCGAGGCGCGCACGAGCTACCAGAGGTCAGGGGGATACTTACCACGCGCTGGGCCGAGCCGGGGAAGCACCAGGGCGAGCCGGCACCGGGAGCCTACGGCGGCGCGAGGGGGTCGTCGTCGCCGGCTCGTTGGGGGTGTTGAGCAACTGCGGCGCTGCTTGGGGATGGTGGAGTACACCTCGGGGATGCCTCTGAAGGAAGGAATCGGACCGGGATTCGCCAAGGAAGAAGCGGCGCCGATGGCGGTGGTTTCGGCCGGAGTTGGGGGAGGTGGCCGTGCGGCGAGAGTCGGCGCGACGTTTTCCAATTAAACCCAAGAGGGAGTAGCTGGGGTGTGGGGGCACAGTTTGACGCAGAAGCTTTGGCACGGGAAGCACCGGGCCGGTCGGGACGGCGAGTGGGCACGGCGGCGGTTGCACGGGCTGGTGCGCTCGGCTTGGGGAGGGACTGAGGAAATGGAGGGGGAATGGCGCGGGGAGCTGTGGGAGGAGGCAGCTCGGGGCTTCTTAAGGCGAGCACGCGCGCGGGAAAATGAGGCCGGGCGCAGCGGCATGGGCGGGGGAGTGATGGCTGAGCGACGGGAGCAGGTCGGCGCAGAGAGGGGGAGTGCAGGTGCGGCGCTACGCATGGCTGCCACGGGGCGGAAGAGAGCTGCGCGACAGAGGAGGTGGCGTGAGTGCGCACTGCGGAGGGCGACGTGGGCTCACGGCAACCACGCAAGGAAGAAGAAGGAGCAGGCTGCAGGGGAGAAAGAAAAAGGGGAGCCATGCCCAGCTCGGTCGGCAGGGGAGAGAGAGATGGATGGCCCCCACATGTAATAGAGAGAGGGTAGGGAGAAGGGAGAAAAAGAAAAAAAGAAATGCTCAAGCCAAGTTTTGTAATTTTGGACTTTTCATTTAGATTTAAAATTTTATATATACGGATTTTGAGCTTTGCAAGATTCTAAAATTTGAATCTTTAATTTAAATTCTATTTTAGGCTTAAGGTTATTGATTGAAATTTTTGAACTTTTAATTCCAATCTTGGTTGCATTTTACTATTTTATTGTCCTCCACGAATTTTTGAATTAAATTTAAATTGGACTTTTTGGCTTGATCTGGTTGTAACCGGATTTATAAAATTTACTTGTTCATTATTTGCACTTGGGATTATTCCTGATTATTAACTTGCATGCCACAAAGCTCAAAATTTTCAAAACAATTATTCAGAAGAAATTTGAATGCCAGCAAAATGTAGGAAAATTTTTAAAACCCCCACATTTTTGAACACTTGAAATTTCAGGATGTTACAAACCTACCCCCCTTAAATGAATCTCGACCCCGAGATTCCGGTAGAATAGAAAGAACGGAGGTGGGTTATAATGGTTTTCGAGGTGTTGCTTGACGTATAGTTCTTTAGCTCCACCGAGAGATAAGATCTGCACAATAGGGTTTAGCACTTGGAGAAATCAAAAGGGAAGAGAGAAACTTTGTTCTTCTGGATAAATCGTAGACTTCCAAATACTTGCTCCTTGACGTTGTTGTCTTCATGTCGTCGTGGAATGGAGTAGTTGCATCGTCTATTGGACATATGGTTGTAGAATTTCCTTACTAATAGGTGGGTAGCAATGGTCTGTGTCGTAGGGGTAAACAGAAGGGGAGAGGACCTGCACTTAAAGGAGGCAAAAAGGGAGGGGGAGATCTTTATTCTTTTGGAGAGGTCGTCGTCTTCAGGGTGCTTGCTCTTTGATTTTGCCGACATCATATCTCGTAGTGCTACCCCCTTAAATAAATGACAATTGTCATTACTCATCTATTGTGCTCTTAGCTGTCTTATTCAGCAACAGATTTGAGAAGCAATTCATGGGCAAGGGTCGTGTCCTTCGCAGAAATAGATGACCTTGCTCTGTGTCTCCCTCCTGGCGGGTGATCTTCTTCATAGTGATGTTGTTTTCCTTAAATACTGGGAGGTTGAAAAGTCTTCACCTCTTCTTGATTGCACTGGTTTTGGGTTACTTGTTATTTCGTTCCTTTGGATCCGATGGGGTTTTCAGAAAAGGTGAGAGGGAATAGCATGAGATGAGGATTAAATCGCGGAGTTAAGATGTTCTAACCCATTTAACTTTAAAGGAAAATACCCCAGAAGCTGGGGTGATACAGAACCACACAAATTTTTAAAAGCAAGCTTTTTCTGTGACTGCGAAATAGGACGCCCAAGGGCAAGAAGACAGTACACAGAGCCAAATAAAATCTTGCAACCATACAACGTCTACTCGGGGAACACACATAGGAGGGTGCAGGGTTCATATGCACAGTTCGACTAAAACGAGACCATCTTATCTTCATGATCATCTTCGACGTTCCTAACCTTAATATTTGGAGTAGGAGTACGAGAAAAGGATCAAAATTTTCCTTTTGTAATTAATAGAAAGAAGTGGAAAGTATTTGGGGTAGTTTCGCTGGTTTTAGTACTCACTCCCTTTTTTTTGTATCCTAATCTCTTCCAACATTCAACTATCCATCACTGAATCAAGTCACTCCCATATGATTTTTTTTTGTACGTAAGGCTTAGAATCCAATGGCCTTTATAATTTAACTTCCACTTTTGCAAACTGCACTTAGGTTATCTTTCTTCGTTAATTGTTCATAGTATTACTGCCATCTAAGACTCCAAACAGCGAAGGAGATTATTTATTGTATTCGATCCACCAATCATACTCTTCCTATTGTATCATCCATCATTTCATTAACCTAGTCATGGTTATCTAAGTCTCGCATAAATCTTTGACTTTCAATCATATTCAATCCTTTTTGTTATTGATTCAAAAACCATAAATTCATTCTTCTAATAATTAATCTCATTTTCCATTATCTATCACTAACTAATTCACTAGTATACCTCCACCGAGAATACACTTATCAAGATTATAATCCACTACTTCTCATGATTCCTCCAATATTCTCAGAAATTCAATTCATCCATCTAGAAATTGTTCAAATCGTATTAATCTCAATATTGTCAACATCTCCCAATAATTTTAAATTATCAGTGTCATAATCCAGCAAATACCTTTGCACTCCCTAATTCTCCAAAAATCATTTAAATCATCTATCTAGCCTGTATATTCAATTACGCTCCACCAATTTATTTCTCCTAGACTCCACACTATCATTATCCCTCTTATGATCAATCATGAATCCACCAACTTCTTTATGTGGTTACCATAAACAGCCATCTTCCATTTAAAATTCTTATTAATCAAATCGAAGTTACCAAATTCCAATATGTGCCTGAATTTCCACCACATCTTTATAAATCCAATCTTAGGTTCATCAATTGCCAATTTTATCAGCTTTCCAATCCTATGAAGATCTAGCTTTCTTTATTTAGATCCACTGATGACTTTCATATCGTGAACTCCTAATAATTCAGTCTGGTGTCACTGATCCAAATCTATAGTTTGCTTCTCTAATGATCAACCTGAATCTTTATTGTATATCTACTCCTCAATTATCCATCATTATTACTTTTAAATCCACCAGTGTCATGTGTATCAGGACTTCCTAATAATCCGAGATTGTATTCAAAATCATAATTACTCATTTAGTAACCATCCTAAATCTTTATTATCAACCTTCGAATTTATTCATTATTGTAAGCATCCTCCAGGAATAACATAATTTAATCCAGTTTGTACTCCGATAGCTGTTATCCAACTTCTCACAATTTTAGTGAGTCCTTCCTGTTATTGATCATATCCTATTATTCCATTGTTGCAAACATCTTCCAGGAATGATACAATTTATCAGTGTGCAATCCTTTAGTCAGTTTCACACTTTCTAGTTCTCCCAGAATTACTTAATTCATCTGTCTGGTCAATCTATTCAATTAAACTCCACCGATACATTTACCCAAAATTCGCACTATTATTTCACCCCAGAATAAAACAATTAGGTCTCAAGGGTAAGCTTCATAATTCATGGCCTAAGGCGTATTTTCATAGAGTGGTTACAAGAGAAGTACTGGATTTTCATCACTTTGAATTTGGGTAAGAGAGCTTCAGAAGTAAAATGGCTAGGGTAGCATATGGATGAGGGGGAATCATCTTAAGAGAGATAAGAATGAGCAGTGTAACTTATATTTTTGGAAGTAGTATTTTAAAGAAATATTTCTAGTCGTGAAACTAACGGCCAGGCTAACTAGGTCACGACCTGCAGTCGATATGCTCTGATACCATCGCTGCAAGGACCGAGATATTAACATCCGGATTCCTCTGTGATTTACTGCACTATTCCCTGGATCAGTAGATAGTGCTCACAGTCTACAGTTCTGAATATCAAAATACATATCATGCGAAAGCGTAAATGTAATTGGTAAACTTACTCATGGGCCGATTAGGCCGAAATCATTAAATTGCAGCAGCGGAAGAACGAAGCACACAGGTGGGACCTTCAGGACATGCCCACAGGCAGCCAACTGGAGGTTCGCGACCTAGCCCTTGACATCTTCATCTTCTCGCCAGCCTGTCCAATCTTGTTGCTGAGGCGAGGTGATTTGATTTCCTGATTCTGAATTTTGTCGCAAAAGCGAGCGTGAGCACTCCGACCCCGTGCTCCGCGAGCCAATACACAGAATGCAAATAAATAGTATGCATGGCTTAACAAAGGAGAGGCTCGGGCTATTTTATTTTGCGTAGAGTGCTTTTGAATACAATTAATTAAAAAGCCCTATGACTTAGCAATTTTGGAACAAATCATAATGTACAAGGAAATGCATTATTAATATCGGTTCAGATTCCATCCACCGTTACATGGCATCTGCACCATATAGCAATTTCTTCAGCGTTATAGCCGCTTAACTTACCACTGGGACGACGCCCAGGACAATTCCAAACCAGGGCAGTCCTTCGCCCTTCACATTTCCATTCCCACCCACTAAACATTTTGAAATAGAACTATCTCGAGTAAGTTCCCATGTCCGCCCATGACCGTGGGCACGGCTATTCGAATAGTTTTAACTCTGCAGAGTTTGTACACTTTCACCACAAGAGATGAACTATCCTTTTTGCCAACATGCTTCCTTAGGCATGAGACCCAGATAATTTATCACAAAGCCTTTACCTTACTCCGATCTAGCTAGACACCACCCACGCTGAGGTTTCACCGCTGAAGGGTTACACCACCACAGTCAGAAGCCCCCTCTTGCGCCGTGCGAGTACAGTACACCCTGTGCCTCACTGTGAGTAAACCAGTACACCCTGGCACCCACTTTCCTCGGTGATATCTGAACTAAATCCTTGCAAGTTATTCAGCTAGGTCGTACCCATTATAGACTTGTGGTTGTACTGTTTTACATCAGGAGGTCATCACAAGATTCAGTCCTTAGTATCATCTGAGCGGTTCTACCACACTCCATAATTTGTGCTCCCACCGCACCACATACCAGCCCCCAAACCATCCGCTCAGATATGTAAGCAATTTAAGAGTTTTGAGAGCAGAAAATAACCCTGTCAAAATATACCAGTCATTCCCACCATGACTGCCCAAATCAATTTCTCATGATTAAAGTGATGCTTGGGCGCCTTCGCGCCCATGAGCACCTAAACATTACTAAGCATGGCATATAATTACGGACTTATTTTCGAAAGGGTATTATTATAATTTTTGCTAGGGCGACAAGGTTCTCGACTTCAAGTATTCCAACGGAGGGGTAATATTAATTCAAGGCACACAATGGAATATAACTAGAGTCTAAATTAACATGTATTTGCATATAAATAACCGCATGCAATTTGATAATTTAAAGCAAAGTAATTTGCAGAAATGTAGGTTCAACATGATCAAAGTATTGACTCGCCTGCGCGCGGTTTACCGCGGTCTTGAGTTCACTCAAAGCTTTCTCCTACGATGGTCTTGAGCTTCCGGTCCTTATCTTCACCTTGCTCTTGATCACACTCGATCCATTGATTCTTCGGGGCTCCAGTTTTCTAACTATGCGATAAGCGACTGAATCCAAATAAACACAAATAACTCAAGAGATCCAAATAAATCCAAATATTTTAAATGCCTGATTTCATTTAATTTATACACTTATTACGATTTGAGAATAGAAGGATGATTCAGTTTAATGTGTTGCCAACACGGTGGTAGCTGGATCTGAGCAAGAGAACGAGTTATTTGAATAGCTTTACCGTGAGGGAAAATTTAGGATAATAAGAGGTCACAAGTGAGGAAGTATCTACGGGAATAATTTGCTTTGGGAAACAAGTGGCCAAACATAGTCGATTGGAGAAAGACGAGGTTCGATCTTTTTATTAATAACCTCTTTTATTATTTTCGTATTTATCAAGTAAGTTCCATGAGTTAGGGTAGACCTATGGACAGACGTACGGGTTTAGTTTATTAAATTATTCTTTAGCGTCTATCTTTCTAGAAATTTAAGCGGTGGTATTTTATGGTGTTTTAATTATCAGTGAGTTGAATTTATTAGTTTGAATGGCCCGCCCCATATTCTATTTAGGCATAGGATTATTTATCCAATTATTACCATTTACTCTTGACCCGCAACTCCTGAACCTTTCTAAGATTTGGGCACATCTTAAAAGTGCAATTCTTTGTTATGCCTATGTCTTACTAATCTGTAAATTACTATCTATTGATGCATCAGCGGATTATCTTCACTATGACCCTATCCAATTACCTTGGTATTATTTTGTTCATTAACGTGTAGGTTAGCAAGGCTTTTGGGATAATTAGATCTTCAAACCGATCTATATGCCGAGGGTATCTTTTGTTAGTATTGGAGTTCAAACTACCTTTTTAATGGCCTACTAATTATATTTAGTGTCTTAGTCAATCATAGGCAACACAACTTCTAATTTAATTTGAGCATTATGGTCGAAAAAGGATCCTCACCATTTATTAGTCAAAATAATTCTCCTAATTGCTAGAGCATAAAGACAATGGGTTAAGGTTTAAACTTTACAAAGGTTAATTTTATAACACTTGCTAATATGCGAGGTTCTATGCTCTATTGTTTAGTATTCGCATACACCTAACAATATCTCAAAGAAGCCTTTTAATAGTTAAGATTTAAAATAAATGCGCAAGGCATATTATTCACTAACGCATGATAATTAATCCATGGTTAAATATTTACTAAGCTCATTTATACCCTGGATAAATTTTAGCATCTTTTCTGGACCACTTCTGATTTTTCCAAATTTTTCTTCACTGTGTGAACTCTGCAAAAAGATTAAACCTAATGCTAATTACTGCGCGGGAGGGGGATCGAACGCAGGCGGCCCTAACGAGCGCTAGCGCTGCTCGCCAACCGAGCACCGGGTATTACCTGATGTAGGCGGGGGACATATTGCAGAAGAGCAAAGCAGCAGCGGGGGCCCGAAGCAGAGGAAGCCGAGGGCAGCGCACGGCGGCGGTGTGGCCGGCGAGGGGCGGCGCAAGGGGCGTTAACGACTGCCAAAATGGGGCGTATAGCGGGCGGGAAAGCTAGAGGCGGCGGAGATTTGGCCGGAGCGCCGGCGAAATGGGCTGGCGATGGGGTTCAACGGCCGGAGGCGGAGGCGGAACGGGGCGGCAGCGGCCGGAGGGAAAAAGGACAAAGGCGAGGCGCGCATGAGCTACCAGAGGTCAGGGGGATACTTACCACGCGCTGGGCCGAGCCGGGGAAGCACCAGGGCGAGCCGGCACCGGGAGCCTACGGCGGCGCGAGGGGGTCGTCGTCGCCGGCTCGTTGGGGGTGTTGAGCAACTGCGGCGCTGCTTGGGGATGGTGGAGTACACCTCGGGGATGCCTCTGAAGGAAGGAATCGGACCGGGATTCGCCAAGGAAGAAGCGGCGCCGATGGCGGTGGTTTCGGCCGGAGTTGGGGGAGGTGGCCGTGCGGCGAGAGTCGGCGCGACGTTTTCCAATTAAACCCAAGAGGGAGTAGCTGGGGTGTGGGGGCACAGTTTGACGCAGAAGCTTTGGCACGGGAAGCACCGGGCCGGTCGGGACGGCGAGTGGGCACGGCGGCGGTTGCACGGGCTGGTGCGCTCGGCTTGGGGAGGGACTGAGGAAATGGAGGGGGAATGGCGCGGGGAGCTGTGGGAGGAGGCAGCTCGGGGCTTCTTAAGGCGAGCACGCGCGCGGGAAAATGAGGCCGGGCGCAGCGGCATGGGCGGGGGAGTGATGGCTGAGCGACGGGAGCAGGTCGGCGCAGAGAGGGGGAGTGCAGGTGCGGCGCTGCGCATGGCTGCCACGGGGCGGAAGAGAGCTGCGCGACAGAGGAGGTGGCGTGAGTGCGCACTGCGGAGGGCGACGTGGGCTCACGGCAACCACGCAAGGAAGAAGAAGGAGCAGGCTGCAGGGGAGAAAGAAAAAGGGGAGCCATGCCCAGCTCGGTCGGCAGGGGAGAGAGAGATGGATGGCCCCCACATGTAATAGAGAGAGGGTAGGGAGAAGGGAGAAAAAGAAAAAAAGAAATGCTCAAGCCAAGTTTTGTAATTTTGGACTTTTCATTTAGATTTAAAATTTTATATATACGGATTTTGAGCTTTGCAAGATTCTAAAATTTGAATCTTTAATTTAAATTCTATTTTAGGCTTAAGGTTATTGATTGAAATTTTTGAACTTTTAATTCCAATCTTGGTTGCATTTTACTATTTTATTGTCCTCCACGAATTTTTGAATTAAATTTAAATTGGACTTTTTGGCTTGATCTGGTTGTAACCGGATTTATAAAATTTACTTGTTCATTATTTGCACTTGGGATTATTCCTGATTATTAACTTGCATGCCACAAAGCTCAAAATTTTCAAAACAATTATTCAGAAGAAATTTGAATGCCAGCAAAATGTAGGAAAATTTTTAAAACCCCCACATTTTTGAACACTTGAAATTTCAGGATGTTACAACGTGCGACTGAGAAAATCACAACAAGGATTTGACAATACTTACCTAATTTCACAAGTGAATCTTTTATGATATATACCATGTCAAAAAATCCATCTTTGATCACATCTAGATCATCTAGGACTCACAAGCAGGAGCATATCGAGGTTTTTTCTCTTTTGTCTAGTTTTGATGTAATTCTGCTTGTTTTAGATAAAAGTCAAAACTTTAGCATCGATCTTCATGATCCATGATTGAAATATGTTCCTGACATCCTTATGAGTGTTTGTGCCCAGTTTTACTGTATTTAGATATGTGGTTTGAGAGTTGGATCTTTTCATAGCTTTCATGCAGTGCTGATTGAACTGTTTCTGCGGCGAGTGATCAAACTGGCACCTCAAACGGTCCAGCCACCAGGCAGTCAGACCGGTATACAGTCGACGGTCTGACTGGATTATTGCTACGGTCAGATCAGTGTTCTTGGCTTTTGGTTTTAAGTGCTTGAGGTTTTGTGTTTTTGTTGTGTGTGTCAATACTTGAGGAAAGATTTGGAAGAATCATTCACCCCTTCACTCTCTGAGTCACCATATCCAATCCTACAAATACCCTAGAACCTAACATTCATTGAAGCATCCTGCCTGTAGCACCCCACATACCGATGTGAGATACTACTATGGAACGTCATCGCCAAAGTGAAGAATAAATAAGAACAACAAAAGAAATCACAAGAAGATTAAAACTTTATTAACATTTTAATAGAGAACAAACGGAAGCTGGAATAAATATTTAAAACATGGGACCGGTCCACTTCTAACCAAATAAAGAATGAATGAAACAATAAAACAGTGGCAAACCACGGTGCTGAAAACTCGAGTGCTCCCACCCATGCATGTTGCTATCACTCCACTGGCCTTTTACCTGAGGCTGAAAAGAGCAAGCGTGAGATTTCAAAATCTCAGCAAGTACCCAACAACAGTCGCAACACAGTTAGTAAAGGACAAGTAAAGCAAGCAAGACAAGTAAAGGACATGCAAAGCAAGCAAGCAATTGATACAGGATGAAAGCAACAAACAACTGATATCAGAAATACTGTCATAAACGGGAGACGGACATCATGGAGATTGTGGATTAAAGATAGTTATTATGTGACAAGTTATAGCAAGGCACAACTTGTCCTCGACTGTATAACCGCTGACGGGGTGTAATATCCTGTGTAACGAGAATGTACGGCCCCCCGTACGTTACCAGGTTGGGTGGAAATCTCCCCTATATGTGGGTAGTCCCGGTGTGATAACTCTTAGTTCTTTATTTAGCAAATTATCCATGGTATAATTAGGGAGTTATGAATGAATTAAGGTAAGGTTATGAGGGTAACAATTTAATACAATGAGACCGAAGAGACATGATTGGTGATACTAGGTGATAAGGTAACCAATACATCATGAACAAATTATATGAAAAAATTAAGGTAACTAAGAGATGACGAGGATAAGGCTATAATAAAGTTATGATAAGTGAAAAGATGTGCTAGGGTTGAAAATGGAAGGACATAGTTTTTGATATGAGCGTGGTGTGGAATAATGATAAGATGATAGTGATATAGTAATCAACCTAAAGAGGTATTATAATGTAACTCACACAAAGTTATCAACCAATCAAGTTTTATTATGTGATAAGTGATTATTAGTCAGATTAACAGGTTTAATACATACATCCTTCATGGTTCAAATACAACATCATATGATTATTGGAACATAATATTAGAAACTAAAATATAGCAGCCCTAATATCGAAAGAGCATCAATAATTTAAACCTAAGTTAAACATATTCATATGCTACCCCCCATTTTTAATTTAATCATAAATTCTAAAACACTAAATAAAAATTGGAACTCTAGAACATTTTAACTGAGCATCCTAATAACATCAAGCAGGTGAAATAAAATAACCTAAAATATTATGGTATGAATACAATATTAAAAGTCTATAACCAGGCAAACATGCATAATATGAGAATAACCAGACAGCATTAGTGATATGATATTGACCAGATAAGCTTTGGTGATATGCTAGTAGCCAGGTAACTTTAGCGATGTAATATCAATCAGGTAACTTCGGTGATATGGTATTAGCTAGGCAACTTTAATGGTACGATAGTAGTCAGGTAACCGTAATGATATGATATCAGACAGGTAATTTAATGATATGATATTAGATAGGTAAGCGTGGGTATTATGATACTTATACTCAATGACAAGGTGACAAGTAATCTGGAACACATGATATGCGAAATAGAAAGGTAAGTAATCTGGAACACATGATATGCGAAATAGAAAGGTCACGGCCGCGAGGTACGTGCCTTGAGCACGCTCAGCGAAACCGCCACACGAAGGATCAAGAATGCGCAATTGTCCGAACGCTCTCAACAGTTGCGTGCGAACTACTTGGTGGAACGGAAGCGAATCAGATGAGGGTTAAGATAAAATTAAGGATGGACAGAAAGAAATCATTCGGCCCGAGGAAGGAAACATGTTCGCTAGGATTTCACCGTACGAATCACTGTTCGGCCGGATAAACGACGTTCAGCCAAACGAATAGCGTTCCGCTGTACGAATCGGCAAACTCCCGTGCGAAATTGAGTTCGGCCGTGCCCCGGTCCACCAGACCGTGCCGGCCTTGAACACCGGCCATCCGCCGCCTCCGCGCCGCTCGGCCGCCTGCACGCTTCGCCACCGCCTGGCCCACTCCGATGCGCTCGCCACCGGCCCGCTCCGCCACGCGTGCCTCCTTGCTTAATAAAGAAGGTTAAGCTAAAGCTACTGTGTTTGGACCTTCAAACATTATATATGCTTCTACATATCAATCACATGGGCCGCCTCTAAATCGAGCCAGGTGTAACAAATACAGACTCTCCAAAAAAAGCATGTGTTACAGACCTGACAGCTAAGAACACGAGCCTCTGGTCCATTGTGTCTTTTTCTCCTCTTCAGTTTGTGGAATGGAGAACCAGCTCTGTTTTTCCTTTTGACTAGCTAATATAGCACTTTCCGGTCAAAATTATGTGCGCGAGTGCGCACTATCCCGTTCGTTTCCACCAAGCGTACAAGACGCTACGGATTAGTGGTGAGCAAGTCGCACGGGGTAATTACTCGGATTCTTCTGTGCGGCCAACTGATCACAGCCGTCCAAGATGCCAGATCGGACGGTTGAGTAGCCCGATTGCGACTACGTACCAGCTGCTGTGCGGTTTCATGTACATGGTAACGAACATGCTTGACTTGTATTAACCAAAGAGGATTGGAAAGTATACACCAATCGGTAGCCTATGCAACCTTCCATGCATCAACACCGGTTCGACTCTGTTTCCCAGTGAGCAATGTCAAGTTGATCAAGGAGAATTGGCAGCCTTTTCTTGATAATTAAGCTTCAGAAAAGACGGGGCACTTGGTTAGGACCTGGGACAGAAAATGTCTTTGGGTTGGAATGGAGACTGTCCCGAATTCTTGTTTAAGCTCTGTTTCAAAGGTTGCATGAATGAGCAATTGCTGACATAGGCAATATTCCTTATACGTATTTAATACGTATTTTTTTCCGGCAATGATGCCCAGGGAAACGAAAATACTGTAACACCCCAGGGCCTAAAATTCATTGAAGCACCTAGCCCCCGCGGGACCTGGGCTTTCGTCCTTGCTTAATGAAAAAGTTAAGCCAAAACTACGTATTAATCACATGGGCTACCTCTAAATTGAGCCAGGTGTTACAAATACGGACTCGCCAAACAGTGGGTAGTTCGATGTCCCAAAAAGCATGTTGCAAACATGAGAGCTAAGAACATGAGCCTCTTGGGCCACTGTTTTTTTTCCTTCTTCAGTTCGGAAAATGGAGAACCAGCTTTGTGGGAAGAGATTCTTGCTGAGTAGTTTGTGTTGCAGCATTAGACTAGGTTGTTCTCATGTTTTGGAATGAGCTGATGAAATTAAGGGATCACTTTGCTAGAGCCTAGAGGCGTAGTGCATGTTAATTCTGGAGCTTAAACTCGGTTTTGGGAAGATTTTTGGTCGGGAACTGATCATTTGAAATGCCAATATTGGAATCTGTACAGCACACAAAGTTGGGCGAGGGCAGGATGCTTGGATCATCTCCTATATACAGGGGCGTAGCCAGCCTGAGGTTGGGCCCACTAAAAGTAAAAATGGCAAGTTTATACTATTCTAGCTACAATAAAAAATACTAGAGAATTTCTCAGCTGGACCTCGGGCCATTGCCCGGACGACCTTGAGGCTCAGCTCGACCTCTGCCTATATACAATAATGTAGTTATATAGTAGCTTCAAGTGGCCGTAGATTTGTCCTCGCAAAAAGTATTAGAAGATGAATCATCTCCGAACCAAATTCACCATGAGTCACATAATCACATAGCATCTGCCGTATCAAAGCCTGGCGCTGCACTGCCTTGCTCCTGCTCTCCGTCCGGCAATAGGACAGAGTCCCTATTTCCGCGCTACTCTGTGTATAGCGTGTATCCGACTCTGTGTACAGCATGTATCGAGTCTATCTCCATGTAAATTCAAACTCGTGCAATTGTGACTACATAACCTGATCAATGAGAGATCAAGGGCATGCGTTTTGCAGCCTTCTTGCAAGAAATGTGTAATCAGTTTATCGGTTATCTTATATGTATTTTCCGGACAGTCCAGCTCCTCCAATGATATCCTTGTAAGAAATCTTTCAGTTTCTCTTAATGAAAAGGAACTGGCATGGGGCCAGATGTGCTTCGAGGAAAGTCAACGACATGTCCGGCAGCTGCTTATAATTCGTCCGCTACCTTGATCTGTCCAGACATGGTGTTCTATTCCGTGAGACTAAATACTTGCTCTTATGTAACCTCTTATGTAATTTCCTGGAAGTCAAAGTGATGTATAGTCCTAGAGCCTGTAATCAAATAGCTGATGCCTTAGCGATCTCGTATGAAGCCGGGTGCTGTTATGTTGTGGCACCACTGGGGCACTGGGTTCCTGACTCTGCATCTTCCTTGGTGGTCAGCGATTTAGCGCACCTATGGTTTAGTGGAATCGGAAGATTTCCATATATATATATAAAAGTTTAGATTAGTCTACTGATCCAATAAGAAAACAAACTACATTAAATCACAAATCTCCAAACATCAACCGAAGAATAAACAAAATAGTACTAGTTAACTGCAGTTGCATACATACTTGTATGCAAACAACACAGTTTAAAGTTCAAATAGCATAGGATAGTAGTGTCATATGTAATCGCAGTAGTATAAGTAATGATAAGTGCTTCCATGCTCTTCCAAAAAAAAAGTGCACAAACTATGAAGCGTTTGTAGTCATAAAGGAGAACATATTTTTAGGAGAGTATGGAAGCACTTTTGCTAGGTACCATAAGTCCATAACCATCTCAGGTTGTTTGGTTGCCCGTGGCACCATTGGGCCCGCAGATGAAGAGTCGCCGGGGATGCTGCTTGCCGGCGTTGTGCTCCACGACGTTGAGCTCACTGGAGAGGTGCACGTTGCATACCTGGCACTGCACGTTCTTCTCCACGGCGATGTAGGCCACCTTTTCCGGTGCTTCCTGCCCTGCTCGCGCTGCTTGAGGTGGAGCATCGCCATGCACCGCACGTGGCAGACACCGCACGCGACGGCGAGCGGCTTGGCTGAGGACCTTGGGTGAAGTGGGTGCTTGCTTGTGTTCACCGGGCGGGGTCGGGGTGCGGTGAGCGTTTGGCGCCGGTTGCGGAGCGTGCTGCGCCCTGTGCCGTGGTGGCTGCGCCTGGTGCTGCTTCTGAGGTGGCTGGTGAACGCCGGTGAGCCCCGGAGGCGGTCCGGTTGCCGACCTCTTTGTCCTTGCGCGATGTGCAGGTGGAGGTGGAGGTGGAGGTGGCTGTTGTACCTGAGGAGGGAAAGTAAACATTACATGATACAAGCATCATGAAGGTATCAAACAAATTTGGAGTGGATGCAGTAAGCAAATCGACAAAAATCTGAAAATAATGCAAGATGGATTTCTTCGCACAGTTCTTTCATGCTCACCAAAAGAATTAAGTAACAAGAAATGTGATGTATACTACTTATACAGAATCTCAGATAAGACTCGAGAGGGAGTTGGTTTTACTGAATACTGATAGTTGGGGACGACAGAGAAGAAACTGAAACTCTGATCTGAAGGACACTGCACTGTTTCTGAAGTCCGAACTAAGCAGAATTCTGCCTGTTTCAAGATGCTACAGTGTCCTATTATGATTTCTATCATAGTACTTCAAGGAATAAAGTGTACCATTATTTGCAAAATATTTGGGGCTCGAAAGCTTTGCAGTAGTATCTTTCATGGTCGCTGTAGAATTGATTTTGGCCTTCTGGCACCAAAAGATTTGCTTAAAATGAAATTTGACACGAGCTCAACCAATTAAAGCCATCAGTTGCTGTATTTTTCTCTAAACAAAGTGCATACTTTGTTTCAATTGGCATATTTCAAAAACACTACGGTGTCAGTCATAATTTCTATCGTGGAACTTCGAGGACTAAGTGTACCATTGTTTGCAAAACA
This sequence comes from Dendrocalamus latiflorus, assembly GCA_017311315.1. Lineage (NCBI taxonomy): Eukaryota > Viridiplantae > Streptophyta > Magnoliopsida > Poales > Poaceae > Dendrocalamus > Dendrocalamus latiflorus. The sequence goes on along the minus strand of CM029619.1, from coordinate 21,022,899 downwards.
TTTAGAACTAAAAAATTATGCAATATCTTTCATTGTCAGGTTAGATTTATCATGGCTTCTGGCACCGAATGATCAGGTTAAAAATTGTACTTCCAGGAATTGACAGGAGCTCAACTAAAGGCATTAGTGAAATAAATAGTCCTAGGATTAGATCTTTCTTTAGAAATCAACAAGAACAGGCTCATCGTCCATCACAGCCACAACACTAGATTTATCGCTTTTGGATTCTTCAATGAGGGACTTCATTATTTGCAGAAATATCTCTTTTGTTTGTTCTAATTAAAGTGTTGCTGGAAAGAAGTAGGTCAACCATTTTCCTCTGAACAATCTTACGGCTGGCCTTTATCGTTGTGGGAAAAAAAGACACTAGTACTAGCTAACACTGTCATGTTAAGCTTCACATACACCAAGATACACACACAAGCAAGCAAAACATGTTAAAACGACTCCTAATCGGCATGCTTTTATAAAAAGAATTAAGGAAGTGATTATTGTGCCTCACCGGTGAAGGAGGAGCTGGCTCGGCGCTGCCAGTAGCGCGCTGACCCATGATCGGAAGCTTGCGGCGCTGGACTTGGTTCCTGACGTCCATGTAGTAGGTCACTGTGAACCTGAGTACCTGACCTGATGGAGGAATGTTGATGTTCCCTTCATCTTTAATAGCTTGTCTAGCAGGTGCAGTGCTCGACAATGGCGCCGCCATGCTCGAAAATGTTGATGTTCGTGCCACCGAAGATTGTAGATCGATCTCTGAAATGTGAAGAAACGAAGTTATTTCAGGAACTCGAAATATTTATTGGAGGCAAAGTAATCAAACAGCAAGGGCTGTAGCTTGTAGAATACTGCTCTGCTCACAGGGCCAGAACACACCAATTCCAAGAGACAGAACCATCGAATTCTAGAAATTGCTATCTAATCACAACTAGCTAGTAATCGCATTTCAGAAGCACATTATCTGGAGAAACGAATGTGAAATGGTGTGAGACACACACACGGGGGGGGGGGGGGGGGAGAGAGAGAGAGAGAGAGAGAGAGAGAGAGAGGGGGAGGGAGCTTACCTGCAGGAAACTCAACCCAACGAAGCTAAGAGCACCGCTAGCTCTACACTAGGTTATTATGAACAAAACGTTTAAAAAGAGAAAAGAAATAGAGTAAGTACAAACTACAGAGTAAATGTATATGTTTGGCATGCGTCGGTTCACCTCACGCTTTCTGCGTTGACAGACGCCAAAAGGTATTTAGAGGATACTGAAAAATCAACTTGTAATAATAGTATATAAGCAGCTAGTCAAATATACTGGTAGCAATGTAGCATAGCGTCACGCTTGCACTTACTTTTGCTTGCAATAGGTCACTTCTTTTCAGCTTTTAAAAGTTGTTTTTCAGTTTTTCTACAATAACTAGCTTTTGAATGAAGTATCTTTTTAATACGGATCTATAAGTTAATTGTAATACACACTGTACTGACTTCATTTATATCGACCAAAACCACACACAAGTTATTTGTGTCTCCGAATTCTTTTTCACGACCAGTCAAAAACCGCAGCTATAGGCCGAAGCAAAAAGAACTCTCTCACGAATAGCAAAAAACCACAGCTATAAACCGAAACCAAAAAGAACATATCCATTAATATCAAGATATAAGTAAAGTTGTTGCCATCTCAGGCGATATTGGCCTTGTTCTTTTTCAGCTTTTGACTTCTGTTTTTAACTTTTCTATAGTAATTAGCTTTTAAACGGAGTGTCTTTTCAAGATGAGGTCTACTAGTTAATTGTAGTACATACTGTACCGAATTCATTTATATCGGCAAAAACCACACGCGAGTTTCTGTTACTCTGTAATCTCTCGCACGAACAGCCCAAAAACCACAAGCTGCAACCGAAAACCATAAATCCCCAGCCAAAAAGAACAGGTCCAATTGACCTGGAATGTATGTCACGGCCTTGTACCATACACTGTGTATGAACCACACACAACCCCGTTCAATTCGGTTTTCTAATGACTTTTGGTTTTTGATTAAAATGACGCTGTAATGGTTGATAGTTTTTTGAGTCGTTCAATTAAAAAATAAAGATAAAAGAGGACAAAATAAAAAAAACATTGTTATATATCCACGACAATGCAAAGGAAAAATGAAAAACCACATTAAAAAGTCAACACATTCTAAACGGCTTTTGGCTTCTGGAAGATAGAAGGCAGAAGACAAAAAAATATTTGAAATAGGGTCACACTAGACTCGGTATACATTATGCTACTCGAGTCTTGACACAACAAACATATCCAAATGACCGTTTGGTCCCCTATCCTTAGATGAGCTAAGCTGGAGCGAACCTAGCCTTCCACGCTCGAGCTCAGTGGAAACTCGAGCCGAGCTCCAGCGAGTCAGAGTTGGGGGTCTGAGCCTGGACTTAAGCTCAAGCTCGACTTGGCCCAAGCGCGAGTAAACTCGAGCTCAGCTTGAGTAAGCTCGAAAATAGTCAAAACAATTTAACATGCATTAATTTTTAATAATAAGGAAAACTCGAGCTCGGTTCAAGTAAACTCAATATTAGTCAAAACAATTCAATATGTACTAATTTTCAACAATAAGAATAGTTCGAGCATAAGCTCAGCTTAAATAAACTCGGTAAGAGTTAACACGCACCAATATTCAAACTCGAATCGAGTCCTAACGAGCTATTCGAGCTTGGCTCACTTAAGATCACCAGCTCGAGATCAAGTTTAAACTCAGTTTATTTAGAGTTTTATCCGAGCTCAGTCAAACTCGAGTAGCTCATGAGCCCAAACTCTTTTTTACAGCCCTACCTATCCTCGAGTAATTATCCTTGCAACAAGGGGATCAATTGGTTTGACATTGTTGTTACGAGTAAAGAGAGATGATACATGTTATGTTTGATTGGACCCTCTGCAATCACAGTACTCGTGTACACCGAAAAAGAGCCCAACAAGCAGGATTGATACAGAGCGGACATACGAAGCAAATTGGTCTGTCCAAACGCCTCGAACTTCCACTGGACGTTATCCATCCGTATCACTTCAAGACACGCACCAACCACCTATCCCATCTCTCTCTCAATATCCAGGTTGATCGATGAGAAACAGAGCAGAGCCATTTTTACAGAAGAAACCCTAACAAGGAGTGGCCCACTTTCCTCCCACAATACTTTTTGGTGGAGCTCCGACCGCCGCAGTGGCTACCTGATCGACCCACTGCCTCCAACATTGGCAGCATACCCAGCAAATCCTCCGAGTGGTTTCACTGCTTCCACGCCATCGTCAAAGCATCATCGCCCGTGCCCTTATTGTCTGTTATGGCAGCCACCACGTGCCGCTGAGTGCTAAGTGCAACCACCGATCAAATTCACCGAGGCCGATGCCGCACTGAGCCGCCAGTTATGGAGTTTCGCATCTTTCCTAACATCACCACAGTCTCCTGCATGTCAATCCAGAATGGCCCCTCCTCGCCAAGCTGCCCTACGACGAGGGCTTCTAGATTCGCCGGAAACAAGTTGAATTATTGCATTAGATCTTTTTCTATATTACAATATATCTTATAAGCTGTTTGCAGTTGTTTCAATGAGTGTTTCATTTGTTGCAATAATATTTTATTTTTACTAGGAGTAGTTTATTGTATTGTTGTACGAGTAGTTCTCATTTGTTGCAAACATTGTTCTTAATTGTTACATATGAAGACCTAAAATGTTACATCATGTGTTGGTTATGAATGTTGCAAATATTGTTAACCGATGTTGCTCCAGAGCTTCCAATGAAAAGCCTTCCATCAGATATCCGGGCGCTAGTCGAACCCACCAACAAATATGTTAGGTATATTTTCCCACCTAATTCCTGCCCATTCACAAAAGGCCTTAGAGATCAGAGTGAGACCAATTTATTTGAAACTCATGCCAATCCTAGTTCCAATGTACTTCACATTGCCTTTTTTTTCTATATGAGAAACTCGAATGCCATTACCAAGATAATAGAATTTATATAGTTATGTTTCAGTGTTTTTTAGCTGCTGCTATTGTGGGTTTACTGTTTTCCCCTTTGTTCTCTATCAAAGTGCACCAAACACAGTAATAGCTGGGACCTAAGCGAGAAAACCACAACCAAGGCAGCTGTAGTTCGACAAAAAATGAAAAAAGAAAACTGATAACCAAGCTAGATATAAAAAGAATAGTTTTTTCTTTTTTTTCATAAGAGCCTGAATCTATCATCATGTGCCTGAGAGTGCCTTTAGCTTCCTCTTCTCAGGCAACCTCTTCACTTTTGTATCCTGAGGGCTTCACTCTACAGTATATTAGCACCGGCCACCAACACCTCTTTCTCCACTTCCTTGTAAAGTTGTCGAGACCCAATATGCAAATTCGGACTCTCCTGTATATTTCGCACCAGTTCAGGATCACGCTAGTGGACACAGTATAAATAAAGATAAAATATCGACCACATTATGATTTACTAAGAAAAGACTCAATATTATTAATTATCAGAGTTGCGACTTTATGGCCAAGTTTATAGATAAAAGTCTGAAAGGCATAAGAAACTTGCAGCGGAAAAACAGAAATAAGCGTAGTAGTCACTTGACTTGCTCACAGGCAATCGACTGGGGAACGAAGTCCTAATCCGCGAAGTCATCGAAGTATCCTTCTTCTAATACCTCCTGCTGATCTAGTCATTCTTCCTTAACAGAGCAAATATAGATAAAACTATGAGTACATAGAGTACTCAGCAAGTCGTTTGTAACAAAAATGCAATATAGTATGCAAGGCTTACCAATGGATGGTTGAAATGTTAATTTTTCAGAAAGCAACAATTTAAAGTACATGCAATAAATAGATTGAAAAGCGAACTTTGAAAATGATAATAAATATGTAATAAAAGGAATTGAGATAAACCACAAGTGAATTGACCATTCACTCTAATGAATCATCCGTGAACCAAGATTCACGAAACGAACTACCAGTGAACTAACCATTCACTCCCCAACTTAACCCAACCAGGTTTTTATGGAAACTTTATACCTAGTGTGAAATCACTAAGCATTGTCCATAACTGGGGACACGGCTATTCGAATAGTTTTACACTCTGCAGAGGTTGTACAACTTTACCCACAAGACATGATAATTTTATATTGCCACGCGATTAACACACTTCCTTTGGTGTGCGGCGGAGAAATCATGACAAGACCTTTACAATGTTCAATTTCAACCCAGTTCTGCCTCGCTAAGGTTTCACTAACCGGCCCCCTCTTGCGCCAATGTAGATCAATGGCTATGACCACACCACACTCATCCCAATGACGGAACCGAAATTGAAACATCCCAAATTAATCAGCCAGGTCCATCCCAAATTAATGACGCATAAAGTTAAGTCCTTAGATTTACCCAGGCGAAACATCCACATCTCAATGTGCCAATTGCACCCCCTTTACTGCACGATCATTCACTCAGGTGAAAACCAACTTTGTATAACTAACACCAATGACACCCCAATGTCATGGCACACAAATTTTATAACTGTGGCTGACCACCACGTTCCAATATATCATTAAGTCAAAATTAATTAATTGATCACATATGATGATGAACCCAACGCGACTATAAGAATGGCTAAGCCATCACTAGATAATTACCCATCCTATGGTGACAATGAAATCATGGCAACCAAATTATCAAGGAGGGATTAATCAATTTGGACAATAACTACCAATACAAGGTTTATAATAAAATAGCGATGCGTGATAACTTAAAACAGTACAATAAATAATAGATTTGAAAACTAGGTTCAACATGATCAAAGGACACGACTTGCCTTGGTCTTAGTTATGAATTCTTGATCTTCAAATCTTGCTTCAGCTCCTTCAAATGCGTGATCTAACAAGAGAGAAAACGAAACGAAACACAAAATAAACTCAAATAAAATTCAAAGAAACTCCAAAAGCTACAAAACCAGAACCAAAAGATAGACCTCAATTTTAGATGAATTTAGGAAAAAGTACCAAGCTAATCGGAGTTAGGACGAAGGAGAACAGGCTATCGGAAAATCTAATCTAAAGGAAAAGACTGAAAATCAAAAATTCTACTGTGTTGTAGACTCGGCTCACAAAAAAGCAAGTCTACGGTGAACTCAGTTCATAGAATAGTGCACAACGATGGGCTTGCTGATGTGGCGCTAGAGCTGACGTGGCGAGACACGTCGGACTAGGGCTGATGTGGCGTGCTGACTCGGCTTGGTCAGCTCATGGGTCTACGGCACAGTAGACCTGACCGGTGGGCCTGGGATGTCAGCGGCACGGTGCATGGAGGATGGGCTCTATGGGAAGATGAACCGGCACTGTGCGCGAACCGGGGCGACGGGCGTACGAACCGAGGCAGGCGACACACGAACCGAGGCAAGGCGAGCTGCGAACGACAAATAGAGAGGACGGCAGTGACTGGACTCACCGGTGGTGAGAGCGGCAAGGCAGCAAATGGCGACGGCTGCGCACAGGCGAAGACAACGACAAGGGTCGGAGACGAAGATGATGTCCTCATCGGTGACAAAGACGAAGGTAGCGACGACTTGGCGAGACCAGCGACGGCACACGGGGTCGCACGGCGAGCTTGGCTTGGGATGTGGAACATGAGGGGAGGGCGCGGCTTAAATACCTAGACCTCGAGGAGGCGGGGGCAAGCATGACACGGAGGTAGAGTCGGAGATGGTTGAGAGGCCTGGTCGGGCATGGATGCCGAGGAAATCCCGGTCGAAGACGGCGGCGGTAAAAACTGGGAGGAAGATGAAGCACAGTGCAAGGGGCCTCGGATGCATGACACGTGGTGGCTCAGGAGATCAAATGGTGATGCGGGTGAGTGAAGCGGGCGGCAGGCTACGGATGGCCGACGCGTGCCCATCCAACGAGCGGGCGCGGGCGCGAATGCTCGCCACGTGGCAAGGCAGAAGTGGGCTGACGGGTCGGGCTGGGTTGGGCCTCAGCCCTATAGGCTTTTAAGGTATATATTTTTAAGGGTTTTTTTCAGAAATTCAAATAAATCCTTTTGAGCTCTGAAAATAGCAAATAAATCCTAAAAAAATCCAAGACAATTCCAGAAAATTCCTTGAGACTCAAGGAATCCAAATGAAATACTTTTAGCAAATGTTAAAGCTTAATTTAGACATATTAAATCCTTTTAATTGATAAAAATTCTAATTAAGCTTTAATTAATTCCAGAAAAATTCAAATGGTGAATTTTATTTTAAAAGCTTCAAAAAGGTTCTGAAAATCAAAATGCTACAAATCCCCCCCCCCCAACAGAATCTCGACCCCGAGATTCAGGCTCACTAAAGGAATAGGTTACCAGGTGCGACATTGGAGACGACGTTGTTGAGGCTTCCCTTTGCAACGTTCGGAGGTATCTAATTGCCTTGAGCTGGACATGTTCCACGGCCTACTCCTAGAGTCTTGGAAGGGGTACTTCCGAGGTTGAACGGAATTGGCGTGATTGCTTGACGCTTCTGTAGACACTTGCGAGCGAAATGACCTGGCTCTTGGCACTTGAAATAATTAAATGAAGTTGCAGAGCCTCTTTCCCTCTGAGGCTGATTGCTAATGTTGATAGGGCGTGGTCCCGAAATATCATATTGAGGCTTGGAGCTGGAGTTCTTAAATATGACTGTTGTGGTACATGGGCTGGTGGGTATGTGTTGAATCTGGCTCTCTGTGACTGGCGAGATTCTTCAATAAGTATGGCCTTATCTACCATATTTTGGAAACTAACATAGTCATTGCCAACGACTTGAACCTTCAATCCTGGATTAAGTCCTCTCTTGAAGTGCTTTTGACGTGCATCATCTGTGGCAACATATTCCAAAGCATAACGAGCTAACTGCGTGAGCTTGATATTCACTTACTGACATATTCCCTTACTGTAGCTCACGAAATTATTCCTTCTTCATTTCCAGCACTCCATCTAGGATATGGGCATGGTGAAAAGCTATGGTGAACTCTGTCCAGGTAATGTTCTCTGGGTTCTCATGCGCAGCACAGTAGTTCTCCCACCATTCTGATTAGCACCTTCCAGTTGGTGAGCGGCATAGAGAACTTTTTCTCGATCAGTGCACTGAGCAAGGTTTAGCTTCTTTTCCACTAAATAAATCCAATCATCTGCTTCTAAAGGCTCAGATGAATTAGAATAAGTTGGTGGTCCAGTCCTCATAAATTCTACAAATCTGGATGACAGACGATTTGGCTGAGGTGCAACGGCTGCCTGATGCTGTTGATTCATCATATTGGTTAAATTCTACATCATCGTGTTCATGAGTTGAGTTTGAACTACCATGGACTGACTCAAGGTCGGATCCAGATCCATTGGGGTTGCTTGCGGTCCCTGAGTTTCCTGGTTTGCATTACTACCCTCTAGATCTTGGTTCCTCTGACTATGTCCTGCCGAGTTCCGAGTGTCAACCATTTTTGCTTTGCACTGAAAGAAAAAACCACTTGCTGAGAACTGACTTCTCCAGGCTCCATAGGTAAGAGGGAAAAGCAAAGGTAAGCGGTAAACTCATCTAAGGGGATAACTAATGGCAACCCTAAACTAAACAAACACTTAGCCGAAGAGGCTAACAAAAGAAGCAATAAACTCCACAAAAAGATTTTTGACATGACCGCACATAATGCTAGAAGCAAAACTGCAGCTCACATCACACACAACAGAAAATAAGAAGCAAAATGATCTACATGATGCTAAAAACTATAGCAGGGTCCAAATCTAATGGCTTCAAGTCTTCACAGTGATTTTCAATCTTGTCTTGACATAACCAACACCGATGACGCCCCAATGTCATGGCACACAAATTTTATAACTGTGGCTGACCACCACATTCCAATATATCACTAAGTCAAAATTAATTAATTAATCACATGTGATGATGAACCCAACGCGACAATAAGAATGGCTAAGCAAATTAAAGGTGCAACCCATGTGACAACTAATATTACATCACTAGATAATTATCCATCCTATAGTGACAATGAAATCATGGCAACCAAATTATCAAGGAGGGATTAATCAATTTGGACAATAACTACCAATACAAAGGTTTATAATAAAATAGCGATGCATGATAACTTTAAAACAATGCAATAAATAATAGATTTGAAAACTAGGTTCAACATGATCTAAGGATACGACTTGCCTTGGCCTTGCTCAGTTAGGAATTCTTGATCTTCAAATCTTCCCTCAACTCCTTCGAAGGCATGATCTAACGAGAGCGAAAACAAAACGAAACACAAAATAAACTCAAATAAAATTCAAATAAACTCCAAAAACTACAATACTAGAACCAAAAGATAGAGCTCAATTTTAGATAAATTTAGGAAATGGAATTGGGTTAATCAAAGTTAGGACGAAGGAGAACGAGCTGTCGGAAAATCTAATCTAAAGAAAAGGCTGAAAATCAGAAAATCTACTGTGCTGCAGACTCGACTCACGAAAAAGCAAGTCCGCGGTGAACTTGGTTCACGGAATAATGCACGGCAACGAGCTTGTTGATGTGGCGCTAGAGCTAACGTGGCGAGACACATTGAACTAGGGCTGACGTGGCGTGCTGACTCGACTTGGTCGGCTCACGGGTCTAAGGCATAGTAGACCTGACTGATGGGCCTAGGATGTCAACAGCACGGTACATGGAGGACGGGGTCTATGGGAAGACGAATCGGCGCGGGCACGCAAACCAGGGCGATGGGTGCACGAACCGAGGCAGGCGACACACGATCCGAGACAAGGCGAGCGGCGAACGACAAACAAAGAGGACCGTGGCAACTAGACTCACCGACGATGAGAGTGTCGAGGCAGCAAACGGCGACGGCTGCGCACAGGCAAAGACGGCGACAAGGGTCAGAGACAAAGATGATGTCCTCACCGGCGACGAAGACAAAGGCAGCGGCAACTCGGCAAGACCAGCGACGACGCACGGGGTGCACAGCGAGCTTGGCTCGAGATGCAGAACACGAGGGGAAGGCACAGCTTAAATACCTAGACCTCAAGGAAGGCGGGGGCAAGCACAACACGGAGGCAGAGTCAAAGACGGCGGAGAGGCCTGGTTGGGCACGGACATCGAGGAAATCTTGATCGAAGACGGCGGCGGAAGATGAAGCACACTGCAAAGGGGCCCCGGATGCGTGACATGTGGTAGATCAGGAGATCAGACGGTGACACGGGTGAGCGAAGCGGGCGTCTCGGATACAGGTGGCAGGCTGCGGATGGCCGACGCGTGGCCCATCCGAGGGCGGGCGCGGATGCTCGCCGCGTGGCAAGGCAGAAGCAGGCTGACGGGTCGGGCCTTGTCCCTCTAGGCCTTTAAGGTATATTTTTTAAGGGTTTTTCTTTTTTCAAAAATTCAAATAAATTCTTTTGAGCTCTAGAAAATAGCAAATAAATCCGAAAAATCCAAGAAAATTCCTTGAGACTCAAGGAATCCAAACAAAATACTTTCAATAAATGTTAAAGTTTAATTTAGACATATTAAATCCTTTTAATTAATAAAAATTCTAATTAAGCTTTAATTAATTCCAGTAAAAATCAAATGGTGAATTTTATTTTAAAAGCTTCAAAAAAAGCTCTGAAAATCAGGTTATTACAGAAGTCCTACCCAAAACTTTAGGAAGGTGCATATATATAACATAATGATCTTAGTTGGAGATCAAATCAATTTTTTCATGTCCAAAACTTTAGGAAGGTGCATATATAACATAATGATCTCAATTGGAGATCTAATCAATTTCTTCTCAAAACTTACCTTGCTCCTTAGTTTCCACATAGCCCAGCATACAACTGACAAACCAACTATGTGAAACTCGATTTACCATTTATATTGTAGATACTGAAAAGAAAAATAGATATGAGATATACGAATTTTTACATGAAAAACCCTTATGGAAAAAACCACAGACGTTCGAAGACAAATCACTATAATGAGGATATATTACAATGGAGCGCTTCTTATGTAGCACCTTCTTTCTATGGACTACTGTATACATATGTAGGGCAAAGGAAAAAGTGTCCCATACGGAGAGAAAACTGAATCAGAGTCGGTTGCTACAAATTGACACCATGTCTGATACAACCTACGCATGGCCCTGAGACCTGTCATGCCACGTCTGTCATGAAGCGATGCAGTGTCCTACCCGAACATGGTACAAATTCGGATCAACTTTAACAATCTCCACCTTGAGTCAAATTCCCTCTAGTAGTCGAAAAAAGTGATAAACTCCTCCAATAAAAATAGCATGAACACCATGTGCACCGAAAATCCATCAGACTAATCTTCAAGTAGAAAGACTGGACACAGTCTTGTCTAAATGCTTATTGCGAAGCAAAATTGAACAAACCACCAGCAGGTCTGAACACACGGCTATTAACAAAGCAGACGAACAAATCTAGATCTTCAACAATTCATAACCTCAGCAAAATCTAAGTCCGTGCAACTAACCTCCTAAAACAAATTCCCAATTGTCGAATGGCATAAGCCAAAACATCACATGTGGCTCTAGATAGATAGCAAATAACTCATATCATAAAATCTGACATTCTCCACTTGGAACACAAAAGTCGACAAACAACGCTCACTGAAAAAGCAACTCTTCAACAAAAAAAGACTGGAACAATCTTATTGCATGTGTAACCATCACGTACGCCAAATTGCCGACTTCAAAAGTAATTGAATTCCATGACATGGTTGAAACTGCTCCTGTAAAACTGTCTGAATGAAATGAATTCTTGTGCCGTCAATAGAGAATAAATTACAGTAAACCCCTTATATTGAGCTGCGACAACTGGAAGACGTTCTAGTATCCACGCAAAAATAAAACTCTTTGCACTTAAATCTTTCATCTCAACCTGAAATTGGAACAAACCTTCACTTTCAAACAGCAAAACTCCATAGAGTATTATGCTAGCTACCATCAAGGTGTTATCAAACGGTGAATAAAACACCAAATTTGGTTGTCCTCACAATTGACATTGATTTTTTTAAATCTCCTTCGTCAAGCGTAGCCCAATTAATTGTTGTGTAGAATGCCTGCAACTCCACTTTAGACTCCTTATTTGTGGATTTTACCACAGTAACTTGTAGAAGACCATGTATCATCGATGAAATCATCAATGATTAATCTGCATGGATGCCGCTGATAATAGACACAATAGCCTGAACTGCAATGAACTCCACCTCTAACAAAAATATATAGAGCTGATGACATAACTTCAATGGAGATGGTGCAGTATGACACTAGGGTATGGCGTCGGACGGCACGAGCGATGATATTAGCAAAATCTGGCACTGAAAATGTCACCAAGGTAGAATACGAAATGATACTCAAGATAGAGTCGAGTCATAGAATGGACTTGAGGTGAGTTGAATTACCGAGTTGAGGCTACTGAAAAATATTTGACTCAACTTGATGTGTGCGCCTAGCAAGATGTGCGGAATCCTGGTACACTTCTGCGTACGCAAAGCAATTGAAGACAGAACCTCCTGATAGACTTGTCATGTGCAATCACATAGTGAAAACTTTTTTCCTCCACGTGCTGGCTTCCTTTGGAAGGACAACGGATGGTTGTTTTAGTTTATTTATAGCTTATGTTTATTGTAGTAAAAAGTATACTGAATTTAATTGTATCGGCTAAAATCGTATATGGTTATTTTTCTGTATGTACTACCCCTCGCGAACAGTCAGAATTCAAATATTTAAGCCATAAGTTATAAGCCATCAGCCCAAAAGAACCCACCCATTAGCTTGTCTGGGTTGTGGCCATGCTGAAAGTTAGCGTATAGGATGGTCATCTATACAACAAAAAAATGATTGTTTTGTTGCAACATTTTTTATTACGTGCATGTAGCAATCAGCAACAAAGTGTAACATTGATATTTTTATCAAGCATTTTTGTTGTATACATTGATTAAAATTGTTGCATATATTACCTAAGAACATTGCATCGAAACTGAAGGAGAACGGGTAGGCTACGCTAGCTACAACATTTGATTTTCTACCGCGTTCAACCAGAAAACATGCGTGTAAGGGAGTCATGGATAGTTACCACTAGGTGCGCTGCACAGCGGAAGAAGAGTTGGAGCATCCCAGTCCAACGTAGATGCGCATTGATGAAGAAGAAGCAGTCGATCGTTTCACGAACTGAATGTCTCCTCGCGTCCTAGCAATAGCCTTGTGCTTCTCGCCGATCAGCACAGCAGCAACAGCAGCGGCGCCTCCACGGAGTCCACACGTTCGGGATGGAACGCCGTGCGCTGGTGTGCTAGCACCGCGCGCCCGGCTAGGGTTTCGGGATACGGCCGAGGGGAGGTGGCGGCCAGGGTTTTCAGCATAGTAGTCTATCTAACCTGCAGCCCCGCCTCCACATATTTATAGAGCATGCTAATGGGCTTCCACGTTGTAGGCCCATTAGAACCCTAATCCCGTATGGATCAATATCCCTTTTAGCCTATAAAACCGAATTGTTTATGATTGCCTCTTGGGCACATCACTAACAATGTCCCACTTGCACTAGAGACAATCATATAGGCAAGCTTTCCAATTCCAACCCGTTAGGTTCATGTGTAGACAGCCATGACCCAAAAACCCTTTTCAAGCCATAAGTCAACAGTGGAACCTAGCAGGGCATATTGACTCCCGAATACACATAAAGATTATATCGGCTAAACCTTGATATACACAGACTTGGATCCCTTTGCCACACGATACCAGTCGAACTTAAAGCGAGATTCGTGCCACCCATGTGATAGCTCAACCATTCACTCGATCTTGTGGTGGATTACAACTCATGACTAACCCTTTAGTCACATTGTGATTAACTCTTTAATCACCTTGGCATGGCCATACACTTCCCTAATCCAACCACATCGAGGGGCCCAGAGATATTTCTCCTGTTATGTAGGAGGGGCAAATTCCATCTTAATCCGTTCATATCCCATTCCATGTTTCATGATACACCTGAAGACCACTTTTATAGCTACCCAGTTACGGAGTAGTGTTTGGCAGCCCCAAAGCGCACCACTACACATAGTGAGAAACAATGGTGATTTCAGGTCGAAGGATCCAGTAGGTATACCACTCGAGATTGCTTGATGGCACATATTAACATAACAATCCCAGCAACGTCTCGGAGTGGGTCAATCCAACACCATGTTCTCTAACATGTGTCCACATTATTGATTTGATATTCCTATATCCATGATCCGTGAAACATGATCATCAATCAATACATGTGCTAGTCCATAAATCATTGTTGTCCCACGTAATGACATAAGACTAGGGATCTTTAGAATAACATTAAATAAAAACAAAGAATTTCCCGAACAAGTCACATACTTGCCAATCAATACATACAATCATTATTCAAGGAACCAAATAACACCTTATTCAAAATTTCATAAACATAGATTTGATACAATTATCTCCCACTCACACTAGAGTCAATCATGTAAGTATCTAATACCCATTGCACTCGTGTGTGCCTCATGCTTTGGTTGTGGGAGAGGCTTCATCAACGGATCAGCAACATTCAAATCCGTGTGCACCTTGCAAATCTTCACTTCACCTCTATCAATAATCTCACGAATAAGGTGATAGCGCCGAAGTATATGTTTGGACTTTTGGTGTGACCTAGGCTCCTTTGCTTGCGCAATGGCTCCACTATTATCACAATAGAGATCCACTGGACTAGACACACTAGGGATCACACCCAACTCAAAAACAAATTTTCTAATCCAAACAGCTTCCTTTGCAGCTATAGAAGCTGCAATATACTCGGCCTCAGTTGTCGAAACAGCTACCGTCTCTTGCTTGGAACTTTTCCAGCTCACTGCCCCTCCATTGAGGCAGAAAACAAAACCAGACTGCGATCTGCTATCATCTTTATCGGTTTGAAAACTAGCATCAGTGTAACATTTTACAACGAGCTCTTCTTCACCTCCAAAAATAAGAAACATATCCTTAGTCCTTCTAAAGTACTTAAGAATATTCTTTACAGCCACTCAGTGAGCTAGACCGGGGCTAGATTGATACCTGCTCGTAACACTTAGAGCATATGAAACATCTAGGCGCGTACAAAGCATAGCATACATGATGGATCCGATGGCTGAGGCATACGGAATCGCACTCATATTCTTTTGCTCATCAAGTGTTGAAGCACACTGAGTCTTGCTAAGACTAATGCCATGTGACATAGGCAAGAAACCTTTCTTGGAATCTTGCATATTGAACTGTTTCAATACCTTGTCAATGTATGTACTTTGGCTTAATCCAATTAGCCTCTTTGATCTATCTCTATAGATCTTTATGCCCAAAATATAAGCTGCCTCTCCGAGATCTTTCATGAGAAACTTTTTCTCAAAGAAGACTTCACAGCTTCTAGCATTGGAATATCATTTCCGATCAATAATATGTTATCTACATACAAGACCAGAACAACAAGTGCGCTCCCACTAGCCTTCTTGTAAACACAAGGCTCTTCTTCATTCTTGATGAAGCCAAACCCTTTGACTACTTCACCAAAACGAAGATTCCAACTCCGAGATGCTTGCTTCAATCCATAAATGGACTTCTGAAGCTTGCATATTCTCCTAGCATTTTTTGGATCAACAAAACCCTCAGGCTGTGTCATATACACATTCTCGCTTAGGTTTCCATTTAGGAAAGCCATTTTGACATCCATCTGCCAAATCTCGTAGTCGAAATAGGCAGCAATCGCTAGGAGGATCCGAATAGACTTTAGCATAGCGACGGGCGAAAACGTTTCATCATAATCAACACCTTGAATTTGCTTGAAACCTTTCGCCACCAATCGTGCCTTATAGATGTGAACATTTCCATCCATGTCTATCTTTTTCTTAAAAACCCATTTACACTCAATTGTTTTTACACCATCAGGTGGATCCACCAAGTTCCAAACTTGATTATCATGCATGGATTCTATTTCGGACCTCATGGTTCCAAGCCATTTTTCAGAGTCTGGTCCCATCATTGCTTCCGTGTAGCTCGTGGGCTCATCATTGTCCAACAACAATATGTCGCGTTGTCCCGTGGTTAGGAGCGTGAACTTTTCAGTTGCGCGACGTGCCCTTGTAGACCTACGTGGGGCGGTGCCTCCATAACCGGTTGTACAACATCTTGTACATCCTGTTGAGGTTCAATAAAAGCTGAAACATTTTCCGGTGTTTCCCGAATTTCTTCAAGCTACACCTTGCTCCCACTAACACCCTTTGAAAGAAACACTTTTTCCAAAAAGACACCGTTCCGAGCGACAAACACTTTGCCTTCTTCCCGATTGTAAAAATAATATTCTTTGGTTTCCTTAGGATACCCAACAAAGAAGCATTTATAAGATTTAGGATTGAGCTTATCAGACGTCAAACGTTTCACATAAGTCTCACAACCCCATATCTTAAGGAAAGACAATCCAGGACGTTTCCCGGTCTATTTCTCGTATGGTGTCTTTTACACTGATTTAGATGGAACTCTGTTTAGTGTAAACGCAGCAGTTTCTAGAGCATATCCCCAGAAAGACAATGGAAGATCAGATTGGCTCATCATAGACCGAACCATGTCTAACAAGATTCGGTTCCTCCGTTCAGATACCCCGTTCCACTGAGGCGTGCTAGGCAGAGTTAGCTGTGGAACAATTCCACACTGTTTTAGATGTTCACCAAATTCATGGCTCAAATATTCACCTCCACGATCAGATCGCAGAATTTTAATTGTCTTGCCTAGCTGATTTTGTACTTCATTCTGAAATTCTTTGAACTTTTCAAACGATTCAGACTTGTGCCTCATTAAGTAGATGTATCCATATCTACTAAAGTCATCGGTAAAAGTAATGAAATACTGAAAACCACCTCTGGCTACTGAGCTCATTGGTCCACATACATCGGTATGTACAAGTCACTTGCCCTCTCACTATGACCGGTGAAGGGCGCCTTTGTCATCTTGCCAAGTAAACAAGACTCGCATGTCTCAAATGATTCAAAATTAAATGAGTTGAGTAGACCATCTTTATGGAGCTTCTCTATGCGTTTCTCATTTATATGACCTAAGCGACAATGCCAAATAAAAGCGGGATTCAAATCATTAGGCCGCAGCCTCTTTGCATTAATATTATAGCCAAGCTTATCCTCAAGATCAAGAACATATAACTCATTCATCAATGGACAATGTGCATAGAGTATATCATTCAAATAAATAGAACAACGTTTGTTCTTTATTACGAAGTCATAACCACCATCTTCCTCCAAACATGAAGAAGAGATGATGTTCTTACTCAATGCTGGAATGTAATAACAATTATTTAATTCCAAAACTAATCCTGAAGGTAATGACAAGTGATAAGTGCCGACAGCCAGTTCAGCAACCTTTGCTCCATTGCCGACACGCACGTCCAACTCGCCTCTCGCAAAACTTCTAGTCCTTCTTAGACCCTGCAACGATTTGCAAGTATGAATCATCGATCTGGTATCAAATACCCAAGATTCACCAGAAGAAATTGCAAGATTAATTTATATAACATTTATACCTGAAGCAGAAGTCTCGCTTCCCTTCTTCTTTTTCAGATCCTCCAAGTATTTCTTACAATTCCTAGACCAATGCCCCTTGACATGGCAGTGGTAGCATTCATTATCAGGAGAAGGGTCATATTTGACCTTCCCATTTGGCTTTGGCTTAGAGTTAGGGTGCTCATTAGGAACCTTTCCTTTGCCTTTGCCTTTGGGCGTCCAACGCTTTCTCTTTTTATTCTCCTTCTGAACCATCATCACATGATTGGTGTTTTTCTTAATGCTTTCCTCTGCTGTCTTAAGCATCACATGACATTCAGTCAATGATTTCTCCATGCTATTCATATGAAAGTTCATAATGAGCTGCTCATAGCTCGGAGGGAGAGATTGGAGAACAACATCCGTAGCTAGATCAGGATTAAAGGGAGAACCAAGCTTCTCCAAGCTCTCAATGTAACCAATCATCTTGATCACATGAGGACTGACTGGACTACCTTCCACCAGCTTGCACGCAAACAAGGACTTTGAAATGTTAAACCTCTTGGTCCTAGCTTGGTTCTCAAACATGTCACGCAGTCCTTCAATCATATTGTGAGCATCTACATTCTCATAATGCTTCTAAAGCTCAGAGGACATGGTAGCAAGCATGAGACAGCTAACGTTGAGTGAATCATTGCAGTGCTTCTCATAAGCTTTGCGGGTGGCAACGTTTGCACCCTCAGGGAGTTCATCGGGATAGGGTTGCTCAAGAACGTATTCCTTTTTTTATTGTCTGAGAACAATTCTCAAGTTGCGGTACCAATCAATAAAATCCGTTCCATTAAGTTTTTCTTTCTCAAGAATAGATCGCAAGTTAAAACCAGAATTGTTACTAGAAGCAGCCATGATCTACAACAGAAAATAAAAAAGCAAAGTTCAGCACTATGTTCATGTTTGATCTTCCATTAAATAATTTAACAAAAGACACTCCCACTATATGTTTTGTAATCGTCTTCGCTCTAAAGACATATAGTGGTCAAGATCCATGTTCATCTAAGTTCAGTGAGCTTTGGCATCACCGCTAGAAACCTAGTGACGTAGGTAAGCAACACTTGCTAATCACATCTTATGTGACTCTTATTTGTTGGGTGGCATCCAATGCCTCGGCTCCCAACACCATGCCCCAAGGCCCAAATCCAATTTGATAGCCTTGTCAAGTAAACCAACACTATGCATGTGGATGTCCGACATCCACCCTATTAGATCAAGATAGTTGATGGTACTCTGCTTTGGCAGACCTACCAAACAATGATCGTAATTCTTATAGGCGCAGCAATTGGAAGGGCATCAAATAAATTCTTAATTTTTCTGAGGGAAGCTATTCTATCATGAAAAATACATCCTCTACAGGTATGGCATGAAAGAATAGTATGACAGGAAATAAACATCACATGCATATAATCACATTATACTGTGAATGGTATGGCCTTTTGAATCGTAGTGGTCGCCATCACCATGGTTCCACGGTGATGTCCTTCGCCACACTTCCTATCCTCTTTGTCATCATGCTTGAAGCCTCCATGGTAAAGAACTAAACTATTACAACTAATAGCTAGCAAATGAATTACATGAGGAGCGCAAGCATCACAAGTCGACACGCAGGTCATTATACAATTAAAGAACAGCCTCAACCCAGCTGTGATTAATACGACACACAGGCCGCCAAAACACACATGCATCACATATACATCTATGCCTTACCATTCACATCATTCCCTGCAAAAACAAGTTAAGCGTAGAACGCATTCTACCGACCTGACATGAATGTGTTTGTATAACAATCTATGCGTGTACGCAACGGCGGTCCCACTAGTGAGGGGGGAGCCGCCCCCCGCGGGTTTTAGGGCAGCGCCCTGAAAACCTCACGAAATTACATAGATCGCATCTATGAAATCGCTATGAAAATCTCATCGGGCCGATCAAATCAACCCAAATCCGAGCCATTCAAAATGTCTCAATTTTTATTAGATCAATCACATTGATCATCGCGATCAGTATACTTGAGGAGACCGCAACACAAGATCTTGATATGTTGGCTCGATCTACTGACTGTGCGCGCAGTTAGCCCCGATGGTGATTCCAGCCGGTAGGGACAAGTCGCGTGTACATCAAAGAAGGAGCACAAACTAATCTTTTTGGCCACATGATGCTATCAACTCATACCTGTTTCAACCCCTTATGACCGATTGATCTAATCAACCCGTGCACCGAAAGATCCATCACATGAACCTAGCATAAGAACAGCAATCGATCGCATCTACTACAAACAACATATCATCTACAAGCGCATGATCCAGACCACATACTACGCAGCTTTGCTCTGATACCACTGAAGGAGAACGGGTAGGCTACGCTAGCTACAACATTTGATTTTCTACCGCGTTCAACCAGAAAATATGCGTGTAAGGGAGTCATGGATAGTTACCACTAGATGCGCTGCGCAGCAGAAGAAGTGTTGGAGCAGCCCGGTCCAACGTAGATGCTCGTTGATGAAGAAGAAGCAGTCGATCGTTTCACGAACTGAATGTCTCCTCCTCGCGTCCTAGCAATAGCCTTGCGCTTCTCGCCGATCAGCACAGCAGCAACAGCAGTGGCGCCTCCACGGAGTCCACACGTTCGGGATGGAACGCCGTGCGCTGGTGTGCTAGCACCGCGCGCCCGGCTAGGGTTTCGGGATACGGCCGAGGGGAGGTGGCGGCCAGGGATTTCAGCATAGTAGTCTATCTAACCTGCAGCCCCGCCTCCACATATTTATAGAGCATGTTAATGGGCTTCCACGTTGTAGGCCCATTAGAACCCTAATCCCATATGGATCAATATCCTATTTAGCCTATAAAACTGAATTGTTTATGATTGCCTCTTGGGCACATCACTAACAGAAACATATGATGAGAATACTCTCATTGTTCTTTGTTTTTTGTTGTATATATAGCCAAGAAATGTTATATACATAGCTAAGAAATGTTGCATTGGAGCATATTGAAAAACCTCCAAAAAATTCAAACCAGAAATTTTCTTTGATTTTTGCTGAATTTTGGGTGATTTTTCTGGAAACTTTCCCTTTTGGGAAAGGCTCCCCTCGCGCCGCTTTCCCTTTCCGGCAATCTGCCACCCCCCCCCCTCCTTGGCGCCCAGCCTCTTTCCCGTTTTCCCCACTCCCTGGCACCTTCCTCCGTTTCCCTCTCCGCTGGCGCCGCTCTCCTCCCTGCCCCCTCCCTCGCGCGTGCGCAGCGCCTGCGCCGTCCTCGGATTCTCCCCGCGCCCGCGCCCTCCCGTCCACCCCGGTCCCAAAACGGTGGGCGCCCTCGCGCCATGCATCACAGCCCTTCTGCCCCGACCCCACCCGCCAGTGGCCGCCCCTTCTCCCTCCCGCGCGCGGACGCTTCCCCGCCCATGCCCGAAGCTCACCTGCCTCTCTCTCTCCCGTCGCCTCGCCATTAAGCTGCCGCAGAGCCTGGCGTCACTCCCACCTCGTGGAGGAGACGCTCCCAACCACTTCCCCGTCCTCTGTTGACTCCCG
Organism: Dendrocalamus latiflorus; assembly: GCA_017311315.1. Lineage (NCBI taxonomy): Eukaryota > Viridiplantae > Streptophyta > Magnoliopsida > Poales > Poaceae > Dendrocalamus > Dendrocalamus latiflorus. The sequence continues at coordinate 21,001,801 of CM029619.1, read as the reverse complement.
GTGCTCCCGCCCGTTACTTCTCCCCGAAGGATTCTCCTCCCCCGCTCGGGTATAAATGCCGCCCCACCGCTCCCTCCCTCTCCTTTGCTCTTCACGCCTCCCCAACACCCCCATTCACTTCCCACTCCTCCCAGCTACCTCCCCGAGTTACCAATCGAAGCCTCGCTGCCCCAGGCCCCGCCGCCGTCGCCCCCTGCGCCGGCGACCCCCGAGAAGCAATCCTCTCCTCCTTTTGTCGATTCACTTAGCCTCGAGCATCTCCCCTACATGCTAATGCCACTGGTAAACTCGTTTGGGCAGAAGGAGCACTGAGGAGCCCCACCTCCGTCGGTCACCGCCGTGCAAAGGAGCTTCCCGTGGCCAGCTCTCCTCGCAGCTTCCCCGCCGAACCCTCCACCGCCAACGTGAGCTCCATACCATTCTAACCATAAAATCACCGCCATTTTGGCTCCACCGCCCCCGGAACCACCCTCACCGCCGGAGAGCCCCAACCTTCCCCTTTCTGCCTCCTGCTCTCCCCATTGGTTCTCCAACCTCCCAAGCTTCAAAAATGAGTTCCCCGTGTCGAGTAGCACCCAGTGGACCTCTCCCCGGCCATCGGGGGCCATCGTCGTCGCCGGAGCGCAGCAGCTCCGCCCCTCTGCCTTGCGGAGCAGCGTGCACGGGCGAGAGGAGGAAGACGAAGGCGTGGCCCCTCCTCCGCCGTCGGATCCTTCCGTCGCCTTATAACCACGACCGTCCGATCTTCCCGTACCGTTTCAGCCGCCCTCTTTATATCGCCGCCGTCCGATCTCCCCGCACCCCATCTCATCCGTTCGCCCCGCCTCGCCCCGCTACCGTCCACCCCGAGCCACGCGGCGGGCATCAGAGCCGCGCGGGCGCGCGTTGGCATGGGCCGCTCCCCTCGACCCACTCTTTTCCCGCGCGTGCGCGCGCGCGCGTTGGGCCGCGCCGGCCGCTCGGCCGAGCGGGCCGTTCCCCGGGCCAGGCCACACTGTAGCAAAGAGGTCGGGCCTCTACTGTTCACAGCAATTCTTCCCGATTTAATCTTTTCTAAAATACAGAAAAATCGAAATAAATTCTAGAAAATCACAGAAAATCCCAAAAAATCCCAAATTTCACCACTTTGCTCCAAATAATATCCTGAACCTATTTTTTGCCTCCACTTTCCCAAATTCATCCCAGATAATTTTTTAAAATTCCCATTTGGAGATTTATGCATTTTACTTCTTTTTAAATAGTTTATTTTCCCTCGCTTGATTAGGCTCAAGCTGGACTTAATTATTTTATGTGTTTTTGCGCTAGTATCGGAGATCCCGGAGGTTCAAGTGCAGGCTCAGGATCCAGGTGTTTCTTCGTTCGAGCTAGCTGAGATCATCCGGATTGACAGCAAATCTCAAATCCTTTGATCATATTGCAACCCATGATATTTAATTATGTTATTATGCTATTTACATTAAGCTAGTTCTGAAATATTAGTTCAAAGTAAAATAAAATGTTTAGAATGACATGATATGTAGTTAAACCTACCACCGACAAATGCCATGTTAAACTTGTAGCCATGCCTTTGTAACCCTAGAAATAATTACTTGGTAATCAAGATAATCGTAGGTTATTATTATCATGCAAAGTCTTTACACCAATAAGGTTGTGGCTGCGGGCCAATAGAATTTGGAAAATCCGACTCTAAGGTAGGGTGGTATGGGACACCGTATCTTAGAGCGGAGAGTGCCGGCGTGCACGAGGTAGGGTAAGGGTTGGGGAAGGGCCGTGAGACGGTCTTCGCCCATCTTTTACCCTATGATTGAAGTTGGGGTAAGGGTGTTGTGGGGTGCCGCGAGACGGCTTTCGTCCACCGCTTACCTTAGGTTGAGGTCGCGGACCTGGCGAGGTTGCGGACCATGTGAAAATATAAGGATTGAATCCCTTACACTGAGCAAATGTCATAGTGATCGCTCAACCACAGGAGTTGACTTGTCAACACTGGTCTAGTAGCTGCTCAACTCGATTGAAACTCTATAGGTGTGGCGGAGGAGGAGGATAAGAAGTGAAGTTAGGTAGGCCGCGCTGCGGGTGCCTAACAACGGTAGAGTTCACTCGAAGCGGACGTTTGTTTTCTTGTTTTCTTGTGCCAGACCTGAGTGGATTCTACCGGGTAGAGCCTATATAAAGAGTTGAGCAGTGAAACGACCTGGCTTTCTTAACTTTGTCGCGGGAGTTAAGGGATCGTGTGGGTAAAGCTGAGCAAGCTCTACAGAGTCAAATAAATGGTATTCGAATACGCCGTGCTCCCGGTTATTGGAGCTGTGTCACTTGGGTGATTCCATCAGCGAAGCTTAAGTAGTTTTGTACATGCTTTAACTTGATTAGTTGGTTAATTAACTTTTGTCGAAAAACCCCTGAGATCTTAAGAAGTAGTTTTGGGTCCGTTTTATCAAATGTTTGCAAATAAAACTGCATCCACTCAAAGTTAATAAACCAAATATACTCTCCTCCTTTGTTAATCCGTGCATGCAGTAAGTTAAAGTCCCTTTGGGGCTTGCTGAGCTGGTTGTTTGGCTCACGGTTTGCTTAATCCCCTCTTTAGAGGATCAAGACGAAGGTGAAGGTTTCCCCGTCGAGGACGTCCCCGAGGATCTCTTCTTCGACGAGGACCCGTGGCTTTAGGTCTTCGCCGCGCTCAAGCGGATTCTGGAGTTTTTGTGATGTAAGTATACTTGGGACTTGCACGCCCCGCTGTCGAAAACTGGATGTTAATCCTTATGTGAAGTATATGCTGGACTTTTGTTGTAAGCATGCAATGGTATACTCTTGCGCGACGTTCCATAACTGTTCATGCGTGAATAGTTGTGGAATGCCGTGTCCGTACGCGCCCCTGGAAACGGGGGCGTTACACATATGATGGGAGTACTTTTATCGTTCTTTTTTATTTTATATATAGTTAAGAAATATTGCTTACATATAAAAAAATGATGTAACCGTTGGATTTTATCTGCTGCTATGTACGTATGAGCGGTAGTATTCCCTTTTATTCTCTCTCCTCCCAATTGACAGCGGCGACTTTTCTTGTCTCGGAGCGCTTCTGCTGTGAGGAACTTTCCAGGTCGTGTTTTGCGGAAATTTTTTTTTTCTCTCGGCAAGTAAAACTGAAAGTGTCGTCTCCGGACAGGACCACATGACGGCTTGCTAGCTTTTTGTGATTCCCGTTTCTGCTGATCCCTGGATGTCGCCTTGAGCTTGTTGCCGCTGTTGCACCGCACGATGGCCGCTCTGAGAGTCTTTTCTTTTAGAGCAGCGGCTTTAATTTTTAACCTAAAATTATGATATTATTTGTTACAAATAATACATAGAAAAATAGAGACAAAAAATTGGAATTTTAACATAAAAATCCTTAGAAAAAAACCATATGCACTTGAGGCAAATCACTATAATGAGAAAATATTACAATAGAGCGCTTAACAATCCTCTTTCTATGGGCTATTGAGGTATATATATATAGGACAAAGGAAAAAGAGTCTCACACGGAGAGGAAACCGAATCAGAATCGGTTGCTACAGATTGACATCACATCTAATACAATCTGCACATGGTCCTGAGACCTGTCATGTCACATCTGGTATAAAACGATGCAATATCCTATCCGAATATGGTACGAATTCGAATCAACTTTAACAAGGTAGATAATAACTAATCAACTATAGATATTGATTAAATAAATCAAGCCTAAAATTAGCTCTTAGAAATAATTCAATAACATTTTATACATATTTAACAACCGTACAATAAAAAAAGATGATTTATAATCTAATTCTCACATAAGACACGCGCTGTACCTTTGCGAGTACAATCGAGTAGTTCTGAAACAAACACATCAAGGGCCGTTTAAAATGCGGGAGTTTTCTCAGTTCTGACAGGAATTAAATTGGTTTACGTGAAATTCTTGCGTCCAGGCAAATTTTCACACGCAGCTTGAGCCGCCGCCGCTCCCCGCCGTCCTGATCGGACGAAGAAGGCTCTAGCGCCAGCCGGTCGCACCTCCGGAGGCACCAGAAGAGAAGCGCGAGCGCCGCGTACGCGAAGAGCACGAAGGCCAGGTCCCACGGCTCCCGCCGCGCCCGGTACGCCGCCTGCGCGGAGACGAGCGTCGCGCAGAGCATCGAGATGACCGGGACGAACGCGGCGGGCCAGCCACCCTGACCTGACCGCTTGCATGCTTCGGCGGCGTCGGTCTCCGCATTGGCCTTGGCCGGAGTGTGGATCGGCACGCGAAACTCCATGAGGGTAATGGGGAAACAGCAAAAGAGTTTGCAGTGAGTGAGCTCAGCTGTCGCAGTAGCGGCCCTTTTTATAGGACTTCTTAGGCGTGGTAGGCTAACACAGACAGGGTAGCGCGCAAGAGCCAACACAAAGACACGGTAATTCTTTGACAAAAAAGAAGCGTACGTATATATTAGTCATCTCGAAAGCGAAAGGAAGACCCGCATGTTTGGTACAAGATGGCCTGCGAGTGAACGGCAAATTTTTTGGAGAGGCTATCTTGGTTGATTCCGACTCCTGCTCGGGTATTTCGTCGTCGTCTCCTCCTGGACGCGCTCGCCCACTGCATGGTGTACGATTTCATGTTTGAACTTTCAAGAGCGAGGGGTAAGAAAACGCAACTTTGGTTTAACTAACGCCCTGACGATCTCGCCAACTGCATGGTCTTTGGCGCTCTGCATCGCAAGCGTGTTGATGCTGAAGAAAACAAATTCGCACTTCATCGCGAAACGCTGCGGCGTTCCAGCCATGGAAGAGTGTTTTTTTCTGAACTGTTCACTTAAATTTCATTACAGTGGCACACCAGTAAGAAGTCATATAGAACATCGGGATCATATCATACTCCTTCGACCATCCCTCTGACTGCTCCTCCGATGGCACAAGCTCCTAAGAAACATACAGAGATCCCCTCAGAGACAGGCTTTTACTATGACTATGAGAGTTTTTTTTATATGCCTATCCCTACTTTTATACAAAGAATAGATATATTACATCGACAGGAGTGTGTTTCTTGGATGAAGGGTTTTGTTGCCAAACTCATCTCGGTTGATGATAAGGTGGAAGAAAAGGAAGGGACACTGATCGGGGATATCACGACCAGGGAGCCAATAGTGACATCAGATCCACCGGTCATGGGCTCTGAGATAGTCATCACCGACCAGATCGAAGATACAATGGCTAGTCTCAAAGCTTCGACAACACCAGTGGAAACAACAACTCTGGTGGTCAAAGAAGCTCACCCCTCTGAGGAGGTGCAGGCGATTGGAGAAGTTGTCTCCGACCGCCCTAGGGAGGAGCCAACTAAGGATGAGAGCATCCAGTCAGGAGACACAAAGGTTCAGACTAGCCCTACCAATATTACACTGGCGAAGTCGGTTGAAAAGAAGAAGAGGAAGGCGAGCGCTCTGGATTATGCTCCAGTGCGTCTCAACTTCAAACCAAAGAAAACCAGGTTGTGTTAGTTGTAAGAAATTGCATACATTCATACCTTTTGATTCCTTGGTGTTTTGAATTCCTTACTTCTTTTTTCTTATTCTCTTTGCTTTGTAGCGCCTCAACCACTTCGATCAGTTTTCATCCAAGCACTCCTAGTGAAGATGCATTTAAGGAGGGAGTGGTTATAGCATCCCCTTGACCGAATTTAAGGAGGCTACTGCAAGAAAGGACCCTTTGGTGGCTCCGACATCGTCGAGGGGTATAGAAGTGGAGATGAAGTCCCATCAAACTTTGGTTTCTATTGGCAAAAAGGTGGTTGAAGAGGAGGAACTAGGCATGCTTCCTCCATTCTTTGGATGACCGAAGGTTCAAAGTTCCTCATTGATCAAGAGGTCTCCGCATATGAGGGATATCCTCGACCGGAGTTGGATCTTCAATGACCAAAGACTCAAGGAGCTTTGGTGGAGGAAGGTTTCGGACCTAGAGATGAATTCTGGCCCCGAAGAACTCTACTCCTCATATGCAAGTAAAGCGGTCTTGATAAGTTCTCAAGATTACTTAGGATGCATTTTTGATCTTTTTGAAATTTTTCTAAGTTTCTTTTTCTCCTTTTTTTTCTTTTTAGCACACGGTGGAAGGGGTTGCCCTGGTCGGAGAGATGACTAGGTGATTGTTAGCCCTTGAGAAAGAGAGGGCTACCCTCCACCGAGAAGCTGATGAATGTAATGATTTTTCTCCTCATAACATTCTGGTCATAAATTTTCTTTATTTGCATAAATTTTCTCATATCTCTACAAGTCGGGAAGCACCGTTAAGGTGCTTGAGGACACCCTCAAGAAGGAGAGAGAACTATTTGGGTCTACTTTGACTGAGAATGAACGGCTTTTCAAGACCCTTGAGGAGAAGAGCCTGCAACTGAGAAGTAAAATTCTTCTTAATGTTTTTTTATTACTTCTTAATCCTTGCTTTTTCTCACTTCTTTCTTTGTCATGGTCAACAGAATTAGAAGATTATGAGAAAGAGGCAAAAGGTGTTGTCATCTTAAAACTTGAGGATATGTGCAAAGCTAAAGACCGGTCGGCCAAGTTCAATGACAACATCCTTCAACATAAGGAAGCCATTGAAGCTTAAGAGAAGAAGAACCAAGGTAATCGATCAGATGATCCAATCAATTTGATTGGCTTATAAGTTGTTTTGAATAACTTTGAGTTACTCGTGCAAAATAAGCTTTTAAAGTTCAAGAATTGGGAAAAGCTCTTAGTTTCGAGCAAGAGAAAGAGAGTGAAGGGGCCCTTCAAGATAAGATCCTTCTCTTCAACAGCATGCTTACCGAGATGGGTTCAAAAACTCTTGCCTCTTCCTTAGAGGTGGCGGTCGAGAAGAATAGTTATCTTGGTCGACAACTGAAAAACCTTCAAGACCTGCTAGCTACCTCCAGGAGCAACCATGAGTGGACCATGAGGGACATCGTTGCAAATGGAGTTAGTTTTGCCTTAGCAAAGCTTAGAGCGGAATTCAATTGCTTGGAGGAAGAAGTGCCAAGTTATTTGAAGAGGTAAGGCTTTTTGTGAACCAGATAATTTAAGAGATAAAGGTTGGGTCTCCATTGGACAGTGGTCAGTCGATGGCTTTGATGAGAAGTTATGTAAAAATTTACCTTTATTATTAATAAAGTTTATCTCGTTTCTTCAAATTTCTGAAGAGTACTTGTATCTTTCCTAGCCCCCGATTGCTTATTTAGTAGTACAATTTAATACGTAAGCAGTAGACCAAGAAAAAGATGTAATTTATTCCGATTGGTGGACTAAATATATCATGTAACCTGATTATGTTGTAGAAAGAATGAAGTAGTTACTAGAAAATCATTTCGGACAAAGCCAATGAAATATTCCGACTAGTGTTAGATGCCTTTTCAATAATCAAGATATATTTTAGTCCAAAACTGATCAAAAAAATACTATGGCGTAAGCTTGTTGATATTATGAATGATAAGAAACTATGTGAGAATGTATGCAAAAAGATAAGTGTTTTTATTTGTGGTCATTATTCGAACTGCTCATAAGATAGCTGAGGATGAAAGGCATAGACAAAACTTCCTGAAACGTATTCACTCTCTAGTTTTGACTGGCCACAAAGATTGTAGGAAAAAGGTTGTCGCTAGGAAACTCCCTCCAATGGATGTGACCACGTGCAAAGAGGAGAGGTTTTGACTAGGAGGCTTTCCATATCTCGACCAGGTTAAACAAGAGAAGATATAATGTAGAAGTAAGAAATCAAAGCCTTCGAGCCCCCAAGTTATTTAGTGATTATGTCAATTGTCTATTTACTTTTTTTTACTTGTTTACCTTTAAGGAAAGAGTGTAGATTATCATAAGGACCATCACTATGAAGATCACAATAACAATCCACATGGCATTTAACTAAAATGTCAAAGCCAATGAAGTATAAAACATCCCTAAGAAGGGGTTTAGAGAAATGTAGATATTTCTCCAAGTAGTTTAGATAACAATGATAGTTTATAACCAAACTTGGGATAATAAAGTACAAATAAAGATACTCATTGAAAAATAAAGTAAATGTAAATTTATTGAAACATCGAAATAAAGAAGTACATTACTTATAGAACTTACGCAACTGATCGATGCTCTAAGAATTAGAAATAACATGCTCATCTAACATGGTTAGTCATACCAAACCTGGTCTGGTGACTTCGACTATAGTGTAGGGACCTTCCCATTTAGGCAAAAGTTTGTTGCGATTTTCCTAGCACTGAATTTTTTTGAGAACCAGATCTCCCCTAGCTAGGTTGCAAGGCTGTACTTTACGACTGTGGTGCCTTCAGATGGTTTGCTGGAAAACTGTCAATCATATTAGGGCAGCATTTCTTCGTTCTTTATGGAAGTTAATGTCATTGACCCATCATTCTTATTGATCATTATCATTATAATGATTTGTCCGAGTAGAGCCAATCTTTAATTCCAAAGGAAGCATGGCTTCTGCATCATAAGCTAGAAAGGGTATTTCTTCAGTCGCACGACTGGTCGTGGTCCAAATAGCCCATAATACAAAAGGAAATTCTTGTACCCAAGCTCTTGACCGTTGTATTAACTGGTAAAATATTTAACGTTTAATTTCTTGTATTAATATACTATTGGCTCTTTCTACCGCCCTGTTACTCTGTGGATGAGCCATTAAGCTATAACATACCTTGATACCTAGATCTTTGCAAAATTCCTAAAAATTATTTCTTAAAAACTGGGTACCGTTATCTGTGATTATATGACTGGGAACACCAAATCGTGTAATCATATTTTTTGTTATGAATTTCTTGGTTATTTTAGTTGTTATTTTAATAACCGGCTCAGCTTCGATTCATTTTGTGAACATGTCAGTCATTACAAAAAGGAATTCAAAGCCCTCGAGCGCTCTTAGGAAAGGTCCCAGAATATCTAAACCCTAGGTTGCAAAAGGTCAAGAAAGAGGTATTGTTGGAAGAGCTTGTGCATGTTGATGTACTTATCGGCTATGGATCTGACAATGTATGTACTTTGACACAAGTTTTTTTTGCATCATGTAGGGCAATTAATCAATAATAACCTTATTAGAAGGCTTTACCGACCAATGTTCTGTTAGAATTATGTGCTCCACAGACTCCTACATGTATTGTTGATAGTAAATGTCAACCATCGTTTTGCAATAGGCATGTCGTCAACACTCCATGAGTTCCTCATTTGCAAAGGGTACATTTTATTAGAGTATATGATTTGGCCTTTCAAGTTGTACAATCAGCTCATCATCTTTAGGAAGTGTTCCATGATGAAGATATTCGTAATCATTGTTAGGGTCAATCTGAGCAACCTCCATTGGAGTGTCATTGGAATTCTTGACAACCAAGGATTTATCGAGTTGCTCGAGAAATACTCCGGACTGGACGGGTGATCTTAAGGAAGCCATCCATGCCAACTGATCTACTAGAAAGTATATCTTTCTAGGAATGTGTTGGACTTTGAAACTGAAGAAATGCTATTCTAGTTTCCACACGTCTGCAAGATAATATGACGTCAAGGTACTTGAGCATTTATACTCTTTCCCTATTTGATTCGCTACTAGTTGAGAATAGCCTTTCACTAGTAATCTACGAATCCTGAGCGCTTTAGCTGCTCGTAGCCCTACCAATAAATCTTCACAATTTGCCACATTGTGTATAAAGGGAAAGTTTAACTGGATGGCATGTTTTATGTTTTCTCTAGTAGGAGAAACCATGACTACCCTAGCCCCCAAGCCCTTTATGGACCTGTCAAAGTACATAGTTCACTGATCATGGTTTTTGTACTTAGGCACTTGGATAGGTTTAGGGTCTGTCCACTCGACAATGAATTCTACTAAAACCTTGGACTTAATAGTTGTTCTTGAAATGAAATGGAGATCAAACTCCACAAGTTCGATTGTCCATTTTGCTATTTGTCCTAATGATTCCTCGTTTTAGAGAACTTGACCTAAAGGATACCCGATTGGCACCACAAGTTTGTGGGCCTGAAAGTAATGCATTTACTTTCTTGAAGACATAAGGAGGGCATACAATAACTTTTCTATTTCTAGATTTTTTTTGGTTCGTGTAAGGTTTTGTTTACATAATATACTGGCTGTTGAATATTGTCACGTTTAATGACTAGTACTGCACTAACTGCTTGTGGCATAACAGCCAAGTGCAAGAGCAAAGATCCTTTAGTCCACTCGAAAAACTTCCATGTTTTTGAAGAATTTTAAAGTAAGGCAATCCCTTTTCTCTTAATCATGCTTTGAAATGACTAGAGCTACCATATAGTCGGTTAGTTTTTCGCTTCTTTATTTGTGGTATTGTAGCCATCTTCCTCCTCTCCAGCCATTGATCACATCACCGCAACCTCCATATCATATCAGCTGCCATCAAAGCCTTCCACTCATTTGTGGGTTGTCGCCGCCGCCCACCTTCAACAAATGTTGCGGTCGCTTCGTCGATCACCAAAACTTGCCTTGCTGCCGCCAATGAAATCAACATCCATCCATGTCAATCGGGAACACACCAAGAAGGTATCAAAGAGGAGCAATGACACCAAAAGGTCACAAAGCATGCCAACCCACACTAGGTCCAGCCTGGGCATCGTCACGGTGAAGTCGATGTCCTTCACTAATGGGAAAGGCAAGCGTGACTGGACCAAGAGTAGAGTTGAACGGTGGAGGTGCTCAGGCACGAGCTCACTAGCACAATTTTAAGGAGACACGAGAGCGGGAGGACAAGAGAGGTTAAATTGTCAAAGTTGTATTATGGCAGCTTTTTTTGCTACTGTATTGGTATTTTTGGTAAGCACGAATCTATAAGTGGTATTGTAGCAAAATACAGAAAACATAACGATAGGAAGTAATTTTCAATTTTACATTACAGGGCAAGTCAACGATCTAACACCCTGTTTATATTAATTTCTATTTCTGAGTTATTCTTAAAAAAGCCAAAAAAAACAATACGAACACCCATTCTTAAAAAAGCCAAAAAACAATACGAACACCCGGTTTATCAAAGCGGATTCACCACTCCTTTCGTTACTGTTTTGCTCCGAGAATAAGGCACAATCACGGGTGCATCACAGAACCCACTCCTCTCGCTCTCGTCACGTGTACGTATCTCTCTCTCACTTTTTCCATCGCTCGCCCCCTTCTTCTAAAAACTATTTCTTTCGGCTACTACTATTCATTTTCAGCCAAAAGCTATAAGTTACAGCCAAAAATATCAGTAAAAGCTAATACGAATGCTGCCTAATAGGCCCCGCTCCAAACGGTTTTAGCGTTTTAGCTTCTACAATTCGTTCTTTTGTTTTTAGCCTTTTTAGCTTTTTTTTGTTTTTCTTTTTTTCTTTATTCCTTTGTATTATTCCAAAATATTTAATTATGTTTTTAATTTTTTCTAATTTTTTTTTCTGTTTTTGTTAACTCATAAAAACTAACAGCCGCTATATGACCGTAATACTCGTAAAAAAGCCATAAGCTCCCTTTGGAGTAGGCGTGTTGAAGCCTGTTCTATCCTATTTTGAAAACCAACTTTTGACTTCTGTTACAGTATTTACCTTTCAAACGGAGTATTTTTTTAAGACGGTGTCTACAAGTTAATTATAGTACATATTAAAAGCCTATCATCTATACTAGCTAAAATCACATACGAATATCTCTCCGTAATCTCTATCATGAATAACTAAAATTCAAAATTTTCAACAAAATACTATAAATCATATCCACACAGAACAAGCCTGAAGTCTAGTGAAAACCAACATCACATGTGGACCGTTAACTAACACATGGTAACCAAAATCCACTCGAAAGGGAAAGCAACCACACAACGACACAACGGGAGGGGGAGTGGCTCGGATGTAGGGCAATGTGCAGGGCCAATGGTGGCATGCCACGTGTGCAATCAATTAATTAATTAGTTTACCAAATTAAGTACTAAAGTTAATTACACTGTTTACCAAATTAAGTACACTGTTAATTACACTGATTACCAAATTAAGTACACTGTTATTGGACTATTTACACGTGTGCAATTAATTAGTTGCATATGTGGCATGCCACCATTGGCCTGCACATAACAATGTGCAGAGAGCCCTGCATCTGAGCCACACCCACGGGAAGGAGAGGAGACTGAACAGCAAAGCAGCCGCTCACGCCTCCTCTCCACTTTGTTACTTTGTTTGTTGATGTTCCAGCCCTCCGCATCTCAGCCAACCACCCCCTACCGGAGCTAAAAGGCTTATACGCCAGAAGTTCCATGGGCTTCTGCACAGGCGATTCGATTCGGCCATGTAGGTTTGTATAAATTGTAGCTTTAATTTCATCGTTTCACCCTACCGGGGTGTGCGTTTCTTGTTTCTGTAAATTCACTGCCCAGTTCTTGGTTTCTTGCGCGGAAGCCTGATTAGATTGGATCGGAAATGTGGTGGATAGTGAATCCTGGAATGTAGTAGGACCGAATCTGGGGATCGGGTAATTGAGATTTTAGGCTGGAGCGAGCGGTTCTTGGTCGCCCGTAGCCATGGCCGTTGACTCTGTGGGGATGAACTTAACCTATTCGATGATATTACTGACCCAAGTTGTGCGGTGAAGTACCGGATGTTGGAATCTGTAGCTGTACGTTAATTACATGCTTTAGCATTCAAGAAAACGAGTGAGTAGATGGAGCTTGCTTTGGCTTTGGCAGAAGCTTAAAAGTTGGTGTTTCTGCGAGCTCTTTTCTTGGGTCGGTGAAGAAAACTGATCTTGTTTATATTTGGACGATGGTCCAACTCCTAATTTTCGTGTAATGGGCAATATAGGACACAAGACCGTACTTCCGGTGCTCACATACTACACTTCTTTCAATCGAATCCAGTTCAGATGCGAGTAATGGGCAATATAGGACACAACATAGACCGTACTTCTGTTCCTCACACTTTATTTCTGTCAATTGAATCCAGTGAAAGTAGCTCCAATCTTAGCACCAGAGCTATTACCTTTCTAAGGCTGGAAATTAATCTGTCAGCTTATCAGGGCAAGGCAAATTGGATGTTCCGGAGAGGCGCAGCTACTTAGCTTTACTGGTTGTTTTTGTAGAAAGATATGCGGCAATGAATAGATTGATCATTATGAGAGATATGTTTACACATATATAGGCAAGGATGACCTAGGGTTATGGCTTATAGATAACAACCAATCAAAGGAGATCCTTGCCTATTAGGACTCAATCACATGACCCAATCCGAGAGGCCCAAAGGGTGCAGCCGTGCAGCCCAAAGAGCCAGCCGGAATTACAATGTCTAACAGTTTTTGCCTTTTGTGGCTATAGGCTATATATCATTTCCTCTGGCTTAGTCTTCTAAATTTGGATACCGTTGGACCCTGCTAAGTTTTCTAGATGACGATGGTCAGAAAAACTTATGTTGTATCTGTGAGCTTGGTAATTCTTCATTCATCATGAGGGAATGGCTGTTTCGAGTTTATGTAATGAATAGCTAGTTCAATTGCACTCAGCATATTTCTGAATTGCAAAAACCTTTACGGCATCATGGTTTCTGTAGTGAATTACCTAAGACATCTATGTGTTTTAAATGCACTTTCTTCTGCATAACTTTGCTTTTGACAGATTAGATGCCACCAGATTTTATTGCTAACTTCTCGTGCTTGATCTGCCCAGCTGCTTTCTTTGATGAGTAGTTCTTAAGACCATAGTTTCCCACTTTCCATTGAGCCATTACAGCAAGGAGTTATCTGGAAATGCTGAGAAGCTCCAAGGTTCTCGGTGGTCCCTTTGCCGAACAACTATAACACTTATGGGGGGAGGTACTGTTTTCTTGAACCTGCTCATGCTCATATTTTTGTGCACAACACAGCGAAAAAACTACAAGCCATCGCCAAACTAAGCACCACTGTCCATTTTTCTACGTAATTCCTGCCCATTCACAAAAGGCCTTAGAGATTAGAGTGAGACCAATTTATTTAAAACCCGTGCCAATTCCAGGTCCAATGTACACACATGTTAGAACAGAACTCATCAACACTGATCGCTACTCCGGGAGAAAACGCACATATGCTTTTTTCCTTGGAACGACACATGTACATAAGTAGGGAGGACGAGTAAATATAGGAGAGATTTCTTTTGTGGCAACACACGCCTTTTCTTCTTCTTATTCTTTGTTATTCATTCACTTCTCTCAAATTGCTTAACAAGAAGTACATAGTTTAAATAAGCATCACTCACACACGCACCCACTAAGTCCACTAGCTAACCACTAAGACCTATTCTTATGCCATTGTCTGGGATCTTCTCTACGATCCGCACGATGCAACCAACTCATTGACTCAGTCGTTACTCGGACGCCCAGTGATGACTTACGATCACTGCGCCTCTTACCACGGCTTCTACTCGACTTACGAGTCCTTCATACTCGAACACACTGACCGCTTCATACTCGGACACACCGAGCGCTTCAGTACTCTTACGACTTACGAGTACTTCTACCACGACATCTCGACCACCTCGATGCAACTCCAGTCGTACTACTCACAAGAGCCAGTACTACCGGTCTTTGACCACGCAGGTCTTCCAAGTACCAACTAGGTGTTGTAGCTTCGACTACCGACTAGTTACTGTAGATCCAACTACCGACCAGTTCTTGTAGCTTCCGACTACCGACTGGTTCATTGTAGCTTACCACACCAAGGTCTCCGATTGCTCTACACGTACTCGGACACACAAGCACTTGACACACTACTGCAAGGTACTCAATACACGAGTACTCGACATATGACTACTCAGTACTTAACACACGAGTACTCGATATACGACTATACAGTACTCGAGTACCGACCATACAGTACTCGAATATCAACCATATGGTACTCGAATACCGATCATACAGTACGAGTTAAGATTAATTCCAACAACACACGCTGCCTTTGCGAGTACAAGCAAGTAGTTCGGAAACCAACACATCAAGGGGTGTTCGAAATGCGGGAGTTTATGTGAAATTATTGCGTGCAGGCAAATTTTCATACGGACTGGTCGGGCTTGAGCGACGTCGCCTCCTCACAAGTAGTATCCAGCTCGGAGTGGCATCCGCTGCCCTTACATACGAACAGGACATAGAACCCCGCGATCGCCACCGTGGAGGTCATCCCCCAGACAGCGGCCTTCAGCGCCGGCGGCATGACCGCCACGACGCGCCACGCAAAGGCCACGCTGAGCGCCGTCGACAGCGCCCACACGCACAGCTTGAGCCGCCACCGCTCCCCGCCGTCCTGATCGGACGAAGAAGGCTCTAGCGCCAGCTGGTCGTACCTCCGGAGGCACCAGAAGAGGAGCGCGAGCGCCGCGTACGCGAAGAGCACGAAGGCCAGGTCCCACGGCGCCCGCCGAGCCCGGTACGCCGCCTGCGCGGAGACGAGCGTCGCGCAGAGCATCGAGACGACCGGGACGGCCGCGGCGGCCCAGCCACCCTGACCTGACCGCTTGCATGCTTCGGCGGCGTCGGTCTCCGCATTGGCCTCGGCCGGAGTGTGGATCGGCACGCGAAACTCCATGAGGGTAATGGGGAAACAGCAAAAGAGTTTGCAGTGAGTGAGCTCAGCTGTCGCAGCAGCTACCCTTTTTATAGGGGATTTATTCATCATATATCCTCCTCATAGATGGAAATTCAGGATTTACCCTTCTGACCCACGTGTCAGTGACTTATGATGACCCCACATGTCATTGAGGTAAGAGGGTAAATCCTGAAATCCTCAATTCAAGGGAGGGTATATGATGAAGATCCCCGTGCATAGTCATTTCGAAAGCGAAAGGAAGATCTACGAGTCAATAATTTTTTGGAGAGGCTTTCTTGGTTGATTCCGACTCGGATATTTCGTCGTCGTCTCCTTCTGGACGCGCTCGCCCACTGCACAGTGTACGATTTCATGTTTCAAATTTCAAGAGCGAGGGGCAAAAAACGCGTAAAGTTTGGTTTAACTGATGACCTGACGGTCTCGCCAACTGCATGGACTTCGGCGCTCTGCATCGCAAGCGTGTTGATGCTGAAGAAAACAAATTCGCACTTAATCTTCTGAACTGTTCACAAATATCATTGTAGTGGCACAATATTAAGAAGTCGTACGGAGCATCGGGATCATATCATGCTCCTTCGAACTCGTCCGACGGCACAAGCTCCTAAGAAACAGGCAGAGATCCTCTCAGATGTAGGCTTTTACTATGACTCTGAGAGTTTTTCTTATATGCCTATCCCTACTCTTATACAAAGAACAGAGAAATTGCACCGACGGGCGTGTGTTTCTTAGATTAAGGGTTTTGTCGCAAAACTTATCTCGGTTGATGACAAGGTGGAAGAAAAGGAAGGGACACTGATCAGGGATACCACGACTAGGAAGCCAATAGTGACATCAGATCCACCGGTCATGGGTTCTAAGATAGTAGTCACCAACTAGATCAAAGACCCAATGGCTAGTCCCAAGGCTTCGACAACACCGGTGGAAACAACAACTCCGGTGGTCAAAGAAGCTCACCCCTCCAAGGAGGTGCAGGCGATTGGAGAAGATGTCTCCGACTGCCCTAGGGAGGAGCTAACTAAGGATGAGAGCATCCAATCAGGAGACACAAAGGGTCCAACCAACTGCCACCAAAGCCTTCCTCTCATTGTGGGTTGTCGTCGCCGCCCACCTTCAACAAATGTTGCGGTCGCTTCGTCGATCACCAAAACTTGCCTTGCTGCCGCCAATGAAATCAACGTCCATCCATGTCAATCGGGAAGGCCCCAGGAAGGTATCAAAGAGGAGCAATGACACCAAAAGGTCACAAAGGATGCCAACCCTCACTAGGTCCAGCCTGGGCGTCGTCGCAGTGAAGTCGATGTCCTTCACTGATGGGAAAGGCAAGCGTGACTGGACCAGGAGTAGAGTCAAACGGTGGAGGTGCTCAGGCACGAGCTCACTAGCACAATCCTAAGGAGACACGAGCACGAATGGTGGCGGCAATGGTGAAATCTCCCCAAAGAAGATGAAGAGCGGGAGGACAAGAGAGGTAAAATTGTCGAAGTTGTATTATGGCAACTTTTTCTGCTACTTTATTGGTATTTTTGGTAAGCACGAATCTATAAGTGGTATGGTAGCAAAATACAGAAAACATAACGATAGGAAGTAATTTTCATTTTTACATTACAGGGCAGGTCACCAACCTAACACCCTGTTCATATTAATTTCTATTTCTAAATTATTCTTAAAAAGGCCAAAAAATAATATGAACATCCGGTTTATCAAAGCAGCTTCACCACTTCTTTCCCTACTGTCTTGCTCCGAGAATAAGAGACGGTCACAGGTGCATCAAGGAACCCACTCCTCTCGCTCTCGTCACGTGTACACATCTCTCTCACTTTTTCCATCGCTCTCCCCCTTCTTCTGAAAACTATTTCTTTCGGCCACTACTATTTATTTTCAGCCAAAAATTATAAGTCACAGCCAAAAATATTAGTAAAAGCTAATACGAATGCTATCTAATGGCCCCGCTCTAAACGTTTTCAGCTTTTTGGCTTCTAAAATTCGGCCTTTTGTTTTTAGCCTTTTTTTTGGTTTTCTTTCTTTCTTTATTCCTTTGTATTGTTTCAAAATATTTAATGGTGTTTTTTAATTTTGTAATTTTTTTACTATTTTATTAGTTCATTAAAAACTAACAGCCGCTATGATACCGTAATACTTGTAAAAAAAGCTATAAGTGCCCTTTGGAGTGTGTGTTGAAGCCTGTTCTGTCCAGTTTTTAAAATCGATTTTTGACTTTTGCTACAGTACTTAGCTTTCAAACAGAGTATTTTTTCAAGACGGGTCTACATGTTAATTATAATACATATTAAAATCCTATTATCTATACTAACTAAAATTATATACAAATCATCTATATTAGCTAAAATTGTATACGAGTATCTCTCTATAATTCTATTATAAACAGCTAAAATTTAAAATTTTTAGTCAAAAACCAACATCACCTGTGGACCATTAACGAACACAAGGTAACCAAAATCCACTCGAAAGGGAAAGCAACCGCACAACGACACAACGGGAAGGAGAGGAGACTGACCAGCAAAGCAGCCGCTCACGCCGCCTCTCCACTTTGTTACTTTGTTGATGTTCCAGCGCTCCGCATCTCAGCCAACCACCCCCTACCGGAGCTAAAAGGCTTATACGCCAGAATTTCCATGGGCTTCTGCACCGGCGATTCGATTCGGCCATGTAGGTTTGTACAAATTGTAGCTTTAATTTCATCGTTTCACCCTACCGGGGTGTGCGTTTCTTGTTTCTGTAAATTCACTGCCCAGTTCGTGGTTTCTTGCGCGGAAGCCTGGTTAGATTGGATCGGAAATGTGGTGGATAGTGAATCCTGGAATGTAGTAGGACCGAATCTGGGGATCGGGTAATTGGAATTTTAGGCTGGAGCGAGCGGTTCTTGGTCGCCCGTAGCCATGGCCGTTGACTCTGTGGAGATGAACGCAACCTGTTCGATGATACTACTGACCCAAGTTGTGCGGTGAAGTACCGGATATTGGAATCTGTAGCTGTACGTTAATTACATGCTTTAGTATTCAAGAAAACGAGTGAGTAGATCGAGCTTGCTTTGGCTTTGGCAGAAGCTTAAAAGTTGGTGTTTCTGCGAGCTCTTTTCTTGGGTCGGTGAAGAAAACTGATCTTGTTTATATTTGGACGATGGTCCAACTCCTAATTTTCGTGTAATGGGCAATATAGGACACAAGACCGTACTTCCGGTGCTCACATACTACACTTCTTTCAATCGAATCCAGTTCAGATGCGAGTAATGGGCAATATAGGACACAACACAAGACCGTACTTCTGTTCCTCACACTTTATTTCTGTCAATTGAATCCAGTGAAAGTAGCTCCAATCTTAGCACCAGAGCTATTACCTTTCTAAGGCTGGAAATTAATCTGTCAGCGTATCAGGGCAAGGCAAATTGGATGTTCCTAAGAGGCGCAGCTACTTAGCTTTACTGGTTGTTTTTGCCTTTTGTGGCTATAGGCTATATATCATTTCCTCTGCCAAATTTGGATACCGTTGGACCCTGCTAAGTTTTCTGGATGACGATGGTCAGAAAAACTTATGTTGTATCTGTGAACTTGGTAATTCTCCATTCATCATGAGGGAATGGCTGTTTCGAGTTTATGTAATGAATAGCTGGTTCAATTGCACTCAGCATATTTCTGAATTGCAAAAACCTGTACGGCATCATGGTTTCTGTAGTGAATTACCTAAGACATCTATGTGTTTTAAATGCACTTTCTTCTGCGTAACTTTGCTTTTGACAGATTAGATGCCACCGATTTTATTGCTAACTTCTCGTGCTTGATCTGCCCAGCTGCTTTCTTTGATGAGTAGTTCTTAAGACCATAGTTTCCAACTTTCCATTGAGCCATTACAGCAAGGAGTTATCTGGAAATGCTGAGAAGCTCCAAGGTTCTCGGTGGTTCCTTTGCCGAACAACTATAACACTTATGGGGGGAGGTACTGTTTTCTTGAACCTGCTCATGCTCATATTTTGTGCACAATACCTGTCAGATGTTAGTTATAAGTCTCGCTCTCATCTCATGAAAAGCGTGATCAGTAAAGGATCTCTATAAAGAAGAGTGTTTATTAGGTCTCTTGGAAATATTACTTGTCTGAATTTAACTAAATTCATTCTTCTGCATTTGGCAGGAAGCTCAGATGAATTTTGCCGTTGCCAGGTGTGCCTCGGCAAGTACACACTACTTGGAGATGAAGAAAACCCAAGATTGGCAATGTTTGAGAGACGGCTTCCCTGCTTTGGTTGTGGAATCGGATGGTGTTGGTGAGTCAGTCCATTCTTTTGTTCAAGTTTTGCTTACTGTATTAAACATATTGTTATTGCAGTTTTCTTTCAGGTTTCTTGTGCCCTTTGATTTGGTACATTGCAACTCTTCTATATTGCTGCAAGTACTACAACCGGGATCCTCGAGAGCGGCCTGGACTTGCTGCTTCTGCTGTTCTGGTTAGTTTTTTTATTTGTCATAACATTGAACATGTTACTAAATGATCATTTGTATTTAGTAAAAAATATACAGTAAATTTAGTGCATTTTTCTTGTGGAACTAGTTAGTCAACTAATTCATGGTTGCACATGATCATAATTTTGATGCATTGCCTGGATGACCTTCTTTAGTTATTTGCGATGTAAGGGAACATAAATAAACTAGGCCATTAATCTATGAACTCATTGCTGAGCTTGTATAGGTCTTCAATTCATTTTTTTGGTGTTCGCTTACAGTCAGGGATGGAGTTCTCTCTCTTACAATTCCTCTGGTTCGATGTGTGCAGGCGGTCATCTTTACAGCAGCGACTATTGTTACACTGTCTGTTTTGCTAATAATGTGTGCACAGAAACGATTCTTGAATTGCTGCTCAAGCTGACTGAAAAGATAGCTGCAAGAGATTGTTGCAGATCCTTGGTGGATGAAGAACTTGACAGAAAATATTCTTTAGATTCCTTGGTTCATCTATTGCTGGAATACAAAAGGGTAATCATAGGATTGTCCTTAGCATGATGATTTATCGGCAGGATCAGCTATGCTTACGCGGGGAGTGTAGATTTACTGAAACTTGTGGCTATGCCTGAAGATTGATACGGCAATTCCTTCTTTCCCTGATGCCTGTAAACAATTTTGTACTAACAAATTTTACCTGAGCAGAACAATTTTGTACTATCACCAAATGGAATTTATTCATTCTGGCGCGATATATGAAAGATCAACTATGCAAAGTAACTGACAGACCAGCTAAATTCTGGTTTTCACCTAAGATTGCCTGTCTATGTGTCGAAAATTCCGAAGCAATATGCACATATTTCGCAATACTGATTGAATAAAATCAAGCATTTGTACCAATCACCGTTTATAAATATGATAAAACTAAAATGACAAATATGACACCGTCCCTAATATAGCATTTTTTTATCACATGATGCTATCATGATTTGGTACTACTCACTTGAGTGTTGACTACAATTACGAGCATTAATTCATCAAGCTGCCTGTCTTTTCTTGACCCCAACCATGAAGCCGTTCTTGGTGTGGAGCACCACCGAGTCCTTGGGCTCGACGACATGGCCGTCGACGAGCTCCACCCGGAAGTTGTATATGATCGCAGCGGCGGCGATCTTGAGGTTGCTGAGCCCGAGGTCCTTGCCGAGGCAGCTCCTCGGGCCGGAGTTGAATGCGGAGAACTTGTAGCTTGGCTCGTGCCGGACCCCGCCGCTGCCGGACAGCCACCGCTCCGGCCGGAACTCCCGGCAGTCGTTGCCCCATATCCCCTCTATCCTGCCCATGGCGTAGAGGCAGAAGACGATCCTGGTGCCTTTGGCCACCCTCGTGCCGTCCGGCAGAACGTCGTCGCCGAGCGCCTCCTTCTCCTCGAACGGCGCCGACGGGAACAGCCGCAGAGTCTCGAGGACCGCCGCGTGGAGGTAGGGCGCCGATCGGAGCGTGTCGCAGTCGAACACGGCAGGTTTGCCGTCGCCGGTGGCGGTGGGGTGTAGAGACTTGAGCTCGTCGAGGATCTTGGCCTCGACGTGCGGGTGCATGCAGAGCATGTAGAAGAACCAGGTGAGCGCGGCGGCGATGAGGTCCTTGGCTGCAAACATGAATCCGACGGCGGCGTCGCGGAGGAACTCGTCCCTCTGCCGGTCGGTCATGCCGGGGTCCCTTGGCCACGCCATGTACATGGACAGCAGGTCGTCGCCTTCTCCTTGGCCTCCGGCGACGACGAGGGGTTGTGACTTCCGTTTGGCGATCTCGCGGTAGACGAACTCGTCGAGCACCGCCTTGGCCTCAGCCAGCCTCCTCTCGATGCCGACGTTGAGCCACCTCAGCAGCTTCCACCACCCCGCTGGGACGACGTGCCGGAACAGCACAGCCTCGCCGGCTACCCTGGTCGCCTCACCGAACGGCGGGAACGGAGTGTCGGCGGCGGCGACGGTCAGCGAGTCGAGGTCGGCGGCGAACACGACGGCGTAGGACACGTCGAGCGAGAACCGCATGAACACTTCCTCGAGATCGACGGCGCGCCCGGCCCCGGCGGCGTGGTCCAGGAACGGCACCAGCAACCGCGCCGCCTGCCGCGCGACGGTGGACATGACGAATGACCGGAACGTGGCGGCGGCGAAGACTGTGGCGGCGACGTGGCGCTGGCGCGCCCACGACTCGGCGTCCGCGACCAGCAACCCGTCCCCGACGACGTCGAACATCTCTGCGAAGTCGCGGCCCTTGTCGTAGTTGCCGTAGTTGGCCGCGAGGCAGTGGTGGACGGCGGCGGGGTCGCAGGTGACGAGGAAGTCCGCGCCGACGAGCCGAGGCCCGCGGAACATGAAGGTGCAGCCGGACTCTCGGAACACGGCGGTGGCGGCGTCGAGGAGGCGGCCGGTGTTGCTCAACACGAAGGGGAGCATGCCGACTACAGGCCATCTCATAGGCGCGTGGCCCCGCCGGCGCCGGCACCGCGCGAGGCGGAGTGCGGCGAAGGAGAGGAAGCACAGCGCAGCCAGGAGGAACTCCGGGTAGGAGAGGAGGAAGCTTCGGAAGGCGCCCATGGCGAAGTGTCAAGTCTGCAAGGTTTAGTTGCGGTTTAGTCCAAGTGGTGCACTGTTACTATACTTTTATGTGGGAGTGGGTTCACAATAAGTGTGTGCACGCGCTAATATACATGCAAGAGAGACGTCAACGGATTGAATACAAATTGAATAGTTTAGATATAAATATAAGATAAAACGGATAATAAAGATATAATTGATACTCTTTTGAGTCTCATTGGATCAAATACGAATTGAATAGTCTGTATACGGATATATAATAAAACGGAAAATCCAGATCTGATTAACACCTCATGATGCCCAGGCCCAGCTACTTTAACACACTACTAGTACAACACAGCTCTTGCATATGGATTTTTAGCTACATTGCAATTGGCGTGTCCAGAGAGCAATGCATCAAAAGATCAATATAATTTTGAGCTATAGCAATGCATGAAAGGATCAATATAATTTTGAGCTATTTCACATGGTTGGCCTTTAGGCCTCGTTTGGAATGTACAGTCCCTACAGAATTCCAAACCGGGTCTTATTATTGTTCTCCATCGAGTTACCTACATCAGATACGTGCGAAGTTGGACGGTACATGCTTCATGCAAAGCTTGTGACGGATGCCCGCAGCGTAGAAACCGTGCATTGCGGTGTGGCGGAAGGGGATGCATGTTTGCGTTGGTGGTTGGGTTGGGCGACACCACCACGACTCGGCATCATCCTCTACGCTCAGATCAACAGAATGAAGAGGGTAGTTTCGTTCAAGGATTTTTCTCTCAACTGAACTCAGAAAACCGAAAAAAACAACAACAGAACTGATGCACCAGCCGGGAATCGAACCCGGGTCTGTACCGTGGCAGGGTACTATTCTACCACTAGACCACTGGTGCCTTGTGTTGGCTTGCAGGAGAGTAACGCACTTGTATGTTTGCGCTTCTCGGTCCGAACTCACACACCTGCGTTCTTTTCCCCATCTGACGAGATGGTACTGCGTTTTTTCAAGGCATCGTTTGAGAGTATCAATGACAATGAGGCTTTTGACGGCAGTAGTAGTGTTCATGCGACATGAAACTAGAGGAATTTGCCACCGCAATTGGAAGAAGTGATATACAAGTAGAATCTCTAGAAGAAGCAATCGCTCCAAAAGAAAGAACTCATAAAGAAATAGCTATAAATTATGTGCACACGGTAGAGTCCATGAATAGGACAACAGCCAATATCGATATTTACTTCGCAAAGAAAATTGCCACAATCATCGATTTTGATCCCGAGCCTACATCGCTCGCTAAATGTAAGAAAAGATCAGATGGAAAGATTGAAAGAAGACAATAGAAACTGAATTGCTATTTCTGAACAAAAGAAAGGTGTTTGGGCCTGTATGCCGCACACCTCCCCATGTGCACCCTGTAGGGCATAAATAGGCATTTGTTCGAAAGAGAAATGAAAGAAACGAAGTAATGAGATACAAAGCAAGGCTGGTAGCACAAAGTTTCACTCAACGTCCTGGAGTTGATTATAAAGAAATCTACTCCCCAGTCATGAGTGGAATTACCTTTAGCTATTTGATCTCAATGGTAGTGAACTTGAATTTAGAAATGAAATTGCTGGATGTGGTAACTGCATACCTTTATGGAAACTTAGATTCGGAGATTTATATAAAGGTCCCTGAAGGAATCCCTCTCCCGAACCAAGACAGAGCAAATAGAAATCTGTACAGTGTGAAGCTCAGAAAGTCACTGTATAGACTGAAGCAATCTAGAAGAATATGGTATAATCGCTTAAGCAACTTTCTCTGCAAGAAAGGCTACACAAATAATGAAGATTATCCTTGTGTGTTTATACGGTGACCCCAGAATAGATTCTGTATAATCTCAATGTATGTAGATGATCTGATATCATCGGGACAATGGAGGACATAAAAGAAGCAAGCTCCTACTTAGAGTCAGAATTTAAAATGAAAGATTTGGGCAAAATCAAATTCTGCTTAAGGCTGCAGCTTGAGCATGTCCCTGAAGGAATATTGGTACATCAGTCGGCCTAGACCTAGAAGGTGTTAGAAATGTTTGACTTTGAGAAGGCATACCCATCGAAAGTACCGATGATCGAGAGGTCTTTACAGCAAGAAAAAGATTCTTTCCGACCTAGTGAATAGGGGGAAGTTCTGGGACCAGAATTCCCATACTTAAGTGCTGTGGGAGCACTTATGTATTTAGCAAACTGCACTAGACCAGACATTGCATTTGCTGTGAGCCTGTTAGCAAGGTACAGTGCAAAACCTATCAAAAGGCATTAGTAGGGCATAAAGTACATCTTCCGATACCTTCAAGAAAGCAAGGACCTTAGATTGTTCTGCAGAAATAATCAAGATCTAAACTTGATTGGCTATGCAGATGCTAGATACTTATCCGACCCGTATACCACAAGATCACAAATAGGCTATGTATTACTGTGTGGTGGAACCGCAATTTCCTGTAAATTGCCCAAGCAAAGTCTTGTAACGATTTCGATGAACCACTCAGAAATTATAGCGATGTATGAAGTCACACGAGAATGTACTTGGCTCCGTCGAATGATTCACCACATCCAGCAGTCATGTGGAATGAACATTGTGCAAACCCCCACAATTATCTATGAAGATAATGCAGCTTGCGTTGCACAAGTGCAGACGGGCTATGTGAAGAGTCATCTTACAAAGTACATCAACCCTCAGTTCTTCTATGCTCATGAATTGCAAAAGATAGACGAGATTAAAGTACTGTCATACTAAGTCATGTGAAAATCTGGCAGATTTGTTCACTAAATCACTCTCTGCATCTAGTTTTGAAAGGTGCGTGCGACGAATTGGAATGATGAGACTTAGAGAAATGCAGAATTCAGGGGGAGAATTCCCTCAAGCCCGTTAGTAAATCTTGATCGTGAAGATTAAATATCCAAAAGAATAAAGTCTGGAAGACTGAATGAAATTGGGTGAATTGTACTCTTTTTCCCTAGATGAGTTTTCCTGAAGTTTCTCGACCAAGGTTTTTAATGAGGCAATTCGTGCATCGCAGCATAATATGTATCATGTACTCTTTCTCCAAAATTTTCCCACTGGATTTTTATGGAGTTTTAACGAGGCATAAACATGTCGGATGAGTGTCCAAGGGGGAGTGTTAGGAAACCTGGGCCTGGGCCAGCAGCCGTGGCCCATGGTGTGCACCTCACTGGTGACTATAAATAGGGAGCCGTACCGGCATATTTTGTACTCATGCAATCAGAAATTAATAAATAAAGACCAGGAGTTCTCTCTACTCTCTGTGTGTTCAATTTATTATTTTGTTTTCTGTGATTGATTCATTTCATTCTAAGCAGATGAATCGATCGGACTGGTCGCCAGCGACGGTTCCTCAACAGTTTGTTTAAGGATTTTTCTCTTACCTGAACTCAGAAAACCCAAAAAAACAAAAAAAAACTGATGCACCAGCCGGGAATCGAACCCGGGTCTGTACCGTGGCAGGGTACTATTCTACCACTAGACCACTGGTGCTTCGTGTTGCTTTGTCATTGTGTTGCTTTGTGTGAGCTTCTTGGTCCGAACTCACACCACCCACGTTCTTTTCCCCATCAGACGAGATGCTACTGCATTTTATCAAGGCATCGTTTGAGAGTATCAATGACAATGAGGCTTTTGAAGGCAGTCGCAGCGTTCATGCGACACGGTAGGCTCCAAGCCGTCATCAGCTTGGTTTGTTTCACCCCATCGTGCGTCCTTGACGATGGCTTTAGGTAAGCCCAACTCACGTAATTATCTTCCATAGGAGGCTCGCAACTTCCGAGTTCTGATACTCTCGGTTCTCAAAATAGAACTATTCGTCTCATAAGAATAAATGTTTTTCATTTCCCAATGACCAAAAATTTCCTGAATCGTTACGGATCATCGTCGATAAAAATTACAGTGAGACCTGGGACAACAAAACCTGAAAGGGTGCCCTTATCCTGCATCACCCAACCACCGTTCGTCAAGAAAACTGATTCAGGAACAGAGACACCTAGACACACTGCATAACCTAGGTGCCCCAATACTCACAAAAGTATGGAAAAACACCCGTTCCTCCTAGTTTGTTGCCCTACCAGACCACCAAAAGCACAGGAGAATGCAATCACGCCGAGATAAAAACACCTTTGATCGGCGATAAACTTATGCCGAGGAAGGATCAGCAGAGCCATCAGGGTTGTCCGTGTCCATTTGTTCGGGTGCAGGCTGCTCCTGAGCACCTCCCTCGCTGGTCAGTTCACCAGCTTCATTGGCACCGTTTAATTGTTGCTCCGGTGTTTGAGGCTCAGGTGCTGGGGTTTCGGTCGGAGGTGGGGTCTGCGGCTTCGGTGCAGGCTTTGGTTTTGTCATGATCGGTTTGCAGAACCTGCAAGACAAGATTTCAGGACGGTTGTCTCAGACACAAGTCAGCGTAACAGGGGGTGTTAGCGTTACTGCAGGCCAGTGAGTCAGTGACTAACCTGTCAAGTCTTTCAGCTTTCTTCTTTAGGTCAGAAACGAGGAGGACAGGATTAGCATGCTTTGGTAGAGCATCTTGCTGCTGCTTTGTCTCAATTAGCCAAGTCTCCACCTCCGAGCACTCGTTAATGACCTGTGTGCAAGAAAAACAGATTAGCAACTCACAACAGGATCAACTCTATCTTCATGCACCACAATAGCTTGGCAACTCATTACAATAACAAGAACTACACACTACAGTGAGAGAGGATTTAGCGACTGTAACAGGGAATGCAAGCTAGTGATGAGCATGTCTCAGCTACTGTGTAGTCTATTCAGTGTCAGTGTACTCATACCTTCTGTTTCTCTGGTATGTCAATGTGATCAAACTTTTGGTCATTAGACAATGCGGCCTCTCTGAAACTGTTGATGCAGTACACCAGTTGGTCAAAAGCGGGACCTCTTTCTGCCCACTCTTTGTAGCGGGCTTCAATAGGATCACCAACCTGCAGATGAACAGAGTTAGTCATCAAAAACCTCAACGTCCAAAAACATACAGTAAACCAAACAGTGCACTAAAGGCATACCTTTTTAAGTTCTTCCAGTTTTGCAATATAGACACCCTTGGTCTCGTCCTCACCATCTTCGTACAGCCAATCTTCAGCCTCCTGAAGCTTAACCATCAACCCTTCCTTGTCCTCAGACATGACAAAATCATTGTACTTGTCGTAGAGCTAAATACAAGAAACATTAACATCAGGTACTGCTCACTTGCTCAGTGCTCACAAGTTCATAGAAAATCATCAGAGCATGAAACTAAACATACCTTGTTACGCATGTCATAAACATAAGCCTCAACAGCATTCTTCTTCTCCTTGGTTTCTTCCATCACTCTGTCCTGAAGAGCCATTTCATACTCTTTCTCAACAGCTTTCTCCAACTCAACAGCCCCCAATGCACCATATACCAATTCGGAGACTGGAACATTAATTTTCATAACTTTCTTTTTTGATGGCTCAACCTAAAATAAACAAAATCATTGCACAAGTTATTAGTCTTACCCAAAAAAAAAAGAGAGAGTCGGGTGCTTTCACACAATTCTAACATGCATGACGAATAACTGGAATATTAACCATTAATAATAACTTGCATGAAACCATGATTCTTTTCATGTAACTAAATAGATTAAATTCACTACAGAACAACTTTTTTAAATATCACTAATAAAATCCTGAATCAGCACAAAATGGATTATTATCAAATTCATTCTAAAAGACAGTGGGTAATTACCAAATGATAGGTAAAATACTGCCATATTAAAAACACTGCCAATCCTAATAACAGGAGAAGAGTCCATTAGCACTAGTGAGGAAAAATCAACATAAAGCAACAGTGATAATTGTCAAAACATGCTGCAAACACAAGACCATCTACATGTAAACTTAAAGTCAACAAGATAACAATATACTACCTTCGCTTCAGTATCCATTGGAATAGATTTTTCCTCAGAATCTGGTGCTCCATTTTCAGCAGCGCCCTCAACAGTATCTGTCGCCCCTTTGGATTCCTGCATATTCACATCGGTTCCAGAAGCAGGGTCACTTGGTGCATCATCTGTATCCATCTTAGTAGCATCCTTTGGCACCTCATCTGTAGCTGATACTGGAACTTCCACTTCCTCCTCCAGCATCTACATACAAAAGAAGTGTAGCACACTAACAACATCAGAAAGACATTACATGCTATCTCAGAGGAAGATGACATGATGCAGTCTTGTGAGTTACCGTTGCTGACTCAACAGAGACTATTCCATGGATGTTGAGACGGACTTTTACTTTCAGTTTGGCCTTCTCACCTTTGCTGGACTGGAAAGGGCCAACCTGCATAGAGTTGGGCACATCA
Source organism: Dendrocalamus latiflorus (assembly GCA_017311315.1). Taxonomy (NCBI): domain Eukaryota; kingdom Viridiplantae; phylum Streptophyta; class Magnoliopsida; order Poales; family Poaceae; genus Dendrocalamus; species Dendrocalamus latiflorus. Next base: position 20,972,816 of record CM029619.1, on the reverse strand, counting down.
TAGCAAATCAGAAACCATCAAAAAATAGTGAAGAGCCAGAATTTACATGAGGCCCTCTAGCACCATGCAAATGTATTAAATAACAACGAGAACAGTTTATGATGCTGCTTACCGTATAACTGCTAATTTTTGGAGTTATTTGCAGATCAGCTGTTTCAACATTCAAAACATCAACTTCAAATGTATTAGACCTATAGAAGGTCAGAGCTTTGATGCTAGGGATGGGATTCCCCTTTGGGAATACAACAGTTTGTTGAGATTTATTGTTCTGAGAATCTGACTTCCATGACAAAGCAATTGAGAAAGGAAATCCATCATTAACCTGCAAAATATCAAGCCAATGCATTCTGTCAAAAAAGAATATATTGTTATCATGTTCTCGTGGATATAACAGTTTTCAGCTGTATGAGAATTAAGCAGCTATAACAAAATATGATGCTACAGTAAGAACATAACTAGAGTCAGGACACATACTCCCACAAACTACGCCAATATAGATGATTAAAAGTTGTAACAACATAGAATGAGGACAACATCACAAGAATACGCATAAAATTGTACACGTAACATGTACGTAACACTAAGAATACGCATAAAATTGTACACGTAACATGTATGTAACACTGATAGTGCCATATGTGCAAAACGAAATTAACTAAAAGCACCAGTATGGTCCAATGTTAGGTAATGTGGGGAATATTTCCATGAAAGTCAGGCCAACAAAATATTTTTAGCAGATAGATTACCAAGCAATCAAAAGATTTTTTTTGGCAAATTATATAGTAAATATAAAACAAGGCCCATTCATGACAATTACAAATCTTCCAAGCAAGACTATAAAATTTGTTGGTGTAAATGTATTGACAACCGTGCCAACATGAAAACTGCCGTGCTTATTCCACCATTTAAGAGCAATAAAGTGTTTCCTACATTCCTTATTTCGACATAATCTCAGAAAATGGCAAATGTATTGAAACACATAGTCAAACAACTATTGCATCGTTGGTTGACTAATGAGTGGCAGAGCCACCGCCCGACGACCGCGGGCGGCCGCCTAGGCTTGCCGCGAAAGCGCGGTGGAACTTCTGTACAATCGGTGAGGTTGAAGATAGTGTTGTCTTAGGCAAACACTCGCCGTAGTTTGGCTTGCCCAAGTGTAAAATCCGAAAAATCAAGATTTTCGAAAATACGTGAAATTTAAAACTTTTAACGTATCTAGTTGATATTTGGATTTCCCCTGAAATATTGTTTGAAGTCTTTTGGAAATCGAGTTATGGAATTAACTCAAGAAAATTTATACAATTACTAAAACAAATTTGAATAAAAAGCCGAATCTGAAAAGATGATCCATAAAGTAACTCACGAGAAATTACAGTAAAATTTGATTTAAGGGAAATCAGAGGAAAAGATGAAATCCAAAGTTGAAATTTTATTTCATTAAAGCAAATCATAAGCAAAAACTTAATGGAAGAAAAATTGGAAAGAAAAGTGAAAATTTAGAATCCAATAACCTAAAACTTAAATTATAACCCCTTTTCAAATTCTGGTCCAAAATTAAAATTAAATGAGTTCAATTCAAACTTGAATTCAAACTCAAAACTATAATTGAAATTCAAACTTAAAATAAAATCAGAAAACCAAAAAAAAGGAGGAAAAAAGTGTTTGGGCCAACCCATCTTTCTTCTCTCTCCCTCAGCGCGTCGACCTTCGGCCCATTTGGCTTGCCAGCCCAGCCCACCTCTCTTTTCTCCCTCTGCTCGGCCCAGCCGGCGCCAGAGTGTGCCCGGCTTGCCCTTCCCCGGTGCTCGCCGCGCCTCAGCTACGCCTTGGCCGTGCCCTCGCCAAGCGATCCTTGCTGCACCGGCCGCGTCAAGCCCGTGCACCAGCGCCTCACACGCGTGTTTGCCTTCCAACCCCACTGCAACGTGCTCTGCCCCACGCCAAGCACATACGTGCCCACGTCCGCACTGCGCCAGCCGCGCCACGCCAGACTCTGCCACATTTGTTGACCCGACCGCCGCTGCGTTCACACGCCACGCCTCCCTACGTCACCAATGTCATGTACTTCACCTGCTGCCATTACTGGCTCCACGATGCTAGCGCCGCACTACAACGCACTACCACGCTGTCGCATCGCGGTGACCCCCACACCGACGACCGTGCTATGAGCGGCTCCGCCACTGCCACTGCACACCTCATCTTGTTGTCTCGCTGCGCGTGCACCTGCTCCCGAGCCAACCCGTGGCTCCATTGCACCCACACCGTGGTGACATCGACGACTACTGCTCCGCCATGTCATCCCCTCTGCACACGCCAACAGCGCCCACGCCACCCTATCGCCCTGTCGGCTATAAAAGCCGCACCAAGCTCTCCATTTCCTCCCCGCACCCTCATCATTCTCGCACAAGCAATCACATTTTCCTTCCCTGTAGCCCATCGACGCTACCATCTTTCCCAACTCAAGCTGCCTGCCGTCCTCGTCGCTACGGTGAGCCTCTGTCCAATTTCTTTCGGCTAGAGCATCACCGTGACCTCTCACCATCCCCGTAGTCAATTTAGGTCATCGGCCACCCCAGCTCGCCGTTGTCGTGCTCCCTTGCCACACCGCCTCGAGCTCTCGACGCTAGCCCACCTCGTGCGTCCCCAAGCTCTGCCCAAGGTTGTCACGGCGCTCTGGCAAGTCGAGGCGAGCTCGGAGCGCCTGGACGCCTAGTCGACTAGGCGCCCGCCATGGCGATAGTTAGACGATAGTAGTTAGACGATAAATAATACCTTATACGACCGAAAATAGCACAAATAATTCAAATAACCATGTCTCAGGAGGTCTAAATCGGAAGAAATACATTAAAGAAGAGGTCAATTCGTAATTTTCAGGAATTTTGAGGACCTAATCGCAAAATGACCAAACAAATATCTAACCCTACCCCCAGGCGCCGCCAGACTTACGATGCCTCTCCCCCATCTCATCTCTCCCGCTCCCCCTGCCCGCCGCCTCCTCCCCCTGCCTGGCGCCTCCCCTCCCCGCCGCCTCCTCCCCCCGCCCGGCGCCTCCCCCCCCCCGCCGCCTCCTCCCCCCGCCCGCGCCTCCCCTCCCCGCGCCGGATCCGCCGCCTCCCCTCCCCGCGCCGGATCCGCCGCCTCCCTGCCTCCCCTTTCCGCGTCCGGCCTTCCCCTCCCCGCGCCCGATCCGCCGCCTCCCCGCGTCCGGTCCTCCTCTCCCCACCGGAGGGGGACGTCGGCGGCGGAAGGAGGCTGGAGATCCACGCCGGCGGCGGGAGCAGGCGAAGATTGGCGTCAACGACGGGAGCAGGCTAGGCGAACAGCCTCGGCGTCCCCCTCCGGCCGCCAGGACGACTTGGCGTCGCCTAGGCGACGCCGTGACAACCATGGCTCTGCCAACCTCTCCGATGAGCTCCCCATGTCCCCTAGATGCTTTCAGGCTCCTTTAATTTCTCTCTACGCCACTGGAGCCTTGGTCGCTATGATGGCCAAGCTTCGCCGCCGCTGTGGCTGGCCGCCGGTCACACTACCACTGCGCCTAGGACCGCTAAGGTCTCAGTAACCCATTTTGGGGGTTGTCGGAGCTCACCGGCTACGAGCTCGAGAGTGCTCCTCCTCTACGGGAAGGCACTTAGTGCGGTTAGGATTAATTCAAATAATTAGACTAAGTTAATAGGATTCATTAGTTTTAGTTTAGTCTCTGACATGTGGGCCCAAGCCATTATGAAAACTGTTTAAAGCCGATTTAAACCAATAGTCGTTGACATGCGGGTCTACTCCTGCACCCAGGGCCACCTGTCAGCCACTCGTCACTTTTTCCTAAAGAAAATAATTCAAAAAGGAAAATTAAAAATCCAAGGGCCCCACCTATCAACCACTGATATATTTTCCTTCAGAGAAATAAATCTAAAACAAATTAAAATCCATCTGGCCCCACCTGCTAATCTTTGAAGCCTTGTTCAATAAGAAAATAAATGAGAAACGAAATTAAAAACCCGTGGCCCCATCTATTAGAGAGAGTCCCCTGGTTATTTTGGGATTAAAATCCCAATTTAAACTTTGGAAAGCTCGTTCTAGCTCATTTTAAATCCAAATTGAATGAAACTTATTTATAAATTTATCTAAATTCAAGATCTTTCTAATGGAAATAAAATAACGAATTCTGGAGTTCATTTGCACTTTCATTTGGTATTTTTTGGTATTTATTCGATTCACCACACGATCGTTTAAATGGACTACGAAGCCCAAGAATAGCAGCAGATCGAGTCAAGCCAGGATCCCCAAGACCAAACAATTTGTGAGCAAGGAAACTCAATACTTTGATCATTTTGTACCTACATTTGAATGCAAATTATGTTGGTTTAACTTATTGAATTGCATGCTTTACTTTATTATACAATTTTATATTCGCCTTAGCTTATAGTTAAGTACCAAGGATTAATTGCATAATAATACCCCACTCCTTGACTTTGACTATAAAAACCCCGTCATCCTATAAATAATGGTAAACATACCAGTGATAGATCCGTATCTAAACGCTATGCTTAGTCTTGATTAGATATCCAGGGCATTAAATTGCCCTGACATCATTTCAAACATGAAACTTGTATTTAGGCAATCATTGAGTAGAAATGATTGGTATTTTAAAATGAAAGGATATTTTCATCCCCAAAACTTCATACTTGCTTAAATATTTGGACAAATGGTAAGAGTTGTTAACGCGGATATGCACGAGAATGTGACCCGTGATGGAACCGCCTAGATAACCCTAAATATTGAATCTTGTACGACTTTCCAAGGTAAAATAGTTCAGCCACAAGTCTATAATGGGTACGACCTAACTGACTAATCCGCATCAACTCAGCACGAGATGCGTCATTCAGTGGCACATGGTCAAATAAGCTGGACAGAAGCCTTCGACATAATGGCGCAAGATGAGGCTTCCGGTGAGGGTGAATAAAACCTCACGGCAGTGAAAACTTTAGCGAGTGTAACCTCATTGGAAAGATGTATTGTAAAGACCATGTGGTAAGCTTGATCTACATGTCTAAGGAAACATGTGGAATATAACAATTTTATTGTCTTTTGTGAGTAAAGTGTGTAACCTCTGCAGAGTAAAAACTGCTCGAAAAGCCGTACCTACGGTCATAGATGGGCTTTGGAAACCTGCCAGAGTTAATATCTATTTCTAAAAACTTTATAGATGGGATGAAAAACACGAAGGATGTATAGAACCCTGAGTATTGATTTCCCATAGATGGATAGAACCCAGTTCTTATAAAGAGTGGATAGAACCCAGGTACAAAAATAGCATACGGTGGATGAAACCATGTAACTGTTGGATGGAACCAGCACCTTTAATATTATTGCACTCTTTCACATTTTTTAAGAAAAACATGGTTTAGTTAAAAATACTAAGTCTCAGGAAATTTCTACCTATTGTAACGTTCAACTGAAGCTTTTAGCAAATAAAAGAATCCGAGCCTTACTTGTGAAGCCATGCATCTACATAATTGCATTCTACGTGTTGGCTCGCGGAGCACGGTTATTTGTGCTCACCCTCGCTCACTTAATTAATTCAAAACCTATGGATCAAGATCACTATGTCTACTATGCCAAACCTCGACTAGACGAGGAAGAAGACGACGGTGATTCGGATGATCTCTAGTAGTGTAGTATGTCCCAATTAGGCAACTTTGATAGTGGTTATGGGAACATCTATTATCCAGACTCCTAGAGAATAATAGGGCATCATTTACCCCAGTTGTTTGCCTATGGCAAGGTGGCCTCACCTCTTGCTTCCGCATTTGTGTAATGTAAACATTTAGCCTGATCGTCCTGTATTGTAAACTTTACCCGTTATAGGTTATTTAAACTCTGATATGTAATATAAATGATTGGTATGATTCATACGATGTACGAAATTATTCAGCAATGTATCTATGAACACTATTTACTGATCCAGCAAATAGTGCGGTAGAATCACCGAGGATTCCAAATGGCAAATTCGAGTTCCGACACCATGCTCCAAAAAATCCATAGCTCTGCCACTGCTAACAACAGTAGCATTTATTTCTAGTTAAACTGCAACATGTGTACACATTAATTCTAGCACTCGGAATAAGTCCACAACTAGACACTAAAGGTTGAAGATGTCATCAAAAAAAGAAAAAAAAAGGTAGCCAAAAGATGTTGCTGCTTACATGGCATACGCACTTACGCAGGTCACACCTAGCTAACGGAAAGCAATTTTAGTTGACAAAAACAGAGAGATAACTATTCTGCTAATTAAACTAGCACTTCTATTGGCACATTCATTACTACCTTTTAGAAACATAAGGTAGCATGCAACATTTCAAAAATATCACCATAGTGGAATGCATAAAAGGCAGTATCCTTTAATTTATGATATATGTGGTCAAGAACATTAGAATGGCAAAGAGTTAAGTTACAACTGGCAGAAAATTAAGTTATAGAACATAAGCAGATGAGTTAGTACCTGGAACTCGCGCACTTTGAAAGTGGGGCTAAGAATAGCACACTGAAGAGCACATCCCCTGGCAACACATTCACTTGCATTCATAGTCCTCCTTGGCTCCTTTCCAAAGAACTCAGTGATTATCTTGATTATTGCAGGAACACGAGAGCCTGATCCAACAACCTCAACAAAGTGCACATTTTCTGTTGTCAGACCAGCTTCAGCCAAGGCCTTCTCCAAGGGCCCTTTCACACGTTGTAGTACTGGGGCACTGATCTGTTCAAACTCCTCCCTCTTAATAAACCCTCGCACATCCTTCTCATCCATCAAGCACTCAATGTTCAGTGGTGCCTCTGGATTGGCGCTCAGTACCTTCTTGAGCTTCTCACACGCCACACGCAACCTAATGCAGGCGCGGGCATTCTGGTAAACATCAAGCTTATACTCCTCTTTAAATTTTGTCGCGAAGTGCTTAAACAGGACCTCATCAAAGTCCCTCCCACCAAGAGACTGGTCATATGCATGTGACAGCATCTTGAGCTGCCCCTTCTGGTACGCGACAATGCTGACCTGCATGCTGGCGTGCCCGACATCGACAAATGCAACATTCAACTGGTCATTTTCAGGGAGATCAGTCTTGTAGATCCCGTACGCCAATGCCGTGGCAGTTGTCTCATGGAACAAGCGCAACGGCTGGAGACCCGCGATAGTTGCAGCATCAAGGACAGCCCTACGCTGCAGATCAGTAAAGTAAACCGGGATGCCAATGCAGCAGTCAACAACCGCAGCATTCAGGTTGCCCTCAGCGATGCCCTTCAAATTGGACAGCACCATAGCAAGCAGCTGCGTGGGGGTGAACGTGCGCTCCTCCCCCAAATACCGCGCGTGGACGAGCGGGAAACCATCGGTGCCCTCTGAAACGCGGAACGGGAAGGACTGGAGATCGCGATGCACCTCAGGGTCGGCGAACTTGCGGCCGAGCAGGCGCTTGATCTGGGAGATGGAGTTCTTGGGGTTCATGGTGGAGGACGCGGCGCCGGCGGTGCCGATGAACCGCTGCTTGTCGCCGAAGCAGACGACGGCAGGGGTCTCCCGCTTGGACTCCTCGTTGAGGACCACATCGATGCCGCGCTGCCGCGCCACCGCAACAATGCAGCTCTCATTGCCCAGATCGAACCCCACCACACTCATCTTCGACTCGCCCTTATAGCTGCTGGCTACCACTGGTTAGATCTAGATCGCAACTCAAACCTGCGAACACAGAGCTAGATCTACGAGTTAAGCACCTCCGAGAAGCAGCGAAATTGCATAAATCTCAACATGTAACCCTCAAAAACTCTAAACTCCATGCACTCAAACCCCAAAACTTCGCCAAAGGTAATCCGATAACACCACAAACCGCGATCTAAAACCCTCAAAAACCCAAGCCCACGCCCGCAAAACCGCAGCAAAACTCTCAAAATCACAACCTAATCTTCCAAAAAAACGCACCCACAAAAAAGTAGCACGCGATTTTAAACCCAAAGAAAAGACTGATCGAATGGTGAAAAAGGCAGAGATGATCGACATAGACGCAGCCGCCATGGCCGAACAAAGCGGGGGCGGAAGGGGAGGGATCGGGATTGGATCGTACCCGTGGTGGGGAGACCGACGCCGATGCCGCAGAAGCTTCTGGAAGCTTTGATTCTAGCGGCGCCGCGGCTTCGGTTGATGTCTTCGCGGGGCGTTCCCTTGGCGAGACGGAGACGAGAGAGAGGGAGGGGAGGTGGAATTTTTGGGCACCGGTTGTAATTGTGATTGTAAAAATACATATATGTGTGTTATATTAGTAAAAATGATATTTTTGTTGCCCGTGATGATATCAAAGGACTGACGTGTGTGCCCAGTGATCGAGCCGCAATGTCATAGGGCTGACACGTGTGACTTAAGGCAGCAACCTATCGCCTGGCCACTAGACGGCCAAGACCTACCGTACCGCCCGCCACCAGGCATCAGGTGCCCTGCCGCTTCACCACCGGACGGTAGATAATTAAGCCGATTAATTAGCAGGTTTAATTATCTGGCTTAATTATTTATGTATACTATTTGATTGAATTTTTAAACATAGCAAATGAGCTCAAAATTTTACAAACTTTTATGTGCAGCCTTCCGACACAACGTACTTAATTGTGTAATTTTTTGATAATTTTATCCATTGTGAATGTTGCTTAAAATTTTATACGATTATGATATTTGTAGAAGTATTACATATAGCAAACGAGCTTAAAAAATTTAAAATTACGAAATTTTAGTTGTGGCCTTCTGACATAGTCATAGTAATTATCTATTTTTTGAAAATTTTATGCAATATGAATATTTGTAAGAGTACATATAATAGGTGACCGAGCTCTAGGGCGTCGCCGCCTGGCCATCGATTAGCAAAAATACCATTTTTGCTAATATGGTACGTATACAGATATTTTTGTAATTACGGTTGCAAGTAGTATTATATATGCCAAAAATTCAATCTTTCCTCGATCCACTAAGGTAGCTCTTTTTCGCTCTGAGTAGATGAGCTCTAACCTTTACAAATCAATCGCGCCTCTTCTCAATCTTATTATAGAGATCGCCGGATCAACTGCCTTCAAGCCATCTAGGAGTCGACAAACTCCAAGATAACATGTTGATGACATTTGCTTGAAGGTCTCAAGTGCTACAAATCTCAAACAATTGATGTAATGCAATTGAATGCTCTCAACAACACAAAATATGAACTAAATACTTTAGAGTTGAAGAGAAGGATGCAAGGCCTTAAGAGTTTTCAATGGAAATCCAAGAGAGTGTCCTTGCTGCAGGTGGGGAGGTATTTATAGCATCCACCAACCAGTGTGACCGTTGGGACAAAATCGCCAAAAATCGGGTCGAGCGGTAGTACCATCATGTAGTGGCCGGTAGTACCAGACCCCCTGTTCAGCGGCTATTTACAGATCATTAAATGCACTAAAAGTAGACATTAAACCAAAATCTAGTCATACCGCACTCACATGCCCTAGTCATACCACTGCAAGCGGTAGTACTGCTTTTATGCTGATGTAGTACCGTTTTCCAGAAGGAAGAAAAACTCCAAAAAAGTGCATGTTTAAAAAATAGCTACCATCAACACAAACATAATCACACCACATGTGCGGTAGTACCGGGCTCACACCATGGTCATACCGTTGTGGTAACACCGGAGAAGGATTGAGGTAGTACCGCACCTGAAGAACTCTAAAATGACACCTCTATGGAAAAAGCTGCCAGCATGTAAAACCCGGTAGTATTGATGCAGCGATACTACTGCCATGACAATGGCGATCATACTGGTTTAAAGAAAACATGATAGAGAGAGCTACAATGCAATTTCAAATGTGAGCATGTACAAAGATTGAACTATATGGTAGAAAAGCATTGTTAAGCTACTAGCCAAGAGTCCCTCTTAATAGTATAGCATCTAGCCTATCAATCAGGTCTTAAATCAACAAACTCTAAGACCAGTAAAATCTAAAAAGTGGTCCTTAGCCTATTTTTATTCCTTTGCCTTGAGCCAAATTAGACCATAGCCATCTTGCATGCTTCTCTATATTCTTCATCATGATATATTTCTAAATCTGAGACTAAACCTTTTGATCATCTTAACAAACATGTTAACCCCTTAAACATGGTCATCGTTAATTATCAAAATAATTTTTAGGGGCCTAGATACTTCAACGTTGCATTGTAGATAAATTTGAATGACCAAGCCAGTCTACTGACGAGGGTTTAGTAGCGCCAAGAGCATCCTTGAGCGGGGAATCAATGTTGGATAGAATTGGATAGAAGCCCCCTTTGTAGCAATTGTAAAAAATGTTTCCTTCATGGTTAGATCCTTTATAAGAAAACAATCAGGATGAAACTCAAAATGAAGACTATTATTAGATGCAAATTTTTGAACTGATAAGAGACTTCTGCTAGCTCAAGGGACATGAAGAACATTTTGGAGTTTTAGGGAATATTTTGATGAAGGCCAAGGAGACGAGGTCCATGCAGCCAGCAAGCAAGGAGGCAAGGGCCCATGCGACCAAGTATATATTACAGCCTATGCAGCTACCAGAAAGAAGCCTATGCAATAAGTGAGCAAAAGGGGAGAGGTCCAAGAACATAAAACCCAAGTTTTGGATGAGGTTTCCAAGCCCAATTCATAATTTCCACAAGTCCAACCGAAATTTAACAGGAATCAACTCAGAACTTAGTTCAAATTCAGTTCGGGATAGCCCAACATGTCCATAATAAAAAAGTCATAACTTTCATAAACGGAGTCTGATTCAGGTGTCTTATGCTTGTTGGAAAGCTTATTCCAAGGTTCATCCAATAGGTAAGATGCTAGCTTTAGAAACCTTTTGGTCACGCCGAGATATCCAAAAGAATATGATAGTGAAAAAATTAGGGTTTCCCTTTTTCTATGAGTTTGAGTCCAAAACTGGTATAGATGATTTGGAGTCGGCCTTAGGCCTTATCCCGTGCGTGCAGCCAAGGGGAGGATGCCATAAATACCCTTGCACCCCCTTGTATCCATTGGACCACCATTCTTTAGATAATAGATTGATTTGCTTTTGTTTCTTCATGATGACTTAACACCATATGAGAGAATTGGAAGTGCTTTGCTACTCAAGATCGTTCAACTTTTCTGTTGGAAATTGAAAGCACGATAGGGTTTCACTTGGTGGTCATCAAGTCCAGCATGTGTATTCTTGCGAATTAAAGAGTGCTAACTTTTACATTGGTAATAGGGATCACTACAATTCGAAATGCTACACATGAGTATCTTGATCCTATATCGAAAAGATCGAGTGATCTCGTATCACAGGGTCTACGCTGCCAACCCGTTCCTCCCTTCCCCTAAGCTTCACCGTCACCTCAGGTGAGTTCCCCTTTCACCTCTAGATGCTCCCCTAGCAAGTAATCGGCTTTTAGAGCCATGGTCCACTGTGTGTGCCATGCTCCGGTCACTGTTGTCTCATAAGTTCACTGCCAGCTACTTTAGCCCCTAAATCAGCCCACACCGCCTTACCTCTAGGTGCAATTCGGCACGAGCATCCCATTTTTGGCCTCCCCTCTGACTGTCGTGCTCTTTTTCGCCGGCGACGAGCTCGGCTTTCTTCGGTAGGAAGGATATGACACTATTCAATCATAGTTAGTTTAAACACATAATTAGCTCAATTTTAATGATTATCATTAGTAATTGTTAATCCCCGCTAACCTGTGGGCTCTTCTCTTTTAGTTAAGCCTTTGTCTCTATGACATGTAGGACCCATCAGCTTGAAAAACCTTTTAAAATTGGTTAATTGAGTTCTAGTCGCTAACAAGTGGGCTTGTTTTACTGTGGGTACAATATATGGCCCCACCTATCAGCCCCTCAGCTTTTCCTTTGGAAATTTAAATCAAAATGAATTTAAAATCTATGGGCCCCACTTGTTAGCCTTTGTGATCTTTTTCTATAGAAAATGTTTCAAAAATTAATTTAAACCTAGTGGGCCACACCTGTCAGTGAGAAAGACTTTCTCCTCTACTAATTTTTTTAATTTAATACAAATTTAAACTAGAGCCCGTTCTCACTCATTTTAACTCCAATTTAATAAAATTTATTTATTAATTCATCTAAATTCAAGATCTATCAAATGACAGTAGAATTGTTCAATTGGAGCTTATCTAAATTTTCATTTGAATTTATTTATTTTGCTCACATGTTTATTTACATTCCGATACGATTGTTCGAATAGAGCACGAGGACACGGAAAAGCTGCAGTATGAGACAACTCAAGATTTTCAAGACCACCCGCTTGTGAGCCAGGCAAGTCAATGCTTTAATCACATTAAACTTATATTTTATACAAATTATATATGTTTAAATTATCAAATTATATGCTTTATTTGTTATGCAAATGTATGTTCAACTTAAGGTTAGATACATGCCTATTTTACATTGTAGTACTATTACACCATTCTTTGGACACTTGAATCACATACTCCTAGTTACCCTAAAAACTTAATGATAACTTTACTAACTATATGTCGTACTTAAGCGTCATGCTAGTCTTATTTAAGTAACAGAGTATTAAATTGTCCTATCATCTTTTAATCAGGAAACTTATTTTGGGTAATCATTGGAGAAAAATGACTGGTGTATTTGAGTCAACTTAGTTTTGTGCTTCTCAAAGCCCTAAAACTTCTTGTTACCATATCTGGGTGGATGGTAAGATGATTGGTGCGGATGTAGTATGAGAAATTATGGTATGTGATAAGAACCGTCCAGGTAACTTTAAGAACTAAATCTATGATGACCTCCTAATATAAAATAGTACAATTATAAGTTTATAATGGGTAGACCTGATTAACTAATTTATATCCACCAGTGCAGGATGCACCATTGGAGTGACCCATGAGTCGTATCACTGGTGTAAGCTATCATGTGGTGCAAGAGGGGTCTGAGTGTGGTGGACATAACCACACTTGGATGAAACCTCAGTGGGTGTAGCTTACACTGGGTGATGTATTGTAAAGGGTGTGTGGTGATCTTCTTGATTCACATGTCCAATGAAATGTGTGGAATATAACAAGTTAATTATCTCTTATAAGTAAATTGTATAATCTCTATAGAGTGTAAACTGTTCGAATAGCCATGCTCACAGTCAAAGGCAGGTATGGATACTTACTTGAGTTAGTATTTATTTATAAAACTTTGTGGGTGGGATAAAAACTCATCGGTTGGATGTAACACTAATTTTAGTTTGCCCTGGGTGGATGTAACCCAGTGATGATAATGAGTGGATGTAACTCTAATATCAAAAACTATCATATGGTGGATGAAACCATGTAACAAGTGGATGGAACCTGCACCATTATAAATGTTGCACATTTTTGCTCTCTTTAGTACAAACATGGTTTGGTTAAAATGCTAAATTATAGGAATTTTTAATTACTATAGTTTTCAAATAGTGCCTTTAACAAATAAAAGAACTCAAGTCTATCTTTGTTGAACTCTGCATGTATAAATATTGCATTCTGTGTATTGGCCTGCGGAGCACTATTGTTTGTGCTCATCCTTGCTCACTAAATCGCTCAAAACATGTGGATCAAGGACACTACGCGTACTATAACATCCCAAGAGTTCACGGTGAAGAAGATGAAGGAGATTAGGAAAATCTCTAGTAGTCTAGGTCTTACCCAGCCATGCTGACTAAGTTAGTATTTGTGTGCACCAATATTATCCAAACCATTGGTTAATATCGGTCACACACAATTTACCCCCAGTCGCTTGCATGTAGCAAGATGTGCCCTTTCTTTTTGCTTTCTCTTCTGCTTCCACATTTCTGTAATGTATCTATTTGCCGTAACTTGCCCTTATTATAAACTTGACCCGATGCGGTCTATTTAAACTTTGATTCTATAGTATTAATGTATGGTATAGTTTATTTCATGTATAAAATAATTCAGTGATGTATTATGTGGGTACTATTTACTGATCTAGGGAATAGTGCAATGATTTTACAAAGAATCTTAGATTGGTTAAATCTAGGTTTGACAGTGTCAGCCAACCGCTTTACTTTGTTGAAGTAGTCAACGGCTGAGTCCTTCTTTTGCAAGTTGGAGAGTTGAATGCGACGCTACATAATTCTCACTCGAGATTGAGAGAGAAAGCATGCTTTCCAATGCCAACCACATATCTTGTGCAGAGGTCAGTAAGAGCACCTGCGCAGCGCTAGAACTTCTTGCAACAAAGAAGAGAGGATAGCACTCAAGACAGATCGATCTTGCTACAGCCAAGTTTGGTAAGTCGGATTAGGAACTAGGGCTGCACCTGCTTGTTTAGCTTGCATGATCATTAGGTCTAGTGCTTTAGAAGAACCATCGACGAACACGAGCAATTGTTGACTTATAAGGCATTAACTGTGCCTTCCACATAAGTTAATTGTCATTGGACAATCTGACGTTTATGAGGTGGTTGAAGTTTGGAGTTGGGATAGGAAGAAGACCTAGGGTGAAAATAGATCGGATAGTGTACAAACTATATTCATATTCGTATTATAAATGAATATAAATATGAATCCGAATATTCTCAAATACAAATGCGAACCAAATATTGTAACGAATACGAATTCGAATTGAATATCTACTCAATTTGATCAGATCCGGATATCCTCATAATATATGCAGTATGAAGCCATTAATAATATTTTATCCTCGTACAATCACGCTTAATTGTTCTAATTCATTTACTTCACCTAAAGAAATACGAATTCACATTCAATTAAAAAACTTATCCAACTAATTAATCGTATTGTAATAAAATATGCATATTACTTCATCAAATATAAATAGGATAGTCCAGATAAAATAATATTTCAGATGGTAAAAGTCCATACCATATTCGCATCTAAACTTTTATGCAAATTCGAATACAAATATGATAGAAATTGTTAATTGGATGGAAAAATCTATACCATATTTGTATCATATCTAATACGATAACCAGATAATACAGATAATTCATACCAACTTTTCAGATGGTTTGACTAATGGTTCCCATGCAGGTTTGGCTGCCGACGGTGGAAATATCCCCAGACATCTCTGTTAAGATTCAGAGCTCTGGTGCCATGTAAATTAGCTAACCTAGATGAGCTCGAGTGGTTCTTTTGGACTGTGGCTTATGGTTTTTGGCTTTTGAATTGTGTCTATTTGTGAGAGAGATCACGAAGAGAGAGATAGTCTCATACGATTTTAGTCGGTACAGCTGAATTTGATACACTGTGTACTATAATCGACTAGTAGATATCGTCTTAAAAATATATCATTTGAAAACTAATTACTACAGCAAAAATAAAAAGTCATAAGCCACATACCCATTCGAACCTCAAGAGAATTGTAAATCACACGGCACAAATAACAGCCGTGGGAGAGAGTTTACATACTCGTTGCCAGGGAACTCAGGGAACCAAAGATTACAGGAGATAGATACAAGGAGGTTAAGTAAGATTACACGGCTTACCTGCAACCAGTGGCAGAGCCAGGATTTGGTTACGCTCCAGGCTCAGTGGTAAAATGATCTAAGCTATCTGGACTAAATCATGAAAATGTTACCCAGGCTGAACTAAATTTACATAGGCTATACACTAGATATTTTTCCACACCCCGGGCTAAAACCTATCCTGTTCAGGGTGTGGATCCGCCCCTGCCTGCAACCTAAGTTGGAATACAACTATGTTCAACAGAGAACATGACCAAGAACACCAGCACTGCATGTGCTCTTAGAAAATTGGTCATACTTATGCAAGAGGATCGGAGCGAGAAGCCAAGCCAAGAACGCAGATAAGGCAAATGCTACAGTTGCGCTAAAAGCTTCTTGGGATGGATTTGGTTTGGCACAACTCATCGTTCTCTGAGTTTTGCATATATACGGTGGGATATGTGACCGTGAGCGCCAAAGGTGACTGCGTGAAAGGTGGTGGCATTAGTTAATTCACGATTCCAGGGTGTATGCTTGGCCGGCTCACGAACGTACACTCGAGAAGAACGTCTCAAGCGAGCCAGCAAGTCACGCATGCATATCGGCAAGGATTTTTACCTAAGAAAGGAGACACACACACTTGGTGTAAGGATAGTGTTCCCTTTTTTTTTAAGAAGCAGGACAGTGGGTTAGTATACATACATCTATTTCAAAATTCCAGCTACCGAAAAGGTTAATTGTGGGATCAAAACCGACCCATAAAAAAAATACCTATACACCTGCAGCACCTACCTTATCTAAAGGGATTAAGGTGTTGTTCGGTTGGGCTGAAATAAACTGGCTTACAGCTGAAATTATACTGTACCTGATGGTGGCTTATTTAGCGTAATTAAATTTTTAAAAAATAAAAAATAGATTAGCCTATCACAGACAATGTAAATAAATACAGGAGAAAAGAACCGGCAAAAAAAATTCAAAAAAGCCAAAAAAAATCAAAAAAAGATGAAATTTAGGAATAGTAAAAAAAACTAAACTTCAAGACGAAATGGGCGAGGCCTAGCTAAACTACCCTAATACGCTTTCATCCTTACTTCATGTAAAAAAAGATTATTCTTGGGCCTAGGCATTATATCTGATGCAATTCTGCTCTCTATCTAGAATTCTGCTCTCTATCTAGCCAATATAGGATTTCTTGGCAGACATATGCACACACAAGAAGTGGGCTGCTATTGGGCTCACTCTCACTTTGGTCCAAGCTACTACGGGAGTTTAAACTAGCTTTCCCTAATCTGACGTTCACGTTTATCCTCCCAGAAAGACCCTAATTAAGTTAGCGTATAAGCAGTGGTCAGTGTTTGCATTGTCAGGTTGCGCTTAATTTACCAAATTATCTTCTTTTTGCGGGTGCAGTTGATTAGCGTAGTCATTCTCAAGGCTCAACAACCAAAATATCACTGGATCAAATCTCAAAAAGTTCCTGTGATCATTTCGGCTTCAGCTTCTGGCTTATTTTTTACTATTCATAAAGTTCGTCTTTTTCTGAATTTTGACTTTTTTGAGCTTTTTTGCCGGTTCTTTTTTCCCGTATTTGTTTGTATTATACGTAATGGGCTAACATATTTTTTATATTTTTTAATTTTAATTATGCTAAATAAGCCTCTGTCAGCTTACAATATTTTTTCATCCAGCTACAGTGCTTTTCAGCTATAAGCCACTAAAAAAAGCCCAAATGATCACTAAAACTATCTAACATATAGCAGTGGGACTCGAACAATGGCCGATAATAAAACACAGTGGTACCACACCAATTGAACTAGCCACCGGTGGGCAATTTACCAAATTAATTGACCATGCTCCATGTCTTTAGTAGTCTTGCCTCGCTCAAAACGGCTTAGACTTTTGACTTTTGACTTATTTTTCACTATTCAATAATTTCGACTTTTTCTGGTTTTTTTGGCTTTTTTGTCGGTTCTTTTTTTCTGTATTCATTTGTACAGTTCGTCATGGGCTAACATGTTTTTTCTATTTTAAAATTTTTAAAATTTAATTACGCTAAATAAGCCACCATCAGCTACAATGCAATTTCAGTCAGCTACAATATTTTTTAGCCATAAACCACTAAAAAAACCATTTTGAGCACCCCTTTGTTTTACAATATCTTTGGTAATATTCGGCTGGTCCCCAGTTGGTCAATGCGATGTTGTTGTAGGAGCCCAGATTTTATCATCCGGAGTCCACTGTGATTTCACTGCACTATTCTCTGGATCAGTAGATAGTGCTCACAGTTACAGTAATGAATATCAAAATACATATCATGCGGAAGCGTGAATATAATAGTAGACTTACTCATGGGCCGATTAGGCCGAAATCAATAAATTGCAGCAGTGGAATGAAGCACACAGGTGGGACCTTCAGGACATGCCCACAGGCAGCTAACTGGAGGTTCGCGACCGAACCCTTGACATCTTCATCTTTTCTACCATCATGCTCAATCTTGTTGCTGAGGCGGAGTGATCTGATTCCTGAATCTGGATTTGTTGTGAAAGCGAGTGTGAGCACAAACCACCGTGCTCCGCGAGCCAATACACAGAATGCAAATAAATAGTATGCATGGCTTATCAAAGGAGAGGCTCGAGTTATTTTGTTTGCCAAAAATCGCTTTTAGTAGCATTATTGTTATTTAACCATAGTGTTATTATTGCTACCTAAACCTCCACACAACAATTGTCATAATTGACTTAATCCACCGAAAACGCACTTTCTTTATTGACTGCTGTCTAAAACTCCAAACAGCGAGTGGCATCATTTGACTAGTCCACCGATCTTACTCTTTCTATATTGATTGCTATCTAAGAGTCTAACAGGGAGCGACATCATTTAATTGATCCACCGAACCCACCCTTTCTATATTCCGTGCTGTTAAAACTCCAAACAGCATATATCATCCATTATCCAATCCACCAATCAATTGCTGCCTAAGACTCCAAGCAGTGAGTGTCATCCTTGATTTTAGATCTGCCAATATCTTTTGTATTCTAAATTTCTAACCATCCAATCTTGTGGTTATTAATCATCTACTCTTCATTTCTAAATTCCAGTGATTAACGAACACCATTGCTTTTAAGTCCACCGAAATCATTCGTATTCAATCCTTTTGTTATTGATTTAAAACCATAATTCATTCTTCCAATAATCAATCTCATTTTCCATTATCTATCACTAACTAATCCACAAGTATACCTCCACCAAAAACATCAATGATCAATTCTACGACTCACTAGTATACATCCACCTAGAATACACTTTATCAAGATTATAATCCACTAATTGTTATGAATCCTCCAATATTCTCAGAAATTTAATTCATTCATGTAATATTTAATCCAATCCTATTAATTCCCATTATCGCCAATATCTTCCAAGAATTTATATTAATCATCAGTGTAGTAATCCAGCAATTACCTTTGCACTCCCTAAATCTCCAAAAATTCATTTAAATCATCTATCTAGCCTATGTATTCATTTAGGCTCCACCAATTTATTTCTCCCAGAATCCACACTATCATTTTCATCACTATAATTGACATGAATCCACCAACAACTTTATGCGGTTACCCCAACAACCCTCTTCTTTTCTTACGACTCCATCTATATTTCCTGACATTTTATTTTGTGAAAAATACCATCATTATTTAAAAATACAATACATAAAAATTTCCTGAGACCTAGCAGATTTGCACAAAACATAATGTGTAAAAGAATGCAATAATAATAGCGATCCAGATTCCATCCACCATTACATGGCATCCGCACCATATGCTAACATTTCAGCGTTATAACCGCTTACATTACCACTGGGACGACACCCAGGACAACTCAAATCAGAGCTTTCCACCGCCCTCCACTTTTCCATTTTCACCCACAAAGTTTTTGAAATAGAACTGTATCTGGTTAAGTTCCCGTGTCCGCCCTTGACCGTGGGCACGGCTATTCGAATAGTTTTGACTCTGCAGAGTTTGCACACTTTACCCACAAGAGACAGTTCACTCGTTGCCCCACACGATTCCTTAGCCGTGCAGTTGAGCAAACCATCACAGTAACCGTTCAAAGTACCTCGCCCCTTCCATCAACTCACCCCTATGAGCTTGTCCCGCTTGCGGCAGGTCTCATAGGTTGTGCGGGGGTTCCCCTCCTATGCGTCTAGTAGCTGGCTACCCACACTACTAGCCCGCCGCAGAAGAACTTCACCCTCTGCAGGTGCCCCATTCAAGCCGTCACCCAGACCGCCACTTGCACTACCTCACCTCCTCCACCGATGACGGTGATTTTCAGGGTCTGGTACATCTACTAGGCCAAGTTGTACTTTACAGACTTGTGGTTGTACTTATTTTACATAGGAGTTCATGACAAGATTCGGTCCTTAGGGTTATCTGGGCGGTTCTGCCACAAAACCACACTCTCGTGCACACCTGCACCATACCCCCCGAACCATCCGCCCAGATAAATAAGCAATTTGAGGTTTTTGGGAATATAAAAATAATCATATCCAACATACACCAGTCATTACCACCATGACTGCCTAACCAATTTTTCTCAGGATTAAAAGTGATGCTTGGGCGCTCTCGTGCCCATGAGTATCTAAGCATGGCATATATCTAGGGACTTATTTTTCGAAAGGTTACTATTATAATTTTGCTAGGGCGACAAGGTTTACACATTCAAATATTCCAAAGGAGGTGTAATATTATTCAAGGCAACCAATAGGCATATAACTAGAATCTTAAATTAACATGTATTTGCATATAAAATAACAGCATGCAATTTGATAATTTAAATCAAAGTAGTTTGCAGAATATGTAGGTTCAACATGATCAAAGTATTGACTCGCCTGGCGCGGTTTACCGCGGTCTTGAGCTCACACAAGGTTGTCTCATGCGATGGTCTTTAATTCCTGGTCTGCATCGATCTCGTCCTCGCTTGCTCCATAGAATCTTCAGGACTCCAGTTTCTAACTACGCGACAACAACTGAACCCAAATAAAAGCAAATAACTCAAAGATCCAAGTAAATCCGAATAAACTCAACTTTTGTTTTATTATGAGTTAAGGAGGTGATTTGGGTGATTTGAGGCAAAGCCGGTGGTAGAATACGATGACTCGATCTTTTTATTACTAACCTGTATTTATCATGGAAGTTCCTTGAGTTTGGATGGACCTATGAATAGGTATTATTTTGTCGAGCGTTATTTTTCAGGGCATTTTGGCTTACCGAATTAATTTTAGAGTCTAAGTGTATAGCATTTTATGGGGTGACATTTTATGTAGCCTCAGTTTTCACTAAGCATATTTCAACTTGAATTAGGATTCAGCTGTATGGGCCATATCTTGTTATTTCATGCTCATCATTATTATTTATTACATCTAGTATTAAGATTTAATTAATGGTACCATTATTTTATCTATGCTTTAGTTACTATTATACTTAACTTTATTTCTAATCTTAGTTTAACTTAGCAATCTGAGCAATGCTTGATATGTATCATTTTATGTGACCCTAATTATTCGTGTTATTGGTTACATGCTCAATGTAGAGTATTTATATGTCTGTGAGATTATTCTGCATCTTGATGACCTAGGGCTATTATATTAAAGTATGTCACCGAGGTTTGTTTATTGGTGGCATGATAACTATTGGGCATGCATGCTTACATGTTAATTAGGGGCCAGCTTTATTAAATATAGACGTTTATCCAAAACCACTTCTCCTCATTAATGCCTTTAATAAATAATTAGATTTACAATCTAAATACTAAAGTCACACTAACTATTTATCAGGACAACTAATTCGAATTTAATTCATACATAAACTTTCTAAGCCCTATTTAAATTTTATTAGCCTCCACATATTATCCCTAATTTTTCCTAAATTTTTCCTTTAATTTAGGATTAAATTTAAAATAAATGCTAAAGACATCCTAATCATACATACATGATAATACTAATCCATGAGTAGACACTTATTAAACTCATGTATATCCTAATAAATTTTGTGCCATCTATGGTTGTATATTTTTAATTAGAATTTCTATTAACTTTGGGTTCTAAGCTAAACTATAGGTTATTCATGTTTTTAATTGGTAATTAAACCTCAATTAACTATTTAAGCTATTTCAGTTGTCTATATAGTAAATAATCAGATATTGAATGTTAAGTACCCTATTGTTCATCCTTATCAAATTTACTACATTCCCTAAATTGTTCCCCAAATTTTCTCTTAATTTTTCCTAAAAAAATGGACGAAGGAAAGTCAAAATAAAAGGGGACGAAAATGGGTGCCGCTCGGGATCCAGCTCGGGACTTAGGGTAAAGGGGATTAACGCGCGCGCTGCTAACCAACTGGGCGACGGTTGTTTCCTGACTAGCAAAGGGAAGAACTTAAATAAGGCATTGCTTGGGCCTGGGCAAAACAGAGCACAGCCCGGGCGGCGCTCGGCCAACGGCGTCACCGGCGAGGGCGGCCAGGGGGCGGTGATGACCGAACAAAATGGAATGCCGGAGAGGAGTAGATGCCCCAGGGGTAGCGGCTCCGGCCATAAAGCAATCACAGCGGCCAACGGCGGTGTAGAAGTGGCTGGGTGCAGGAGGCCGTTAATGGCGACGGCGCCGGCGTGAAGGGGAGGAAGGATTGACGGTTGCTTGAGTAGTAGGGGTGCACGGGAATGCTTACCAGGCTGTTGTCCGGACTATAGGGGGCTCGAGGCGGGCCGGCACCGTGCACGGCGGCGGTGCGGGGGAGGTCACCATGGCCGGCTCACTACGGTGAGGGGGAGAGTAAGGCGGTGCTCGGGGAGGCTTGGCGGCGACTTGGGGATGCTCCCGGCGAAGGGAATCGAGCCGGGAGGCGACGGGCAGGAAACGGGGGCGGTGGCGGCGGTTTCGGTCGACGATGGGGAAGAAGCCGCAGCGGTGAGCACGGTGCACGAAAACCAAATTGGTTTGGGGGAACGGCGGATGGGGAGTGGGCGCACACCGTGACGTGATCATCCCGGCCGGAGCTTCAACGGGCGGCCGAAATGGCGAGGAGGCAGCACAGTGGCTCACGGGTTGAAGAGAAGGGGGAGGCAGGGGAGGAAAGAAGATAGCGTGGGGGAGCAAGGGGGTAGTCGGGGCCTATTTGTGCCGCGGAGGGGCTGGGAGTCGGGTGGAGACGTGGGCGCAATTAGTCGGGCGTACGAGGCGGAAGCGACGGAGCGAGGTGACGCGACAGCACCGGGCGATGGGGACATGACGCGGCTGCATGGCAGGGCGCGGTGTTGCAGTAGGAAGCGGTGGGCTCGAGGCGACGCAGAGCAGAGAGCAATCGGGAGAGAAGGTGACGCGGAGGGCGTGCAGCCACAGAAGGGAGGAGGAGAAAGGAGAAAAGAAAGGAGGAGGCTGGCGCTCGCAGTAGAAGGAAAAGAGAGGGGAAGAGAAAAGAAAAAGAGGAGAGAGAAGAAAATGGGTGGGGTCCACATGGAAGTGAGAGAGAAAAGAGAAAGTGAAGGAAAATGATTTTTGGAGTTTTGCATGTTAATTGAATTAAAAGGAGAGACTTTTGAGTTTAGCCATTTAGAGACATATATATTCCATTATTTCTTTTGGTTTCATTTTATTGATTTGAACTGGCATTCAAGGTTTTGGTATTTTCAAATTCACGTTTCAGTAATGTCATATTAAATTTTTATTATTTACCCAATCATTGTTTGCACTTGAGATTACTTTGGTTATTAATTTGCATAGATTGAGACTCAGAAAACTTCAAATAAATATTTAGAAAAAACTTGAATGCCAGAAAATTGCAAGAAAAGGTTTTCAAAAACTCCATAATTTGAATATCCAAATTTTAGGATGTTACAGTTGTCACAACTCAAGTCTCTCACAAGAAGAAAGATATAAAATGAGAAACCACAAGCGCTCAGCGGTCATCATCATTTGCCTGAGAAGTTGACCATGAACCACAACAACGGCAGGCAACAAAGGGAATGTGGCATTTTTCAGTCCTCCACCTACCAACAGATTACTTACTCGATAAGCCTACATTACGAACATCCGAAAGAATCGAGAAGAATCAAAAGGGCATAGTATGGTGGTGCTTCAATTAGCTCTTGGCTTAAGCTTATGGTTGTAGCTTTGGCAAAAATTATACTGTATTTTTTCTGTATTTTTTGAGAAAATCTTTTTCAACAATAAATCAAATCACAAGGTTCTTTCTCTCAAAAAAAATTACAAGCTTCTGAATTTTTCAGTGTGATCATCACAAGACATGATGTTACATCTGCAGTTTGCACCTTGGCAACAAGTTTAATTTACACAATTGTCCGGCCGAGAGATAGGCTGAGAGGTAGCTAATGGAGCGCATAGGTGACAATGAGCGCGGCAGCCATGAGCACGTAGGCGATAGCCTGATCCACCGCCTTGCCGTCGACCCTCCTCGCCGGCGTCCCCGCACCGTCCTGCGGATCACCTTTCGCCCGCCGAGAGAGCCCCGGCAGCAGAGCCGCCATGGCCGGCATCGCATAAGCTCTCACCGGGCTCATCATCTCCATTACTACAGAAGTAGAACACTTGCAGTCTGCAAAAATCAAACTACTCCTTGAGATATAGCAAAAGGATGTTCAAGTATCTGTGTGTTTGTATGCCGCTTGTTTGTCATTCGTGGAGCTTGAGTTGTCATATTTATAGGGTCGCGCCACACCAATATCATGCCAATGGCTTTGTAAGATGTATTGATCTAGCATTTGATGAAGAGTGATGGGCAAGTCATGGACGGTTCAAAAATGGCGGCGGCCCGCCCGCGTCTTTCACTTCTGCATGCATCTGCTCAAATAAACGGTTATGGGTAACAGGGGTATAGCTCCAAATGAAAATAATTCAATACAACCTAGGTCCCACGTATGTGAGGATGGATCCTATACAGAATAGTATGACATTTGCTATCAACTTTGATTTTGCTAACTTCCCCGTTAATGAATTTCAAGATTTGTCATGCCACACCGGCCGTATGCCCTAAATAGGGTCTAACTTCACATGCATATGACCTAAGTCTCATAGAATTATTTTTCACTGCAGATGTATTACAAAAGGAAGCATGTGTAGGATAAGGAGACGATGGACGGAGACTTCCAATTTTGGAGACACAAGGCATTTACAGAAAGTGTACCACTCCGCCTATGTGTGCATGTGGTGTGTATGTACGGTGGTGTGTATATATGTCTTCTTTGTAACTAGTTAGAGACCGTACATTGCAACGAAATCATAAAAATGATGAGACGAAACTTACTGTCTGGCCAACTTCACACATTAAACATTGAAGAGCAAGCGACAGAGATAGAAGGGTGGCCACAATGCGCGAGGAGATAAGGAAAGTGAAGGGGGTGGGCGGTTGTATACTGAGAGAGAGAGGAGGAGGAGGAGGAGAGAGACGAATGGTCTAGATCAAATCGGATAGCTGAGAAGAAGAAGAATGAACCAACCACCAACTCACACTTTTATAATAGAAAAGATTGAAAAGATATATGATTCATCCAGCACTGAAAGCCTGAGACAAAACACAAAATGGAGGAAGTCACAACAAAGAAATGCCGAAGGACTTGCTCCGACGGAAGGAAGCTGACCCTCACACTCGTCTTTACTCTCGTCTTTGCTTCACGTGTCGATTTTGACTGGCCCCAGAATGTTCATCTACACAGTCATGTAAGTTCTCCCTTTTTTTTTCGAGATTGGAATAGTCAAGTAAGTGATGTCAGTGAAATTTCCCTTTGGACAGGGTAACATAAAACAGACTCGGACTGGTTCTTCTTCTTGGTTCTGGCCCGATCGATGGTGACTCGCGAGAGGAGTTCGCCAGGCGCATCTCCGGAAGATATTATGCAGGACTTTCAGGTGCAACCGGTGAAACGAGCATGCATGCCACGCCAGGCCGTTCGTTGCACGGGATTGCGTGGTTGACCGGCCTGGCTCGATCCACAGGCTCTCGTGTGGTTTGTTCGTCGACCATCCATCCGCCGGTCCACCGTTCAATATAATCGTTTGGAACTTGGACCGATCAAACTCATGGCTGCAGGCTTCACGCGGCGCCTCTGGGTGTTTCGTTCCCGCGCGTGCGCACCGAACATTCCATTCGTGAAGCTCGGGTGCAGACTGGATGGGGTTCATTCGGAGTATTATTTATTGAGCCTTGTACTGTCCAACTTTTGGTTCTATCTTTTTTCCTTTTCATTTGGGTAATTGCTTTTACCCAAACCGTGCTGAAAGTATATGCAAGCAAACTTGGCCATTCCGATTAAGGATTTCACCATGTGAATCTGTATCCTAATTCGGCTGTGGCAGAACTATATGCCTATTTTGCGTAAGTACGACGTGTGGACCTGTATCCTAACTCGGGTCTGGCAGAACTATATGCCTATTCCTCTGAGAGATCATATGCTATATGCTAGGTCTAAGATATGTTTGTGATAAATAATTGGTATTTTGATTGAATTGAATTTGAATTTTACAAGAGTTTCAGAAAATTCAAATTTGCTATCAAGTCTGGACCGTAGGGAGAAAGCGATCAGACCAGCCTGGAATGGCAGTTTAACCGGCAGTCTGGTGTGATCGGAGTTTGGGGCACTACTATAAAAGAAGCTATACTGGACGCCTCGTCACAGACGGTTCATAGGGAACCGTCTGTACTGTTATTATCATAGATAATTTTACAATCGTGACCGTGTACCATCTGTGATACTCAAATATCACAAACGGTTCTTATTATTGATAATTTACAGACAGTTATTAATAAGATCTGTCTGTGATAATTGCATATATTACAGATGGTTTTTTAATCAGAATCGTATGTGATAGTTCACAGACGGTTATTAATATGAACCATATGTGATAATTACATATATTATAGACAGTTTTTAATTAGAACTGTCTATGAATTATCATAGACGGTTGTTAAGGAGAACCGTATGTGATACTTTATGTATCACAGACGGTTCACGGTTGAACGTGTCTAGGATACACCGCGTTATTAAATATGGTCCCGATATATCTGTCTTTATTGTGTTGCATTGAAGGAGGAGGCCGACTTTAGGGAGTTTGGTGAAAGCATGCCGCTTGTAAATTTATTTATTCTTGGTGATTAGAGATTATTATTTGCTTCTAATTATATGCCTTGTAATAAACAAAGATGATAGTTAGGTTTAGATCTAACTTAATCGGTAGTTTGCTTCAATTTAATAATGGGTTAGTACTCATAGTTTACTTCAATATATTCTTACTTGATATATATTGCTTCATGAATGGTGCGTAGCTAGCTACTTAATTTGGATATGGATAATTTATTATAAGGTGAATGACAATTATGTGTGAGTATTAGACTAGCTAGCTATAGTAGCATTAATAATCCAATATAACACTAATTTGTTACATGCATAGCATAGATGGACCGAAGCTAGATGTACGATGAGAACTATGTCAGTGAAGAGTACATTAATGGCGTGTCTATTTTTAGATGATCGGCCGAGCAGGACATATTGAAGAAGGGGATGAAATATATGTACTATCCATGCATTGATTGTAATAATATGAAGATGTTTACCGACTCAGCGCAGATCGAAGCTCACTTTATTCGAAGGGGTTTCAAAAAAGGGTATACATATTGGACTAGTCACGGTGAAGAGAATTATATAGGAAGGTATTTATAACATCGTTGAGGGAAACACCGATATATTGGTTGTGGATTGTGCTTTCGATGAGGATAGATCGCATGATGATAATCGAGATCAAATGCTACGTGATGCAGAAGTGAACTATAGTGAAAGAGAGAGTTTGGTAAATTTAAGAGCTTGATGGAGGATTCGAAGAAACCTTTGTACACAAGGTTATCATCTGTTCTTAAACTACTGAAATTGAAGGCAAATAATAGTTGGTCCAACAAGAGGAACTACTAAAATTGAAGGCAAACAATGGTTGGTCCGACAAGAGTTTCACGGATATGTTAGATCTCTTAGCGAACATCCTTTCAGAGGGAAATGTGTTGCCGAGAACTACCTACCAAACCAAAAATGTTCTTTGTCCATGAAAATAGAAGTAGAAAGAATACATACATGGGAAAAGAATTAAACACTTCTCTGAACTATTGTTCATATTTACATTCCATGGAATTTAGTAAAACGCAGTGCGATGGTTTATTGTGATGCATCGAGAGATGCAACCATGTAAGCTGGTTATTATCGCAGTGAGTTTGAAAATATCAATTTAGTCACCTTTTTTCAAAATTGACCTCTGATTGTTTTGCAAATCTAATCTCTTCTCACGAACCTACCATGCGTGGTAGCACTGTAGCAGTTATTTGTTTTTTCAAATTTAGCCCCGAATATTTTTTTTGCAAATTTAGCCCATTCATACGAACCTACTGTATATGGAAGCACTGTAGCAGACCTACTGCATGCAACAGCACACCTACCGAGCTACAGTAGTTAGAGTGATATTTGTATGTTGGATTCCTTATTATTTAGTCATTTGGTGTAAAAATAATGTTGATGTTCGATACCAAATTAACAAAATAAAATCCAACTCGAGTGCATGTTTGATGCACATCTCATTTGTACGTGAATATGAGTACATTCGAATTAGCGTTGCAATACATTTCGAGATGATTATGTATGAGCGTAAATATGGCTTGACATCATCCAGTCCAGATTCGATCAATCTGTTTTCACCAATAGGCTAGCATACCCAGAATCTATGCATTGGGATCTCGCACAAAATTGCCAAGACGGCGTTAATCGCACAGTCCCATTGATTAAATATCGAGTACAAAATCACAGAACTAATAATTAACTTTACAAGCTAACTCGGTGGTCAGTGCACGAGGTAGGTGACGACGAGCGCGGCGACCAAGAGCGTGTAGGCGACCGCCTGGTCGACGACCTTGCCGTCGACGATCCGCCGCGCCGCCGTCTCCGGTGCCGCGCCGTGCGCGAGCTGCGCCGCCACGCCGGACACGAGCGGCGTCACGCACGCCTTCACGGACCTCATCTGAGCTCGGAATCGCAGAAGATGGGAAGGTGAAAAAAAGGGTGTAACAGCGAGTTGCTGTTTTCGCTGTCGTATACTCCACTCGAGGCTTTGTGCCGAGGTCGAGCTGAGACTTGTGAGACGGGAAGCTAATTTGGTGCCTAATTTATACAGGGAGGGTGTCGAGCTGGGCTGTGATGGATGGCCAGTCAAACACGACGAGGAAGGAGCTTTGCTGGCACGTGCAAATTCGGGAAGTTGGCTTTGCTTCGCCGCGTTGGTTTGGGGGGGGAGAAAAGAAGGTTCCGTTGGACTTTTCCACTTCTCGTGGTACAGTACAGTCGCAGAGTAGAAGGTGCTCTACTGCTCTGGATTGAAAACTCCATGGTATCAAGTGCTCTGACTTTCCTGGTATCACATTCACAAGACCTATTTTTTTTAGCCGATGTCACCATGATATGTTTATGATGCTTTCCAGCACTCTCTCTCTAGAAAAAAAAATCGGAAATGCATATTATCACGCGTGCGCGCCTTGGTCTTATTGCACATACACTACCCCCATCGTCCGATGCAGTGGAAACACACATGATTTGTACAAACAAAACTACTCCGTTTTAAATGGAATGATCCAAACAAACTGCTAACGTGTGGATGTTTACTGGCTGCTCGGATCGACTGCGTCTGATCAACACCTCACAGACTAGTTTAATTACACCGTACTTGTAGACACACCTCCACACCTAATCGAATTCGATCATTCAAACCGAGTTTGATTACCCAAGAGCAATATTAGCACCTGATGTTTTTTTTGCTTACTGTTTAATGCTACATGCATTATGCAGAAATTGTTAGTTGAGTCATATACTACTACATGTGTACATTAGGCTACTTCATGGTTGGTTTGCACTGTTGTCTGTGTGCATGTGTCGTGTCAATTAGCGCGACGCGACGCGATCCATGAGTGATGCAACAACTTTGCTCTCAAGTTTGTACTGATTTGCTCTTAAATTTATACTAATATTGCTCTTAAATTTATACGATTTGCCCATATATAAATTTTTATTGATTTTCTATCAGTTTTGTACTGCTCTGAAATCTACACTAACTTGCTTCCTAAATTTGCATCCATTTACTAATAAACTTTCACTAACTTCTCATCAGACCTGTATTACTCTGAAATTTGCACTAAATTTGCAGTCTAAATTTGCACCAATTTGCTCTCAAAATTACACCAATTTACTATTAGGATTATCCTGATTTGGTTATCAAACTATCCCATCTATAAATAGTTGGTCCTACTTATGTCATGATTCATGGTCAGATGAACAATCACATCGTATATAATATGGTTAAATCGGCAATTATATCGCATATAGTAAGTGGGAGTGTGCGTTGGAAATGATGAACGTACGCACGTGCAGAACGTAGACACGCCAAAAAAATATCCTGGATCATGGCACGTTCGGGCATTTTCTATAAAAGCAAACCCTTTTTTTCTAAACAAAATGGAACTCCCATCGGCTAGTTGCGCTGTGCACAGGATGGTTAGTAACATTGGCCCAAGAGAACTTCATGGGGGTAGTCCAGCCGTGGAGATCACTAGACCCTGTTGATATCCAATCCACGGTCCATCTATCGTGTCTACATTCTCAAGGCTGTCAAGATGTCACCTGGTCCTGAACATCAAGATGCCGTAGCCAACAAACAAATGCATGACCTCAATGCAAATGCTACTTCCATCGATCCTGCTGCTGCATAATGCAAAAATAAATGGTACTACCCCAGTAGAAAACCAAGAATCCTGGAAACAGAATTGGATGTCTGAAAAATGCTGATGGTCATTGTAATACTCTGTTTCACTTTAGTGAGGGTAATTAACTTAGAGAGTAGAATTAACAAGAGTGAGAGCGGGGTTTTTGTTTAAGGTGAGGAACCTGGGCCATAGGCTCTTGGCCCACGACGACTCAGCCGAAGGGGAGAGTGCAACCGGCCGAAAAAGGGGCACCACCCCAACCCTAGACCACCTTCCCATTGTGCCTCCACTCCCTTTACCGCCTGTCCAGCCATCACCCTTTGCTGCCGCCTTCCTCCAAGCTGCTGCAACGCCAGCGCCAAGCTTGCATGTGGAGACTAGGGATGGCAATCGGGTGCGGCGGATACAGGTAGTGCTCGCCCATACCCGTACCCACGACTCCGATTTACGCCCACGGGTATACCCGCGAAGGACAACAGGTGAAAAACCTCACCCATACTCGTCGCCCGTGGGCATATCCGTTTACCCGCGAACTGAGAGTCACCATCTGAGAATTGAACTAATGACAGGTAGATATAAACAACAGCTGTTGCTAGGAAATATAATAGCTATCAAAAAAAGTTTATAACAATCAATAGCAATTAGAGATATAGAAAAGATTATAACAATCAATAGTAATTAGAGATATTGCTATGATTATGCCACTTGTCAATCTATATCGCGGGTAAACGGGCAGGGCGGGTACGGGTGGAGCTTACCCGTACCCGTTTACCTGACGGGTAGAGTGTTCCCCCATTTCCATACCCGTAGGTAAAGAAAATATCCTATACCCGGCTCCATTAGGGTATTTACCCACGGGTATACAGATAAACAAGCACAATTGCCATCCCTAGTGGAGACTGCTAGCTGCTAGCAATTACTTTGCTGCATGAGTTGTAAGGCCTTGTGGTGGATTGAACAGTAGAATAGGAAGGAAGGAAGGAAGGGAAGAAATGAGAAGAGAAGAAAAGAAGGATGAAAGGAGAGATATCTTGCGGGGAAAAATTGTGGTTCGGCTTCATGTCTCTGTGGGTAACGATCTGGAACCTTTAGAACTGCTCGTGGTTAATTGCTTTTCATTTGTAGATCGTTTTGTCTTTGGAAAGGTAGATGAACTTTCTGTTCAGATTCGTCTAGATTAGGGCAGAGTTGTGAGGGTGATTTGGGATAGTTATGCTTAGAATTAGAATTGGGTCTAGTTAGATAAAAGATAGGAAATTTTGTTAGCTTTCTTTAGAGTGCTGGATCGTGATTTTTGCTTGGGTAGAATGTAAATTATGATTTTTCAAAGTTACCTATCTTATCAGTTCGTTGGGTTCTGGCAGCGTCTTAAACTAGTAGATTAAAAATAGAAGATGGATTAAAAAAACTTGTAGGTATCGTCTTAAGGATTCCAAAGAATATAAGATCATGTTTTTTTGGAGTTGTAGATCATAAGTTATGATTTTTGAAAGTTAGCTGTTCTATTTTGGATGGAACAGAGTTCAGATAGAAAATCAGGGTTGAGTTGGGTTGCAATTA
The DNA here is from genome assembly GCA_017311315.1 of Dendrocalamus latiflorus. Lineage (NCBI taxonomy): Eukaryota > Viridiplantae > Streptophyta > Magnoliopsida > Poales > Poaceae > Dendrocalamus > Dendrocalamus latiflorus. The sequence continues at coordinate 20,940,985 of CM029619.1, read as the reverse complement.
GGAGCGGTGCTATTTATTTCTTTTGTAATGTTGTATTGCACTTGGATTGTTTTTTAGCATGTTTTCTGAATGCTCAGGTGGTGGTGTGAATCAGGGGCAAGACCCTCCACTCGTCATCTTTCATCACGCTGTTGAGGCAAGTAAACGTAGCGGTTGTTGCTACATTTTAACTTATTGAATTAACTGCCTTCACCATAATTGTTGATATCTGGTAATTAATCCACTTTTAAATAAAGATGCCTGCTGTGCTATATGCCTTATTTTACATATTGTTATCTATGTGGTTATATTCCTAATGAATCAAACATGGTCATATCATATATGTTATAGCATGTCATTTGCATTGAAGCTATATTGCCGCATCTATCCGCGACCGTATCGGTACAGCATCATACATTGCCGTAGTATGATGCGATCTCTTACGTTGCCAGGTAAGAGTTCAACGGATCATTTGTATACATATGCATTTCATAAGGATAATCCTTGTTCTGAGATTTTAAAAGGTATTGGCTCATGAGAATCACCTGTGGCATGGGGTATTATCTTGTGGTTGTTGTTTGTAGTTGTGGTTTTGGATATGAATGAGGCTATAGTGTAGATGATGAGAATTAATTGTTAATGCTTTATCTTTGTACCCTGAGCCGTTAATTTGATGCTTAATCATCCATAGTTTAATTAACTTGTTAAACAATTTGCTTTCTGAGATTTCATTTCACCCCTGTATTCTCTCTTCCAGGTGACCCTTGAGCATTCTTGGAAAGGGTAGAGCAATATGGCACCATTACACAAGTCTTTATGAGTTTTGTTGTAATCAATTAGAGTATTTTTAACCATTTCTTTCTCCCCGTTGTTGAGCACAACTTAATGATGCTAGATCGTGGTTGGTTTCAGTGAAGTTTGAGCATTCAAAGCTAGGTTGATAAAGGATGTTAGTGTGCAGTTTTATGTTCTTATGCTATGTTACTATCTACTATTATATATTATGTTGTCATGCTTCCGTGTAGCCTCTTTTTTTGGGGAGATGCTGCCGGGTTTTTTTTCCCTTGTAATCCAGCTGGTTATAAATGTAGTTTGGTAATATCCCAGGGTAAAATATGGTTCCTAAGGTATTACAGTCGTCAATCATAAAAGCAAAGCATTCACCACAAGATCTACACTTGATGAGTAGGTTCTCTCAATACTAATAGTCATGTAACAGCAGCAGCTCCTCATTATCACTTTCTTCGTAGATCATACTAGTACTGATCACAACACCCCCCCTCCCCATCTACACCTCTACTTCACTGAAGCCAACCTGCACAAACTACTACTAACACTGATAAGGCCCAAGTAAATCCAAGTAGTATTGGTCTAGCCCGAGGTTCACGACCCAATTTGGGGCTAAAGTGCAAATAGGCAAGAGACATGCCCATTAAAATATGAAAGGACCATTGGCACATCCACACAATAGAAGTTCAGAACTCTTTTCGTTTCGAGACTTTAATTGCTCATCGTCGCCCTCACGTCATCTGGGACGCGAAGCAGATGCACCTAGAATTCTAGAATTGGATGCTGATCCATGCATCTGTGAATCATCTGTAGCGTGTGCGTTTCGGAATCTAGCAAGTGCACTACGCACACGTCACACATTTCTCTCCCCTTTTTTGCGAATTTGATACTACAATTTCACATGTACTGGATAAATATGATAAATAATCCGAAGGCAACACACCAACCAAATTGATCATGACATATCGAAGCGGAATGGGGAAACAAACCAGCTCGGGAAGAACCAAACGGATTAGGACCAAATCGCAATTCTAAGTAGGCGATGCCGATGGATTCGATTGATTCAAACAACGCGAGGCCCAGGGATCGATTCAAACTGGATGGCTTGAACCCCCAGCTCTAGCCTCTAGGTCGAGTCGCGTCGATCGAGCGCTAGCGCAAACTGGGAAAACCAAACCAACCACACGCACGAATTCGCGCGATCGCGGCGAGCGAGCGAGCAAGCACCGCAACGAGACGAGACGGGAGTAGGGATGAAAACGGTCGGAAACGGTCGGAAAACTCCTCAACCGTTTTCTACTTCTACATTTGAATACGAAAACGAAAGCGAAAGCGGTAAAGCCGGACACGAAAACGAACGCGAACTTACGGAATATCGAGAATTTCGAAAACGAACCAATTCGAGCGGAATTATGTCGAACACGGTCGGTATACGAAAATTCAATACGGAATACCGACCTGTAGGACCAAGTGCATAACAATTAACAAGTGACCAAGTACATAACAATTACCAAGTGCATGATCAAGTTCAAGTGCATATAATCTATGTTACCCAGATACCCCGATACGGATACGGATACGCGATACGACGATACCGCGATTCGCCATTTTCCTAAAAACACCGATACGGCGATACGTGTATATATATAATAAAAATAAAAATAAAAAATCAATGAATTCTTATAAAGAATTGAGAAACCGAGAATACCTTAATATTGATGTAGGCATGTAGCAACTTGCTTGGTACTTCAGTTCTCCTTCCTGGCCCCTACTGAGTCATCCAATACATTCAGACTGTTGAATGTCTCCCTGAGTGATCCCAATATTCTGTGGTCATCTGCACAGTTTGAGAGCTGCATCATTTTCTGCTCAGTTCAAGAAGGCCGTGGAAGAAGAAATATAACACACGGAGACGTTCAGATGGCTCACGGAATTTGTAGGAGATCCTATTTCAGCACTTCTGCTCCTGCTAAGCACATTCATGTGATCCATTTGAAGCTAAGCACATGCAATCGAGAAACTAACATTAGTACTTTGTAAGTCATTTGTCATAAAACTTTAAGAACTACGCTCAAAAAAATATGCGTTTATCCTAATATCCTTCACTCATTCCTAATCAATTAGCCCTAAAAAATCCTACTCTCAACACATGCATCAGGAATAATAAAATAGTACAGAGCTAGACATACTGAAGCTGATGTCCTATAACTTGTTACTGAAGCTGATGCTCTAATTGCGGGCAGCTTGATCTTCAAAGCCCCCCAAGCCCAATAATTCTGCCTTACTACCACTCTTCTTGACCTTTTCCTGCAACCCTCGCTCCCACAGTGTGCACAGAGCATGCACAAACTATCTCATTACGGTAAACCATTTTCCAATTCCTACCTACTCTGTATATCTGTGGTTGTAGAACAAAGGAATACAGAATGAAAATTAACACCCAAAGGAAACCATATCCTTTTTCTTAAAAAAAGGAAACCCATAAGCATGTAAATTCATACGCCAATGATCAAGCAGGCAGCAATTGAGAACAAACAAGATAGTACTAGATTAAGAGCTCCCAGCTTTACTAATATCAGAATATTATGAAACCAAATGTAACTAGAAGAAAATAATGCGTTCTACCTCACTGAAATCTTCCATGTGCAAGATCCGCTCTACAGATATTAAATAAAAAAGATCTTGATCTATGTCCTCCCCAAATTTCTTTTGCCACCTAGTAGAAAGCTTCTGCATAATTTAATTCAGCACATTACAAACCATTAGTCCAACTTTGCACAAGAACTGAATGAACTGGTGGCTCAAAATGAATTAAATTATGAGAGAATAAAGCAGAAAAAAATTCAAAAAATTATCTTAGTTTGTTTGGAGGAAGAGACAGGAATTATGACCAAGCAATGTGGTTTAATTTACTGAGTCCAATAACATAATCATGCTCAAGATAGTATATTAAGTCATACTTCTAGATCAGACAATTTCCCCTTGTAATCTAGACAATTTCCCCGTGTAATAAACTGATAATTCAGAAGCCGGAGGACGGGCGGGCCGTGCGCCGCGCCGTGCGCGGCAGCGAGCCGAGGAGCCGGGCGAGCGGAGGCGGCCGGCGGAGGCGACGGGCGGAGGCGCCGTGCGCGGCGACGGGCGAGGCAGCGGGCGGAGCAGCGAGCCGGAGGACGGCGTCGGCCTCGTGGGGGAGGGCAGGAACTCGACGAACTGGTCGGGGGTGAGGCGGAAGAGGGCGGGGTGGGATAGGATGACGGAGTCGGCGAAATCGTCGGGGAGGCCAAGGTCGCGGCGGAGGAGGTGGATGTGCTCGAGGCGGAGGCGGTGGTGCGGGGGCGCGAGGAGGAGGAGCTTGCGGATGCGGAGGACGGAGGCGGGGAGCGAGGAGGCCACGGCGTCGGCCTCGAGGGGGAGGGCAGGAACTCGACGAACTGGTCGGGGGTGAGGCGGAAGAGGGCGGGGTGGGATAGGATGACGGAGTCGGCGAAATCGTCGGGGAGGCCAAGGTCGCGGCGGAGGAGGTGGATTTGCTCGAGGCGGAGGCGGTGGTGCGGGGGCGCGAGGAGGAGGAGCTTGCGGATGCGGAGGACGGAGGCGGGGAGCGAGGAGGCCACGGCGTCGGCCTCGAGGCGGAGGGCGGAGGCGGCGCGCGGGGTGAGGCGGGCGTGGAGGACGCGGCGGGAGCAGCGGGACTGCGGGGTGCGGCGCCGCGCCGATAGGAAGGGATGGGGAGGAGGAGTAGGGCTGGGGCGCTGGGAGTGGGCTGGGCCAAATTCGGTTTAAACCGTATTTACAATACGGTATATTCCGAATAAAATGTAGAAAAGTAGAAAACGGTCGGAAAACGTCTAAACCGTTTTCGCTCCGTTTTCGAATTTGGTATTCCGTATTTCGAACCGAATTCGAATTTGTCCGAAAATACGAATTCGATCGGGTCAAATGTAGAAAACGATACGGTTCGGTACGGAATATTTCTGTTCCGTTTTCATCCCTAGACGGGAGGCCTATGGTTTCAGGCAGAAGAGGAGCGCGGAGAGCTTGGACCCTCCGCCGTCCTCCGCCGCCGCCCCGAGGAAGGCCTCCTCGGCGCCGCCGCGTGCGATCCCGACAGCGAGTGTGCTGTGTTTGTGTTGTGATGCGTGCTGGAAGCGATCGTCACCGTTGGTATTTATATGGACCGCAGGCCCACGCAAGTGGTTCGTGGGCGGGAAATCCCCCAAAAAAATCCGTCATGGACTTCAATTTTTCCGAGAGATTTTGGGTTTTGTTTAGTCGGTGGAGCGACGAGGCCTCCTTGCTCCGGCCCAGTAATGCCCAGGTTGTGACAAACCACCCCCTATATATATACTAGTTAGAGATTTGTGCGTTACAACGGAGTCGTAAAAATAATAAGATGGAATTTATTGCCTGGTCAACTTCACACATTAAATATTGGAGAGCAAGCGATAGAGAGAGAAGGGTGACCGGAATGCGCGAGGAGATGAAAAAAGTGGAGGGGATCGGCGGTTATATCCTGAGAGAGAGGAGGAGACGAATGGTCCAGATCAAATCAGATGGCTGAGAAGAAAGGAAGGAGAATAGATCAACCATCAACTCACACTTTTATAATAGTGTGTGTATATTCCGAGCACTTATTCGGCTGTTTTTAGTACCAGTAGCCAGTCCACTCCATTGTGTAGAACATGTGTCAATTTCCATATGTAGGAGGGGTGGAAATCCTACTCAAGGTTCTAGTTGCCGGTCGAAAACTGGCGATTTTCGGGTTTACCCGTCCCAAATAGGAATGCATACAGTCCAAATTTATTGGCCGGGCTCACATTTTCATATAATATTCATCTAAATTAAAAAAAATACCCTAAATTTCAACTTCATTTTCATCTTTTTTTCGTGTATATTTAAATATATAGTTAATATCTACAGTTTTTTTGCACCTTTTTCTCAAAACCCGCAGTAAATTTTTTAACCGGCTGCCCAGGACCCTTATCCTACCCTACACTGTGTTTACACACCTCTACATTCCCTTCGAGGAATAACTCATTTTGATAATATTACAGGAACTTTTGGGCGATTTTTTTTTTGAACACCCACATAGGAAATCTGTAGTCCCCCCCCCCCCCCAACGGATTCATATCCTGTAAGCTTCTTTCTTTTATTCTCCATTTCAAGCAAGAACAGCCTTGCAATCTTCTAAACACAATTACAAGACTGAGGTGGTGATCATTTGGGCTTTTTTTGTGGCTTATAGCTGAAAAGCACTGTAGCTGGCCGAAAAAACACTGTAGCTGACAGAGGCTTATTTAGCATAATTAAATTTAAAAAAATTTAAAAATATAAAAAAATGTTAGCCCATTACATATAATACAAACAAATACGGGAAAAAACCCGGCAAAAAAGCTCAACAAAAAACCAAAAGTTCAGAAAAAGATGAAATTTATGAATAGTGAAAAATAAGCTGGAAGCTAAAAGCTGAAGCCAAAACGATCACACATACCGAATATTATCCATGACTAGCCTTTTCTTAGAATGGCAAGCTTACACGAGTTCAAAGAAACAAGAACGACTAGCTAACACAAGGCTGACATACACCAAATCGGTTAACCATGTTATCCTTCAATTAGGATCAAACTAAATGTCCAAAACCATGTAATAAGCTGGCCAGTGGACAAGAGAAGCCTAGGTTTGGGACCCCAACCACTGTCCAAGCCTGAGACGAGATGGGGCCATATTCTATGGAACCCCAATACAAACAAATCAAATAGGGCTTAATTGTCCACAGTGCCTTGAGCCCCCTCAACAGGTCCGAATGGACCACCCTACTCCATGGCCTCAACCTCAACCAAGGGGCTTGGTAGGTTTAGGGTTTCTTTCAATCTTGTTCTTTGCATAATTGTACCGTACGTGTGAGTGAGCCCGGCATGAGAGAATAGGTCACCATGCGAAATTATGTGCCCACTAGGAGGCAAATATTTGGAATAATGTCGCGTAACTAGGTGCCTCCATATCTGCACATATGTACATGTTGACATGGGTTGCACGAAAAATAACGCAGACCTAGGTCAACTGAATTACAAAGGTGGTTTCCGCAGATTTTAAGACATTTTGACATGGAATTTTTTTTTGACATTTCTTGTGATACGGTTGAAACATAACGCCCACCTTTGGTTATGCTCATTTGAACTTAAGCTTCAAACTTCAAACTTCTTAATTTTATCTTTTTCTAGTTTTTTACTTATTTTCAGGCTTTTTTGTATCTTCTTTTTTTCTCTTATTTCTTTGTATTGTTTGTGATGATATAACCATTTTCTTTTTAAATTTTTATAAATTTAATTATATTGAAAAATTAGCAGTAGCTAAAATGCAAAAAAGTTACTATAGTAGCAAAAAAACCTAGAAGTTTGAGCTTCATAAACCAAAATGAGATTAAGGACATCGTGGACTCGTGGTTTCCATCCTACACGTGATGAAATTATGATTATGCATATCACTAAGCTTAAACGTGATTGAAATTAAAACTAAGACATTCTGTGATCGTTTTGGCTTCAGCTTCAGCTTCCAGCTTATTTTTCACTATTCATAAATTTCGTCTTTTTCTGAACTTTTGGTTTTTTGTTGAGCTTTTTTGCTGGTTCTTTTTTCCCGTATTTGTTTGTATTATATGTAATGGGTTAACATATTTTTTAATTTTTTTAAATTTAATTATGCTAAATAAGCCTCTGTCAGCTACAGTGTTTTTCAGTCAGCTACAGTGCTTTTCAGCCATAAGCCACGAAAAAAGCCTAAATGAGCACCAATTTACAGAAAATCACAAACCAGAAGACAGATTGCGTGATACTAGCAAGCAATGGAATGATGGAGAGAGAGGGTCACGGGTTCACGTACATTACAAAATTGTACGCTGAAATGGACGTCTCTGGAGCACATGCAAATTTTGGCCAAAATATGTCACTGTCCTAATTAGAATGTCGTAAGATATCACCATGTTGTACTAGTAACAAAAGTTTTGGCCAAACTATAAATGCAGAAACAAGACATTGACACTAAGGATTTGTCTAGAGACACGACGGATCCAGAACCAAATTTTAGAAAAGCTAATGGGACATGATTAATAAAAAATAAATGAACTAAACATAAATCAACGTATTTTTTACAATTTAAAATCATACACAACTAGAACATGAATATAGTAAAAATGCAAAATTCAATAAAGATTATACCTTGGTAATGGGTAATATGCCTTTGAAAACCTATAAATATATGTAAGCAGCTATCTGTACAGCAACATGACCAAACTTAGTGATAAAATCAGAAATTGTGATTGTGAATAGTATGAGAAGCGATTCGCCGGATCAACGATGATTTCGTTGAGACTAAAACCTACCTCAGCATTCTATACTTGATTCTCATTCGTATGAGGAGTACAACTTGTATTGCATCAAAAATATTTATGCAATGCATTTCTCTATTTCTTGCAATTCTACGAATCGATAAATGGCAATAGATAAACTAAAATACCAAATCAACCACAATTGCGTAAATTGAAGACTACATTTGTGTTTTATTATACTTAAGGCCGGACCGAACGCTGGTGCCTTTGAATCTTTGATCACCCAACTGGCCAAGAGCCCAAGTCCTTGACCACTTACTTCACTACACCAGTACACTATTATGATGTTGATTTTTTTTTGTAAATAATCTATTTTTTAATTAAAATTAAATAAACATATCGGCGCAAAATTGTTTACAGGAATGACTTCCAGTCGCCGAACAGTTAAGCGACTGGAAACTGTCGCCCAACGGCCGCGCGACACGGAGGCTATCCGTGGGCCATTGGGCGATATAATTGCAGTCGCCCAATAGTCAGGCAACTGGGACCTGTCACCCAACTGTTGGTGCGACTGTAGTTCCAGTTGTCCAACCGTTTGACGACTGGACGCACATATAAATTGGCCTCCGACCGAGCCCCTGGCCATTTTCATCGCCAACGCCACACCGCGAAGAGAGAAAGGTGAAGGGAAAGAAAGAAGAGAAGAGGAGAGGGATGAAAAAGAGAGGAGAGGAGAGAAAGGAGACAAAGAATGAGATATTTCGCTACTTGTGTGAGGTAAATTTTTTTGTATATTATAGTCAATATTTGTTTGTATGAAGTAAATAGCTTGTTTAGTGTGTAATTAGGATCCGTAGAAAATTATAGATGTAGAAAAGAATAGTACAACTTTCGTATGAAATAAATAGTCGTAGAAATCTCAGTCAATGTAATTATAGAAAATTAGCATCAGAAACTTATAGTTGTAGAAAATTTAGTGAATATAGTTATAGAAAATTAGCATCCGTAGCAAATTAGAATCAGTAGAAAATTCTAGTTGTAGAAAATTTAGTCAATATTATGTACAAAATAAGCATTTGTAGAAAATTATAGTTGTTTAAAATTTAGTCAATACTTTTGTACAAAGTAAATAATTCACTTTATGCGAAACATTATTACGTAACATTTACGATTAATTATGAATGAATGTAATATCGTTCGTATATTGAAAATTCATGCGTACCGTTAGAACTGGTACATTGGCATTTAAATCAGTATGTCATGTAAATTGTTGAAACCTATTAGGAATTATTTACACTAGGAGAGACCTTGGGCAGTGAGAGAAAAGCGGCATCGGTGCACGTGGGAGTCATAGGGACTTGATGTTTATTGGGTCGGAGGAAAGGGAGTGGTGTCGATGCGAACGAGGATGGGTTACGTCATAAGGATAGTGTAGTTGGTCATGATAGACGAACGGTCGTAGGAATGTAAATTATAGTATAGCAATACTTCTATAATCTGCGATGTGAATTGACTAGTTGGAACATTGAAAATATTTGCATGTAGAAATCAGTAATGTCGATACCCATTATATTGAAAGTGCATTATGGTGTGGGCACCGTTCGTGAAGGTCCGAATGATGTTGACTTGAGCAGTTGCCCTTCGAGTTGGTGTTACGACTACGACCATGACCGCTATGACCACGTCCACGGACGCTACGACTACGACCATGACCGCGACTTCGACCACTACCCTCTTCGACTTTGAGTACTGTCCTCTTCGACTTCGACCACGCCCCCTTCAACTATTGTCCCCTTCGACCATGGCCCTTCGAGTCGACCACTTCTCTCTTCGACCACGACTTTAATGATGACCACGGATCTTCTACTTCAACCACTGCCCCCTCGACCATTGTCCCCGTGGTCGTCGAAGGGCCGTGGTCAAAGGGGACAGTGATCGAAGGGGGTAGCAGTTGAAGTCAAAGAGGGCAGTGCTCGAAGTTGAAGGGGGCAGTGGTCGAAGTCGCGATCATGGTCGTAGTCGTAGCGCCCGTGGACGTGGTCATAACAGTCATGGTCGTAGTCATAGCAGTGAAGGTTATGGACGAACCAGCAGGTGCCCTCTGGGTTGGCGCTACGACTACGACCATGACCACTATGACCACGTCCACCGGCACTACGACTACGACCATGACCGTGACTTCGACAACTGCCCCCCTTGACTTCGAGCACTGGCCTCTTCGACTTCGACCACTGCCCCTTTCAACCACTATCCACTTTGACCATGGCCCTTCGACGTCGACCACTTCCCTCTTTGACCACAGCTTTGACGATGACCACAGATCTTCGACTTTGACCACTACCCCCCTCGACCACTATCCCCTTCAACTACAGCCCTTCGATGACCATGGCCCTTCGACGCCGAACCACTTCCCCCTTTGACCACATCCCCCTTTGACCACAGCTTCAACTTCGACCAAGGATCTTCAACTTTGACCACGAATCTTCGACTTCAACCACAGCCCCTTCGACCACAGCCCTTCGACGTCGACCATTTTTCCCTTCGACCACAACCCCCTTCGATCACGGCTTCGACTTTGACTACGGATCTTCGACTTCAATCACGGATCTATGACTTCAACCACTGCCTACTTCGACCACTATCCCATTCGACCACGACTCTTCGACGACCATGGCCCTTCGACATTGACCACGTCCCCCTTCGACCATCGCCCCCTTTGACCACTGTCTCTTTCGACTACAACCCTTTGACATTGACCACTTCCCCTTTCAACTGTGGCCCCCTTCGACCACGGCTTTGACTTTGACCACGGATCTTCGACTCTGACCACTGCCCCCTTCGATCATTGTCCTCTTCGACCACGACTCTTTGACGACTATGGCCCTTCGACGTCGATCACTTCCCCCTTCGACCACTGTCCCCCTTTGACCATGGCCCTTCGACGTTGACCACTATCCCCTTCGAAGACGGCCCTTTGATGTCGACCACGACTTCGACTTCAACCACTATTCTCTTCGACCAAGGCCATTCGATGACCACGACTCTTTGACATCGACCACTTACCTCTTCAACCACCACCCCCTTCGACCACGGCTTCGACTTCAATCACGAATCTGCGACTTCAACCACTGTTCCCTTTGACCATGGCCTCGACGTCGACAACGACGCCCTTCGACCACGGCCTCGACGTTGGGCACAACCCTTCGACTTCGACCGCGGACCAACTTAGTCCATGGCCCTTTGACTTCGACCACTGCCCCCTTCGATCACTATCCTCTTCGACCACGGTTTGGACTTCGACCATGACCCTTCGATTTCGACCACTGCCCCCTTCGACCACTGTCCCCTTCGACCACGGTTTGGACTTTGACCACAACCATTCGATTTCAACCACGACCTGACTTTGACTATGACCCTTTGACTTCGACCATGGACCGATTTCATCTACGGCCCTTCGACTTCGACCACTACCCCCTTCAACCACTGTCCCCTTCCACCATGGTTTGTACTTCGACCATGACCCTTTGACTTTGACCATGGGACTACAACCAAGCGCCCTCTCCCCCAGCCTCCTGCCCACTGCTCCAGCTACCTATCGAGCTACAGCTGCTCGGCAGTGCTGTCGAGCAGCTGCAGCTTGACAGTGCGCCCGAGCCCCCTAGCTGTCATGCCTTGCTATGTCTTGTCGCGCTAGTCCGCCCTACTCGTGTCTTGTTCCTGCCGAGCTTCTCCGATGTGATAAGTGATAGGTATCATATGTCTCACTTGAGAGTAAAGGGTTATGGTTATTTTTATAAAATTAAGTGTGCGAAGGCTAAAATTGAATATAAGTGGATGCCGTGCTAAGTACGTGACGGTTCGTCAGTTTGTGGGACTCGACAGTCGAGGGTGGGAAGCAACGCGGCGCCTCGCGCGAGTGCGCTGCACGCCTCGGGCCGTACGATAGCAGGAGGATCTCCCTTCTTGCCCGTGAGATGAGTTTGGAGATCCGTGCGTGGTTACAGACGCGATGTTTTTTGGAATGGTTGATGTCACGGTGACTGCTCGCCCATTCTGGAGTTTGGAGCAGTACAAAATTTCAACTCTAGGTTGAATCTATGTACTTGATTTTCCAAGAAACTACTACTGAATAGAATCAGAGAAAAATTACAGATTTAGTTAGCAGATGTAGCCTCTACTAAAATGAAGTTATTATATGAAATATTCTTCTAACTCAATTTACAAATCTCAGTAAAAACAACGAGAGAGAATACTGAATACCCCATTTAACTCTTATTTAAATGGAGTGGTACATTCCGGAGACCGGATCCAGGCATGCTTTACATGTGCCACTTTACCCAATTTTTTTTTACCGTGCCCAAATCCTAGTAAAAAAAGAAGAGCGGAAAAATTCGTTTTAAGGTGAATCTCGGTAAAAACAAATCAGGAGAGGGGATAAAGGTTAAAGAAACAGGAAAGGAATCCGAGCCCACCTCTCGTGGGCCCCATTGCAGGGTCAGCCTTGTCATCGTCGGAACATCGCTGTCAAAGGTGCAGTCACCACTGCTACTGGGCTGGGTTAAAGATGAATTATTTTAGGTTTATAGTTTAGTTTTTAGTAACTAGTTTTTAAATAAAATATTTGTTAATGATAGAGTATATACATTAATTGTAATAGATATTGTTTCAACTTTATCTATATCGGTTAAAATCGTACGCGAGTATCTCTTTCTTTACTCTCTCTCGAACAGTTAGAATTCAAAATTTTAAGTCAAAACCCACAGCCTAAAAGTACCCACCTGCGTAAATTCTATGGGAGAAGTGATACTCCATAGGTTCAATTTTTTTGGCACAAATATTACTCTAATTCAGTGCCTTATGCATCAAAGGCATGTGGATCCTTCTGGTGGAAAGATATTATGAAGAACACGTAGTTTCAAGGCATTGCAAATGGAAAGTTTGGGAATTAAAACCCCTCAATAGCCGGGGGGGTTCCGGCCCCCGCGCGGTGTCCACGTCGCCCTCCGCTCTCCCTCGGCCGGCGCGTGTCCGGCCGGATTTGCGTACGGCCGGGGGAGGCAAATCCCTCCAGTTTTTTCGAAATTACGTAAATGTCCTTTTTCCTCGCGAAAAGGTCCCTGCGCCCAGTTTTTTTCAAAAAAAAATTTGGATGGCGCCCCGCGGGTTTCCAAAATTACGTATAGGTCCTTATTTACTTACGTACAGGTCCTTACAGGTCCTCGGTTTTTTGCAAAAAAATTCTTTTGTTTTTCCGAAATTACGCACGGGCCCTCGATTTTTTTTATGAAACTCCCTGCGAATCGCCGTCTCTTTTGCTTCGGTCCACACGGTGGCTGGCGTGGTGCCACGCCTACGTGGCTAGTAGGCAAGATATCTAGTTCTGGAAGGACTACTGGGATGATTTTCTTCTTTGCGCAAAATTTCCGAGACTATATTCGTTTACCCTCAATCAGGACATTTTAGTCAAGTGTTACACGAACTCAACTGAGCCACACGCCCTGTATTTACTGTCGCTCTCGGAAGAAGCCTATCAAGAACTCTCTCAATTGCTAAACTTACTCAATGGAGTTACACTAGGCCAGCATACTTCGAATCAGTGGACCTATATTTAAGGTAACTCCTTTACTCCTCAGGAAAAATGGTATGCTCGCCAGTATAACCAATTGAGCATTTCCCCAGCCTTCCCTCTTGTCTAAAAGAGGAGATGTCTACCCAAACTTAAGGTTTTTGCATGACTTTTCATGATAGATTGGCTGAATACAAAAGAAATGTTAATGAGGAAGAACCTCAATGTGGATGGAGATAATCTTTGTGTACTTTGTGCTGCTCACAGGGTGGAGACCCTTACGCACCTTTTCTTTGAGTGTTCTTTTGCTACTCAATACTGGAATGTGATTGGGATCCACTGGATGTCGGATTTGGATACACCAGCAAGGGTTCTTATCACAAAATCAATTCACCTAGGGCTTTTCTTCATGGAGAATTTCATTATGGCTGTTTGGCACATTTGAAAAATCAGAAATGAGCTCATCTTTCAGTAGCAACTGCTTAGTTTGGATGACTGGAAGGCAAGACTAAAATTAGAGGCTTTCTTCTCCTCAATAGAGTCAAAATGGACTCACATCATTTGCTTTGCTCCTGGCTTCGGTCCTTTTAATTCTTCTTTTTTCCTCCTTCCTCTCCCTTCCCCCTTTCTCTCTTGTACATTTTTACCTATTTAATATAGTGCAGTAGGAGTCTCTTCTACTGTTTTCCCTAAAAAAAAAAGTACCCACCCTTAGTTAGCATGAGGTGAGGAGGGGGTGTCTCTTTCTTGCTTTCATTTAAAGAAGTTAAGAGTTAATATAAACATCTGATTTTATGAAACAATTTTCTCACTCTCTCTCATCTCATTTTGAAGATAAGACAATGAGTCATAGGGTATCTAGCACCTCACTCATCTCATTTCCATCTCACGCACATGTTTCTCCCTTATTTTACCTACCGCTCGTACTTTTCTTCTAAAAATCACTTCTTTTAATAAATATTATTTATTTTTAGCTAAAACACATCGGCTGGAGCCAACATCACCAGGCGATGTGATGAGATCTCCCTTCTGCCAGGTGGGCCCTGCCACACGGAAAAAGGTCGTAGGCGCTGGTATTCTCCATTTTGTGCAGCACTAGTACTGAAGGACTCTCCAACACGCTTGTTTGTGACCGTATTGTACCCGGCGTGTGGTCCGTCCGATCGATCCATCGGTCCACGCCTTTTTCCAGCGGTGCAGCCGCAATCATACACCGGGGGATGTGAGGTGAGGATCATGAGGCATCGTGGCCGTCCATTAGGAAGACTCAAAGTTCAGCTGACCTTAAGCATGCAAATTAAGGACCGGTTTAGTTTGGTTTGGTTTGGTAACTTGAATCTTTACTAGTTTCAGAAGGATTTTGTTGCTATGACATTAGGAAATATATATCCGCAGTAATTCTTATATTAAAAATGGTACCATATGAGCGCTTAAGTCCTCGTAATGCCAAATAGAGCCAGGGATAACCTCTGCAATTTTCTCTCGAGAAATATATTTCGAATCTGGTTATATTGGTTTTTACTTGATGGCTTTTCGCTGTGGCTGGTTGATGAATAGTAGTGTATTATGTAAGAAAGACAGTGCAACAAAATGCACTACAATATTTAGACCGTCATACGACTTACGGAATTGTGATGTAATAAAATACAAAATACATTACAATATGTGAAAACGAAAAATAGTGCTTGATGAATGGTAGTGATTGATAGAAGTTGTTTATAGAAGTTGAGGCGTTTATATTGACTTCTACTTCTAAAAATAGAAGTTAAAAATATAAGTCAATATAAACAGACTCTTTAGCTGGGATTGTAATTTGCTCGGGATCTTGATCATAAACCATCCAGAACAGACCTTAACTACCGTTTTTGAACACTGGGAAACAAAAGAGGAATAGCGATTGGATGTTATGTCTGGTGCAAGGCTATATAGGAATTGAAAACACAGTGTTAACTTTACAAGATGAAAAACAAATGAATGTTCAGAAATTTGGAGGGCAAATGCTTGAGGTAAAAGAAAGCGAAAGCGAGAGATTGCCTTGAACAAATCAAAGAAGATTTTCCATGAGGTGTGAAGAGATATTCAATTTCTGCCAAAATATTGTGTAGGATATCAAAGTTTCACAAAAAAACCTTCGAGCTAGTCCTTCAATCCAAACACCATTTGTATGGCATACACGCAATGTTGTAAAAACCAAAGAAATTCTACCGGAATTACATCGTTTCCTATGAAAATTTCACAAAAATTATAAGTTTCAAACCCGCTCTAAACAATTAGACTGTATCAGCTATGACAGGAGAGGGCTTGTGTGGTAACTCTCAAACTTAATTAACCAAAATAAAGCACTTAAGAAATAAATAGTAAATCAACACAAGAATTAAGGTAAATCAACTCGAGAATAAATGTCATTATACAGTTATTCATACAAAAATCTAATTACACACACACATATTACAATGCTAAAGTCACAAGTTAGATTTTCAATTACAAGTTTACAACAGAGCTAAATAAACCCTAATTCTCTACACCGCCAACCAAAGTAATGTGAGCACCTGCAATTCAAATGTAATCCAAAAACAACAACCGTCAAAAGTAAAAGCAAACGGATAAAAGAAGAAAAGTAAAATGAATAGAATTGTCGTCTGAAGCATCTAAGCCTCTAAAAATAGTTTTGGTAATTGATGATGACTATATTTAAGGAACTAACATGTTTGTTAAGATGATTAAAAGATTTTGTCTTGGATTTTAATGATATCGTGGAAAAGACATACAAAGATAACTATGGATTGCCTAGGCTCAAGACAAGGCTCAAGGAAAAGGTATAAATTAGCCTAAGGACCTCTTTTATACATTTTACAAGATATTTTTTTATATGAAAGGCCAATCGGGCCAAATACTTACATTACAAAAGCGGAAAGAATTTTGTTATATAGGAGGTGAGGCCATACCCTACCATAGGCAGGCGACTAGGGGTAAAAAGTATAATATTAATGGTTGCTCTAGTTTCCTCCATCTTCTTCTCCATCAGAACCTGGAGCATCGTGATAAGCATAGGGGTCTTGCTCCATCATTTTTAAGTTAATTGAGTGAGTGTGAGCACAATCAACCATGTTCTGCGAGCCAACACACAGAATGTATTAATATAGATGTAGGACTAAACAACGATGGCTAGGGTTCTTTTGTTAAATGCTTTAGTAGACAATTACAAACAATAAAAATTTCTAAGACTTATCGATTTTCTAATTGAAGCATATTTCTAAAGTATGTAAAAGATTGCAATAATAGTAATAATGCAGGTTCCATCAACCGTTACATAGTTACCTGCATCCAGTGCTAGTTTATCAGCATTACATTTGCCCATTATTATCACTAGGTTCGGCCACCCAGGGCAACACAAACCAGTTTTCATTCTACCCATAAGGTTTTTTTGAAATAGACATTAACTCTAGTAGGTTCCCAATGCCCGCCCATGACCGTTGCACGACTGTTCGAATAGTTTTTATTCTGCAGAGGTTGCCCACTTTATCTACAAGAGACAACCAACTTGTTATCTTCCATATGTTTCCTTAGATATGTAGATCAAGAAGGTCACCACAAGACCTATACAATGCATCTTCCCAGTGAGGCCGCATCTGGTAAGGTTTCCACCACTATGGGGTATGACTACCCCTTCAGAAGACCCCTCTTGCGTTGTCACGTCAAAGGTCCTTCCCTTTGGCTCACTTGCATGTGTTCACACCAATGGTGCAACCCACACTGAGTCGATGCAAATTAGTTAGTCAGGTCATACTATAGACTTGTGGATGTGTTGTTTTACACTGTGAGGTCATACAAGATTCAGTCCATAAAGTTATCTGAGCGGTTCTACTACAATTCAGATATTCTCGTACTTTCAATAGTACCCACCTCTCTTACCATCCGCCTAGATATTTAAGCAAGTTAGGGTTTTTAGGAGTGTCAAACAATCAAGTTACAACATACCAGTCACCTACCACTGGTGACTACCCAAACCATATTTTTATGTTTAAAATTATGTCAGGACAAATTAATGCCCTCGAGTATCTAAGCAAGACTAAGCATGGCGCTTTAGATATGAACTTATTACTAGTAAGTTAACCATTATTCCTAGGATGGTAAGGTTTGACATCCAAAGCCATCGAGTGGGGAATAATTAAGCAATTATTCGTAAGGAATTAACTATCAGCTAATGCGAATATAAGTTGCATAGTAAAATTACAGGATGCAATTTAATAATGAATATAAAAATAATTTAAAAATATAGGAGCACAATGATCAAAGTATTGACTCACGTTACATATAAGTTGTCTAGTCTTGAGGATCCTGGTCTTGTTCGTTTCGCTGTTCTTCTTGTGCTTCGTAGTCTAATAAATTTGAACACGTAGAAATATGAATAAATACTAGAAAATAAAGATAAATCGAAATGAAGATTCAAATAAACCCTAAAACTCATTATTTCAGTTCCATTGGAATGATCCTGATTTTAGATGAATTTAGAAATAAATTTCACTTAATTTGGATTTAAGATGAAGGAGAACATGCCTTTCGAAGTTTGAGTTTTGAATTAATTCCAGAAAATAATGAAGGAGAGAGAGTCTCTCACTAACAAGTGAGGCCCATGGATGTTAATTTTGTTTTCTATTGGAAAAGCCATAGTGTATGATAGGTGGGGTCCATAGGGTTTTTATTTTATTTTCATATTAATTTCTAAAGGAAAATCCCCAAAGGCTAACAAGTGGGATGCTTGCACTATAGCCACAGTGGTCAGGCCCACTTGTGAGTGGCTTACGGCTCACTTAACTAGTTTTAAGGGTTTTTAAATAGTTGGAGGCCCACGTGTCATAGAGACTAAGCTTTAATTAAACGGGGAGGGCCCACATGTCAGTGGATGCTTAATTAATTAAATCAAAAGACAATAACTTAATTTAAACTCATGTTTAAACTTTTTTTTGCACTAAAGTCTTCTTCTTCCTCCCGTCGAAGAGAGCGATGTTGCTCATTGCCAATGAGGGAGGCACGACAGTTAGAGGGGAGGCCAAAAATGGAGTCCTCACCTTAGCACACACCTCCAGGCTATGTCTCGTGGCTTAGTTTGGCTTGCGCAGTGCTTAGCGATTAGCTTGGTGGCGGCGGTGGCTGGAAGCACGATAACACGGCGAACGACGAGGAGATAGGCTAATTCCTTGAATTGAGAGCATCTATGGGCTACGAGGAGGCTACTTGAGGGGTCGGCGAGGCTTGAGGAAGACTGAGGTGGCACGACGACGTGGACTGAAGGCAGCGAAAGGTTGGACCACAACAACGGCAAGCTATGGCAGATGTCGTCCTGATTGGTGAGCCGGGAAGGTAAGAGGAGGTGCTAAGTGTGTTATATGCCAAAAGAATCGAACCACAACTTACTGTAGTGGCAGGGATGGTAGTGGCCGGAGTTGGAGACGAAAGGCAGCTCCGATGAGCTTCAGCTAATGAAGGAACGATTCCTTAGAGAGGAAGGGAGAGTGAGGTGTGATGAAGCTACTATGGGCTCGGCGGGGTATTTATAGGTGGCCAGGCAACTGGGTGACATGGGTGGCTCAAGGTGGTGGTGATGAGGTGGCATAGTGGGCTTTAATGGCCATTGTCAGTCGGGTATGGCCACAAGAGCACCGAGAGGATGGTGCGCACATGATGAGCCAGCCGGATGACGCTTGGCAGTGCGATTTTTGGGTTGGCTCTCATGGCCGGTCAGCAGGGTGACATGCACCGATGCAACGGCATGTCAGGTAGGGTGCCAGCGTCGCGATGATAATGGTACAACAGTCTAAATGCAGGCAAAAAGTGCGGCATTGTGGTCAAGAATTGCGACGGTTCTTAGTGCATACGGTTGGCGTGGGCACACGCATCGGCACGGCACACGGGGAGAGTAGGGCTGGCATAGGCAAGCACGGTAGAAGGTGTGTGCAGGTTGGGCAGAGCACGAGCGTACGCTAGTGTAGGTCGGGCATGGCCAGGTTGGCGAGGAGCACTGGGTGAGACAGGGCTAGCTCGGTGTGGGTGCGAGCTGGCGCTGGTTGGGTTGGGTAGAGGCATGGCAAGGGGAGATTGGCCATGGGCCAAATGGGCTAATCCGAAGAAAATGTGACTCCCATTTTTAAATTACTTTCAAATTCCAGTTTTTCTCAGTCCAATTCAATGATAAGTTTGGATCACATTTGAATTTAAACATGAAATGGGCTTGTTTTTTTATTATGGCTTTTCCTAAGTATAATTTGGCTTTTGATTAGCAATGGGATAGGAATACCTAAACTCTGAATTGATCCTCTATTTTAATTCAATTAGGCATGATCTACAATTATCTAGTACTTGGGATTTTATACATTGGATTTTTTATTTTAATTTCCACTTCTCCTCTCATTTATCTCTTGACTCTTTTTAATAAAGCATCCTTTTAATTTTTAATTTAATTTAATCATGTCAACCATATTTCTCCTCACTATTTTATATTCATGTACTATATCTAATAGGAACTTAAACAAAAAAAGTCAAGGAAAACCAAATGGCAAAGCAATGTAAGCAAAAGTTTTAAAACTTTCACATTTCAATCACTAGACTTTTTGAGGTGTTACAATACCACTGCATCGGTACTACTGGGTTTTACATAGCATTACATTATTTTTGGACAGGTGCTGTTTTGGATTTCAACTGAAATGGTACTACCACTGTTCTTGACCGGTAGTAATGCGAAGGTATGACCGCTTTACATTACCAGTACTACTGCATTCACTACAACAAAATGGTCTCATATAGATGTTTTTCTTTAGATGCTTTTTTAGTATCAAGACGCTTCTTGATACATTTTTTAGTGTTTTTCACTACCAATGTGTCTCTATGGTCTTTGACACAATCCATAGGGAGACGCTCCTAGGACGCTTTACAAAACGACTCAGCAGAAATCTGTTGAGTCATTTTGTAAAGCGTCCTAGGAGCGTCTCCACATGAAACGTGTCAAAGACCGTATAGATGTGTTGGTGGTAAATAACACTGAAAAACACTCAAAAACCATCTCAAGAAGCGTCTTTATATGCTCTATAAAGACACTAAAAAAGCTTCTAAACCAAAATGTCCCTATGAGACTATTTTGTTGTAGTGATTGCCATATGACCGCATGTTAGTTGGTGGTAGCTATTTTTAGAAAGGTACATTTTTAAGAGATTCTCTCCCCTCTCGAAACGATACTATCGCGCTTAAGTGTGGTACTACCGTGGTATCGGTTCTACCAAGCCAAATGAGTGCGGTACTACTTATCTTTAGATTAACAGCTAGTTTTGGCATATTTAATAAGTAGTAAGTAGCCATTAAACAGTGAGTACAGTAGTACTGGCCACTCCATATGGTAGTCCTAGTGGGTGGAGGCTATAAATACCTCTTCACCAGTAGCAAGGGTATACTCTTGGACCCCAATTTAAATACTCTTGAGCTCTGCATCCCGCTTATCAACTCTTGTGCATTATTTTCACATTTTGAGGTTGTTGAGATTATTCGAATGCCTTGCATCATTTGGTTGATTTTTTTGGACTTTCTAGTAAACGTCATTAGCTTATTACTCTTGGTGGTTGCCAACACCTAGATGGCTTGGAGGAGTTGGCATGATGATCTCTTTAAAAAGGCTGTGAAGAGACTCGGCATGGTTGTGAAGGTTAGAGCTCACCTCCCGGAGCGGGGAAGAGCTAATTTAGTGCATTGAGAAAAGGCTCAAGTTATGCAAGGAGTCGGCTTGATTCATTCAAGCTCCCTCAATGTGGAGAAGAGGAGATCGGCAAGTCTTCGAAACCACAGGAAAAATTCTTGTGCCGTCATGTGGTTTAATTCTCTTACCCTCTATCTTTCTGCATTTTCATTTCTAGTGATTATTTGCTTGAATTGCCTAGCTAGATTTGTACCTTGCCTAGGCTTAGCTTTGCGGTTCTATAGTGAGACTTAGAACTTTTATGCTTTAAAATGTGCAAAACAAATTTGTAATTCATACTTGTTTAAAATTTGTGTTTTAGCGAAATGATTTAAAAAACCCTCCTATTCATCCCCTCTAGTCGGTTATCCTTGATCCTACTCTGCCAGAATCCATTATCAAATAAATTGTACGAGGGCAATCGCTCACCGAGATACCAGATGTTTAGGGCCAATCGGCACATCTCATGCCAGTGGGTTTCATCATCTGACGGTAGTTCCAGTTGTAACCCACCTTTTTTTTACCATTTTATTACTTATCTAGTTAAAGCACCCTCTAACTAGAACACCAACCGAAGATATGACCAAAGCCACAGGTCGTTTCCCTAGCACACCAAGGAGAGAGGGAGATAGATAAGTCCAACAAGGGGAGAGGGAAGCATCACTACCAAAGCCACCTCCCAAAACCCCCATAGAGCAGCCAGGTTCACTGCACAGAGCTCACAAGCCAATAGAGAGCCGGTGAGGGCACATAAGAGAGCAGCGTTGTAGAGTATCGAGTATTCAAATCCGCTCGACTAACAACTATTTATATTCAGGTGGAGATATGGTAATAAAAGTGAAGAAAAAATTATGTATTTTGAATTTGGGATCAAATATAAGGAAATGTGAAAGACCCAATGTCTAGAAAAATTCAGAATAACTATGGGTAAAATGATACAAGTTTGCGCAATACTTTAAATAAATCATGAATTCATGCCAGTCTCTTGGATAAGGGTTTACGGGAACCAATTGGGGTTTTCTCTCCTCTAGAATGATTGTTAGAACAATTTTGGACATTTAAAACTTGCAAACTCTTCAAATAACAAAGTATGTTTCTAAATAAAGGTCAAGTAAGAATTTGAATAAAATGAAAAAATATGTATCATTATTTAAAAATTGATGATTACCTTGTACTTATTCTTGCTATTAAATCTCCCCCTTTCAAAGCCAAACACAGCTGGGATATACTTAGGGACTGACGAGGATAGGGTGAAACATGAAGACACCTAGGGATATGAGGTTGACACTGACTGGGAGATGGACAAGGTGGAGGCCATATACAATAGTTAGGACGGTTAGATGACTTGTAACTTGTCATTCTAGGTTGGACGGTTGCTAAGTTATCTTCTTTTTTTCCTGTTCAGAATATAAGTATCATGTATAATTAATTCGTAGAGGACAACTATTATTGTATGTATATTATCAGGCAGACTTGTGCACTCAAGACTGTTAGCTTTGTGTAGCTTGGCATTATAATAATAAGAAAGTAGCCTAGTCTCTAATTATTGTTTAGTTATCACACTCTGGTAGGATTATTATTTAATGATGCAGTGTCTTTATTGAGCAATAATCTATTGACTCATGTTATGGTCTGAGTATGATGATACGGGACTCCACAGTTTGTAAGATAATGCTACAGCTAATGTTTTTGTTTACGTTTTTTGAAACAGCTGCAGACTCGTGGAGATGACGACGTGAGCAACGCCAATAGTTTTATATTCAAAAAGCCATTTGAAAAATTGGCTTCTAAAAATAGTTCGAAATAGTCTTATTTATTTTGACTTTTAGAAAAGTTAAAGTCAAAAAAAAGAGAGAAAAAACCGAAAGTAAAGGTTGTTACACGGGGACGGTCATGGCTCGTTGGCTCATGGCAGGAGAAAGTTTGCACGTATTAACGTACAGTATAGGATACCACGGTACGTATGTCGTATGTACCCCTGGCAAACACGAAAATGAAGTGTCGGTAGTACACATTTCTGCATGTACCACCGGCCGTATTCATACGCGCAAGTCGTAACAGCCGCGGCTACGCCTACCGTCCTCTGTCTCCGGCTGACATCCATGAATGAGGGGGAGGAGTATTTCAGAAGCAAGCCCATCACCTCTCTGGTGAGCCGAGCAGAGCAGAGGCAGAGGCAGAGGCAGAGCTGCTCTCCTCTGATTTTGATGCACTGCACGCCAAAGCGACGCCTACGCAAGAGAGAGAAAGGATGGGAGAGAGCAACGCTGCTGCTCTAGTGGAGGGTGGAGTGCTGAAGACTGAGTAGTGAGTGCAGTGACGCAGTGGCATTTTACTGCGCCTGTGCGCTCACAGGCTCCATCTGTGGAGGGCTCGGGCTCCTTTGCTTCCTCCCTCCTCGCACCATTGGTAGAGAGAGGGAGAGGGAGAGGGAGAGCGAGGAGGAATAAACAGGAACGGCGTTAATTAGGTGGGATGGGATCGAGGATGCATGAATCGTGTCTTTTTTCTTGCGAGTTGGAGAGATTCCTCCTCATCCGGTCATGCTTAGCTTGTCTTGTTGCGCCGTGCTGTTCTTGATGACCTGCAGTTTCTTGTGGTGGTTCTTGGATCGTAGCTAGTGTTGGAGTTTGGCGTTTCTTGATGATTTTTTCTCCTTGGTCTATGGGACGTCTTGCGGCTGATCCATTTGCTCTGAATCTTGGTTCTTTGGTTTCAGCCAGGGCTCGAGGCGAGGATGCTGAGGAGGGTGGTGGTGTCCGACCAGGTCGCGGCGGGGGACGCGCTCGACGGCGCCGGCGCGGGAAAGCCTCGTGGTGCGGCGTTCTTTGCGGTGCCGCGGCTGCTGGTGGGGCTCGCGGCGGCCAAGTGCGCGCCGCCGGAGTGCGACTCGCCGGTGCGCAGCCCAACGTCGCCGCTCGACCTCAGGGCCTTCGCGGCGCTCGGGGGATCGCTGCTCCGGTCGCCGCGGTCGCCCAGGAGCTGGGACTCTCGGCGCGTCGGGCTCGGCGGTCTCGTGGACACCCTTGCCGAGCCCGCCGCCGACGCCAAGAACCGCCTGCTCGGGCCCCAGATCCGGCCGACCAAGCCGCAATGCCTCACTAAATCCGACACCTCCCTGGCGAGAGACTGCGGCCATGCGCAGCCGGAGCTCGGGAAGGTAGAGGCCGCCGCCGCCGCCGCCAGCGGCATGTCGGTGCCGTGCAGTAGGTTCTACGGGGATGTGAAGTCTGGTCCAGAGGTCATCGTGTCCGGTGGTGCTCACCTCGGTGCGAACAACCATTCGGCCGATCTTGGCAAGTTCCCGGCGCCCGGGTCGCTGCCGGTGTCGATCGGCGGCCCATGCCGGTACATCGGGTCGGTGTCGGCGACGGAGGTCGAGCAGTCGGAGGACTACACTTGCATCATAGCTCACGGCCCCAATCCGAAGACCACCCACATTTTTGGGGATTGCATCTTGGAGCCCTGCACTGTTCGTGTTTCTGATGGTGAGAGCAGGGAGACCGATGAACTGAAGGAAGGGGCTGAGTCCTACTGGCTGGTGAAGTGCTCCGGCGACGCCGGCGAGGAGTTCATGCGCCTCTGCTTGACTTGCAAGAAGCAGCTGGATGGCAACGACTCTTGCATTTATCGGTATGTTGATGCAATCATCCAATCGTCTCTTGATATGACTCTGAAGAACTGATGATTGTGACGTTTCTTCAGATGTGTAAGATCAAGGTTCTGCAAGTTCGGTTGTTTGGGGAGTTTGCCTCAGTTGCATTAGGATGTGTTCATTGGTAGACGAACTTTTCTTGAAATGGACAGATTGGAAACAGTACAGCTGAAGAATTTGCTGATTTGTTTGTCAGACTAGGATTGCGTTTCTTTAACTGAACAAGTTAATAGTAAAATGGGTAGCTGGGTAGTATTGCGTGACTTAACGTCATTGAACAAATTGTTGAATGTCCTTGCAGGGGTGAGAAAGCATTCTGCAGTGGCAACTGCAGGGACCAAGAGATCCTGATTGAAGAGGAAGAGGAGAACAACACTGAGGTCTCCTCCCCCAGCTCAGCCTCAGCCGGCTCATCGTCGTCATTCCACGACGACATCTTCATGGCCGGAATGGTCGTCTTGCCATGACCTCCAGCTCTCCGGCACCTGACCAATGCACCGCGTGCCGGGATAGATGGTCAATAATGTATACCATCATCGTTGTCGCCATCGTCGTTTTCGTCACCACCACCATCAGTTTGCTTGTTTTGTAAGTTTTGTTTCAGCAGTTGAGAAAAATTCGGTGGCATTGGTGGGTCATTGTGGATTGGAAGCCGCATCTAGCTTCGGGCTCTGGGCTTTCAGAAAAGAGAGGCTGCCTGCCTTTAGCCCTGTAGTTTTGGTCCTAAGGCTGTTGGCTATTGCAAGTTCCCTTTCGTCTCTCTCTTCTTTGGTTTCCTCTTAGCCGCAATGACAATGCTTGCGTGCTGAAAAGTTGCGACAACTTTATGAGATAATCATAATGGCATTGAACTGCTTTGGGTAATCTCGTGCTTTTGCTTTGAGCAAATGAGTACTTAAGTGACGTGATGTGATGATACTTACTATTTTTTACAAGTTTTTTTTTCGAGGGACTATTGTTTACATGCTTGTTCGACGTGAATCATGAAAGTGTTGTTGACTTGTCAAAAGAGTGGGGAGCTGACTGATAAGCCAGCCTATAGGAGCTGGAGAAAACTTGCTAGGGGGTGATGGACTGCCAGTAATATCAGTGTCTTTTCAGCCTGAATTTTTAATGATCTAACAGCAGCACTGATGCAGGACAGACAACGGATAAAGAAAAAAAGATGTATTTGAGATCAATTCTCATTGTTAAGGCATTTATGGTCCGCTCTAATCGGTTCGGTTTATAACTTATGAATTATTTTCCTTTCTGGTTTTTAGGTTTTTGTAGTTTTTTCTCTTCATTTCTTTACATTGTTTTTATTGATATAACATTTTTTATATTTAATTACATAGAATAAATTAACAATAGTTACAATATAAAATACATTGATATAATATTTTTTATATTTAATTACGTAGAATAAATCAACAGTAGTTACAATATAAAATAAGCCATAAGCTGTATCTTATAAGCTATTTGGAGCACCCCTACTCTGTAGTAAATAATTTGATTTGGCATGCTTCATCAAGAGATGAATTATCCAAGGAGTTGGAAGCAGCGTCCAAAACCTTTGGTGGACTCAAATCACTCTATATTCAGACTTCAGAGCTGTATTTCTTTTTATGGGCAACTGTATTTCTTTGAAAAGTGAATCAGTATATATATATCGAGAAATGGTAAAAATAAACATCTTATTCTTTTCCTACAAAAATGGAGTAGGATTTTCTTCAGAACAAACATGAAGAAAACGGAACTGGTCCTGAAAAATAAGCATGGCAGAGGTGAGGAAAGCCTTTCGTCAGAAAATGAGAGAGAGAGAGAGAGAGAGAGAGAGAGAGAGAGAAGTAATGGGAGGGGCCCAAGCCGATAGAGTTATGATTGGGCCAGATCCAATAGGACAATTGTTCGGGAAATTATACGGCCTGACGAACAGGTTCGCCGTTCCGAGTTGTGCCCTTTCTGTTTCTCAAAAAAAAAAAAAAGTTGTGCCCTTTCTGAAGCCCGGGAGGTCCTACTCAAGCCCATAAAGCTCCGCTGGAGATCCCGTCTTGGAGGCCGGATGGCCGAGAGCGGAGAGGCCTTACCGCTATTTCGAGCGCGAGATTCTCGTGTCAAGCACGAGATTTGGATTTAACTAAATTTTGGCTGAATTATTTTTTTATTACAAGAAAACGCATACGCACATCACACGTGTACACACATGAGTGCTCTCCTTAATATACATCTAGAAAGACAAAGGCTGAAGATAAATTCACGATCTTATAAAATTTCATCCGAAAACGTATTTACTTATGTGTAACGGAGGACACTAAGATTTAAAACATGGTGAATGGAGCTGTACACCTATAACTCCATCCACTAAGTGGTGGTTCTCAAATAAGCTAAATCATAAACCAAATGAGCACCCAAACAAACCTTAATTTTGCAAATATTTTAATTAACATTTTGTTATTGACAGATACTCCATCCTTTGATTTTTTATAAGGCGTTTGCGCATTTTGAGATCTGAACTTGGTAATGTTTGATCGACGATTAGATAAGCAGCTAGTTTCGACACTTCCGAGGGGTGGAGTCTGCCGTTGTGGGGAGAGATCAGAATGAAGTGGCTTATGATTTTGCACAGTTTGCTAGAGTATCGAGGCAATGCATGGTTTGCCTAGCTCAGCTGCCAGTTTGCATTTTGTACTCTTTATGTAACGATTGGGCTATTATTTAATCAACAAAACTCTCCCTTTTTGTCACAAAAAGATAATGCATAGGTCTAGTGACATTTGTATTTGAATTTACTTTTATTTTTATTATAATTTTGTAGTTATTAACAATATATCATAAAAGATATAAATGGTCAAAGTTTTAGTTTTGAAGACCGTCATAAATCAAACCGTCTCCTATAAAAAAATCAATGGAGTAGATGGCAAGCCTACGTCACCACGGGCCTGTTCTTTTTAGCTGAGACTTATGGCTTTTGGTTACGCCTTGTGATTTTTGGGTTATTCGTGGAAGATATTACAGAGTAACAGAAACTTATGTGTGGTTTTTGCTGATATAAATAAAGTCGCTATAGTATATACTATAATTAATCAGTAGACCCTATATTGAAAAGACACTTCATTTAAAAACTAGTTACTGTAGAAAAATCTAAAGCAGAAACCAAAATCTAAAACCGAACAGAACCTATACACCCATAACAAGACATGCACTCCACACCGTGGCGGAGTTTGAACGAAATCTAAACGGAGGCCATGTATAGGCCAGTGCAAATTCAGCTATTCTAGTGCTAAATCATACTACTATAGTACTATGACATGGTAAATTTTGTAGCCATTAAAGAATTGTAGATTGTTCTTGTTCATATTTGGGTTGCAAAATACATGCCTGAGCAAAATATATGCATAAATAACCTAAAACAATATGTATAAATAACCTAAAACAAAAGTTACTATACCAAAATACAACTTAACCATTGAGTTAGTCACCTAAGATCGCCCCTTCGACTCTTTAGATTCTTAAATTCCATAATTATTATATCTTCGTAGATGCACTTCTCTAGAATTTCATCCTCTGTGTGCTGGCAACCTATTGGGGAGATATCTATCTTCAATCTTGTTACACAGTCATGTCTTAATGAATGTTTAAATCATAAAATGTACATTCAGCACTACCTATAGATCCACTCTAACTAGTTTCTACTTCTGGTTTCTTAATTTCGTCTTGTTTGATTTTTGGCTTTTTTGATGCTTTTTTGTTTTTTCTTTATTCCTTGGCATTGTCTGTGATGATATAATTTTGTTATTTTTACATTTAATTACACAGAAAAAATTAACAATAGTTACAGTGCATTTTCGGTCGCTACAGTGTATTTTCAGCCACTACAGTGTAAAAAAGCTAGAAGTATGGGCTTATAAGCCCTTTGGAGTACCACCCTAGAAGTGTAACAAGCAGGGGCAATCTATCAAGCAAATTGTAGATATTACGTCGTCCTGGCTCAACAAGGCATCGACAAAGCTTTAATTAAGGTTTAGACCCTTTTCAACTGTTCACAAAATATGTAGGGGTGGCTGTATCAGGACTAGGTAATATCTCTACTACTTAAAAAGAGGAGTTGATGGTATGTACGTTCATTCTTCCACTCCCATCATCACTTTTCCAGAAAAATCAGCGCCATACCCTCTCTCCCTCTCCTCTCCTCCCAATCAATAAGCACTGACAAGTGGGGTCATCAACCGTTGCCACGCCCCCCTCCCTTGATCACTCTCTAGACCGAGCGAGGCCGCCGCCCGATCTACAGCCCCTGGTGGCCTCCACCGGCTCCCCACGGCCCCTCTATTCACCCCCTCCACTTGCTCGCATCGATGCTGGCCCAAATCGTGCCGATGCCAAGCCCCTCGTCGTCGCCTCGATCCGGCGGCCTTTGTCACCGCCGGTCACCTCCTCGGCCTACTCATCGCCCGTGACTAGCCCCTTGGCCTTCCCTAGCGCCATCGCCACCAAGACCTAGCCACCTGCCGCTGAATCCGTCAGCTTCGCCGTAGTTTACATCGGTTCCCCTCAGCCCCTCTACTCCGCCCCCAGTCGCTCGCACCAACACCGACCCAAATTGTGCAGCCGCCAAACCCCTCATCGTCGACCCAATCCGCCAGATCCATTGGCTCCAACCACCTCCCCAGCATCCTCACTAGTCATTGCTAGCCCCGTGGCCTTCCCTAGCGCCGCCCGTTGCTGAATCCGTTAGCTTCACTGCCATCTCTGTGACGGCGCAAGGCCTCCCATGACGACCACCTTGCCTCGACAATTTGATCGTGACACCATGACCAATTGGCGTCATCGTCTTCTGCAACCTCGGTATTGTGGTTCACTTGCCGATGCAGTCATCATCATTGGGGAGGGTTCGCCGTCTCCTACCCCTCTCCCTTGGCATAGCTTGGAACCAAATCATCGTCAGCAATAAGTACGCTACTCTGAGAATGAGAGGATTGACTGTTTTTTAGAGGAAATAAACAGCCATAAGAAGCCTAGCTTCTCCATACATAAGCTAGAGAAATGAACTTAGATGACATTTGCATAGTTGCTCATTCGCATTTGAGGTGAGTCTAATTTATGCATTGCTTTGGATATTTATAATGTTAAGATCTTCTCTGATACGGGGTACCCGATCTTCACAACGTAGGATCAAGGATAATGTTGGATCGAGATCAGCAACAGGGGGGGGGGGGTGAATGGTGCCCAAATAAAATCGCCCCCAAAAAGGTATCCACAAAAAAGAAAACTATTCTCTCCAATAGCTATGAGAAGCTTAAGAAGAGAAATAGTTCATATGCTCCATGGAACTAAAACCAACCAGAAAAGAAAGCAAAACCCCAGTCAACAGGGAAGAAACAAAACCACATCTGAAAATAACACAAACCAGCACCTAGTTCAGCCGACCGGTCTGACCGCCCATGGGCCGGTCAGACCGCAGTTGGCCGACCGGTCAGACCGGTTCTAAAGGGCCGGTCAGACCGCAATTATCAGCCCGGTCAGACCGCCAAAAGAAAACCGGTCAGACCGCCCCTCGAAATTCAGAGCAGGCTGCAGACTGAAAAATGCAGGGACTTGACCAATTCAATGAAATCTGTGCTTTTTCCCTGTTCTCTTCATTCCAGAAGTGCAAGAATATGTCCTAAATAGCATCAAGCTCTTCTGGAATAGAGGAATTCATCAACTGAGCAAGAATTTGAGATCTTAGCCAAAAACTGAAAAGTTACAAAAAGTAACACTGATTTCTAAATTGCTAGCCAATCTTTGATCTTTTGATCATGGTCTTTTGCAAAAAGATTAGCAATGATCTCAGGACTAGCAAACAGGAAACTCAAGCAATCTTATGAAGGGGAATCAAGAGAATCAAACACCCCTGCTATAAAACCCTAGTTTTGAGCAAAACAGAGAATTTTTGACGAAGGATTCAGATTTCACAGGAGACATTGAATCTTCCATATGCTCTAGGAAATGGAGTGGTCATATGGCCATGAACATTTTCCCACCACAGAGTTATCAAGAATGATTCACACAAACTCCGAAATCACCACTAAAACAATCTCAGGAGTGAAGAACAGAGAGATGGCAAAAGATGAAACTCATCACAAATGAAGCAAGAAATAAGAATAGCCCAGCAAAAACTTTCTTGTATTGATATTGAGGAACGATGAATGCTTAAACAAGAGTTAGAACCATCTCCTCATAACAAGATTTTCAAGAACTCCTCTCTACATCTCAGACTCACGAAGGGAAGACACAGACCAACTGCCTCCTGCACTCTCACCAACTAAAGCCCAAAGCAAAAATCAACTTCAAAAGCATCTAGCCCCTTTTTCAAGCCATACATGCACCAGGAGACAACCCTCCTTTTATAGGCTTTGGTTACCGGGTTTCCAACCCGTTTTGCCCGCTAATCTCAAACGAAACCGCTCCCACTTGTGCAGCCTTGCGAATTTACCAAATCGCCCCTTTTGCACCTTCTGGGAAGTTTCCTCGTCTCTTTCCGTCCAAGCCTTGCAACCACCTCGAGTCCTTGCCGTCTTCGGCACACCTCGACCGCTTTGACCTCGGCACCGTCTGCGCTTAGTCCGGTCATCCCGTGCCTCGCCACGACTCCGCCTCGACGTCCTGCAGCCATCATTGATAAGAAACACATCATATAGCACCGCTCGACATAATGCAATCAACAATAGCATTAAGAGTAATCTTAAGCATGAAACAGCTAAAACCTGTCGAATCAAGAGAATAAGTATCCTAAGCACTTCGACCAAGTTTGACCAAGTCTGACCGAAACTAATTGCACCGTGCAACGACATGGTCCAAACCACACAAACCAAACTCGACTTTCCTAAAACAGATGTCAATTACTCATCACACAAACGGAGTCACCTCCACATGGTCTATCAGATAACTTTGGATCTGTGTAACCCAACGAACCGATAGCGTGAACCACTATCTTAATACAGCAACCTGCGACAAAAGAATTCGCCAAACCACACGCTTTGATCCTCGTCTACTCGGCCATACAAAAGTAGACGTGACATTCTTACTGCAAAATATGAGGAATCATAAGAACAACGGGACTAAGAACGCCCAATTCTCCTCTAGATTGCATCTGTGTGTTAAATGCTAGGAAGAACAAATGTATAGCTCTCTCTAAAAATAATAGATTGATTTATGATGGTCTTCCGGTTACAAGGTAGGGGCAATGATATTTAACTCATGCACGCACGCCATTAGCTAGGGCCGGCTGAAAAGGGTGCACTCGACCAACAACTGAAGCGGATTCCTATATATTCAGTCATGGGCTGCATCTAACTCAAGCTAACCAAAGTACAGATTCTTTCCTAAGCTAACAATTCGGTGTAGTGGTCTAAAACGAGTTATATGGTGACTCATGGAGGCTTCAGTCAACTCAATGGGCACGTAGACCTCGGAGACATCTCGGCCATTGTCCTATTCTCTCGTGTGCAACATTGTTCACTCCATCCTTTAATGCTTCGGTCATGACATGGATGGCCTGATGGCCATGCTTCCTGCAACAGCTCTACATCAGTCATCCATCATTGTTCTCACACCACCAACAAGAGCATTCATTTTTTTATTCAGCTACATGCATGCTTCATGCACTAGCCCACATTCTCATTTTCTTGATTATATAGGGCATGATTATTTCCATTGGTAGTCAAATCCGCATGCATGCATGCAACACATATGTGTAGCACCTTCATGTCCTCCTTCATCTCTTTTCCATGCATCCCTACAATTAAAAACTAAATTATTATGTAGCATCAATGTTCTTTTATCTATATAAAATATACTAAATAACAGATTCACCTTATCATTGAAATCAAATGTAAGCATTGCATATGTCTGTGTGATCCTTGGAGTGTCCTCATCAGTTTGTACACTTGAAGAGATGGACAATGCACTAGTGTCGATAAGACCTTCATAATGGTTCCATTTGTTCTGATATGCAACACTTTTTTCAGGCCCTTCTAAACGCATATTCACTTTAGGTTTGTACAAATCGAGTATGGGCCTACATATAATTAAATAAAATAGTAGTAGATCTATATTTTCAAGTATAATAATTAAAGACCAATAAAATTAGAGTTCACCTGATAAATATTTAATACGGCTCAACAATTTCTTCCAGTTAAATAATATATTTAACTGAGAAGTGGAAGACATGATCGTGTCCGCATCATTCTCTCTTGCATAGCCTTATCTTCTCTTTGTAGAAGTCGTGTTTCTGAGAATTTGATCCAACCACTGTTCCATCTAACCCAATAGCCTCATTTTCCCCAACCAGTTTTCTACTCGCATAATTGCTCCTTCAACGCACAAGTGAGAAGACCATATATATGCTTCCGTTTTTTCTATTGTAACAACCAAACGAGTAATATCTTGCTATTGAAACCATCCATGATTTTATCCTTGCCATTTGTTTACCATCCATTGTTTCACTTGATTGTAGCAATTTCTGGTTGTAAAACTATTGATTGATTTCAAAAAGTTATTTTATTTGAGGTATGCATTCAAATAATCCAAGATTCCCATATGGTTATTTCAGTGTACTATCTCAGTGCTATTATAGTGTGGTCAGCATCCTATAGTTTCAATCTTGGCTAGAACTGTAGATGTGGACGTTAGCTTCCCTTGTGAACATTGTAATCCCTGGTACATTGTAATCTGCATGTTTCTTACTCTCCATGTGTGAAACAAAACAATCATTGATAGTTCTTTCTATAAGTCTTCATTGCATCTTGTTAGAGGCATCCTTACAGCAGTGCTATAAATCCTTGAAGTTTTGTTGAAGCATAAAGCAAAGAAAATATTTTTTCTACCATGATAGACAAGGTTTATTTCATGAACTATCAAATGTTTTGCATTGATAATTTGTACTAGCCCAAAATTGTCAAATTATTCCAGTAAAATAAGATAGAATCAAATACAACAAATTGTTAACCTATTTCTATAAAACAATATATAACCCAACATGTTCTGTGTCTGCGCGAATTGTTGTGCATGTCGCACATGGCCAGAGCAATGAGGATGACAACAATGGGCTCACGTGTTGTGGCTAGCTCGACAAGAGTGAGGTGGGGAGTAGTGGCAACAAGTTTCTTGTCATTGGCCAGGTATGTTTTTATTTAGTTGATGTAATCTTGGTATTTTTCTATATATAGATTAATTTGGATGCGGTGTGTATACACTATTCTATGGTTTCAATCCACTGACATGTAAGATTATTTGAAGGTGACGACACAAACTGCCCAACGGATCATCAATCAGAAGCTGCGGACGTGTCGGTGGATGTCTGAATATGTGATCCTTACCTCCTATGCCTTATTCTAAGGTGATATCTCTTAGCAAAGCAAAGTTTTCTTAGTGTGCTTTTATTGAGCTTCTCGGTATGTTTGGGCATTGGAGAATTCATATAAAGATGCTTTCATGATTCATTAACAATCCTTTGAGTTACCACGGCACCATAAAGTCAAATTTATTTTCCTTAAACGAAGTAGGTTCTCCAAACTTGGCTTCTTATAGACACAGTCCAAACCTAAAACATTCGGATTTCATATGCATTTTTAGAGTATTCATTATCCTTCTTAGTTGTTTTTATGCATAGATTTGGTACTACATAATCCATGTGTGTAGGATGGGGATTCAACCTAATTTGATTAATCTGAAACCTCATGGCTTTTGAAGTGTTCGATCATTAAAATGTATGTGATAATAATTAGATGAGAGATGTGCATGAAAAGGTTTGTATGCAAGCATTCCGCTGGAGAGGATGATGAATAGAGTGATCAAGAGAACCAGGAGGATTACCACATCCACAAAGCATCCAAGAAAAATAGCGGATAAAAGACAAGAGCAAGAAGAGCAACGTCAGGTTGGTTATGAATTAGGACTTAGTATGAACACTGCATTGGCATTTAGTCAAATTCTTGAACTATGAACTTTGCATTGTTTTGCATTGGAATTCGGTCAAATTATTGAACTGTAGTTTGAGCTACATACATATTTAGTTCATAACTATTTCTGTGTTTAACAATATGTATTCAAGCCCCAACACTATTTGCAAACTTTTACATGATTAATCATAGTAGACTATGTTGTTAACAAATAGGGATTGATTGCAGATTCTGGGTCACACAGTTTACTCATAATGTTGGTGACTTAGAGGTAACAAAACATCTTCCATGTCAGCATGTTGTGGATTTTGCAGGAGAACTGACATTTCAGAAGCTGGTCATAGAAACAGATTGTAGGGGAGCTGGCCTAAAACTACAACAATGAGGCATAGATAGATCCATTGGTGAGCCTTTGGTGTTGATCATCAATGATTGGCAAAAGTTAAAACTGTATTATTCTATTGATCAACATATCCCTACTGGACATTCTGTTATGTTGATTACTTAGGAGATGCAGATATTCTTCGTTATAGTAGTGACCTTCCGCAATAATTAGGCATGTGACTTGGACAATTGGGAGTTGCACGATGTTTTCTAAAAGGAAAAAAAAATCATATTTGCACTAATTTTTGCCCCATCTTATCTATTTGAGAAGATGGAGCGCATAGTCACAAGCTGGGTTTTCAAGTGCAAAAGAACAATGGCAAGGTTAGTGACCTTGGATGTGTCTATGGACTATGAACCATCCCTTGCCTTTTCATGCAGAACAAGTGATTGTGAGATTTATTTTATCATGCCTTATAGCTAAAATTAATGGTAGATTGCAAGGGGACCAGCGAATCTACAAGGGCATGAATCATTATTAATTTCTAGTGAGGTACTTATATTATATCAAAGATTCACAAATCACAATGCATGTGCTAAAATATGTTATTTTATATAATTATGCTTCCAAATGATAGTTTTCATTAAGATTCCTTGACATCCATAGTTCCTTTGTCATTCACCATATTGAATTTAAGTCTACCAACATTCCTTGATTACACGGATGGAAATCTAAAACCTAGGAATGTTTGTGTTGCATGTTTCAACTAATTTGTTGTTAATAGCCTTTGCTTGGGACACGGAGTCATAATTTGCTCAATTGAATACTATGTGGAGATCCCACTATTAGTTGTACAACAAATAATCATTTATGTGGTTACATCCTAGGTGTCATGTACTTTGGTTGTATCAACTGCTAAGCATGGACATTTGTTTCTGATTCAATTTCTTTACTGGTCTATAGATACATGTTTTGCTTGATATGTGTAAGAGAACCTTGATGTTCATTGTACACTTTGTGATCATGTTTGATGACATGTACCACCCTCTTATTTGATGATATGTATAACCCTTTTTGAGACTCCGTTGCAATGCATGGGCACCTTATTAGTATGGGCTAAAATACTGCTACATTCGTATAGTTAGTCTACATTTTTTTCAATTGCTAGAAGGGCCATGGTGGGCCATGGCTCCAATTATCCTCTGCCTTGACCACACCTCATGCAAGAGGTGACTAAACTTAGGTACTTGCAACTAGAATGGTAATAGGGACATTCCCCACTGGGAACCTAGGAATGTCACTGCCCCGTTATTCCCTGATTCCTATTCCCAACCCCTAATTGCATGTTGGGGAGTAATTCCTTCTGGTCCTAGCCCCAGTAGGGAATGAGGACCCAATGGGTCCCTTCCCCAGTAAGGGGTAACCACTTTGTTTGTATAACTAATCATAATAAACAATAATACGATGATTATATTAGTAAAAGATGCAAGAATCTATCATAAATCCCAAGTAAATATATGATATCATCATATAATGTTAAGATCTAATGTTTGTGAGAGGATATATAAGCAATATATGTTTAGGATTGGCTTATCATATACTTATCGGGTCCTTGACGGGGAACAGGTATTAGGGGTGGGGGAACACCCCTGTCCTTGCCAGCCCGATAGGGATTGATTTCCACCCATTTCTATCCCTATGGGGAAAGGTTTTCCCCATCCTCGTTCTCTAATAGGGGGAATTCCCCGGTGAGGAATAAGGAATGGGGCCCATTGCCATCCCTATTTGGAACCATCAAATTGATTTCCCAGCATTTTTTAAAAAAAATAACTTTTCATCACAACCTATACCAACAAAAATAGCCAACTAAAAGTCTCCTTGCATCCACACAACCAGCCCCAAGCCTAGGCTGGATGGGTGATATGGGCCAGGCTAGAGAGGTGCTGATGGCCAAACACACCCATAGAGGCATAGACATGCACCATTCAGCACAAATGTACACCACACCCACACGAGTGTGCCCTTAAGAAATTAGTGTTGAATAACTAGTGTCACCAAGCGATCCAATAGCCAATCAACACAACTACTAAGCGATAATAACATAAGCAATTAGCAATAGCAAAAGTAGATAAACAATAGACAAAGATGTGTGAGAGCATTCCAACGATCTTCTTTATTGATATGACTTACATGTACAAAATATATAGTCTTTCTCCTATATTTATAGTCAACTAGCTAGGCTAAAGTGTCATTTTGGTATATGCCCACATCTCTTCTTGGCGACAAGTTAGAACTGTGGGGCCCATGTTGGCCAGCGTGCACCCCTTTTAGGGGTGCTGGTTATACAACACTTCCCCTTGGATGGATACCTAAAATACATTTTGTTGATGCTCTCATGAGGCAACACAGTAAAGTTCTCACACTTGATCCTTAACCTATGCAATTTAGTTTCCTTGACCAAGGATGTTCTCTCATGGATTTCCATAAAAGTTGTCTAAACATCATGAGCATTCTCAAGATTGCACATTCTATTGAACTCACGTGCGTTCAAAGTGCTAAATATAGCAGATATTCTATTAAACTCAACAAAAATTTGTTACAGCTTCGGTTGGTCAGACCGTCCTCACAAAGGGCGATAAGATTGTACCGGCCGATTAGACTGCCACACAGGCCGTTCAAATCACTCGATCAAAATAAGAGAACAGGTCTCTATGGAAAACTACTACTAGCAACTAATGTCTTGTAGTACCGCAAGACCAGTCCAATTGGTCATATAATGCCAGTCGGACCATCGGCCAGTCTGACTGATAGTCATGAGCTGGTTAGACCGTGGCCGGTCAGACCACTAACACATAGCCAGTCAGACCACCTCGGTTATACCACCACACAAAGTGTAGTCATAATGCCTTGTATTTTCCAGCTAAGACAAGTGTGCATATACTTCAACAATTTTGCGAAACATATTAGCAAATTATAGTACCATACATACAAGGATAAAAATATGATTCATGACAAGTTGCAAAATATATTCGCACACTTTAGAATCATGTCATAAGGATTAGAGACATGGTCTCGAACCGTTTGCAAAACACATTTGCAAACTTAACTCACATGTTACAAGAAACATTCATGAGCTTCAATTATTTGTAAAACACATTCACATACCTAAGCATCATGTCATAATGAGTAGGTGTATGGACTTTAACCATTTGCAAAACATATTTGCGAATTCTAGTCACGTGCAATAAGGATTATGCATGGGTTACAGCTATTTACAAAACATATTCATAAATATTATCATCATGCCATAGAGAGCTAGGGCAAGTGAAATTAAGCTATCAACACATGATGAGACATAAGCTACTAGACGTGACCCCTTAATAGTACAGTAACCTATCGTACTAATTCGGTGTTCCAACCAAACACCAAGATGGATAAAAGACTAGAAACACATTCTTAGCCTATGCTAGTTATACCTTTGTCTTACGTATTCACTTGAAACTTGATGACAAAAACCTTCGCTTCAAGTCCAGGTCCTTCATGTCTTGATGTGCATTTACCTGTATGCATCCTTCACTTTTCCTCTATCAACACATGA
This sequence comes from Dendrocalamus latiflorus, assembly GCA_017311315.1. Lineage (NCBI taxonomy): Eukaryota > Viridiplantae > Streptophyta > Magnoliopsida > Poales > Poaceae > Dendrocalamus > Dendrocalamus latiflorus. Next base: position 20,902,103 of record CM029619.1, on the reverse strand, counting down.
TGATCTTCGCTTGACTTGATGATCAACTCATGATTATCTTTTTTTTGGGATCTTGACTTGATGCTTATCAACACATGATGCCATCGTTCATCTTGAACCTTGAGTTAATGACGATCAACTCAAAACGCCATCTAAAATCTTCATCATCATGGGACATAACATATTCATTCAACTTATGAAAAATATTAGTTTCACAATATGATTGTCATTAATTACCAAAATATATCATTAACTCAAAATGATGGGCCTAAATTCTTCAACTTCTCATACCTCGAGGAACGATACTACCTTTGCATGTTCATGTTTTTAGCATGAAAAGTGGAAAGCGTTTCGTCAATCAAATCTTCATTTGTGATCTCCTTATCATAGAGTTTTTAGTTGAGTAATAATACGATACAGAGCGGAGTTGTAATCAACCATAGTCGTGTAATCTTGAAAACACAAGTTTGCCTTTTCACACTTTTCCATAGGGATGTCTTTCAGTCATGTACTCATTCTTTAGAGCTGGATTAAGGTGATGCCTTAAAAAAGTGTATAGTCTTACTCTTTTTAGAAGAAGTAGGTGCAACAATAGCAGTAGCTAGTAGCAACAACCTTAATGGTTGAGATGAGACCCTATGCATCAAGTGTGATTTCAACACCCATAGCTGGGGTATGGTAGTTGCTGCCATCTAGGGCAAGCTCAGTGAACTCTCTTTTGGCAATGTCGGACATATCCTACATAAATCATGTGGTATTCATAAATTTACTACGGGTAAACAATATTGAAAGAACATGGTATTGTGTGCTAATATAAAATACATGGTTACCCTAAGTTTAGTATTTTAGTTTTCATAAATTTTCCATAATTTTCCTAACATCATCCTTATACATGGAACCACGTGCCTAAGAACGATTGAGATCACGTGTTCAAGAACGGTCGAGACCACACGCCCGAGAGTGGTTGAAACCATGTGTCCAAGAGAGCAATTAATTTTGTATATACTAATTTCTTGAATTACTAAAAAGCCCACAACTAATTGCAAAACACATAATTCTATGAAAAGTAATGTAAAATATGATACTTCCAGAATATGTACTAAGTACAAGGTTTTCACAATTTATGGAAGCACATCCGATCCGGCCTGTCACTATTTTGGATCAAACAATTTGGCCAATCTCCTCATGTAGTCCATCTGGCCTGCCTAGGCGCAGATAAGTTGAGCGCTAGTGCTTTAACCCTTGCACTAACAGCGGCGACAACGCAAAGTCCATGCGGGCGCATGCGAGACTGACAATGAAGCAGCCGATGTGGCAGTGACGACGAGGTGGCGAAGGTAGCATGATTTTGCACACAGCTCGGGCAACAGCGGCGGTGCATACGAGCATCGAGTCCGGAGGAGAGTGATAGCTAGTGTGGTAGCGCACGCGAGTGATGGCATGTGCAGGCAATGGCATCAATTTGATGTTCAACGCATCAGCTTGTGGAGCCAAGGCAGCGGAAGGTGACGCAGTGGGACACATTCGAGCATGCGGCAGTGGAAGGAGGCGGAGTTGAGGCAATAGCACGCCTGTCGTGTGGAGCCGAAGTGTAATGGATGGCATCGGCGACATGCGATGGGTGTGGGCAAAGCTGATGATGGCCGCACTCATGCATGCGGGTGACGACACGCTTAGGACGACATCTCATACGCGTGCAAATGGGTACGGCCATAATAGGGACGTGGCGGCAGTGGTGCCGTCGCGATTGGGACTGGTGGTGATCCAGCGCTGTTAAGGTTGGGAGCCGCTCACGGCATGCAGGCCAACAACAGTTTGCAGGAGGGTGAGTATAGGTGTAGTCAGTGCATTGGCGTGCTATTGGGGCGACGGTGATTGCTTCCAAAGCCAATAGATTGAAACGAAAAACAGCGAATGCATCTAGGGTTTGCACGGCCAATGACCAAACTCGCCATATGGATCATCTCCATGCACATATTGTGCATGGTGAAGTGAGCCACTAACTCATTGGTTACGTTAATTAGGGTTATTCCGTAGAACAGGACCAATCATGAGAGACATCATTTTGTGAAAACAAAAGGGAAAGCAATCTAGCTACGAACGATCTACAAAATTAAACTCGCTACTAGAAGGAGGGATGGCGATCAAATTTGATGACATAACGTGGCCTGTAGAGCAGTCGATGATGATAACGTGTTAAATAACTAGTGTCGCTGAGCGGTCCAATAGCCAATCAACATAGCTAACAAGTGAGAATATCACAAGCAATTAATAAAAATGTGAGAGAGGGACTTTATGTACAAAATAGATAATGTCTTTCCTATATATATATTTAATTGGATATTGCTATGCCACGTATGTATGATCCGAATAGAAATGTCATACGTGTGGCCTGCTTCACACAGTTGCACAAGCAATCCCCTCTACCTATTCCCTACGCTTTTCATCCGGACGAACGAACAAACACATCGTACGCCTCCCCAACCTCACTCCTCGCACCAACAGCGGAGAAAGCCATCGCATTCTTCTCCTATCCCTCTTCTCTTCCATTCATCACCCACACCAACCAAATCCCCACTATCTAGATCACCGTTTCCAAATCCCCAGCTCCTATGTCCTCCCAAACCTTGCTCCATCCATATCCATGGCCCTCTCCACCTATGTCACCGCCTTCCCCTACCTCTCCTTGTCCTCCCGCTCGTGCCTGGTCGTCGTCTCCCACCAACCCCGTTGCCGCAACAATCCCACCGAGTTTGACGGTGACAATCTCCTATCATGCTATTGCCTACCCCACCTTTAGTGGAAGCTTGCAGCAGCCATCATGGCAACTACCAGTGACGACTCTCCTTGTGGAGCTGCATTTTATGCTACTTTGTGCAAGAGAGTCAGAACGCCTATTGCGCTAGGAGTCTTTGTCTATGTGCATAGGAGGGCACCCCCTAGTTAGATGTTGCAATAGGTGGGTTTAGATGTTGCAATAATTCTTTTTAAGATGTTGTAGTAATTCTTCTCCATTGTTTCAACAAGAGTTTATTGTTGATCTGGTTTTGGTGATTTGTTGCACATGAATTCTCATATATTGCAACAATTGGTTTTGTTTTGCTTGTTGCATCGGTGTAAGCTTTTGTTATACGTTCAATGTTTCGATGTTGCGCTTCTTTGAAATTTGTTGCAAATGTTGTATGCACATTTTCAAATTGCTGCAAGTGGATAAAAGACCAAAAGCTTGCTTTGTTTGGAATTTCGTCTAATTTTTCAAGTGCACCTTTCTATAAGACAAAATCCGGTAATTTTCAAGTTAAATTTTGTTAAGAGAATTATTTCTATTTATTTTTTCTTTTAAGGCTGAAGCCTATTTGTTGCGATGATTTAATAAATATGTTGCATACTTTTTTCTATTTGTTATGTCATCCGACAGAGGCCCTGTTCTTTTAAGCTTCTAAAAGCTACCTTTTGGCTTTTCTACAGTAACTAGCTTTTAAACGGAGTATTTTTTCAAGATAGGGTCTACTAGTTAATTGTAGTACATACTTTACTGATTTCATTTATATTAGTAAAACCTCACGTGAATTTCTATCACTCTATAATCTCTCATACAAATAGACTAAAAGCTATAAGTCACATTCAAAAGTTACAAGCCACAGTAAAAAGACAGGCCCAAAAACTCTCTAGAAGGCGCTAGTTGGACCCTAGTTAATTAACCTAAAAAGTTTTTTTTGATATACCCCCACGTCTCTTCTCCCCCAAGCACACGAGTAAAATTTTTGCTTTTTATCCCAAAGCACATGGTGCCGTGCCATGCATAAACGGCGCTAAAGGCCGTGGCGTCGTTTCCTGGGACTTAAGCCCGAGCGCAGCCCCCGGCCCCCCACCACCCCCTCACTCCACTCCTCTGTTTGAACAGACCGAGCACAGAGGACAGCCGCTGTCGCCCCTCTCTCCCCCCTCCAAATCCACCCCAATCCATCGATTTTTCTCACGATTTTGCTTCCAAACCGAGCAAGCAAGGTGAACTCCCTCTCCTCCTTTGTTTTTTTCCCAGTAGATATGGATTATTTGAGGTATATTTCTTGGGGCAAGATTTGAAACCCTAGATGAAATTAGTTGGATTTGGCTCGATTTTAGGTTGGATTCGCAATAGATATGCGTAATGTATTAGTAGTAATGTGTATAGATCCGTTTTTAGGTTGAAATTAGTTGGATTAGGGTTTGATTTGGGTTCCTCAAACACTGTCTCCTCGTCGAATCCACCAACAAAGCGGTCATCGACATCCTCAGAGTCAGCTTCTACCTGAGTCAATGGAACCTCACATACTTGAGCCGAGGATACAACTTGCACATCGACCTCTTCATGATCCGGTGACCCAACCAACGGTAAGTCATTGGGATCCAATGCAGCCCTAGGAGGTGATTGATCTCTCACCACCCTCTGCACAAACAAGTCAGGTGCTCTGACCTCTGAGTCCATAACGATGGCCACATAGTTATCCCATTCACCGTCGCTGCCAATCGAAACCAATCTCTTTATACGCGGCCCCTTTGACGACCCAACATCAATCATTCCTTGCATAACGACATCACCATGCTCATCTGTCCATCCCAACCTCTCCTTCAATCGACAAATGACCTCACCATACGACGAACGTGAACTAAAAAGCAACGTGGTCTCTTCCATGCCTTCCAAATCAACACCCCCATTGGCATTTCTCTTCACAGTACCACCATGGTGCAAAGTCACAAACTTATCCATCTATAGCACAACAAACAAACATACCTCAGTCATTACGTACAATAATCAAACTCTAAAAACGAATCTATACACATTACTACTAATACATTACGCAAATCTAAAATGACAACCTAAAATGGGAAATGAATAAGATTTATAATTTTTATCGTTTCTAACCCTAGGTTCGCTAGTTACCCAAATCAAACCCTAATCCAGCCAATTTCAACCTAAAAACGGATCTATACACATTGCTACTAATACATTACACATATCTATTGCGAATCCAATCTAAAACCGAGTCAAATCCAACTAATTTCATCTAGGGTTTGAAATCTTACCCCACGAAATGTACCTCAAATAATCCATATCTACTCGAAAAAATCAAAGGAGGAAAGGGAGCTAACCTTGTTTGCTCGGTTTGGAAGCAAAATCGCGAGAAAATCGATGGATTGTGATGGATTTGGGGAGGGGAGCGACTGGCGGCGGCGGCTGCTCTCTGCTCGGTCTGTTCAAACAGAGGAGTGAGGGGGTGGGGGGCCGGGGGCTGCGCTCGGGCTTAAATCCCAGGAAACGGTGTCACAGTCTTTAACGCCGTTTATGCATGGCACGGCGCAATGTGTTTTGGCGCCGTGCTGTGTCACTGTTGATCCTACGTGTCCACACACGGCGCCAAAGCATATGGCGGCGTGATATGTACCATGGGCGCCATATGCTTTGGCACCGTGCTAAGGGTCCATTTTTGCAAATCTTTTCTCCAGGGGTCTATATGTAAGAAACTTTCAAATTTTGGACTAAAAAGCAAAAATTTTACAGCACACGAAACCGTCTCCCTGCTTCGCTTCCGAGTCGCTACCAGCCCACACGTATCTTTCCCGTTGCCATCAAAATTCAAAATGCTAGTGTGATTCCTAGTACTCCGGTGACCAAGCAGCCAGGGGGCTAGGGTTTCAGGGCTGGGCGAGGCGACGGCATGGGCTACCACCACCTCCTCCTCCTCTCGCCGCCGCCGCTGCACCTCTCCCTCCTCCCCTCCCGCCGCCCCCACGAGCGGCGGGGGGCCGTCGTCGCCGCCGCCTCGGCCGACGCCGCCCGCTCCCCGTCGGTGGCGGCGGCGTCGGCGGCTACTCAGAGGAGGGCCGTGCTCCTGGTCGGCGTCTCCGTGCTCCCGCTCCTCCGCCTCCGTGACGTCGTGGCGGCCGCGGCGCAGCCCTCGACGGTGGATCTCGTCACTGGTGAGTAGCTCTTCTCGGTGCGAGGATGATCCGTGAGATTTTTTGTTTGGAATCTGACGCGTATGTTGACGGACACTTAGCTTTGTGGCCTTTATGGAATTAGGGTTGTGAGGTTAGTAGTACCTTGTTTGCTCATCGAGGGGATTTCTGAAACCTTAGTTTGAAGCCTGATGCAAATTGGGTAGCCATTGCGCTGAGAAATTCATAAACCTTGTTCCGTATCAACAGTTCTGCCTGCAGAATGCTACTCCCTATTCTGAAATGGTTTGGCCTAGTCATTCGGTCGGCTTCTGCTCATCTCTACAAGTTACGCGCATAAGGTTGACCTACAGAAAAAAAACGTTCTCTGTATTTGAAATGAAACTGTTAAGGAGATAGAGTTGTATTAGGAGATAGAGTTGTATTCTATTCCATGTATGCCTTATTTCTATATGGCATATCCTTTTGTACTCTCCTATATATATGGCCCTTTGGGTCTCTGTAACACTCCGTATTTTCTTTTTGATTAGAGAGAATTTATTCGGGAAAGGATCCGGGTAAAAATTATTCTTTTCGGGTTGCGGGGAAAACGGGTTTTGGTTGACGGGCCAGGATGGAGAAGCTTTGGGGGCCCGGCTTGGAAGTGAGGGAGGCACCTTGGGCCTTAGGCCCATGCGCCCCCTAAACCTAACCCCCTTTTGGCCGCACCCCTCCCCCTCCTCCCCCTTTTGGCCGCCACCCCTCCCTCTTCCTCCCCCTTGGCCGAAATTTCCTCCCCCCCTCCTTCCTCTTCCTTGGCCGCCCCCTCTCCTCCCTAGTGCGCCCCTCCCTCCACCCCTTTGGCAGCCGCCTCTCCTCCCCATTGCGCAGCCCCTCCTCTCCCTTGCGCAGCCTTTCCCTCCCTTCCTCCCCGACGAGGCGAGAAGCCTTGGAGAAAGAGGGAAGAAAGAAGAAGAAAGGGAGAAAGGGGAGAAGAGGAGGAGTTCGTAGGGTGTTCTTCGTGTTCTTCGTCGGTTCTTCAAGGGTAATCCCCGCTGTTCGTTTGATTGGGTAATTAGTTTTGTTGTTTATCACTTTGTGGTTAGTGCTGTTTTTAGAGGCAGATTTGCTGTCCAGAACTCTGTTTTGATTCTTAGCAGTAACTTTGCGCAGCAGATTAAAAATGGTTAAAGTCTGAATCAGGAAACCTCCATATTATGAAAATTGTAGCTTATGATCTTATCTTTCACTGGCCGCCAAGAACGCTTAATTCCGTTATGTGAATCAAAAGTTATGCAAGTTTTAATCCTGCTGTCCAGAATTATCTTTCTGTTTAGTGCAATCTGTTTTCGGTGTAGACTTATCTAGTTGGGCGGGCGTTCGGGATGGCGATGTAGAAGGTTTTGGGAAGCGTCCTGTTATGTTGTTCTTATTTAGATTATATATATTGTAGGCGAAAAGGTTTCAGGCTTAGAGGCCCCCGCCATTTCATCCTAACACGTCGTCCTTCGGAAGGCAAGTACCATGTTGATTTGATTCAAAGAAAACATTGTATGCTTGCTGTTTTATTTACCTATGTTCATCTAAGACCCTTGATAACACTTATGTTCATGATGTATTCCTTAGGTGAGTTGTCTATATGTGTAGAGAATGTATCGTTTTATTATGCAAGTTTCATTCCATGCATACCACTCATTGTTTCATCCACGGGAGTGGATCAAAAGACCCATTAATTCCAACATGGGCAAGTAAGACCCACCATTCCAAAGTGGGCCCCACCATTCCAAAGTGGCTAGTTCGGGACACCCGTATGAAACGTTCTTCATACGGGATTGAATCCCCACATTTTGTTAAATGTGGGTTTAAGTGAACACTGACGGGTGTGTCACTGGCTATACCGGTATATGCATTGTGTAGTCCCTCCATTCCATTCACTTCATTCATTCAAATTCATTCAATTGTGTTCGTTCTGTGTTCGCTTCATGTTGATTAACAATGTTGGCTTGTTATTCTTTGTTATATGTACTTGCTGAGTCGTTGGACTCACTCTTGTTGTTATTGTTGTTGTTTTTTTATTTAGGTACCACCTTGAGGTCGGCATGCTTGGGAAAAGGGAAGGAATAAATTAGTAGCACTTGCACACTCATGAAAATAAAGGAAGATAATTAGTTATAGGATGCAAGAACCTTTTAAGAACCATTTGATTATCATTGGATTATAATTGTATTAAGAGTTAGATTATCCTTAATGCCTTTACTCTTTCATATTCTTACATGTTTTAGAATCCTTTTAGTATAACTGTTGAATTTGAACTAGTTACTCGAGCTTTGTCTTCTATAATTATTTCTGTTCATGAAATCACTGAATTGGAAAGATAAACAAGGTAGACTCTGCCAAAATTTTGTATAACTTAAATAGTTAACATTGCTTTACTTCTAGTTTAGTAGCATTCTGGGTCCTTGTTTGGCCGGGGTGTTACAGTTGGTATCAGAGCGGGCTGTAGGTCCGTGGTTAACGAAATATTAATTTTGACACACTAAGCACTGTAGGTGGGAATGGGGTTTGCATTGCATCTACGTTTCCGTAGGATTACATAGTTGAATGTGTGCTTAATGTTTGACTTTGTACATGTTGTGAGATGATCATTTGTGCCTATGATTTGATTATATGATGGTTATGTGTGGGGATAGTTGATGTTGAGAGATAGAGATCGCGGTGTGGCCATTGATATGGCCAGGTTATATCACTATTCGTGGTATTGAAATAGTGAAGGATTATTCCGTGAGCAACTTAGTTTCAAAGGTTAGGAATGAATTCTTTGGAAAAGTTTCTCCCTTCTTGAATTGAATTTGGTCAATTCTTATCCTGTGGTGGTGGACGAATTTATCTTGGGCTCGTGGATTCATTGTAGTTGAGGGTTTTCAATTGGTTTCTACCTGTTCTTTGAATCAATTATTGTTCTTCGAATTATTGAGACACTTTTGCTGCTTGAGAGCATTGTGGATTTGCAAGGTTGGTCCCTCTGTGGAAGTTTTGTCTTGTTGTGAAACTTGTCTCATTTGTTCGCTTGGTATTCTCGTTAATGAAAGTTTTATGTTGCAAATTCTTTATCTTGTGAAAGCTTTGGCTTTATGTGATTCTTTTGGATTATTCTAAGTGTTGAAGTTTAATACCTCTCTTTTCTGAAGGGAGGTGTTAAAACCCTTTTGTGATGCCTTGTTATGGTTAAATCAGAGTTTGTAATCAAATAGATTGGTATGGTATGAGTATCCTTGAAGTGAAACCGATTAAGTTGATGTCGTCTTCTTGTGGTTGTTCATGAACTGTGTTTATGAATAGGGCTATTCCTAATGGAATCAATAGAGTTACTAAGAGGCGTGGAACTTCGATGAACTTGTTGATCAATAGGAGAGACAAAATTAGTAAACTTTTTGGGATAAATTGGATCAACGGGTCTCAATGGATTAATTTAACAGTTTAGGATTGTTAAATTCAGAAGGTGTTGGATTACTGTATTAGTGGATATTAATCTTGGAGTTATCTTTGTGGATACTTAGTGTTCGTATGTAATTGCTAAGTGCAACTGTTGTGTAATGCAGTTTGGTGTTGCGCATCAATAAGAGAGCAATAGATGGGGTTTAAGAGGAAAAAAAGTGTGATCTATATTTACATGATGGTGGGATTGTCAGATGATGTTATGTCTTTGATGAAAGAGTTTTGGTAGAATCATTAAAAGTGTGTATTAGATCTCCTCTAATTTAAAGCGGTTGTCGTAGTGAGGTTGTAATGCTTTGAAATACTCTCAATTTGAGGATGGGATGATATAGTAGCATGGATCTATTTGACGAGATTTTGGAGGACCTTATAATGGAAGGGTAGATGATGACGATTCTTGTTAAGAGTGTATTATTCTTGAGGTTAGTAAGATTATTGCAATCTTATTGGGAAAAAAAATTAAATAAGTTATTGTGTTCTTTTGGAAAGGTTTTTGATGCGTTGGTAGGCTATGATGATTCAGGCTAAGAATATATATAATGATGAGGTTAGTAAAACTGAGTATGAGATGATGCCGGTAGTGTTGATTCTTTTAGAAGTAAAAAAAAGTTTGTTCGTCTTTCGTGATGTCAATTAAATGAAATATTTGGAGATTTGCCTTCATGATTCTTTGGGAGTTTGTGAATTATTGTGGTATCTGAAATTAGTTGCGCAGAGTGACATTTTGGAAGGTTCTATGTGTTCTTAAGTGATTCTTGTGATTTGAGCGAGCTTAAAGGATCGTTTGCTTGAAGGTAGTAAAGTGATATTTCCATTAAAGAAAATTATGTCCTTTATTAAATTGAAGGGTGCAGTAGAGGTATTTGCAGTTGGATTCAAGTTTTGTACCTTGTTGTTTATTGGAGCGTTCTTAACCTCATTGGTTTGCCTCAAAGGAATTCCTCAAGTTTCCCAAAAGCAGTGCTTTATTTATTTATTTATTTTCGGCTGAAGTTTGATATTCTCTTCTTGTGGGACTGGTGCACTCAACTGTGGTCTCATCTTCTATTTCCCAAGATCTTGACTATTTGACTTTTCTTTCCTTGGTCTTGTATCTCCGGTGAGTGGTAAATGTTTTACTATGTGCTAAAAAAATATCTATATCTTCTTCTGAGGAAGGATTAACCAATCCGTGTTGCAAAGCCTTTTAGGTTGATAATGGAAACTCGATAGTGGTAGTCAAGTAGATGATTTCGGTGAGATTGTAGGTGTCAACTGTTTGAGATTCATTGAGTGATAAACTGATTTCTTGGAATAATTCTCGATGAGGATTTGAGGTACATAGACCGTTTGTCCTTGGAGCTAACTGACCTTATGGATTGCAGTTAGTAGAACTTATAGTAGATTGTGGTTCAAGAATGTTTCAATTATTTTGATGGAGCATTAGAATTATCAAAAGTATGAGAATCTTGATCGATCTTATTAGAGTATTGTGATTGGGCACTTTGCAAGGTTTAGTAGGATGATTTTGGTGGTGTAGTTAATGAGATAGTAATTGTGAAGAGGTCTAACCATTATGGGAGTCATTGGGATAGTAGGGATTGTTGAATTATTGCTATGCATGATTTGGCTATAGTAAGTAACCCTCCAAGAGTTAGAATCTTTCTAAAGATAATTGAGTTGAGATTATGTTTTCATGTGATTGTTAATGATTGAGCATGCTTGGTCGTGGTACTGGTAATTTTAGTCACCAAATTCGAGAGTCTTCATATCAATTGTATCGAAATACATATATAGGAGCCCGGGAGATGGAAAAAATTTTGGTTTGGTGTGTTATGCTAGAACTTTGGAGGCTAATGATGTTATGTGGGAATATTGGAACAAGGGGATTCTAAATAGTGTGTTGCTCCTCGATAGTGTCCTTTAGGTGAAGGAACTGAGTGTGTGTGCTGCGAATTTCAAGTTTATTATCCTTAAAGGGTTGTGGTGAAGTGATTGTGGGTGAAAACAATGATGAGGAGCATTGGAAATTATTTATCAAAGTAACCCTGTTGGTAGAGGAGTTGGCTAGAATATGTTATTGTGAGGACAGTAGAGTCCCTCCACAAAGGTGTGGCTCATGCGCTCGGTTTGATCATATTGTTGATGTTGCCAGTTTAAGAGAAATGAGTTAGTGTGGTGTGTGATGATTTGGAATCTTGTGATTCAAGAGAAAGTTTATTCCAAATATATATATATATATATTTCAGGTAGTGAAATACTCTCTTGATTCTTATTTGAGCTGTGTGATGATAGCAAAAGTCTTTTGTGGTTTGAGTTGACTTTATGTTGGCTTGTGTGGTTTTTCCAGTTCAAAAAAAAAAGTTTGGCATTGGAGTGATTCTCCTCTGACTTTTGTGTTGTTATTTGCAAATTACCTACTTGGAACGTGGAGAGGTTCTCCTGTTGAATCCTTGATTCTTAGATTTGATTATTTTTGTGGGAAGCGGGTGAAGTGTGGTTGTGATGAGAATCCTTTATTTTCAGTTGGATTCTGAATGTAAAAGAGATTGTTTACATTGAGCACTTTTGTTCGTCAATGGTTAAAGGAGATGCTCCTTGTTAGGGTAAAGAGATCGTTTGAGAGTTGGAACAAGGGTTTCGGTTGATGTGCAGGTTGTATGGCTTGGTACCAAAGAGAATGATAACTCGAGGTATATTTAATCGCATCTGTAGTTGTGAGGATTTGGAGGGTGGTGTATCGCTAGGACCGCCTTGGGTCCTAGGGTGGGATACACAACGTTATATATGACCCGGTGTCGAGGAGGTACCTGTGAGGTCCGGAGCTATATAATTTACTAAAACCGTTATTACTTGAACAAGATCAGTCCTTTGAGTCCGAGCCAGTGCGAATTCTGGAAAGATCAGGAGAAGCATTGATGAATAAGTTTAAAGTATGTCAAGGTGCTTTGGACGCATTAGACAGAGAGAGAGGCCACTTGGAAGCTAGAGTCTCGCATGCGCGAGCATCATCCAGACCTGTTTGTTTCCGGTATGTGTTATTCTATTGTTTCCAATTCTGCGGTATTATGTTTTAGTAATGTTTTCGACAGTGAGAATTCGAGGTCGAATTCTGTTAAGGGGGGTAGAATGTAACACTCCGTATTTTCTTTTTGATTAGAGAGAATTTATTTGGGAAAGGATCCGGGTAAAAATTATTCTTTTCGGGTTGCGGGGAAAACGGGTTTTGGTTGACGGGCCAGGATGGAGAAGCTTTGGGGGCCCGGCTTGGAAGTGAGGGAGGCACCTTGGGCCTTAGGCCCATGCGCCCCCTAAACCTAACCCCCTTTTGGCCGCACCCCTCCCCCTCCTCCCCCTTTTGGCCGCCACCCCTCCCTCTTCCTCCCCCTTGGCCGAAATTTCCTCCCCCCCTCCTTCCTCTTCCTTGGCCGCCCCCTCTCCTCCCTAGTGCGCCCCTCCCTCCACCCCTTTGGCAGCCTCTCCTCCCCATTGCGCAGCCCCTCCTCTCCCTTGCGCAGCCTTTCCCTCCCTTCCTCCCCGACGAGGCGAGAAGCCTTGGAGAAAGAGGGAAGAAAGAAGAAGAAAGGGAGAAAGGGGAGAAGAGGAGGAGTTCGTAGGGTGTTCTTCGTGTTCTTCGTCGGTTCTTCAAGGGTAATCCCCGCTGTTCGTTTGATTGGGTAATTAGTTTTGTTGTTTATCACTTTGTGGTTAGTGCTGTTTTTAGAGGCAGATTTGCTGTCCAGAACTCTGTTTTGATTCTTAGCAGTAACTTTGCGCAGCAGATTAAAAATGGTTAAAGTCTGAATCAGGAAACCTCCATATTATGAAAATTGTAGCTTATGATCTTATCTTTCACTGGCCGCCAAGAACGCTTAATTCCGTTATGTGAATCAAAAGTTATGCAAGTTTTAATCCTGCTGTCCAGAATTATCTTTCTGTTTAGTGCAATCTGTTTTCGGTGTAGACTTATCTAGTTGGGCGGGCGTTCGGGATGGCGATGTAGAAGGTTTTGGGAAGCGTCCTGTTATGTTGTTCTTATTTAGATTATATATATTGTAGGCGAAAAGGTTTCAGGCTTAGAGGCCCCCGCCATTTCATCCTAACACGTCGTCCTTCGGAAGGCAAGTACCATGTTGATTTGATTCAAAGAAAACATTGTATGCTTGCTGTTTTATTTACCTATGTTCATCTAAGACCCTTGATAACACTTATGTTCATGATGTATTCCTTAGGTGAGTTGTCTATATGTGTAGAGAATGTATCGTTTTATTATGCAAGTTTCATTCCATGCATACCACTCATTGTTTCATCCACGGGAGTGGATCAAAAGACCCATTAATTCCAACATGGGCAAGTAAGACCCACCATTCCAAAGTGGGCCCCACCATTCCAAAGTGGCTAGTTCGGGACACTCGTATGAAACGTTCTTCATACGGGATTGAATCCCCACATTTTGTTAAATGTGGGTTTAAGTGAACACTGACGGGTGTGTCACTGGCTATACCGGTATATGCATTGTGTAGTCCCTCCATTCCATTCACTTCATTCATTCAAATTCATTCAATTGTGTTCGTTCTGTGTTCGCTTCATGTTGATTAACAATGTTGGCTTGTTATTCTTTGTTATATGTACTTGCTGAGTCGTTGGACTCACTCTTGTTGTTATTGTTGTTGTTTTTTTATTTAGGTACCACCTTGAGGTCGGCATGCTTGGGAAAAGGGAAGGAATAAATTAGTAGCACTTGCACACTCATGAAAATAAAGGAAGATAATTAGTTATAGGATGCAAGAACCTTTTAAGAACCATTTGATTATCATTGGATTATAATTGTATTAAGAGTTAGATTATCCTTAATGCCTTTACTCTTTCATATTCTTACATGTTTTAGAATCCTTTTAGTATAACTGTTGAATTTGAACTAGTTACTCGAGCTTTGTCTTCTATAATTATTTCTGTTCATGAAATCACTGAATTGGAAAGATAAACAAGGTAGACTCTGCCAAAATTTTGTATAACTTAAATAGTTAACATTGCTTTACTTCTAGTTTAGTAGCATTCTGGGTCCTTGTTTGGCCGGGGTGTTACAGTCTCATATCAATACACACAATATTCATAACATGGTATCAGAGCTTAGGTTAAAACCCTAACCTCGATCTACTTCCGCTCCGGCCGCCAACGTCGCCACCCCCGGGAGGAATGTGCTCCACTCCCGGGGGGCGGCCACCTCCTTCCGCTTCTCGCCGGCGAGCCCACGCACGAGTCTCCGGCCGTCTCCTTCAGCCAGATCCGATCTGGATGAACCACCCGAGATCCGGCCGCTCGCGGTCGTCGCGGTCACCGTGGTCGCCGTCCCCTTTCGGCCGCCGTCCCGCTTGGATTCAGACTTGCCCGAGGCCGCCGAGGAGCCGCCGAGTCGTCATCCAAGAGAGGCTGCCTGGATCCGGCCGGCGCCACCTCGGATCCAGCTCTCCCCCGCTTGTCCGGTGGCCGTCGCCCGAGGACCGCTCGGATCCGGCTTTCTCCGGGCCTTCTCCGGCCGCTCCCGACCACCGCCCGCCTGCGCTCGCGTGCCACCGTCGTCGCCAGGATTCAGCCGCCTCCGCTCTCCGCCACCGGATCCAGCGACCCTGCACCAGATCCGGCCTCGGCCCGGCCAGATCCGGCCGCCTCCCGATTGGATCTGGCCTCTTCCGACACCACCGGTCCGGATCCGGTCGCCTTCGCCGTCCCCGCCAGATCCGGCCGCCTCCGCGCCGGGACGGCGCCTCGCCCCGCCCGGATCTGGCCGCGCCGTCGTCCGAGCGCCTCCCGGCCGCCGCGCCCGCACCGCCGCCTTCGGACGCCGCCGCCGCCGGACGACGGGCCGCGCCACCTCCTCCTCCTCCCAGCCTCGGCGCCGCCTCCGCTCACGACGCTCCGTCGTCGCCTGGCCCCGGGGAGCCTGCTGCTCCTCTTCCCTCCGAGTGAGGGGGAGACGCGGGCTCCGCGCCCGAGCGTCCGCGCCCGCGCCGTCTCCGCGCGTGCGCCGCGCCGCCTTTTGGCTGCCGCCTCCGCGAGAGAGGGAGGAGATGAGCGAGCGCGAGGGAGGAGAGTGAGGGGAGAAGGGGTGGATCGGAGTCTTCGGGGTTTGAGCGAAAAGAAGAAAAAAATTTCCCATTAAGTATTAGTCGCATTTTAGTCGGTCTTTAGTTATTTTTCGTGAGTCTTCCGTCGCGTCCATCCAAAATCCGTAGTCTCTGATTTTTAGTTCGTTCAAGCCGTGCGAGTCCACAAATTTATTATCAGTCATAGAAGTGTGGGAATTTTATTTTGCATGGCAGCAGCCGCCGCTCTACTCTCTGAGCCGCGTGCAGATCGTAGAAGTCGTTATGATGCCGCCGCTTCTCTAGCCGCCGCCCCGAGCTTTAAAGGCCACTGCGCGTCCTCTGTGCACTGCGCCGCCGCCTCTTGGGCTTCGATCTGCGCCGCCATGCACAGTTTATTCAAAGGCTGCACGCAACGACGACATCATCAAGACTCGGACTTCGGATTTATCTTGTTTTAGTGTTAACCCTTTTTCAAATGCAATGCTATTGCATACGCCTTGTATTTCAGGGGGGGTGTTAAGGAGATAGAGTTGTATTAGGAGATAGAGTTGTATTCTATTCCATATATGCCTTATTTCTATATGACATATCCTTTTGTACTCTCCTATATATATGGCCCTTTGGGTCTCATATCAATACACACAATATTCATAACATGGTATCAGAGCTTAGGTTAAAACCCTAACCTCGATCTACTTCCGCTCCGGCCGCCGCCGTCGCCACCCCCGGGATGAATGTGCTCCACTCCCGGGGGGCGGCCACCTCCTTCCGCTTCTCGCCGGCGAGCCCACGCACGAGTCTCCGGCCGTCTCCTCCAGCCAGATCCGATCTGGATGAACCACCCGAGATCCGGCCGCTCGTGGTCGTCGCGGTCACCGTGGTCGCCGTCCCCTTTCGGCCGCCGTCCCGCTTGGATTCAAACTTGCCCGAGGCCGCCGAGGAGCCGCCGAGTCGTCATCCAAGAGAGGCCGCCTGGATCCGGCCGGCGCCACCTCGGATCCAGCTCTCCCCCGCTTGTCCGGTGGCCGTCGCGCGAGGACCGCTCGGATCCGGCTTTCTCCGGGCCTTCTCCGGCCGCTCCCGACCACCGCCCGCCTGCGCTCGCGTGCCGCCGTCGTCGCCAGGATTCAGCCGCCTCCGCTCTCCGCCGCCGGATCCAGCGACCCCGCACCAGATCCGGCCTCGGCCCGGCCAGATCCGGCCGCCTCCCGATTGGATCTGGCCTCTTCCGACACCACCGGTCCGGATCCGGTCGCCTTCGCCGTCCCCGCCAGATCCGGCCGCCTCCGCGCCGGGACGGCGCCTCGCCCCGCCCGGATCTGGCCGCGCCGTCGCCCGAGCGCCTCCCGGTCGCCGCGCCCGCACCGCCGCCTTCGGACGCCGCCGCCGCCGGACGACGGGCCGCGCCACCTCCTCCTCCTCCCGGCCTCGGCGCCGCCTCCGCTCACGACGCTCCGTCGTCGCCTGGCCCCGGGGAGCCTGCTGCTCCTCTTCCCTCCGAGTGAGGGGGAGACGCGGGCTCCGCGCCCGAGCGTCCGCGCCCGCGCCGTCTCCGCGCCTGCGCCGCGCCGCCTTTTGGCTGCCGCCTCCGCGAGAGAGGGAGGAGATGAGCGAGCGCGAGGGAGGAGAGTGAGGGGAGAAGGGGTGGATCGGAGTCTTCGGGGTTTGAGCGAAAAGAAGAAAAAAATTTCCCATTAAGTATTAGTCGCATTTTAGTCGGTCTTTAGTTATTTTTCGTGAGTCTTCCGTCGCGTCCATCCAAAATCCGTAGTCTCTGATTTTTAGTTCGTTCAAGCCGTGCGAGTCCACAAATTTATTATCAGTCATAGAAGTGTGGGAATTTTATTTTGCATGGCAGCAGCCGCCGCTCTACTCTCTGAGCCGCGTGCAGATCGTAGAAGTCGTTATGATGCCGCCGCTTCTCTAGCCGCCGCCCCGAGCTTTAAAGGCCACTGCGCGTCCTCTGTGCACTGCGTCGCCGCCTCTTGGGCTTCGATCTGCGCCGCCATGCACAGTTTATTCAAAGGCTGCACGCAACGACGACATCATCAAGACTCGGACTTCGGATTTATCTTGTTTTAGTGTTAACCCTTTTTCAAATGCAATGCTATTGCATACGCCTTGTATTTGAGGGGGGGTGTTAAGGAGATAGAGTTGTATTAGGAGATAGAGTTGTATTCTATTCCATATATGCCTTATTTCTATATGACATATCCTTTTGTACTCTCCTATATATATGGCCCTTTGGGTCTCATATCAATACACACAATATTCATAACATGGTATCAGAGCTTAGGTTAAAACCCTAACCTCGATCTACTTCCGCTCCGGCCGCCGCCGTCGCCACCCCCGGGAGGAATGTGCTCCACTCCCGGGGGGCGGCCACCTCCTTCCGCTTCTCGCCGGCGAGCCCACGCACGAGTCTCCGGCCGTCTCCTCCAGCCAGATCCGATCTGGATGAACCACCCGAGATCCGGCCGCTCGCGGTCGTCGCGGTCACCGTGGTCGCCGTCCCCTTTCGGCCGCCGTCCCGCTTGGATTCAGACTTGCCCGAGGCCGCCGAGGAGCCGCCGAGTCGTCATCCAAGAGAGGCCGCCTGGATCCGGCCGGCGCCACCTCGGATCCAGCTCTCCCCCGCTTGTCCGGTGGCCGTCGCCCGAGGACCGCTCGGATCCAGCTTTCTCCGGGCCTTCTCCGGCCGCTCCCGACCACCGCCCGCCTGCGCTCGCGTGCCGCCGTCGTCGCCAGGATTCAGCCGCCTCCGCTCTCCGCCGCCGGATCCAGCGACCCCGCACCAGATCCGGCCTCGGCCCGGCCAGATCCGGCCGCCTCCCGATTGGATCTGGCCTCTTCCGACACCACCGGTCCGGATCCGGTCGCCTTCGCCGTCCCCGCCAGATCCGGCCGCCTCCGCGCCGGGACGGCGCCTCGCCCCGCCCGGATCTGGCCGCGCCGTCGCCCGAGCGCCTCCCGGTCGCCGCGCCCGCACCGCCGCCTTCGGACGCCGCCGCCGCCGGACGACGGGCCGCGCCACCTCCTCCTCCTCCCGGCCTCGGCGCCGCCTCCGCTCACGACGCTCCGTCGTCGCCTGGCCCCGGGGAGCCTGCTGCTCCTCTTCCCTCCGAGTGAGGGGGAGACGCGGGCTCCGCGCCCGAGCGTCCGCGCCCGCGCCGTCTCCGCGCCTGCGCCGCGCCGCCTTTTGGCTGCCGCCTCCGCGAGAGAGGGAGGAGATGAGCGAGCGCGAGGGAGGAGAGTGAGGGGAGAAGGGGTGGATCGGAGTCTTCGGGGTTTGAGCGAAAAGAAGAAAAAAATTTCCCATTAAGTATTAGTCGCATTTTAGTCGGTCTTTAGTTATTTTTCGTGAGTCTTCCGTCGCGTCCATCCAAAATCCGTAGTCTCTGATTTTTAGTTCGTTCAAGCCGTGCGAGTCCACAAATTTATTATCAGTCATAGAAGTGTGGGAATTTTATTTTGCATGGCAGCAGCCGCCGCTCTACTCTCTGAGCCGCGTGCAGATCGTAGAAGTCGTTATGATGCCGCCGCTTCTCTAGCCGCCGCCCCGAGCTTTAAAGGCCACTGCGCGTCCTCTGTGCACTGCGCCGCCGCCTCTTGGGCTTCGATCTGCGCCGCCATGCACAGTTTATTCAAAGGCTGCACGCAACGACGACATCATCAAGACTCGGACTTCGGATTTATCTTGTTTTAGTGTTAACCCTTTTTCAAATGCAATGCTATTGCATACGCCTTGTATTTGAGGGGGGGTGTTAAGGAGATAGAGTTGTATTCTATTCCATATATGCCTTATTTCTATATGACATATCCTTTTGTACTCTCCTATATATATGGCCCTTTGGGTCTCATATCAATACACACAATATTCATAACAGGAACAATGCCCGCGCTTGTGCTTCTAGGATATTGTGTGTTCAATGATGTTAATCATCCAACATCGATTGTGGTATGCTGCTATTTCCAGCCTAAAATATTTTCATGTAGTTCATTTCTTGCAAAATCCTAGTTGTGAATAATGTAACTTAATGAAGTTGGCATGCTGTAAGCTTGTGATATACCATGAAGAGCATTTGACATGGCTTTAACATGGGAATGTCATGAATCATGATGCATGTAAAATTTGATTAAATGGATTGATTGTTGCTTTGATGCTTTCACTTACGGGTGCAAGAGTAAATCTAGAGAGGAAAACAACCTTATTAAGTTGTAGCTTGATGTATGTATGTGACAGGTAAGAGCATGGAACCATGTGCTATTGCAGTTTTGGTTTGAGGAATTGATCATAAATGCAAAGATACATATTTCTGGTGCTTTGCTAAACGATACCATTTTTTTAAGTAATTGATGAATCAATGGTTATATGCACTGTTTTAATGTGGTCACATCCCTTGGTGAGAGCATTTCAATGCTATAGAAATAGCATGTCATTGGTCATTTGAGAAGCAGAGCAAAAGCCAAGTTTGTGTGTGTGCACGCTCCTGCCCAACTCTCTCTCTCTCTCTCTCATGCGCTTGTGTTAGATATAATTTTTCAGTCTTGTCAATGAATTACTGTCATTTTATGAATTAAATGCGGGAGACACAACATAGGGGATTACGTAAAGGAGACATGGTGTTTTAAACAGGTTCTAGCTTCTCTAGAGAGAATAACAACCTTACTCTTGTGTTCTTGTATTCAGTGAGGATTACAATGGGATGTACAACGTTTAGGATGAACAATGGATGACTGAGATTCTGCTTGAGTAATATCTTGCAATCTCCTTGCTTCTGTCCACTTTGTTGTCTGATACCCTCCTTAAATAGTGCTGAAATGGTGGCTGTCGGCACCTGTGAAGAGGCAACTTGTCAGTTCTGGCCATCTGTGTGGAGCAGTTGTTGTCACTTGTCAGCGAGATATTCTCCATGTGCAGTTGTCGAATGGTTACTGTTGGAGACAGAAGAAAAGGATGTGCAGTTATGTTAGTGAGACAAGGGCGCACATTTTCAATATGTACTGCATGTAGTCAGTTGCGGTAGACTTGCTCCCTGGTCCGAGGTTTGGGCCCACGTATCTGATCGTAGACATCTCCGACTGGGGAGTGGTTGATGCCCAAGATGGTCTAAGCACATTCTCTCCGACTAGGGGGTGCATGTGGATGCTATTTCACTAAGTCATGTTTTGACAGCTACTCTAGGCGGCAAGCCATTTATTATGGATTATTCAATCCTCGTCAAGTCTATGTTATACTTGCTGATGAATTGGCAAAAAAAAAAAAAAAAAAATCAATGGCATTGTTTTTGCAGATAGAATGGGCATTGCGAAAACTGAGGGAACTCAGCCTGAAGAACCTTGGGCTGAACCACCTCAGCCTGTGGTGAAAGGACCACCTCCAGGGAATCCAATTGCAGGTTTTCTGAATGCAATTGCAGTTATTGCTTCTGGTGTTCTTGCTGGACTTCTTGGTACCTCTCAACGGGAAAAGAAGGCCTTGCAATCAACGATCTCATCTGTATGCCATCTACCAACCTTAATCAGCATCTCTGAAATTATATTTTACCACTGCTGTATTCTGATTTTCCATCCTAAATTTTGTACGCACGTAAATAAAAGTTGCACTCCATCATATTACCTTGAGATATCACTATGCTGCATACTCAAGAAACAACTAAGTGCTGCAGGCTATCATCTATCGCTTTAATCACAAATTTAGATAGTATCAGGCCACCCTTCATTTGTTTTATCCATTTTTTTCTAGTACTTGGACATATAGGAACTGTGGTGCTAACTTGTCAGACAAGATTTTTAGTTGATCGACTTTCCTGAATTCTTTTGGAATATGGTTTTTCCACATGTATTTGTGGCTATATGTACCATCACCACCATCAAATGTGCCCATTGATGCAAACTTTCAAGATTCAAATCACCACCCCATCTTCTAATCATTGCAGTATCTGTTGCTCGAATCTTGAGGAGTTGAGGCGCTTTGGAGGGCTAGGATGGTATATGTACCCATTTACTGTCTTCTGTTTTAGTACCAAGTTATGCTATTACTGTAAGTTGCCATTTATTCTGTGTGCTTGAATTTGATGTAGCATCTAAAATCTGTGGTATGCATGTCTAGTTCATAAGCTTCATCGTGTTGAGACTCTCTCCAGTTGTTTTGCTCTAGATATGTAGATTGAGAGGAAGAAAACGCAGCAAATCAAACATATGATTATATGTTTACTTTGCTCACTTCCTTTTCTTTACTGTGGACCATAATACCATGCCTCCTACTTCTTTCACATTGATGTTCCCGGATACATATTATCTGCCCCTGTGCAGCTTCAATCTTATATAGCATGATAACAAAATTGTTGGATTAGCCACTATGAACCTTAGGATAGACAATCAGTTGCCTCAGTTGTCACTTGTCAACATGACTTGAATGATTTTGATAAATCAGGATGAACTGCTGCAGACATACCAGAAGGGCCTTCACTGTGTAGAGATTATGTGTCAAAAAATTATCTTGGAATTTGTATCTATGAAAATTGAATTCGTGAAAAATATGATTCTTGACTAACAAATCTAATATTCGATTCACCCAGATGGAGATCAAATTGGCTGAAAATGAGGTAGCTATGTCTTTGCTTAGGGAAAGCTATGAGAAAAGGTTATTGGACGAACAAGCAGAACAGAAGAAACAAGCTAGGATGTTCCAGGAGGAGGAAGCTTCCCTTCGGGATCAGTTGGCTTCAACTAAGAGGACTATAACATATTTAAGTGTGGAAGTTCAAATGGAGAAGGAACTGATTGAGCAGCTTAAACATGAGATACATAGACTTGAGAGTAGCATTGTGCAAGCAGAGGAAGACAAGCATGTGTTTGAATGCAAATTGAGGGAAAAGTTGGAAACACTTGATATTTTGCACGACAATGTAAATCTGCTTAGCCAAGAGGTAAATGACAGGGAGGAAAACATTAGGCAACTCGGCGCGTCGCTCGCTTCCAAGGAAGGAGACTACCAGAGCCTGCACTTGATCTACAATAAAACTAAAGAGAGCCTAGAACATGCAAATTCTAAAATAGAGCAACTGGAGAAGGATGTTCTTGCAGCTAAAGATGATCCAGAATCAACGATATCTTCAATTGATTCATTTAATGAGCAAGTTCAAACATTATACACAGCAAAGAGTGAAGGAGAAGAAAAAATAAGTGAGCTAATGAAACAGTGTTCAGACTTGGAAGCTGCTTCTGAGATGAGGGCATTTCGTGATTCTGAACTATTGTTTGAGAAAGATGGTCAGCTCAATCGGCTTGAAGAAAAGCTTTCTGCTGCATTAAGTGACTCTAGTAAAGACAGAACTACGATTGCTGAGTTGAACAATGAATTGGACACCAACAGAACAATGCTAGATAATGAAGTTGAGGCCCAGAAAAGTTTATCAGATATTGTTCAGTCCACTGAAGAGGCACTAAGAGATTCCATAAATGATGTGTTCAAACTCTCCGAAGAGCTTAACGAAGTAAAGAGATCAAATCAGGACTTGATAACCCAGATTTAAAAATTCTCAGATGAGTCCAATGAAGTGAAACAGTCTCTGACTAACAGAATAGCAGAGACGGAATCAGTTTCTAAAACTCTTTCAGATGAACTGGCCTCAGTCAAGGAGTTACTTCAAAAGACACAAGAAGATCTTGAAGACTTCAAAAGACACAAGAAGATCTTGAAGTCACCTCAAATCAATTAGTCTCTACTACGGAAGCACATGATGAACTTAATAAGGAATTGCTGGATGCATATAAGAAGTTAAAGAGTCCACAACAAATGAGCTTGTTAGAGAACGTAAAATTAATGCTACTCTAAATAGGGAGCTTGAGTCATTGGTGAAACAATCGCTGGTAGATTCTGAAGCACGAAGAGCTCTTCAAGTAGACTTGGATGAGGCCACTAATTCACTACATGAGGTGACTGAGTACACTGTTTCTGTCTGAGAAGCAGGATAGCACTAATTCTAGGATTTCCGCTATCAAAGAAGAGAAAGAGATGCTTTCAGAGGCTCTTGTGGAACAAAAGAAAAGTACAGTTGAAGCTCAGCAAAATATGGCGGATGCTCAGAATCTTAAACAAAGGCTTGGGGCGGAGAGAGAGAATTTTGACATGAGGTCTAGAAAGCTTGAAGAGGAATTGGCCACAGCAAAAGGTGAGATATTGCGTCTGAGGAAGCAGATTAGTTCAAGTGCGTCTCAGAATACAAAAGTTCTTCGGGAAACAAGTGCAACACCAAATACCAGTCAACCTTTGGAACAACGTGTGAATGATCGTGTTCAAAATACCAACAGCATTGATGCTGGAGCTCCTCATTATTCTAAAAGGACTTTAGGGGAAGAAAAGAGAGACCAGCTACATGAGCATTATCAAAACGCTGTAATCACCATTCTTTCATTTCCTCGAATTAGTCACCTTATTAGAACATTTTTGAGACTTCCAACTTTCGAAAGGTAGCATCAAGAAACTTCCCTACACTCAATTTTCTCAAAAAAAAATCTTTTATTGTAGCTCTAAAATACCCTTGCTGTAGTTCCATATGGTGAGTTTTGAGAAAATTGAGTGTGAATGTTACTCTGTGTACAAGTGTGTTCTTGAGCTCTCAAAATGTGTTCTGACACTGTCCTGACTCCTGAACGGTTCATGAATCATAATAGGACGCATGCTATCTTTTTATCTGAACACTTCAATTCATTCCTGCAATCTGTTTATTTAGCATTACGTAGTAATGCAGCTATTGTGTTGTCTGCATCATATGCCACATTTTATTGGATCGAACCTACATTCTAGTGCGATTTATGAAATGCTGGGAGTGTGTGTTCATGCCTCAACAGTTGCTGCTGGACATTTGTGAGCATAATAACGAGTCATTTCACCTCCCAAAACATCTCGTCTTGTGAAAAGTTGGTGCTCGTGCTGCCTATTTACGTAAACCATGTTGATTGTTCTCATGCTGGGTATTGGCATACTGTTATTTCTGTTTTATTGCATGCTTTGTTGTTTTATATCCATCTGTATCTCGCCGTTTCTGGTCTTAAAAGGTCAGAATAGTAAGAATCTCTTGTCCACGATCTAAAGATTCATTTGTTTCTAGATTGTGAATTTATTGTTGCTTTTCCCGTATAATGCGTTGCTGCTAATGTGCTGTTTGCTGCACCGGACTAGTTTGAATCAACCAAATCATTCTTCTAACAATTTGGCCGCCCCCCCTGTGTGTGTGTGTGTGTAATGTATGCACGTACAGAAACAATGCAATATTGATGTGCTTGTAGTCATTTGGTTTCTATCAGGAAACAAGGTGTCCCAAAGCGCCGGCAGGGATTTAGGGCTTATTTGATATGGCTGCGATTTATAGCTTTGGTCTAAAATTTTTGAATTTTAACTGTTTACAACAGAGATTACAAAGAGAGAGATACTCGCAAACGATTATTAACTTGTAGCCGTTTGTGATAGTTGACTATCATAGACGGTTTGTAGTATAAACCGTTTATGACATATGGTTCGTAATAGAAACTGTCTGTGATATATGGTTTATCACAGACGATTTCAACTACAAATCATCTGTGATATATTAACATCACAGACGGTTTCTACTATAAACCGTTTGTGATAAACCATATATCATAAACGGTTTATACTACAAACCGTCTGTGATAGTCAACTATCACAGATGGTTACGAGTTAATAACCGTTTGTGATATTCTTTTCTGTTTCTTAATCTATTTCTGTTTGTTGGCTAGCCTCAGGAAATGCTAGCTATACCATCAGAAATAAGAATATCCATTTCACAAATCAATTAACAGATATAAAATACAAATACACACATGAAGAATTAAACTTAATCTTATCCCAGTAAAATTCATTTTACATTGTGGAATTCCCCATTTTCTTTTATGACTTTAGATATCAAGAAGTACACACACTATTCTCGAATATATTTGAGGTCAGCTTATTCCAACGGAGTTGTAGTGATGGACGGAACCTGTCGGTATGAAAATCAATGTCGTGCCTACATATATAAATGGATAAGTATGAAGTAATTATTACAAGATTGACAAACCTCAGGATTGTTCTTCGCGGAACCGACGAGTAGTTGCATGTTGTGACAAACATAGAATCCACAGGTGTTGTTGCCCAGCGGCTACTAGTAACACTGCAAAAATAGAATTTATTAGTTTAAGAGGCATTACTACGAAGTATAGTATAGGATTAATGTGTACTAGTCAATACCGAAAAATCTAAAATGTGTTGCAGGGCATCGATCTCTCCTTTGGATTTTTGTACCTTTGCAACGTACGTGGTGAACGACCTACATGATTCTAAAAAGTTAACCTTAGTCATTGGGAAGGAAGGAAAGACTACACAAAATGGAGAAAATATGTTTACCTGTCGATTACTTGTTGGACAATTGTATAGTCGGTTTTGTTCTCCTTTAGGGAATCAAGGTATATTACCCTATTCTATTTTGGTATAATTATAATTAGAATCTAGTGGAACCTACACAGGTATGTCATGGTCATTAAATCTAAGTTCGTGTTGCTTATAAAGTATAAATTAACAAGCATAGCAATTATTGTAGCACTTACATCTGGTTGTAGCGCATAAATATGAATTCCTTGTCGCGGTGACCCTCCAATGCCTTCGTAATATAATTCTCGATGAAGAATGCATCCTCCTTGATGATATCCATGGCGACCAAGCGTGGGTCGAGGAAACCAACTAATGATTTCGTTAATCTGGCTTCACTCACCATGTATATATATAGACACACAAAAGTAATGAGTTATATATGACATTTATCAGCATTACATAAACGTAGACTATGATTGTACACACTTACAGTGTCCAACATCGAATGAGTGAGGCGTCGAGGGTGTTGATTGTGAAGAGAAAGAATAAGTCCTCAAAGGTCATCGTGAAGATACAATCATGAATATTGTGCTACAGATGATGCGGCATGAACTTGATGTTGATACCCGAATGCAGTTGTTCCTCTGACTTGTTGGCATGTTCCATATAAAACATATGCAATCTCTGGTAAGATAGTCCTAGAATTAGAAGGCACTCTTTTGGGACGACCAATGGCTCACCTAGCATGAATTTTTGGGCCAACGGCAAGTAGGGGATCTTATCATCCGTCTTCTTCGGTTTGCCCTTGTCACCTCGGCTGTAGGCCAAATTCATGGTAGTCGACAGGGCACGAGATGTAGATGCACCGCGCCCTTGCTGTGTCTGTGCACGTAGCGTTGGTGTGGATCGTGCCTGTGGAATTGACACTAGTGCAGATAGCTCCTGTGGATTCGGCACCAGTGTAGATAGCTCGAGTGGACTTGACACCAGTGCAGATAGCTCTCGTAGACTTGGCATAGGTATAGGAGCCTTTAGGCAGATGTCGCTCTAGGGCCAGTAGATGAATGTTCCAATGGCTTGTCCTAAATTCATGACCTCGTCGTTGGGGGACATTTGTAGCGGGACGACCTCGAAATTGGCATGAACACCGTCCACATTCACTTTTGTAAAACCTGGCACTAGAGATACACCGTATACCAAGGCTCCAGGCCCGGATGGATATGCTTGGCCCATAGGGCAACGCAAGTATATCTTACTTGAAGCTTGCATTTCGTAGTCACCTGCATAATGATATAAAATTAGCTACTCCAACATGCCTATTAATAGATCAAATATTCCAAAGATAATAATTATTACCAGTATGTCATCGACAGGAAATCGATGGTCGCTTTCCGAGGTAGGGTTGGAGGTGCAGCTACTCCGACGGTTGTGGGGCTGCCTAGCACAGAAGCAGCGGGGGCTTTCTGCTGATTTTCCCTATACCTTTGCATCTCATCTGTGACCAACGTTTGCATCTCATCTATGATTTTTGCCGTAATGTCCTCTTGTAGCTATGCCTCGCGCTCGGCTTTGGCTCTCTTTCTACTCTAGTAAGCTTCGGAGTCCTCTGGGAAGCCATGTTTGCAAGAAACATAAAGATCAAGGCCTCTCATGCAACCTGGGTGCTCCTTGTTTCCTAGGGCAGCGGAGAGTAAATCTCTTTCTCTCTAACTGCCTCGAATAAGCTTTGGGAAAATTCTACACTCAGCGCTTCCAAGCAGTGGGACACTTCCTTGTTTGCAAGGTTTCGAAAGAAGATGGCCTCCAATGATATGGTAGATGACCTCGCTCTTATCTAGTTTCGGGCGCGCTCATTAGTGATCCCGGCAAATGGAGGGATGGTCTCTCGCAAGGTTGCCTGCTCGTCCTCCTGTCTCCATTGCGGGATATTACCCATGTACCCAGCGGTGTCGAGTTTGTGGGGTTGCGTGTTTTTCGCCTAGAGGGCCCTGTGCGCCACACTTTCACTCCTAAAATTATTTATCATCTTCATCACCACAAACTCTTGTCATTGCGGTTCCAGGAATGGATACTTGTCGAAGGGCATCAGATCCTTCTCCATGTATTGCCTGACAAGTAGGCTCTTAAAGTTCTTCCACGCTTTGTACACCGCTAGCAACGCATGTCATCGCACAGAGAACTGGTGTTCTTCCAGGATCTTGAATGATCAAAAAACTTCCATCAGCAGCTAACTTTTCTAAACTTCAATCACTTTCTTCCACAAACAAACATGATCTCAATTTGTTCCTGTGCAACTATTCTAACTATTCTCCAAAATACGGACATTGCTCGGTGAGGATTGAGAGGGGTCCCAGACACGACATCTATGATGGTAAACTGGCCCTCAGGACTTTTGGATAGATCTATTCCTTTTTGGAATTTTCCAGAGGATGGTGCATCACACACATTCGGTGACGATGTCGAAGAATGAGTAAACGACATCTTCAAAAGATAATAGAAGTGAGCAATTCTTGAGCCAATTCTTGGTGAATTTAGAATACGATCACGTATTTATGTGACAATTTCTCTAATCAGTCAGGCTTTGAACTCCAGACAACCTTACCGAATATCTGAAGACAAGCAACAGTGTTATTTTGTCAAAACTATTTATTTCAAGTAAATCGCATTCTTATCGATAATATATTCATGCTCTGTAATCTCTGAAATTCATAATATATGCTGCCTTTGTTAGCTAATTAGGCTTATTTTGTCGTTTAAATGCTAGTGGAATTATGCTTTAAACTGAGCAATGTATAGAGATCAAACTATTATCTCTCAACATGAACAATGTAATCAAGCCAAAGGATAATACACTAAACTAAGCACAAGCATGAGCATTTGTAATTAACATAACACACAGAATACTCAATCTGATAAGTTATCCTCATCAAGTAATGATAAATCAATACTAGCAGAACACTCTCTCATAAGTCACAGTGATCTCAATTTGATAAGTTATCCTCATCGAATATTCACAAAACCCACATTCTATTATGCAAAGTTTCCCAGTGCTAGACCTTACGAGGGATGCTGGAGTCAGGGGAGGCGGTGATGGGCTCAGGAGGAGGAGGGTGACGTCCTCAGGGTAGGAATGCCGCTAGAGTCAGGGGAGATGGTGATGGGCTTGGGAGGAGGGTGACAGGCTCAGGGGAGGAAGGCCACCGGAGTTAGGGGAGGCGGCAACGACATTGGGGGAGGCGGCGACGGGCTCAGGAGGAGGAGGGCAACGGGCTCAGGGCGAGGCGGTGGCGTTAGTGGGCAGTACAGTGGGGACAAACCCTAGTGCGCAATATATATAGGAGAATAATTGCAAATGGTTTTATTTAAGAACCGTCTGTGATATTTATCATCATAGACAGTTTTATCACAGATGGTTCTTATTTAAAACCGTCTGTAATAACAAAACATCACAGACGGTTTCATGCACCTTGGTGCCTAGGCACCCATATCAATACCCGTTGATTTGCTTTGAGATTCGCAACGTTTGATGTGGGTATCTTCATATACCCATAAAAAAGTATATTTGAGATGTCAAACTCCGAAAAAATATTAAATTCAACTTCAGTTTAATTAGTTTGAACTATTTTTATGGTATATACTCACTGTAGTCGCATTGAACTCAAAAGTAGTTCAAACTAGTTTGAACTGAGTTCAAAACTTACTTACCATAAATATATCAAGGGTATAAAACATTTTCATACCCAAACTCAAAAAAATTATCAATCATACATGTGTATCGAACGGTTCTTGATGTGGGTGCCTAGGCACCCAGGTGCCTCATGTAATTTTCCTATATATATATATATATATATATATATATATATATATTACAGATGGTTTTACTTTAAAACTGTCTATGATGTTCCCTACTGATATACCACACATTCTCATATACATATATAAATGTAAATACAGAACATATGTCACATAAACATTTCATTCACCAGTCCACTTGCTTATTTCCTTTAAAAAATTAGCCCTTCATGATGATTGATGCGTATGTAGCTACTTTCAGCATGCTCTTCCTCTACCCTTATGTTGTTTCTGAAAGGAGGCAACTCATCAAATTGATTGTATTCTTATTTGCCTGGCCGGTTACATAGAAAACTCAAACAATCTGGTTAGTGAGTACGAATGGTTCATCTTTGTATCCGACATATTTGAGGCCAATGGTAGTGACACCATACTTGTCGACCTTTTCCTATGGGAGATGGACCCAACAGCGCTGAAATAAAGGGGATCTTGAGAAGCACATAGTCGAGCCCCCAAATCTCCTCTATGAACCCATATTAGGAGTTCCTCAACCTATCGGTACTAAACGCATCTATGAGGATACCAATGTTCTGGTTAGTACTCTTTACATCCTGAGCCAGTGTATAGATTGTGTACCCATTTATGTCATATTTTTGCAATGTTACAACTGTAAATATTGGCCCTTTGGCCAATCATGTCAGCATATCACTTGACGAGCTCCTAGCGAGTCGCTCCTTTAACCATTGGTTGAACCGACTGTTGTGTTGTCTCGTGATCCAAATATTTGGCTGCTCTGGATTCTGTTGCCGAAGCATGCCCTTGTGCTAGTCGATATATGGGGATACTTCAGTTATGTGTTATAAGACCGTGAAATGGGTTTAAGCATACGCATCTATATATGGAGTGATTACTTTTCTTTCGATGGTCTCGAAACCTTTGAGCCTCCCCTCATAGCGAGATAGAGGAACACCTATCAGTTTGACCTGAGCTATATAATCGATACAGAACTTAATGACTTCTTTGGTTGCATAACCTTCGACGATGCTGCCCTCCGACCGAGATCGATTCCGCATATAGGACTTGAGAATTCCCATAAACATCTCGAACATGTACATGCTATGTAGGAATACGGGCCCACATATTTTTATCTCCCACACAATGTGAATATTGAGATGGACCATGATATTGAAAACAATGGAGGAAATACATCTCAAGAAGTCAAGATGATATAGAGTTTGTCACCACCTCATCCTGTAGTGCATCTAGTCCTTCGAGATTGATGACCTTCTGAGAATTGTGTTAAAGAAATAACACAGCCTCGTGATTGTCTCTCATACCTTTATTGGCAAAATACTTCTAATTGCAATATGGAGCATCTGTGTCATCAGCATATAACAATCATGAGACTTTATGCCAATTAACTTCAAATCTTTCATCGAAACAAGTTTCTTCATATTAGCAGAGTAATCAGACGGAACTTTCACACTATGCAAGCACTTGCACAGTTCAGTTCTCTTGGCCTTGGGTAGAGTGTAACAAGTAGGGGGAAGGTAAGTTCATCCTTTATCAGTCTTTGTCAGTGCTAACTCAGGCCTGATGTCCATATCAACCAAGTCAAGCCGTGCATTGACACCATCCTTTGTTTGTCAGAAATATTCAGTAAGAGACCAATAAAACTATCACATACATTCTTCTCTACGTGCATGATGTCGACGTAGTGGCGAACTTCTAGGTTCTCCCAATAAGGTAAATCCTAAAATATTGATATCTTCTTCCAGATGTTCTTCTCACGGGTCATCGATTTATGTCCCTTTCTGATCACAATATTTAAATCCTTAACAATATCATAGATCTCTTTTCTGGTTAAATGCCTTGGAGCTGAACTATCCTCATTCTCTTTGTCGAATTGATTCTTCATCCTGTAGTATGGGTGAGGTCTCCGAAGGAACCTACAGTGATGCATGTACATGGTTTTGTGTGAGTGCTTCAGCCACACACTCTCGGTATCATCTGAGCAGTGAGTATAGGTTTTGGCCTCTTTTGTACTTTGGCTTGAAAGGTTAACAAGGGCAGGAAAATTATTTATGGTGCAGAATTACAAAGAGCACAAAGTGAAGCTCTCTCATTTGTACGCATCTCATACATGTACTCATTCGATCCACAGTATTTTTAGATCTTCCACCAATGGTGTTAGGTACACAATAATATCGTTTGCAGGTTACTTGGGCTCTTGGATAAGTATCAATAGCAAAATATACTTCCGCTTCATACACAACCAAGGAGGAAGGTTGTAGATCTAGAGAGTCACAGTCCAAGTGCTATGTCAGCTGCTCATGTTACTGAAAAGATTCATTCCATCTGTACTCAATCCGAACCTTATATTCCTTGGTTCTGCACCGGAGTCCGCAAATCTCCTATCGATGTTTCTTCACTGGATGAAATCAGTAAGGTGTCTTAGCATTCCATCCTTCTTATGCTCTTCCAAGCACCATCGCAGCAATTTTGCCTTTTTTTGGTTCACAAAAAACCACTTCAAATGGGGATTAAAGAAAGATACCATGCTACCTTAGCAAGAGGTCATCTCTTCACCTCTATTTCCTCGCCATCATCTGATCGATTCTTATACTTGTATCAGAATTTGTTGCACACTGGACATACATACATATTTGCAGACTCTTTACGATAGAGATACAACCGTTTGGACATGTATGTATTCTTTGTATTTCCATTCCCAATGGAAAAAGAATCTTCTTGGCTTTGTAGGTGATTTTGGGCAACTTGTTTCCCTTCGAAAGCATGACCGTTAAAAGACCTAACAATACCGTTAAACTCTTATCGGACCAACCGTTGCTTGCCTTTAATTTCAGCAGTTCAAGTACAGCTGACAACCTTATGTACTTTGACTTGAAGCACATGAACAAAGGTTTCTTTGAATCCTCCATCAAGCCTCGGAATTTAACATACTTTCTCTCATCACAGTTCACTGCTGCATCGTGAAGCATCTGATCTAGATTGTCATCATTCAGCCTATCTAAATCAGAACCATAATCAACATGAACATCCGGCGGTATATCATTGACTTCATCGGAAATATTATTATTACTACCTTCCTATGTAATATGCTCTTCAGCATGACTGGTTCAACATATATACCCCTTTTTGAAACCCCTTCGAATCAAGTGCACTTTAATATGCACTCAGCTCTTAAATATCTTTAGGTTCTCGCAGTCAATGCATTTACAATATATATATTCCACCCCCTTATTCAATATATCCTCCTCGATAGCTCTTGTAAAAGCAGAAACACCATTAATGTACTACTCACACAGTTTCCAATGTACATGCAGCTTTGGTCCTGCGTTACGCATATAACAATTTAGTATAACATATTCAATAAATTAATTACTATACCACATATGTACGATCTAAAGTAAGTAGCTATATGTAGCAATAATAATTAATTAAATTGAATTAAGTAGAAATAGACTATGAATGACTAAACCCTAAACCATGCTAGATGTAAAATAATCTTCTCTACATCAAGCTAGCTAGATCAACCATCTTTAATTCTCATTTCACCAAAAGCTATAAATGTAAATTATAATGCAATTAGGAACAAATTACTAACCATAGGTAGTCAAAAACTTAGTGGATCTACAATTACTCTTGCCAAATAATATCTTTTCACCAAATCGCCTCAAAGCCCTACCTCCAGCTCAAAGCAGTAGTGTAGATCTGGAATTTAAGACAGAGGGTCGATGGGTCTACGCGCAATTAATATAATGGAATTATCACAGACGGTTTTTATATAAACTATATGTGATAACTTAATTATCACAGACAGTTTATAATATAAACCGTTTGTGAAGTATCACAGATGGTTCAAATAAAACCGTACGTGATATTTGAACATATCACATATGGTTCTTCGTAATAATCGTCTGTGATAATTTACAAACGGTTTTAACCATGAACCGTTTATGATATTCCTCTTCACAGACGGTTTTTAGGGCTTGCAGCAATATAGACAGTCTCTAAACTAAAATCGTCTATGATTGTGTTTAAAATAGACGGTTTTGGGGAATTGTCTGTGATGTGGCATCAAATATACAGATTTTTATAGTAGTGAGAGTAGCTGGCATTTGGGAGTACTTTTGCAAGGTTGGTTAGGTTAGATCAGATTCCTTCCTTAGCCTCCTATTCTTGCATACTTTACCTGTCATAATTTGTCTTTCAAGTCCATGTATAATGGCTGATGCATGCACTCAGCCTCTTTGGGTGTTCTTAATCTTAGTAGATAATGAGTAGGTGTCACTACTATAAAAAGCCTAATATTAGATGCCACATCAGGGACGGTTCCCCAAAACCATCTATGAAGATATAATATCATAGACGGTTCTTGTTAAGAACCATATGTGAATTCTCACAGATGGTTCAGATTTAAAACCGTCTGTGATGTCAATTATCACAGACGGCTTTTAAATAGAATCGCCTATGTTTTGTCCTTTGTCATATGGACTACAGAAGCTACTGATCGATCAACTGAAACAGATAAGTGTGACCAGTTACTTTTACAAAAGATAAATTCAAGTCAAATTTATTACAAAAGTTCAAAAAAAGAGCTTCTCGGATCTTGGCCTTCTAGGCTTCATATGCTTCCTCTTCTACTTTTGGAGTTGGAGGATCAGCAGTTGAGTTCTTGAATGCCGTGAAGATTGTCCTTGCCCTCTCCACTTCCACATCTAGCCTGGGCAAATCATTAGCATGGCCCATAATCTCAAAGAGGATGCTATTATAAGCTTCCTCAGAATCAGCCGCTTCTGCTTAATCAGTAAGGTTATCCATGTGTCTCTCCACTACTGCAAGAGCTTCTTCCGCTTTGCACACATTGAAGAGAAGAACACGGTTGAGGACAGTTTCCCTTTCCTAAGCGGCAAGGAGACACCTCTGTTGATGGCGGATGATGAGGTCTAGCTGATGGATAGAAGCGACTCGAGGAAGGAGATGTAATATCCTGAAAATTTGAGTCTTGAAAAATGTGTAACCTTTGAAATATTTTGGAATGCATCTTCTTGACATTTGGATTTTTAATGGATTTTTCTTAGATTTTGGTTGAGGTTCCAAAAAAGAAGAAAATTATGAAAATAGAACTATGAAAGAAAGGTGAAATTAATAGAGTAAAACTTAAAATCAAATATGAATATGAAAAGATGATGCAAAAATTAGGGTAGGAGGATTCACCTAGAATCAGCTAAC
Source organism: Dendrocalamus latiflorus (assembly GCA_017311315.1). NCBI lineage: Eukaryota > Viridiplantae > Streptophyta > Magnoliopsida > Poales > Poaceae > Dendrocalamus > Dendrocalamus latiflorus. The sequence continues at coordinate 20,867,225 of CM029619.1, read as the reverse complement.
AAAAACTCGGAAAGGTGGAAATATGCAAAGTATGGAAATGAGGTAAATAAAAATAGCAAAAGAGGGTTTAATAAACCTGGAAATGTGCATTGGGCCTAACTCAAAAAAAGGGAGAAGAGAAAAAAATAAAAAAAGGAAAGAAAAGGGAGAAAAGAAAAGAAGCCTCTTCGGCCAGGTCCGAGCCAGCCATTGGGCCGGTCCATTTCTCTCCCTCGCTAGTACTCGGCCACGGCCGAAGCTCCTCCTCGCCAGGCTGCCGTGGCTACCCGCCTCCCCACCGCGCTCCGCTCGGACCATTGGTCACCGGCATGACTCCACACTCGTATTGCTGCAGTCAGCCGCAGCTCTGCCCCCGCGTCACCATAGGCGAGCCGTCACATCCCAGCCACGCCTTTTGACTGTTGCCTGGCCGAAGGATGACACGACACAGCTCTTACCTGTCCTGCCACCCCATCATGTCGCCCCGACCACCGCACTAGATCCAAACCCCGTCAGCCACAGTGGACGCCTCTGCTGCTGTGACAAACTCCTTGACCATCGCGACTCGTCCCACCACCCTGTTGCTTCTCTATTCCCTTTGAGCGTGCTGCCCTCATTAGCCACAGTGCGCATGCGCTTGCTCCCGTTGCATCCCCACCTCGGCTCACACGCTCCCAACATCTCCCCTGTTTTGGTGTCAGCGCGCGTCTGCACCCATGCACCGGCTGTCTCGTCGCCCATGCCCTATAGCCACATCGACGCCACACCTCCGCCATGACCGGCCAACCACCCCCACGTTGCCAGCCCATTCCGCCGCCTATAAAGCCTAGCTCATCCCCGCGGTAGTATCGCCATCCTCCACTCTTCCTCTCTTCCTCCCACCCCAAGGAATCGACCGCCCCTTGCCTCTAGCTCGCCATCGACTTCATCTTCTTCCACGCTGGCCAAAAGGAGTAACCGCTGATTAGAGCTACGTCGAGCCAATTCCGTCTGACCGGAGCCTCCTTGGAGCACCACAACACCATCCCCACCGTCGGCCGAATCTGTCACTGCCTGTACCTCACCGGCACCACGCACCGCCTTTGCTCATTGCTGTCTCACGCCGTTGGGTCACCACCGCCACTCCCAAGCTGTGCCAACCCCCAAGGTAGCCTCCCGATCCCGCCTAGATGCTTCCCTAATGATTAATCAGACTCTAGTGCCGTGCGCCACCGTATCCACTCCTCCCCTGTTCCGCCACCGCCAAGGGAGCCGCCAGTCGTCGCCTTGGCCAAATTGGCTGGCGAGGCTCTGTCTATGGGCAGGGGCGGGCGTGAGCAACCTATTTTGTGGATGCTCACGTCTAGCCACCGCCTCTGCCGCCGCCGGCGAGCTCCTCCCTTGCCGGCGAAGTGGAGGGCGGTACTGTTCACAAAACTAATTAAGCCGATGATTACCTAGAGGCTAATGAAGTTTATTAATCCTAAAATGCTCACTGACATGTGGGCCATACAATTTAATCCAAAACAGTAACCGGTCCCACATGTCATAGAGTCAGGAAAGAAAAGATAAAAGAAAAATTAAAATTTTCGAGGGCCCCACCTGTCAGTCCCTCTTTCTCTCTCTTTTTATTTTCTCGAATTTATTTAAACAAAGAACTTCAAATGGGCGTAACTTATTCATCTTAACTCCAATTGAGTGAAACAAATTTCTAAATTCAATATCTGTCCAATGGAACCGAAACCATAATTTTTTAATCTCATTTTAATTTTTGTGAGGATTTATTTGGTTTACTGATTTTTATTCAAATTTCTGGGGCAATGTAAAATAGCGTACGAGGCACAAGAGGAAGAGGCAGAGGCTGAAGCAACTTATGACAACCAAGACCAAACCAATTGTGACCAAGGTGAGTCAATACTTTGGTCATGTTGAACCTACATTTTCTACAAATTATTTCCATTTTAAACTATCAATCTGCATGCTATTATTTCATGTGCAAATATATGTTTGTTTTAATATTCTAGTTATGTACCCATTATTGAACTTGTTAGCATTACACTCTGTTGGAACATTTGAGTATCTGAGCCTTGTCACCCTAGGAAAATTATAATGGTAACCTTTCAAAATTAGGTTTACAGTTATTCACCATGCTTAGTATTGCTTAGATACTCGGGAACACCAAAATGCCCCAAGCATCACTTTTAATCATGAGAACTGATTTGGGAAGTTATGGACAAAAATGGCTGGTATATTTTGACATGGATATTTTATTCTCCCAAAAACCCCAACTTGCTTAACTATCTGGGCGGATGGTTCATGGGTGTAGTGCAGTAGTGCACGAGAGTGTGGTTAGTGGTAGAACAGCCCAGATAACCCTAAGGACTGAATCTTGTGATGACCTCCCAGTGTATAACAGTACAACCACAAGCTAGCAAATTGTAGGCAGGGCTAACTAATTTGCAACAACTCAGTATGCGTTGTGCCGATGTGACCATAGGCGGGCAGAGGATGACCACATGCTCTGACGTGATGGCGCAAGAGGGGCCTTTTAGTAGGGTGGTTGTACCCCCAAGGAAGTGAAACCTTAGTGGACATGGCTCTACTGGGAAGATGCATTGTAACAGGCTTGTTATGATTACTCAGTCGTATGCCTAAGGAAGCGTGTAATGGTCAACACTGTGAGATAATCATATCTTGTGGGTAAAGTGTACAACCTCTGCAGAGTTGAGAACTATTTGAATAGCCGTGTCCACGGTCATGGGCGGACATAGAAACTTAACTAGATATAGTTCTATTTCAAAAATTTTGTGAGTGGAATTGGAAAAGTGGTGGGCAGTGAAAAGCCTTGATTTGTGTTGCCCTAGGTATCATCCCAGTGATAAGGTAAGCGGTTATAACGCTGAAAGGATAGCATATGGTGCAGAAACCATGTAACGGTGGATGGAATCTGGATGCTATTATTTTTGCATTCTTTCATACATTTATAAAATCTGTTTTAGTTAAAACTGCTAGGTCTTAGAAAACTTCTATATATCGTATTTTAAATGCAATTTATGGCAAATAAAATAATTGAGCCATCCCTTGATAGGCCATTCATGTTATCTATTACATCCTATGTATTGGCTCGCAGAGCACAGTGGATTTGTGCTCACCCTCGCATTATCAAAACCAAAAACAGGAAACCAGGACCACTACGCTTACGAGGATGCTCCTGCCGTAGATGGAGGAGCCAACAAATAAAATTAGGACGACTTTCGCAAGTTCGAGTCCTAGACAAGTAGACTTGATGGAGATGGTGTGCACATATATTATCTAGGCCTAGATAATACATGTTTCACGCATTTACCCCTCAGTTGCTTGCCTGTGGATGTTGGTCCTACTTTTGTTTATGTTTTCCACTGCTGTCTTTTATGTTGTAAGTATTTGGCCTGATCAGCCTTTTTGTAAACTGTCACCCGACATGATGTATTTCAACTATGATATGCAATATTATGGTTCGGTATATTTCATGCGATGTATGAGTTGATGCTGCAATGTACCTGTGAGCACTATCTACTGATCCAGGGAATAGTGCAGCAAATCACAGAGGATTCTGGATTGAAAAAATCCGGGTTTGACAGGAGAGCAGGGCGTGAGCGAAGGAGCTGCTCCAGACGTAAGTTGTTGGTTGCCTGTGTAAGGTTGCGACCGAACTACTCATGATGGATAGATGAGAGGAAGGAGATCAAAAGAATACTAGATGCCATTATTGATAAATTTGGTGAAGAAGATGAGGGAGAGGACAGTTTGGAAGAGATTGAGTTTGTGGTATCAAGGAATTGTACAACGTGCTGCACATAAAGCCAATAGTATGTAAGTTTAAGGGCCGCTTACATAAGAATATTAATAGGCGAGAGTTGGGTGTGTATTTTTAAGCGTTATCACAGATGGTTCGTATTCTAAACCATCTTTGATTGCATTATCACAGACGGTTCGCACAAAAAATCATCTCTGATATGTGCATTATCACAGACGGTTTGTATAACAAATTGTCTCTGATAATGCCACAACACCGATTCGTGGCATCTCCCCTAGGATTCTGATCTCACCCATCCATTCTCTCTGCATCAAATAGTAGGCACCAGTTCCTCCCACCCCCACCCCTTATTAATTACCCCCTCTCCCTTTTCCCTAATTCACTCCAAGATGTGTGAGTTCTACCGGCTACTCCTAGTTCATCCACTCCAAGCTTGTTCCTTGACGACGCCAACTACAGCCGTGAGCTAGCGCCTCCATTGTGACACCACAGTTCACTGCACAAGACACTCTTGTCATAAGTGTCATAAGAGTGTCTTATGCAGTGTCACTGTTGTGACACAAAGGTGATGCTACCACCGCCTCTCCTTCACTGCAAGGCACCGCGGAAGCAGCTGGCTGCTAAGATGGTACTCAAGTTGGCATCAAGGACATCCGGCTCACGCGCTACTAGGATATCTGCTTCTTCTATGTGTAGGATTAGGGGTTCGTAGGATTAGGAGATGTGTTCTTGCCATATTTAAGAGTTGGGATTGTAGGATTAGGATATGTGTTCTTGCCATGTTCTTGCTGTGATAGATGGGTAACTTGCTAATTATCTTATGATGCTGTAATGGTGGATTCTAATAGAATATGCTGATGTGTTTGCTGCTGTATTTGCTTGTTTTCAAAGGGCATAGCTAACATTTCTTGAGGCTAGCCAAAAAACAAAAAAAATGTTAGGTGTAGAATGAACTATCATGGACAGTTTTGTGGTATAAACTGTCTATGAAGGGCTATCACATATGGTTCTCTATTATAACCATCTGTGATACTCGCCCATCACAGAAGATTGGTGGCTAGAACCGTCTGCGAAGTTAGAGTATCACAGGCGGTTTTTATTTTGAGCTGTATGTGAAGTTAGAGTATCACAGACAGTTCTAGTTACAAACCGTTCATGTTGTATTTATCACAGACGACTCATAAACTATCTGTGATAACCTCTGATTATCACTGAGCCATAAATTTAGACAGTTTAGAAAATCATTTGTGATAACAGTTTCGAACCGTCTATGATGACCCTTTTTTGTAGTAATCTATATTTTCGTTTGGTCATGGGCTAGAATAACAATAGCTAGTTGAATTTCCCATGTAATTGCGTGGCTAGCAACCATTATGTAACATCCCAAATTATGGGTAGTCAAAATTTTGAGAAATTTAAAACTTTTTCTCACATTTTGTTGGCATTCATATTTCTTTTGAACATTTATCTGGAATTACTCAAGTCTTGCGATATGAAAATTGACAATGAGAAATAATTTCCAAGTAAAAATAATAATCAAATTAATAAAAGAATTGGAAAATCCGAAGCAAGGAAAGTGTGAAATTAAATTCAAGAAACTAAACAAATCTATGTCCATAAAACAAAACTTGGTTCAAAGTGAAGATTCAAGAATACGGATTCTAATCTAAAAAAGTTTAAATCCCATTTTTGAAATTTCAGCAGTTCTCTATTCCTATTTCTCTCCCTTCCATGCGGGCCCACATTTCTTCTCTCTCCTTTCTTTTCCTCCCTGCTGTTCTTCTTTCTTCCCCCTGTGGCTTTCATGGCATCTGCACCACGCCACCTCCGTCAGCCACAGCGTATGCGTGCCTGCCTCCGTCGCATCACCATGTCGGCTCATGCACGCATGACCCATCCTATGTCTCTCCCTACTTCCTACACAAGCCATGCGCCTAGGCCCCCTCCTTTCTCATGGCAACATACCGCCGTGCTCAGGCCGTGCGGCCGTGCGCTATAGCCGAGACCTACCACCATGTCATGTGCACCCCTGAGCCATCCAGTGCTCACATCATAGCAGCACGTCCCCTCACCACACCCCCTCCATACCCTGGCAATGCCCACACCTTGCCCCTCTGTCCACGGGCGCCATGCGGAGCTCACGTCGCTACCACTCTATGCACTGCACACCGGTCGCTGACCACAGTGCCGCAACAGTACCACCTCAACCCCTATAAATGGCCCCTTCGCTCACCAATAGTTGGTTTGCACCCTTCCTGGCCCCTCCTCTTCTCCATCAAGCTGAGCTTGCCTTAAGCTGTGCGCCGACCATGGATGCTCCATGATGTTTCGGTCGTCCCGGTGTGTTTCCTTTAAGAGCTCTCGCGTCACATTGCATTCCATGCTTCCAATTGTAAGTTCCCTCCATCAATTTTGGTCTCAGACCACAGAAGTTTGCTGCACCACCACCTTCTCCCTCTCCGACCGATAGCGCCCCCCATCTTCGTTGTTCCTCCTCCAAAGTGGTCAGCTCGATTCCTTTCTTCCTGAGCATCACCAAGACCTCCTTTACCTTCCCAAATCGTCGTTCAGAGCATCCCCTCGCCCCACCTCGTTGGCACTTTGGAGCTGCCCACGCCGCCACCCGTGCATGCCGCCGGACCTCCTCGGCCCCTCTCCTGCTTTGCCCACTACGTGGTGAGTCTCCTCCTTCCCCCGTCCAGTTCGTGCTCACCTCCGTTCACACCTTCCCTCACCACGGCGGTGCCACCCCGTTTAGCCTCCACTGCCAGCCTCCCAGGGCCATTGCCAGCCCGCCGTGGAGCCACTGGGCTTTAACTGTCGTCCCCTTCGGCCTCCCAACCATGCAGGCAACCCATTTTGGCCTCCCCCACCGCCCCTCTAGCCTCCCCCCGTTGGAGCCCCGGCCGCCTAGCCGCGCCACCCGCCTCCTCTGTTTTTGGCCGAGCCTTCCTTCCTATTGCCTTCGCCTTTGTTTTGCCCCTTCCAAGTCACAAAGTAGCAGCTGCTCAGTTGGTTAGCCGAGCCACCCTTGAGTATTGGGTCTTGGTATCAAGTCCCTCATTCCCCACTTTTTCATTTGATTTCTTTTGGCCGTTTTCAAATAGAAAATAAATTAAAAAAACCAAAATAATTAATTGGGATTTTAAATACACACACACAAAAGGATATAGAAATATAATATACAATAATTAAGTGGATAAATGGCTAATGAGGATTAGTGGTAACCAATAAGTTCTAGTGAGTTGTGATGATAACATTTTGTTCTCGGCAGTGCTCACATGAAATGATGATTAATTAAATGGAATATGCCTACAAATAATAATGAATTGCCTGACAGAGGAAATATAGTATAAAGTGATACAAGATTCAACCATATAAAATGTAATTGCCATTTCTATATCTCAAAAAGCCAAGAGAGTTCTTTTTCAATTAATGGATAAATAAGATAAAATAATTTAACTAGCGAGCCACTAATATTAGACCAAAAATACAACATTTAAATTATGGATTGCCATGCATATAAGTAAGCAAGTCTCAAACACGATTAGTATGCTATTGAAAGTTAATTTAAATCCAAGTGTTAATAAAAGACGTTGTTGACGTATGTATTCGAGTATCGTAAGAATCTTAGATAAAAGGGCGAATGAGTTACGGATAAGGCAAATAGCCGATATGTCACTACATTTAAATTAAGGTACATTTTTAAAATAAAAGAATGTTAAAATATAGTTTTTGAAGCTGTAACTAATAACCAAGGCCGCCTAGGTTGAATAATGGCCAATTAGACTAAAGAAATCAATTAACATGTGCTAGGATTTAAATTAAAATATCCATATTAACTAACAATCTTTCTTGGAGGATAGGTTAAGCTATGTAAAGATAATTATGTAATTTCTATGGCTCAAAAATCATAAGGACCCCTTGTTCAAATAATACTTAAACAATCTAGGTAATTAGTTAAAAATAACAAGGCCAGCAAAAATTATTGTTGGGCCGAACTGGCAACAGAGGGGGGGGGGGTGAATGTTGCATGCAAAACTACCCTGAGTATTCTCACGATCTTCTCCGATAGCTACAGGAGCTATGAAGAAGGAATATGAAATCTTACAGGAGAACTGAGAGAATAAACCAAATGAGACTTGAGAAAAAGAAAGTTCAGTATGCAACCATAATCCAAAGCTATTGAGCTTCACTGAACAAAGAGCAATTCATTGCTGAGGACTAAAAGACCAAAGTAGTGGCAAGCTGATCAGAACCCAACAGTAGACAGTCTGCCAACAAAAAGTACTTTAAAAAAGCAGATCTGGAAACCTGTCAACAGACCGGCAAAAAAGCAGCAAGCTTTGAGAGAAGAAATGAAGAACATAGAACAGAAGGGAATCTTGCCGAAAGCATAACTAGCCGGTCTGATGGTATACAAGCCGCCGGTCTGACCGTGAGGAAGCCACCGGCCTGACTGCCAAATTTTTTACTACAGCGATACTGCTGACCTTCTTGCTGAAAAGGGCTCAAAAGATTGTTAGCTGTAGGTTCTGAAAAGGCCGAGTGAAGTACAGGCTGGAAACAGGTTCAGCAAAAGAAATAACTGCAGCGAGAAGAAATTAACCTGTTTGATTGCAAATGGGACTTCGGTCAGTGAGAGCAAACGGAAAACAGAGTCAATTTCAAATCAACACTGACCGAGACAAGCAATAACTGAACACACAGCCGAAAACTGTGATGGGTTTTGCCGAAAACTAAACACACAGTCGAAGATACACAGCCGAACTGAGGAGCTAATTTCAGGCTGAGATTGGTCTGACAAAACGGGGAGACAAAAGCTATTCAAAGCCAAAAATGGACAGACTGAACCTAAAACTACAAAGTTGAGAAAGCGAATAAAGAAGAAAAGCTAAAACTGAAAAACAGACTGAGAGGGTAAACTGACCGAAAATGCTGAAACAATGAATACCGCAGTGAAGAGAACAAAATAGCTGCAGATTAAAAGTTGTCGGGACAGAAAATACTTGAGCAGTAAATACCGCACAGCACAAGAAACAGAACAACAATCGATTAACTGTCGTTCTTCTTGGAACAAAAGAAATGGACTTCAACCCAAATAACATGTTGACTCCATAAACAAGAAGATTCGAAAAGAAATCTAATGAACCAGTGAATAGATATTTTGTTGAAAAGAAAACCGCAAGAGAAGTAAAATCCAAATTCCTTGAACTTCATGAATCCTTTGAGCTTGAGGCTTCTCAATCATAACAGAGAATCATCTCTCAACAAACACAAAAAGCAAAATCATCTTTTCATTCAGGAAATCAAGAGAGCCTGATTCCTCTGCCTCCCCGTATAGTAAACCCTAGAAGTACACAAGAACAGAGGAAGATATGGCGCAGGATTTGAAAAGGAATGAACTCTTTGATCCAACCTCTTGCTCTTGGGAATGGATTGACCAAACGGTCTTGAGGCTAATTCCCATTCAGAGCCACACAAGAACAGGAACTAGTCATTGAAACAACTCAGAAACGAGATAAAACGAGAAGAACAGAGAGCTGCCAAAATGAAGAACTGAACCGAAACAAATCACAGAAGAACAACTCAAAGCGCAAAGTCTCTCACAATGATATTGATACCAAGACAAGAATGCTTACAAAGGATTGTTCACAGCCATTTCTTACACCAAGAACACACACTCAAGACAACCCCATACGCAGTTGAGAAGATATGCTACTACATCCTCCTTTCCTCAACACTCTCACGCAGGAGACATGGGCAACAACTCTCTCTCTGCTCTGCTCACCCACTTTTCAACAGATAAAGCACAAAGCAAAACAAACTCTCCCAAAGCTACAACAACCTCTCCAAGACATGCATTTACCATGAAACACCTCTCCTATTTATAGCCTTTGCTTAACGGGTTTCTCACTCGCTTTACCCGCTAAAACAAAAACCAAATCCGCTTCCTCATGCAGCTTTGCGCTTTTACCAAAACGCCCCTCCTGCATCTTCCGGGAAGCTTCCTCATTCCTTACCGTCCAAGCCTCGCAACCACCTCGAGTCGTCGCCGTCTTCGGCACATCCCGACCGCTTTGACCTCAGCACCGCCTGTGTCTAGTCCGGTCATCCCGCGCCTCGCCACGACTCCGCCTTAGGGTCCTGCAGCCATTACAGACAAGAAAACACATTACATAGCACCGCTCGAAATACTGTAACCATACATTAGCATCAGAAGAAATACTCAAAGCCCAAACCGGTCGAAACGAAAAAAAGCGTCCAAGGACTTCGACCAAGTTCGACCAGGTTCGACCGAAACCGACTGCATAATGCAATGACATGGCACGAACCACTCAAACCAAACTCAACATTTCCAGAACACGCGTCAATTACTCATCACAAATATGGGGTTACATCCACATAGTCGGCTATGCCTAGTCGTCTTTGAACCCGAAGTGGAATGTTCTCATGAATATTCCTTTTGTCATGGACCTTCCTTGGCATACGTCTCGGCGAATTTTCCTTTGCCACTCATCACTTTGCTCCAACCATGTTTGACCCTGTCAATACTCTGTGCTGAATCAACCTTGCCTCTAATCACCATTAACTCATAATAAAGCTAAATTGAGTTTTTTCGGATTTATTGGACCTTTTCAGTTATTCGCATTTATTTGGATTAAGTTGTTTAGTGCATAATTAGAAATTGGAGTCCAGAAGGATCAATGGATCAAGCGAACTCAAGATCCAGATGAAGATGAAGATTAGGAGCTCAAGACCATCAAATGAGAAAACTTTAAGTGAACTCAAGACCGCCGTAAACCGCACAAGGCGAGTCAATACTTTGATCATGTTGAACCAACATTTTCTGCAAATTATTCCATTTAAATTATCAAATTGCATGCTGTTATTTCATATGCAAATCTATAATTGTTTAAAGATCCTAGCTACATGCCCATTATTCCATTTGTTAATATTAAATTTCTTGGAACATTTTGAGCATGTGAGCCTTGTCACCATAGGGAAATTATAACGGTAAACTTTTGAAAATAGGTCTATAATTACATGCCATACTTTGTATTGCTTAGATACTTAGGGGCACCAAAATGCCCTAAGCATCACTTTCAATCATGAGAAACTGATTTGGGAAGTCATGGATAGAAAATGGCTGGTATATTTTGACATGGATATTTTATGCTTCCAAACACCCCAACTTGCTGATTTATCTAGGTGGATGGTAAGAGGGGCTAGTGCAGTGGATGCACGAGAGTGTGAATTGTAGTAGAACTGTTCAGATAACTCTAAGGACTGAATCTTGTCATGACCTCCTATGTAAAACAAGTCTGTAAAGTACAACTTGGCTTAGTATATTTACTGAACCCTGAAAGTCATCTCATCGGTGGGGGAAAGGGGTAGTGTAAGTGGCTGAGTTCGTGATGGCTTGAATGGGTAGTCCAATTGGGCTAGTCGCTGGGGGTAGAACATCCCGCACAACTTATGAAACCTACCACAAGTGGGAGCAGCCCATATGGGAGAGATGACAGAAGGGTGAGGTATTTTGAAAAGTTATTATGATGGTCTACTTATCCGCATGACTAAGGAATCGTGTGGAGCAATGAGCTAATCGTCTCTTGTGGGTAAAGTGTACAAACTCTATAGAGTAAAAACTATTCGAATAGCCGTGCCCATGTTTAGCATATAACACTAAAAGGTTAGCATATAATGCAGGAACCATGTAACGGTGGGTGGAATCTGTGCTACTATTATTACTGCATTCATCCCAATATCATGTTTTAGTTCAAACTGCTGGGTCTAAGGAAATTTCTATGTATCGTATTTTAAAAAAAATCTGTGGCAAATAAAATAACTCGAGCCTTCTCTTGGTAAGCTATGCATGTTATCTATTTGCATCCTGCGTATTGGCTCGTGGAGCATGGTAGTTTGTGCTCACCCTCACTCACTTAATTAATCCGAAATCAGGAGAGCCAGATGATTATGCCTTGAGATACAACTGGTAAAGAAGATGAAGAGGCCAAGAATTAGGTCGCGAACCCTAGTTGGCTGCTTGTGGGCACGTCCTGAGGGTTCTACCTGTGTGCTTCATTCCGCTACTGCATTTTATTGATTTTGGCTTGATTGGCCCATGTGTAAGTCTACTATTGTATTCACGCTTTCGTATGATATGTACTTTGATGTTCAGTAACGTATCTGTGAGTGTTATCTACTGATCCAAGGAATAGTGTGGTAGAATCATAAAGGATTCTGGATTGTAAAATCCGGATCTGACACATTATGAGTCTACGATATGTATGTTTTATTTGAAAGCAGACTTTTTTTTATATAGAATTGTAATGTTTACAATTAAAAATAGAGTTGTATTTATTATCCAACTCTAATGGTTATACTATATATCTGATTAATCTGTACCGTTATAATCTGGAATTAGCAAAATAAGTGTGACATCCCATTTTTGGGCTTGTCCCTTTTTGCTTGAGTTGTTTTTGGTTTGCTAAAAATTTATTTCAAATTTCAAATTTTTAGTTTAAATTACAGTTGTGGAAATCCTTTTCTTTTGCCCAATTTCCCCTCTTTCTTTCTCAGCCCAAAACAAACCCCAAATTACCCTAATCTCCCGAGTGGGCCAACCCTTTTCTTTCTTTTCCCCTCCCTTCTTTCCTTTCTGGCCCGGCCTACTTTTCTCTTTTCTTCCCTTCCCGGCCCAACATGCTTCCTTTTCTTTTCTCCCCACCGCACGGCCCGTTCCCGTTTCCCTGCCGACTGGGCCTTTGGCCAACCCAACCCGTGCCTCTCGCTCATCTTCCTCCTCCCGACGCCTCCCTCCCTCTCTCTTCGCTCGGCCTCCGTCAGCAGAAACCGTGGCACCGCCCCCGGTATTCCTCCTTCCCCACTGGCGCTGAAGCCCTGTGGCAGCACCGCCGCACTCCCAGGCGCCTCCGCCAGAGACGGACCTCCGCTCCTAGACCGTAGGTTCCCGCGCGTAGCTCCTCCGCCCGTCGCCGTGGCCAGCTGCCAAAATCGCCCGACCTACTGTCGCCTTCAAGCTTTCACTAAGCCGGTCAAAAGTGGTCGTCTCGCCCGCCTTCAATGGCTGCAGGGAGTGGCCGTCACCTCCTGCCTACTCCGTCACCTCTCTGCACCGGTGAGCTCTCGGGTGCCCCTAGAAGCTCCCCTGCCATTTAATTGCACTTTCGTCGCAAGATGCGCCGTCCCGAGCATCCCATGGCTCCGTCACCGCCTGTCTCGCCGCCGGCGAAGCTCCGGTTGCCTCGGGCCGATTCGAGACGCCTTCGGGTGTGCGCGAGGTTGACCAACCCATTTTGGGTAGCTCCCTGCACGCACAGCCGTGGCGCCTCTCGCCGCCGGCGGGCCTCACCGTCACTCGGCCGGAGGAGCCCTGCTCCCGTGCCTAATCCCCCGGTTAACCGTTAACAGTCGGGATTTGTCAACACCGGTGGGCCACTGACCCGTGGGCCCGGCTAGGTCTAAAACGTGATGGCAAACTGACAAGTGGACCCCACTCGCTTAAAAGAACTGTTCAAAACCGGTTTGTGAGAAGGAGTCACTGACGAGTAGGCCTTGATGCACTGTTGCACAGTACGCTGGCCCCACACGTCAGCCTCGGGACGGTTTACAGAAAAAGAAAAATGAGTTTCTTAAAATTAAAAATGCTGTGGACCCCATATGTCATACACTGAGTTTTTGGAAAAATTAAATATTTAATTCAAAAATAAAATAAACCAGCGGGACCCACATGTCAGAGAGAGTACCCTCTCTCCTCTTTTATTTTTGGGATTTTTCTGGAAATAGAACTTTGGAGAGCTCGTTCTCCCTCGTCGTAACTCTGATATGAGTGAAACTTGTTTCAAAAATTTTCTAAATTCAAGATCTTTCTGTTGGTTTCGGTTTCGTTCAGTTTTGAGTTCATTTGAATATTATTTTATGCTTATTTGTTCTCTTTGTCTGTTGTTTGTGTTTCGGTTTTTCCCGTTCGAGTAGACTTCGAAGCCGCCCCCGAGCCACAAGACGACCCACTCCAGGACCAGCAAGATCCTCCTACATCAGGCCAAGGCGAGTCAGCATTTTGATCATTTTGCTCCTAAGTTTCTTGCAAAATTATCTTCATTTAAATTACTCAAAAATGGCATGCTCTATTTCATGTAATTGTATATTAAACTGTAAGGTAGCTATATGCCCACTTGACATTGTAGTAAATTTAATATGTCATTGCTTGATAACTCGAATTACCTGCTCCATGTCACCATAAAAATTAAGGTTAACTTTAATAGATATTAGTCAAATTTAACTGCCATGCCGTCTGTTCAAGTCCAGGGCTAGTTACCCTGATCATCAATCTTTAAACAAATATAAGAACTTGTTTTGGAATAGCCATGGGATGTACGTGACTGAGTATTTTGCTACCACTGTTTTACACTTCTCAAAACCCTAAAACTTGCTATACCAGTCCAGGCGGATGGTAAGAGTGGCTAGTGCTGATGTCGCACGAGAACCCGTGGTTTGTGGAATGAACCGCCTGGACTAATTAAGGACTGAATCTTGTGATGACCTCCTTGTGTAAAACAGTACAACCACAAGTCTATATGGGTACGACCTAGCTGACTAACTTGCCAAGGTTTAGTTTAGATAACACTAGTGGTGAGTGGGATACAGGGACAGACTGTACCCATGCGGCGCAAAAGGGGGCTTCTGATTTTGGTGGATTTAGCCCTTCAGCGGTGAAACCTCAGCGGGTGGTATCTGGCTAAATCGGGGTAAGGTAAAGGCTTTGTGATAGATTATCAAGTGTTAGTAGGTGGATGGAACCATGTAACTGGTGGATGGAACCAGCACTGTCATATACATACTGCACAATTTATAACCTTCAAAGAATTATTTATTAAAAATGCTAGCACTTAGGAATTGTAATTAAGATATTTGCAACTATTGCTTTGCGCAAATAAAAGAACCTAAGCCATCCTTGTATAAAGCCCTGCATACTAGTATTTGCATTCTGTATGTTGGCTTGCAGAGCACGATTGTGTCTGCTCACCCTCGCTCTTTACCCCCCCCCCCCCAGAGTTTGCAAACCAAGGACAGTACGAGTTCTACCAGGACCAAGCTGAAGAAGGAAATGAAGACGATGGTAGTTAGATTAGAATCTAGCATCTCCCCACAGTCTGGTCGACCATATTAACAGCTAGGTGCGATTAAAGCTACCCAGACTTCTAAATAATATTAATCGCACCTAGATTGTCCCGGTCACTTGCCTGTAGGGTGATGAGTCCCCCTCTTTTGCTTCCGCTGTTATCGTATTTATGTACTGAACTTATTTGGCCAGACGGCCCCTTTTGTATTACTTGTCCCTATATGGGCCATGTGCACTCTAGTATTGTAATAATTTGGTCTGTACGGTGTATGAAATGAACCAGTAATGTACCTGTAAAACACTATCTACTGATTTAGGAAATAGTGCAATGTATTCACAGAGGGTTCTGGGTTGGTTTAAACCCAGGGTCCGACAATAAGTAACGTAAATTTTTCTCATTTTCTTCTGATTAACATGAGAATTTTGAGCTTAGAGAACAAGCATGGTTGCTTCTTTTTCTATCGTTTTAACTTACAATTTTTCCATAAAACCATAAAGCGCAAATGTTTCGTTCCTGGCTGTTAAAAAATAAAAGCTAGCACGTTGCTTACCAGGCTTGCAAGTAAATTAACCTCATTGGCCATTGCTAGAACAAAAAGGGAAGGGGAATGGTGTATCTTGGACACAGTCATACAGAACAACAAGCAGTAGATCAATGGACCATACAATTGGATCATGTGATGGGGCTAAACCCACCGAAAATAGTACAAACTTTTGAGCATGTCCATCTTGGTGTAATGAGTATTGGTCAAGTGCACACTATCGTACACATTGTGGTTGGAGCCACATCAACTACACCTGATTATTGTTGAGACCTAAATATGAAAATTCAAACTCTCTATGCATTCTACACCAGTCACCTAATTATTATCGAGACCTGAATATACAAATTCATACTCTCTATGTATTCTGCACCAGTCTAAGATCACGTTAATACACACAGTGAAAATATAGATGAAATACCGACTATGATCACGATTAACTATGAAAAAAAACAAATATTATTAATTATCATAGTTGAGACATTATAGCCAAGCTTACAAATTATAGCCGAAAAGGCCTAACAAGAACTAGCAGTGGAAAGGAACGACAACAGAAGTGACAATTCGACACACCCATAGGTAATCTACTGGAAAGTGAAGTCCTAATCCGTGAAGTTGTCGAAGAACCTCTCAAATACGTTTGTCTGATGTGATTCACCTTCAGCAATTGAGCAACAAAGTATATAGCTGTGACTACATAGAGTACTTAATAAATCATTTGTAACAAGATGCCATATATAATTATGCAAAACTTAACAAGTGATGACTGAGTGGTTATTTTACAGAAAGCAACAATTTAGAGTAAATATAATAGATGGTAATGCACTTTGAAAATAAGTAATAAGTAAATAAGTCAAAGCTGAATAAACCATAAGTGAACTGACCATTTACTTTCCAAACAAAACCAATCAAGGTTTTATGATATTCTACCCCTCGTATGAAATCACCAAATATTGTCCATAACCAGGAACACGGCTATTTGGATAGTTTTACACTCTGCAGAGGTTGCACAACTTTATCCACAAAACATGATCATCTCATATTGCCACTAGATTAACACGCTTCCTTTGGTGTGTGGCAGAGAGATCATGACAAGACCTTTACAATGTTCAATCGCAACCTAATCTCGCTCACTAAGGTTTCGGTGCCGAGTAGGTTAGTCACTTAGTCGGAAAAGCCCCCTTTCGTGCTATGTGGAAAATTACTTAGAAATAAACAAACCATCCACATCATCTCAATGATGAAATCAAGGTTGAAACATCATAAATTAATTAATCAGGTCTATCCTATATTATACTTGTGGTTACACGATAAAACTTAGATCAATAGCACACAAAGTTAAATCCTTAGATATTGCCCAGATGAGACATCTACATCTCAAAGTGCCGACCACACTTCCCCTTTTACGGCACGATCACTTACCCAATGAAAACTATTTTGTATAACCAACATCGGTGACACAACCCATGTCATGGTATATAAATTTTATAACTGTGGTTGACAACCACAATTTAGTATCTCATTAAGTTAACATTAGTTAATGAATCAACATGTGATGATAAGCCCAACGTAACAATAAATATGGCTAAGCATATTAGATGTACAATCAAAGTTGACATTAGTATTGCATCACTAGATAATTAACCATCCTATGGTGACAATGTAATCATGACATTCAAATTATCAATGAGGAAATTAATCAAAATTTAGTTGATAATTACTAAGTACAAATGTTTGTAATAAATTAGCAATGTGTGATAATTTAAAATAAAATAGTAATACTTAGATTTGAAATAATAGGTTCAACATGATCAATGGTAACGACTTACCTTGGCTTTGCTCAGTCACCACTTTTTGGTCTTCAAGTCCTACTTCTGCTCCTTCGAAGATGTTATCTAATAAGAGAAAAAGCAAACGAAACTCAAATAAAGCCAAAAAATTCAAACAAAATCTAAAATCAACAAAACTAAACCAAAAGATAGAGCTCAATTCTAGATGAATTTAGGAAGAAAAATCAAGCCAATCGGAGTTCGGACAAAGGAGAACTGACTCTCAATAGATTTACCAGAAAATTAAATTCCTAGAAAATGAGAGAGAAAGGAGAATATTCTCTGAAAATTTTCCTTTGAAAACTAATTAAATAAAAGGCTAGAGACTGACAGATGGGCCCTATGGATTTTTGAATTTTCCAAAATAGACAAAATTCTAGAAAAAGACATATTTGGCTGACAAGTAGGGACATGGCTCATGGACTGAGTCTACGAGTTGAACTGGTCTACGGTGGCATCAAAGCACCGAGGCTGTGTAGATGATAGGTGGGATCCACATGTCATTGAGAGGGACCTCATGGGTTCGAGCATGTTGATGTGGTAGACTGATGTGGAAGACACGTGTAGTGACACATGGCAAAAGAGATGACATGGATCCTACATGGCAGATTACTTGGCATGCTAACGATGCAGGACACTTCAGTGAGGTGAGGTGGTGATCTGTGTTGGTGTGGTGTTATGGGGCTTCCACATAAGTGCTGTGCGCTGATGTGGCTAGGCACTTAAGTTGCTGACTGGGTTGAATTGACGGCAAGGACTGCTCAACATCGACGATGGCGAAGGCGGGGAACCGTGAGCTGGCGAGGGTACCCAAGGCTTCTCCGAGGCACACGGCGAGGTGGTCGGCAATGGCGGAGGCGACGGAACTAACTCGGCGGCGAGGAATCCGGCGAAGCAAGGCTCGACGAAGGTCGATGTGGCGCTCACTGTGTTACTAGGAGCATGGCGATGCTAATAGGCTTTGGCATGAGAATGGAAGGTCGACATGCTCACCTGCGGCGAGGTCTTAACGACGGAATAGGTCGGCTTCATGGCGGTGTCTCGCTCCGGTGGCCTTCGGACCTCGGCGTGGTGCGGAGGAGATGGCGTGTGAGGCGGTGAAGCTAGCGCACCGGTCTGAATTGCTCGCAGGAGGTAGCAAGCGTGGCGGCGGCGCCAAACTGCCACTCGGCGATGGCAACACAAAGTGAGTAAACGACGAGGCTCGAGGTGAGGGAATCGAAGGACTGGGGTGTGCTTAAATAGTCGGGTAGGAAGAACCCCGGGCGGACACTGGCGGTGGCAGGCGTGCTCAGCTCGGATATGGCGGGGAAGAAGAGGCCGGCTAAGAGACAAAGACACGGAGCTGATAGGCAGACTCGGGGTGGCGGTAAGAGAAAAAGGCAAGGCGCAGCGACGCGTGGCTGGCGCGAGGGGAATGGGCTGGCACACGAGGGCGAGCTGGGCCGCAGAGAAAAAATTGGACCGGGTAGGAAGGAGATGTGGGCCGGGACGAAAAAGCGAATTCGGCCCGAGAAATAAAATCCGGATTTTTGGAATTCCGAATTTCATAAAACAAATTAATCAAAATTGAGCTCAAATAAAATACCAAAAAAACTCCTAAAAATTTAGGGAAATACAAAAAAAATTCCTTGCAGTATAAGGACCCCAATAAAATACGTTTTGAATTAATTAAAGCTTATTTTATTCATATTAAATCTTTTTTAATTTCTTACAAATTTAAATTAAGCTTTAATTAATTCAAAAAATCTAAATAGTTGTTTTTATTTTAAATTTTCTTTCCTGTCGTAGCTTTTCTTAATTTTTCACCCTGACAATTCATGTACCACTGGCCGGATCCGGGTCGTAGTACTTGCCCGGCCGGCGTTATTCCCTCAGTTACTGCCTGGCTACGGCCGGCGGCCACCGTGACCGCTTTAACTTCCCCAGCAATGCAATGTGATCTCTCACTCTGTCTCGGTTAATTCCTTGTCTCGAAGTTACTGCGTTCACGGACTGTCTGCCTGCGTGTTTAGGCTGCAGCTGAATTGGTCTCCTGGTTCGCAACTCGGCTGCACCATCAAGGCTGTTTTTTCTGTGGCTTACGGCTATCCTGATAAACCGATAAATTGTTTTTAAAAGGTTATTTTAATAAATTATTTTGAAATGATGATAAATAAATTATTTCATTTATTTATTTTAAAAAATTATAAGTTATGAACTCAAAAAACATACCCTCAAGTTGGAGCTAGAGTAATGGAGTCTAGCTTGTCTGGCCTCAACTTGCAAATAGTGGCGCTGCCACACACGTACCGGTGAGTCATTGACATGTATGCCCACCGAGGGACCTGTCGCTATTGCGTGCACAGAAAATATGTCGTGGGCACGTGGGTACCACTAGCAGGCGCATGTGAGGATTGGATTGTATATTTGGTCATGACCTTTTTAGCTGCGTCTAGTATATTTTAGCTACGATAGATAATTTTTATTTATGTTTTTTAAAACAGCGGCAAATAGCTGATATATTTTAGCTACAGTAGATGATTTTATTTATATTTTTGAAATAGCGGTGAATAGCAGAGATATCAATGTAGACACTGCATACATTCTAGACTCGAAAAACTATCTTAAAATTCACTTAAAAAATCACTCCTGTTTATTTCGATTTTTAAAGGAGCATAAAGATAAATGCCCAAAAGAACAGCTCTTTGGGTAGGTGCTTGGAGCTTGTGTGTGTAAGATCCCATGATCCATCGTATTCGTATCATATCTCACGCAACTAACAACTAGCAATGAAAATGGATCAGATATGATAGAACAGTCTCAAATAAGAATATACATCCATATTTTTAAAATAAGTACAAATATGAATTCGAATTTTCTTGAATACGAATACGAAAATATTAAAGTTAATAATCTTGTTTAGTTGTATTCGAGTCAGTTTTGCCGTATACATATATGAGTTGTGTCTGTATACAAGTTAGTATCCAAGTATGAGGTTGGCCGTGTGCATGTGTAGGAATAGTTGCCAAGTCAGTTTCCTAGTTCTTTTCGTGTATGAGTTCGCGTACGAATATATGATAGAGTCGGTTGTATCCAGCCTTTATAAGGCTATGAGCAAACAATGTAAGTAGAGGGGGTACAGATAAGAAATAAAAATAAAAGGGGCAGGTGCTCCAAAGAAACCAATATACGTGAGTCTGTTTTGGTTGTTTCATTGTGCAACACGTGAAAGACGTGAAGCAAGGCTGCGTTCATGTCATGGGATCCGCAGAGGAAGTCAAGGCAGAGCCAATTGGTCAGTAGAACCAGCAGGAGGGTGCCATCATCGACGGGCCAGATCAGAAGCAGAAGTCGCTGGTCGTGCTCAGCAAAGAAGTAAGAAACAACAACAAATGGTATAAGAGCCTATTTATTTTAATGATTTCTGAAGATCATGGGTGATGAGGCGAAGCCCAGGGTGGGCTAATCTCCCTCCAATACCCTTTCTTGACGACCGACAATTACTCGATGTGGGCAATGAAGATGAAGGCAAACATGTGCGCTCAGGGAGTCTAGAGTGCAGTCGATCCGAAGGGGAAGGATAAGGAGATGGACGACAAGGTGGATCAGGTGGCTTTAGCCATCGTCTATCAGGCGGTGCCAGATGCAATGATGCATCAGCTCATCGGCAAGGAGACGACACGGAAAGCGTGGGAGATGCTTCAGACGATGCACGAGGGAGTTGATTGTGTCAAGGAGGTGCGATTCTAGAATTTACGAAGCAAATTCAAGGATCTGTATATGGAAGAGACCCAGTCAGTGAACAAGTTCGCCGGCAAGCTGACTTTGTTGTACCATTAGATTAACTCTCTTGGCGACAAGATAGAGGAATTTGTGGCGGTGAAGATGTGCATGCGCATGCTTCCAGAGAAGTACATACTTGTTATCATCACACTTATGTACTCCTCCGATCTGGACAAGAAGAAGACAGAGGAGATCACCGGCCCCCTCAAGGCGCATAAGGAGTTACTAAAGGGGCTTTAGTCACGTAACGAGCAGGGATCTCAGACTTATAACGAGCAGACATTGTTAGTAAAGGGAGATCTGAGAGATGGTCGTGACTCATCAAACAACTGCAAGAGGTGGCGCGGTCGAGGTGGCCAGAGCGACCAAGGCAACAAAGGTGGTCATAGAGACAAGACTGGGCAAGATGGTGATGACAGATCCTATGATAAGTCACATGTCAAGTGCTTTGAATGTGGCGAATGCATGAACTATGCGTTGGGGTGCCATAGCCACATAAAGTGTTTCAACTATAACGAGTACGAGCAATATGTTTCGGATTACCAAAGTAAGAAGAAGAACGGGGAGGTGAACCTCGCCCAAGACGAAGAAGAAGATGATAAACCGGAACTACTTCTCTCCTCATACGTTGAAAAGACACCAGTCATGGTGATGCTAAATGAATAGAATGTAGTTCTTAAACAAATACGAATATGAATTCAAATATTCTTGAATACGAAAACAAATCTATTAAAGTTAGTAATCTTGTTTAGTTGTATTCGGGTCGGTTTTGCCGTATACATATATGAGTTTTGTCCGTATACAAATTAGTATCCGAATATGAGGTTGGTGGTGTGTGCGCGTAGGAATAGTTGCCAAGTCAGTTTCCTAGTTCTTTCCATGTACGAGTCCGCGTTCGAATATATGATAAAGTCGGTTGCATCCAGCCTTTATAAGGCTATGAGCAAGCAATGTAAGTAGCAGGGGTGCAGATAAGAAATAAAAATAAGAGGGGCATGTGCTCCAGAGAAACCAATACACGTGAGTCTATTTTGGTTGTTTCGTTGACCACCACGTGAAAGACGTGAAGCAAGGCAGAGGTTGATGAGGCGATGGGGTCCTGATCTTCCGATAGGATGATAACTATCGATTTTGGTGGAGGTGACTCCTACGATCCGACTACAACCATACGACGTCGCTTGCGCCTTAGCAATCGCTGAACCAACCCCAAGATGTTATCAACCGTGCCAAGAACGCGGTTGACCTAACCACGAAGGTCTATTCCTGCATGCAATTGAAGAACACGCAAGAACAAGATAACAAGCAATCTGAAATTGTAAATATATAAATTGAGATCAAAAGGTGGGATTCCGAATGTAGTCTTGACAGGTGGTCATCCGACACAACTGAAGAATAGAAGTTTGCATAATAGCTAAACCTAAACTCAACGAAATCCCCCGCCCTAGCTGAGGAGACGGCGGCTCTTATATAGAGAGAACGACCCCCTAGGGTTACAAGGCACATGGGCCCAAGTGGTGGTGGCGCAGCACCTTTTTTGACTCAGACTCAGAAACAAATGTGGACTCTTTTGATGATTGCGGCCGGATCAGACGGAACTTGAAGATGAGGTTGGATCCATTGGAACACAGACTTCATAAGCTTTCCATGAAGTACAAGAACGTCCCAAACGGAGTCCGTATGAGGAAGTTATGTCCGTTTAAACTTGCACTATTGCAGCAGTCCGAATCCGATTCCAGTACGTGTCCAACACGGACTCTTTTGACGATTGCGGCCGGCTCAGATAGAATTTGAAGATGGGGTTGAATCCTTTAGAAATTAGACTTGATAAGCTTTCCATCAAGTCCAAGAACGTCCCAAATGGAGTCCGTATGAGAAAGGTACGTCCGTTTAAACTTGCACCATTGCAGCAGTCCGAATCCGATTCTAGTACGTGCCCAACACGGACTCTTTTGATGTTTGCGATGTCTACAGATGGAATTTAGAGGTGATACCAGATCCATTGGAAAGATGATGAGAAAATCTTTCCAACAAGTACTCGTGGACCTCAAACGGACTTCATATGTGAAAGTTATGCACATTTGAATTTGGGCCTGTCAGGCTAAATCCGAATTGATATGGAGGCCGAATTGGATTCCAAAACGTGTCCATCTTGAACTCTTGCTTGAATTGGTGTAAAAGTGACGTGGTGCTGTAAAAATATATATTTTCATCATTAGGTAGCGTCATATTCTCATTTAAAATATGTTGAGTCTGAAGAAACGAATTCACCTTTAATTCAATCTTGATATTGGACGCTATTGGCGTATGTGTTTGTGGCGTGGTCACGTCAGAGGTGCTGCTTGCGTTCACGTCATGGGATCCGCAGAGGAACTCAAGGCAGAGCCAGTTGGTTGGTAGAACAGTAGGAGGGCGCCATCATCGACGAGTCAGATCAGAAGCAGAAGTCACTGACCATGCTCAACAAAGAAGTAAGAAAAAACAACCGAATCGAATGTTGTAACAAATATGAATTCGAATCAAATATGTACTTAATTCGGTCGAATACGAATATCCTCCTACAACTTCTATAACAACTTAATTCGGTCGAATACAAATACGAATGCCGTTGGGCTTGGCCGCTGGGCCGACCGGCCGGCATAGGAAACTGATCGAATACGAATCAAATAGTCTCGAATACGAATACAAATACGAATGCGAACATTCTCAAATATGGATATAATTTTTGTCAAATATGAATACATATATTTTCAAATATGAATTTTACTTACCATATTCGTATTTTCTCATATACAAATATAAAAAACAGATTATCCATCGCTATTTTCCACCCCTGCTAACAGCCCAAAGCCAGGGCCTTGTCTACCGGAAAGGGCACGTGCGTACTTGCCATCGGCATCATGACCTGTGATGACTAGTGATGACATTGACGCCAAAGCGTGTCGCAATTGCTGGTGCTTTTGCTCTTTCTGGTTTTCTAGCTAGTACTGGTAGTATAGTAGGCTATCGCTGAAGATATCATCATGGGATTTTCATGTCGATCTCAACTGGTTGAGATGGAATAGATCTGCTTTGATTTTCTGGCTAGTGTATGGAACAGATCTAATTAGATTTTCATGAGAAAGAGAGAAGGCATTCGTATTACAGATGAGAGCAGGTATACCGAACGATAAATCTTCTGTGTGAGAATACAGGCAAGTGACATAGTATTGATTCTGTCCTTAAGTATAGAAATGATTTCATCCGCTCGAAGTTAATGTTGTTAGAGCCCTAAGAGAAGCTGGCAATGCCGGCATTTCTTTTTTCCTTTTTCTTGAAAATTGGTCACGACTTCTAACATTCACTTGAGAGAAGAGCGAGAGGAGTAAGGCTCTTTTTAAATGTATTTTGTATTTTGTTTTTTGGATATGGTTTTTGACTTTTAGTTGATTATGAGAAAATGAAGGAGTAAGAGACACGCACGTTAATAAACTATTCTATAAAACACGGTTTATGTACAAATAATTTACATAAATTATTTTAAAAAATCACTTTGTTCTGACTTCCAAGCCAAAAGATGTAAGCTGTTCGGATAAAACTCGAATCCGAGGTGGGTACGCCTCCTGTACGCCTGCACTGCACCACTGGATGAGTTCTCCAAAGCCAGCATTTCCAGTATGCAAACTGGGCAAGCATTTTTCGTGGTTGAAGTCAATTTGTGATCAAGAAGATGGTGAATTTTGGCCCAATGTTCCCCCTGGCATGATGGTTACTTCGGCGGCTGTCACTGCCGAAGTAGTTTCGTACGAGAAGAAACAGAGTATCACAATCCCAAAACGTAGCAAAAAGAAGCTAACACATGCATGGCAAGCTACTGACACGTGACATTCACGGCCATGCCCGATGGCTTGTTATGTCATGCCCCCTCCAGTGGGTCATCTATTCCTGCAGCTAGCATGGTGCCGTTTGACCGAGCTCCGCCTATGAGTTTCTGCCCTGAAGCCCGAGCCGACCCGCCAAACGCTTAAGCTTTAGTCCCTGTTTAAAACGGTTTAAACTTCTGACTTATTTTTTATTATTCAATAATTTTATCTTTTTCTGGTTTATTGACTTTTTTGAGCTTTTTTGTCGGTTCTTTTTTTCGTATTCGTTTGTACTGTCCGTGATGAGCTAACATGTTTTTTCTATTTTAATTTTTTTTAAATTTAATTACGCCAAATAAGCCACCATCAGTTACAGTGCAATTTCAGTCAACTACACTGTTTTTCAGTCATAAGCCACTCAAAAAAGCCCTTTTGAGCAAGCTTGGCTTCTCAGGAGCCCGAAGAAACTGGAGCCTAATATACACTGCCAAATCGAAACTTGGTTTGTCCAGCTTGGCTGGCTCCAAGGCTATGAAGGTCTACATGTATTATATCTGTTTGTAGCACTGCTCTTCTCAAGGGAGAAAAAAGTATCTATACTCGAACTGTCTATATAACTGACATTGTAGCTATTTTTTAAAATTTAGCCCTTAAATATCCAATTTTACAAATTTAGCCTTCTCCATGCACCTACCGAGCTCGGCAGATAGCTCGTCAAGCCACCCTAGTGTGGCAGAAGCATTGGTGAAGGTCGGAGGAGGCTGTTCTATTGAAGCTGGAGTAGTGGAAACAGGCTCTCCAACTAACTCAGGAGTGACTAGAAGAGGAATTGAGTTCTCATCCTCTGAGTTAGGGTTGTCATCGATGAATATGCTCCTCTGATCACTATGTACCTATGTATCTGCACTGTCAGTTCTAGTATTACGACTAGCCTTATCAAAAGGGACTTCATAAGTTTCAATGATTTTGTTAGTATCTAAATTAAATATGTGAAAGCCATGAGAATGAGCATGATATCCAAAAGAAATGCCATCACAACATCTAAATTCAAATTTATCTAAGTTTCCATATTTAAGAATAAAGCACTTGCAACTAAATATCTTGAAATGAGAGATGTTAGACCTATGACCAAATCTAAATACAAAAGAAGTCTTACCTATGGATGATCTCAAGAAAACCCTATTAGATACATAGCAAGCAGTAGAAATCACCTCAGCTTAAAACCTCCTAGGGGTGCTATGCTTGTCTAGCATAGTCCAAGCCATTTTTATAAGGGTTCTATTCTTTCTCTCTACAACCCCATTCTGCTAGAGGACTTTGCAGAAAGTGGCAAAGGATGAGTTCTTGAATTCTGTGCTTTTGTCACTCCTAATGGCTCTCAAGGCTGCTGGAAGGTTAAATCTCATCTAAGGGCCAACTCTCTAAAGTAGTCAAAGGTCTCATCCTTAGAAAC
This sequence comes from Dendrocalamus latiflorus, assembly GCA_017311315.1. Taxonomy (NCBI): domain Eukaryota; kingdom Viridiplantae; phylum Streptophyta; class Magnoliopsida; order Poales; family Poaceae; genus Dendrocalamus; species Dendrocalamus latiflorus. Next base: position 20,840,897 of record CM029619.1, on the reverse strand, counting down.
CAAAAAATACACCCAAGAATACCTAGAGAAGTCATCTATAATGACAAGAACACACTACTTTCCACCTATAAACTGAACTCTAGAAGGCCAACTAGATCTAAGTGTAAAAGTTGTCCAAAGCCATCAGTCAGTCATTACTAATATAAGAGGAGGATGAGAAGCATAAACCATCTTACCATGTTTACAGGGCATGCAAACTAGGTCTCTAGAATACTAAAATCTAGGCAATCCTCTAATAAGATCCTTACTACTGACTCTTGTCAAGTGATCGAAACCTATATGACCAATTCTATGATGCCATAATACTAGATCATAAGAATCAGAAATCACAAGACACCTAGGATTAGAGATAGTAGAGATACTAAAATCAGCACTAAAGATTTTCTTAAACCTAGAGATCCCAAAGACAAACTCTCCTGACGAATCTAGAACTCTATACTCTCCATTCTTCAATCTCACTTCTAGGTTCTCATCAAGAAGTTAGGAAACAGATAGCATATTATATCTCAGGTTACTCACGAAAGCGACGTCCTTGAACATGAAATTGTTGTTGACGCACATTGTACTCCTTGCTGTCATGGTCCCGGTAGAAGCATCCCTAAACATGATCAACTCGTTGTCGGATGCATGAGTAAGAGAGGAGAACCATTGAGAATCTCTGGTCATATGTCAAGAACACCTGAAGTCAACAAGCCTCACATCCTCCTTCCTCATTCACCAGACCTATAGCGCATAAGCAGGAAACATCTGTGCCTCAGCACTGGGGTTACAGATAAAAGACTTGAGAATCTAGTACTGAGTCATATGATGTATAGGAACATCAGTACAAGTAGGAATAAAATGGATAGCAAGATAATCATAAGAATACACATGAGAACCATCTAGACCACATCGAATTAGCCTACTAAAAGGCCGGTACTCCCTCTATCTAGATGCTATACGTGGTCTACCTTACGATATCCTAACACAAAGTGTTGTCTAGAGCCACCAAAGGAGTCAAAGAAGTCATATATAAACCTAGACCTTGTGTAGGATCGGATATGGCAACAGGGGGGTAAATGGTGCCTCTTTAAAAAATGACCCCTCAAAAGTATCCACAAAGAAATCTTCTCCGATAGCTATAAAAAGCTATGAAGTAGATTCATGTGCTCACTGGAAATACAGAGGAACAAACAAGAGAAGGAAATCAGCACAGCCAACATTTTCCAGAGGGGCTGGTCTGACCAAAGTTCAATGGCCGGACAGACCGCCCTCAACATGCCGGTCAGACCGCTCAAAGTCGGCCGGTCAGACCGGTGACCTGCGGCCGGTCAGACGCTTCAATACCACCGGTCTGACCAGGGTACAACATCCGGTCTGACCGCCATATAAAGCCCGGTCTGATCGCCCCCTCGTAAATCAGTCCAGCAGACTGAACTTCAGCACAGAAAAATCTGAAATTTCAGATTTCAAGAAAATTGGAGAAAAGAAGATAATGTCTTCAGACCACAAGCTCAAGAACTTGTTCCAAATAGCATTGGGACCTCAAACACTAAGGGAATTTATCCCTAGAGCAAGAAATCCAGTTTTTGATTGAAATCTGAGAATGAGATGAGAGAAATGCTAATTTTTCAGATTCCTCTTGATTCTTCCAACCATTGCTTATGAACTTTTGCAATTTGCTTAGCAATGGTCTCAGGACTTCAAAACTCAAACCTCAAGCCATCTATTGAAGGGAATGAGGAGAATCAAGCATGCCCTGACATGAAACCCTAGAATCTTGTAAACAGAGGAAATGGGTGAAAAGGAATCTTTGATTTTTTCCATTGAACTCTAGGGAGTTTATCTGACTAAATGGTCTTGAAACATCATCCCATCACAGAGCAATCCATTTTGCTACTCCTTGCTCAAAGAATCAGCTCAATCAACAAAAGGAAGAAAATAGGCAGAGAGCATCAGTAAACAGAAAACGAACTGAAACTGGAGAAAACTCAAATGGATTCATTTGCAAAGAGATGAATGATTACAAATAAGAGTTCTACGTCCCCATACGCAATTGGATACAAGTTTCACTACATGCTTGAATACACACACATAGGAGCACTGCTCAACTCAAGCACACTCCAGACCACACCCTTTCCTTGCTTACACGTGAATGAGCTCACTTTCCAGAATACTGCACTGGAATACCTGAAGACTACTCCCTTGACCTCCTCTTTTAACACCAAGGCTCACCCACCAAAAGAGAAAATCAAGAAGTGTCATACCACCTCCACTCCCTCATTTCACACACCATATGAGGCAAAAGGAGGTCAAACCAGATTTTGGAGGGAAATCCACCTCCTTCACTCACTTGCTTGAGTCAATTTACCAAATTGCCCCTCAAGCACTTTCCCGGAAGCTTTCGCATCCGGTACCTCGACTGTCTGGACCTCGACTCCTCCCTGTGTCTAGTCCGGTCCACCTCACTGCGCGCGACCGCACCCGGCATCCTGACCGTCTAGACCTCCGACTCCTCCCTGAGCCTTGCCCCGATCCACTCACCGCTGTCCGTCGCGTCCACCCGACACCGACCGAGACCTTCGACTCCACCTGACTCTAGTCCTAGTCTGTTCCGTCGCACACGACCGCAACCGACCTCCAAACCGTCTGGACCTCCGACTCCTCCCTGAGCCTAGTCCCGGTTCTCTCGTCGTCGCCCGTCGTGTCCATCACCGGTAGCTCCGGTTCCTCGTCTCCCGACTCGCAACCACCTCACCAGCCTCGATCATCTTCGGCATCACTGACCGTCTGGACCTCAACACCTCCTGTGCCTTGTCCCGGTCCTTCTCGCCTCACCATGACCTAGCTCCGAAATCCTACAGTCACACAGACAAGCATACCGTCACATAGCACCGCACGAAACAGCATAATCAATATTAGCACAAATGAAATGTACTCAACCCTCGAATACCCAAAACAAACTCAAACTCACTAAACAAACCGTCAATTACTCATCACCAACATGGGGATACCTCCACATGGTCTCCCACCTTGTCTAGAAGAAAAGACAGGCTGCTTGGCTTTAGAGACACTGATAGGTGAAAGAACTACTTTAATGGACATCAAAGCATGCACCCTTTCTTTTCTCTTAACCTTGATTCTACAGAAGTATAACTCAATAATGTGGCCATTTTTATTGCAGAAGGTGCAATGGTACTTGAGTTTTTGAGGGGTCTGACCAATTGAATTAGAAACACCTAACTTGTTAGAAGAGGTTTGCGCAAAATCTACTGACATAAAAGCAGTCTTGAATGACTCATGGGATTTTATCTCAAACTTACCACTCTCAACAACTCTCATAATCTTAGGTGGGTGGTTTGTGGAATACTATAGGGAAATAAATTCAGTGCCTCTCTTTTTCACACTCAACTTAGTTTGGTCAAAAATCATGTTAAGGTTCTTCTTTCCATTAAAAAATCTCTCAACAGACTTTCCGAGGTAGTAATTCTCTTGGGCTAGATTCTCACATGTGGCACACTTTTTTATTTTGATTGCCCTAGAGTATCTCTCTTTATGGACAGCTACCTCTAGTTTCAAAGTCGTACAAGATACACAAAAGGAATTTCTAACACTAGCCAACTACTCCTTATATTTGATTCTAAAAGCCTCATGTATCTCATATAAATCAGTCTCAATTTTAGCATAAAATGCACAAGCGATAGAATCAATAATTTTCTTAGATGCAGTCATGGACAAGGACTTTTCAATTTTACATTAATCCTCAGTGTCTTGTTAAGAGCATCAATCTCAAATGTGAGACTATGATAATTTTTACAAGATTCAGTCCTAGAATTGACAAGCATTTCAGTCATTTCTTTCATTTTAATTTTACTATCCTTATAATGAGAGCAAGTATGATCAAGATTAAATTTTATTAATTCCATAGTAGCATTATCCAATTTCAATTCAAGCAAAACACAATTTTAACAAGATAAAGGAATAGCATCTAAAGGAATCATATATAAAATAATAACATCTAAGTAATCATGATCATTACTAGACTTGAGAGATTATACTTTATCTAGAGCATCTTTAAGCTAACTAGCAACAAAAGAATGAGCAACTTTTAAATTGTCCATTTGATCATGCAAGTACAATTAAGATTCACAATTATCATGGGATTCATGGATTTGAGCCTAACAACTTCTAGATTCAAGTTGTCAATTATAATGTTCTGATTCTTAATTATTTTAGCTTGTTTTTTTAGTGGCAACAAGAGCACATTTTCTCTTTGGACAAGGGGCATGCCTCGTCAGGATCACTGTAGGACTCGTAAGAGGAGGAGTCAATGTCGGTGTTGTCCCTGGCCATGAAGCACATACCAGTGAAGTTCTGGGTCTCGTCATCCTCCATCCTTGAGTTCACATCACTCATGTTGATGTTCTCAAGAGCGACAAGGACTCGGTTGACAAACTTGCAGTAGTTGGACTTCTTGGACTTCGCATCTCAAGCTTGAGGACGTCTCTGGAAGCCCTTCTCCTCCTTGCCCTTCGGCTGGGACATTTGGCTCGAATGTGGATCGGCTCACCATACTCAAAATAAGTGACAAGGGCACCCCTTCTCTTGTTTCTCACATTATGGTATGCTCTCACGGATTTTGTGGATAGGTAATGAAAAGCAGGTAATGAAAATATAGAATAGCCAAAATCCAAGGAACTAAAAGAGCTACTCTAAATAGAGTCAATCACAAGTGCCATCGACTCTGTCTTGGGGAGGCACAAGATAAAGTCAATCTTATGCGTCTTCAACCTCGAGTAGATCTTATCCATGATAAGCTCACTCATAACAGTATTGTCATTGATAAAAGTGATCTTCATTCTCCAAACACTCACATCAAGTGCACCTAATAACTGGCATGCATTCTCAGATTCAGAAAATACATGGCCAATAGCATGCAAATCATGAATGATCATAGAAAACCTTTCTCACAACTCATCCAAAGATTCATCAGGTTTTTGCTCAATATTTTAGTATTTTTTTCTTTAGTTGGTTTTATCTTACTTTCTCGAGTCTTATAGATCTCATGAGCAGACCTCAAGTGAACAACACTCCCAAACTCAGATCGACTAAGCCTTTGAATCGGAAAATTACAGACCATGCTATTTGCCTTTTATATTTGATGTATTCACCTAATCATTGGAAGCCATATCATAAGGATTCTTGACATGGCTCCTATAAGAATGGTTAAATTTATGAGAAGAGCTAACCGGATTCTGATACCACTTGTAGGACTGGAAGGCAATAGAGAGGGGGTAATGGTGCTGATCAAATTTTCCCCAAGTATTCTTGATCCTTCACTCAAATAACTACAAAGTTACTGAGATTAGGATTAATAGCCAAAAACCCAAAATAAATCGCTCAAGAAATCGAACTCCAGAAAAAATCCAAACCCTTGAGGTCTGACCGGCCACCTGGGGCCAATCTAACCTCTCTAGTAGTCAAACCACTAGCTCCAAGTTTATCTAATTGATGGAGGTGGTTCGACCAACCTCCCCGTCCAAATCAGCCTGATGTGATTCAATTTTGGTACAACTCATAAAATACAAGTCCAAATACTTTGAAATTTTGCATACACTTGCTTAAGGTCTCAGAAACCTATTCTAACCAAGGATTATAAGAATCTATGTTAAAATTTAGACATTTTTCAAGATTAAGCAAGATACACCAAAACCAGGTAAAAAAATGGTGAATATGACTTACTCGAAACCAGGTCAAAAAAGAAAATGATGAATATGACTTACTCGTGGATAGAAGACGACCAATATGGATCTAGATGAATTCCCACATGCCACAGTAAGCAAGAACACCAAAGAAATCAAGGCAAAAACATTCGAATCATGAAATCACTCGTGAGGGTCAAAACCAAGCAAAGACTGGGTTTTTGGGCCTTAGCTTCTCCATAAGCGTAGCCCCGATCCTTGCCATTGATTATGGTTAACTACAAGTGATATTGTACATCCAAAGATAAAGAAATCATTTTTGAACATAAATTCTTCATAACTTGACCCATGTTAGCTGTAACATGCCTTATGTAACATATATGAATTGACCTAGGTTGACAAAAGTCATTGCGAAACTCAAACTCTCAAAAATCAAAACCTCAACCGAGAACATGAGCTAGCCGCTCTAACCGGACCCCCATACCGATCAGACCACTAACAGGGGTCGGTCTGTCGGTATTGGTCGGCTGTTAAACCACTGATGGGGTTTGGTCTAATCACCCCTCTATTGTTGGTCTGATCGCTTGAGCTATAGACGGTTCCAAAAATTCTAACAAAATTGCAATTCAAAATTTTAACCTTCTCAAATTGCAATGGTTCATCATAATATAATTATGGACCTTCTCACATGGTCCTTCACCGTTGTTTTTGGCTTTTCAGCAACTTTTGGCTTCTCTCAATAATCACTATTTAGTAGACAAATAAGTCATAGCCAAAAGCCATAGCCCAAAGTAACAGGCCCACTAGCATGTCATTATGGTGATTACTTGCGGAGATTTAAGTTGGTATCAGTACATTTGAAACGTTGATTTGTAGATGCCCGTTGAAATCATTCTAGATGAAAGCCCACTCTAACTTTGGATCCCCTCATATGCACAGATGTTTACTTGATACTTGTTGTAGGCCTTGATCTTTTCAGTTTGTAGCTTATGGCTTCCCTAAAAAAACAAACAGGATGGTTTCTCTGCTGCTATTTCGAAGCGGCTTATCCGGATAGCCTTTTAAAAGCGGCTTATCAAGTTCTGGTTCATTTATACGAGCATTTGCACTAGGACCAAAAGCCATAAGCTCATAAGCTCGCATTGGGTCTGGATGAACCCACTACATTGCATCCGCCTTCTCCCTCACATGTCTTCATCCTCCTTGTTCATTCATGCTCTCCTCCCCTAAATCCCTAGTATGTCCTTTACCCCCTCATCCACAACCTCCGCTACGACCCGTAGTGGTTCCATGCCTATGGCCTGGAACTACCTCCACCACGTCCACTATGTCTCTTAGTAACCTCTTTCTTCAGCCTCACTAAAACTTTTAAGCCCATAATCGTGTTGCCATCACTTCAATCCAACGGAATCCAAAGTGGGTTACCGTTGTGCCACTCTCCAGTGACCGTCGGTCAAGGGTTGCGACCACCCTAAAGTCGATCCTAGCCACCACTCTCAAATCCTAGTTGAAAGTTGGAATTCCCCTTTTCAATGCAATTTGAAGCACTACTACAGAAAGCCAAATACTAGACGGCCAATCACAGACAGTTTTAATTTGGACACCGTCTGTGTTAGTGGCGTCGGATAAAACGAGTATCACAGACGGTGCTTACCGATAAACCGTCTGTGATACTAAAGTATCACAGATGGTTTTTATTTAAAACCGTCTGTGATAATCTGAGATTATCACAAACGGTTTTTTATTAAAAACCGTCTGTGTTGTGTAGACTATCACAGACGGTTGTTGTTAAGAACCGTCTGTTAATGTTCACAGACGGTTTTTAACAAGAACCGGCTGTGATGTCCCTTTGTCTGTCATATTCTGTTCATGAGCAGAGGTTAATATATAAGTACACATTGCTTCTAATAACTTAACTACAGAACTACTGAGACAAGCGATCACAAATTAAAGGCAAATTTATTAGTTTCAATTAGAGGCAAATTTACTACAAAAGTCGCACAGGTAAAGAGTTTCCCAGATTGTAATCTTTTGGGCTTCGTACGCTTCTTCTTCGACTTTGGGACTTGGAGGATCAGCCACTGACTTCTCGAACGCCGTTAAGATTGTCCTTGTCCTCAGCACTTCCTCCTCCAGCCTGGGCAAATAATTAGTAGCATAGCCCATAATGTCGTAGAGGTATGCATGGGCAGATTCCTCAGAATCTGCCATTTCTGCTTGATCGACAAGGCTATCCATCAGTCTCTCCAATGCGTGTAGAGCTTCTTCCGCTTTACGCACATTGTGGAGAAGAACTAGGGTAAGGGCTGTTTCCCTTTCTTGAGCGGCAGCGAGACGCCTCCGTCGACGGCGGATGATCAGGTCGAGCTGACGGATGCAAGAAAGTCGGGGAAGGAGAGCAGGGCGTGTGCGGAGAAGCTGCTCCAGATGCAAATTGCTAGCCGCCTGTGTAAGGTTCCGGCCGAACAATTCTTGATGAACAGATGAGAGGAAGGAGATGATCACAAGAATAGTAGAAGCCATATTGTACGTACGTAGAAGAGACCTGGATTAGGCGCGCATATTTAACCTTTAGCACAAACGGTTCGTATACCCAAACATTAATGATATAGACGCTTCGTATAACGATCGAGAGACATTAATTAGACGATCGAAACACGAAGCGTTCTGGCAATCGAAACATGAAGCGTTCTAGCAATCGAAACACGAAGCGTTCTGGCAATCGAAACACAAAGCGTTCTGGCAATGGAAACATGCGCGAAGCAGCTTATGACAGACAGTTTTTTTTATAAAAAATCGTCTGTGATAATATTTATCACAGACAGTTTTTAGTTAAAAACCGTCTGTGATAATGACTAAGGCATTTATTGCGCTGCTCAGACCGCATCTGTCTTCATTTCGATCCAGATCTAGCCACTTCTGCGCACTTTTTCACTCGGGAGGAAGCTAGGCGATTTCAGGCCAGTTAATTTGGTGGGAAGAGGCAGAGATTGAGCTTTGAATTAGGATTCAGACTTTCCTGGTTGCTGTAGATATGGTTAGTAATGAAATTTATTTTTTCTTTAATTGCATTACAATTTAGGTCTAAGTAATCCATGAGTGGTTATTGAAGATGGTTAATTTGCAAAATTGTTGGTTATATAATAGCTGTTGTGTTTGTAATATGAATTGAGCTAGCAAATTAAGTCTCAATATAATAAATGTGGCCGGTATATATGTAGTTATAATTAGTTAATCTAGATTTTAATACTAAGTTGTTATATATGTACGTAACGTAGGACCGAAGCTGGATGTATGCCGCGAGCCGTGTGAGTGAAGAGTACATAAATGACGTTTCTGCTTTTATAAGAGCCGCCGAGGTGGATATGTTGAATAAGGGGGTGGAATATATGTGCTGTCCATGCACTGACTGCGAGAATTTGAAGATGTTTAAGGACCGAGGGCAAATTGAAGCGCACTTGATTCGGAGGGGTTTCAAAAAGGATTATACGTGTTGGACCAGTCATGGCGAAGTGAATGATCATATGCCGCCGGATGACATCGCCGGTGAAGTGAATGATATGCCCCCGGATGACATCGCCGGTGAAGTGAATGACATGCCGCCGGCTGATGTCGATTGTGGCTTGGATTCGGATAGGTTGCACGATGATAATCTGGATCAGATGCTTCGCGATGTAGAAGAGAACTATGATGAGAGAGAGTATGTTAAATTCCGTGGCTTGATGGAGGACTCAGAGAAACCTTTGTACACGGGCTGCAAGTACACGAGGTTGTCGGCCGTGCTTGAACTGTTGAAATTGAAGGCAAGCAATGGTTGGTCCGACAAGAGTTTCACGGCGCTGCTAGGTCTTTTAGCGGACATGCTTCCGGAGGGAAATGAGTTGCCTAAAACCACGTATAAAGCCAAGAAGGTTCTTTGTCCGTTGGGAATGGAAGTAGAAAGAATACATGCATGCCCGAACGACTGTATCCTCTACCGTAAAGAGTATGCAAACATGCATGTATGTCCGGTGTGCAACGCATCCCGATACAAACGTAACAATCAATCCGATGATGGCGAGGGAACAGAGGTGAAGAAAGGACCTCCTGCTAAGGTGGCATGGTATTTTCCTATAATTCCCCGTTTGAAAAGGTTTTTTGCAAATCCAAAGGAGGCAAAACTGCTGCGTTGGCACTCGGAGGAGCGCAAGAAGGATGGAATGATAAGACACCTTGCTGATTCCGCGCAGTGGAGAAACATCGATAGGAGTTTTGCAGAGTTCGGTGCAGAACCAAGGAATATAAGGTTTGGACTGAGTACAGATGGAATGAATCCTTTCAGTAGCATGAGCAGCCGACATAGCACATGGCCCGTGACTCTCTGCATCTATAACCTTCCTCCTTGGTTGTGTATGAAGCGAAAGTACATTTTGCTGTCGATACTTATCCAAGGGTCAAAACAACCTGGGAATGATATCGATGTGTTCCTAGCACCGTTGGTGGAAGATCTAAAAGTACTGTGGAACGAAGGGGTACAGGTATGGGATGCATACAAACGAGAGAACTTCACTCTGCGCTCCTTATTGTTCTGCACCATAAATGATTATCCTGCCCTTGGTAACCTATCGGGCCATAGTACAAAAGGTGCCAAAGCTTGTACTCACTGTTTAGATGGTACCGAGAGTGTGTGGTTGAGACACTCACGCAAAACCGTCTACATGCGTCACCGCCGGTTCCTTCGGAGGGCTCACCCATACCGCAAGATGAAGAAACAATTTGACGGAGAGAAGGAAGACGGTTTAGCTCCAAGGCATTTAAGGGGACACGAGGTTTATGATATGGTTAAGGATTTAGATGTTGTCCTCGGAAAGGGACGTAAATTGAGGGCTCATGAGAAGAACACCTGGAAGAAGAGATCAATATTTTGGGACTTACCTTATTGGGAGTACCTAGATGTTCGACACTGCATCGACGTCATGCACGTAGAAAAGAATGTGTGTGACAGCTTGATTGGTCTCTTACTGAACATCCGTGATAAAACAAAGGACGGTGTCAACGCACGGCTTGACTTGGCTGACATGGACATCAGGCCTGAGTTAGCACCGACAAGCACTGATAATGGACGAACGTACCTTCCCCCTGCGTGTTACACTCTGTCCAAGGCTGAGAAAATAGAACTGTGCCAGTGCTTGCATGGTGTCAAAGTTCCGTCTGGTTACTACGGCAACGTGAAGAAACTTGTTTCGATGCAAGATTTGAAGTTAAATGGCATGAAGTCTCATGATTGTCATGTGCTGATGACACAGATACTCCCTATTGCAATTAGAAATATTTTGCCGATCAAAGTCCGAGAGACAATCATGAGGCTATGTTATTTCTTTAACACAATTGCTCAGAAGGTCATCGATCTCGAAGGACTAGATGCTCTGCAGGACGAGGTGGTGATGACTCTATGTCACCTTGAAATGTATTTCCCTCCTTCGTTTTTCGATATCATGGTCCATCTCATTGTTCACGTTGTGTGGGAGATAAAAATGTGCGGGCCCGTATTCCTACGTAGCATGTACCCATTTGAGAGGTTCATGGGAATTCTCAAGTCCTACGTACGGAATCGTTCTCGGCCGGAGGGCAGCATCGTCGAAAGTTATGCAAGCGAAGAGGTCATTGAGTTTTGCGACGATTATATGGCTCAGATTCAACCGATAGGTGTCCCTCAATCTCGTCATGAGGGGAGGCTGACGGGTCTCGGAACTATCGGAAGGAAAGCAATCACTCCAGATATGGACACGTATACTCAAGCCCATTTCACGGTGTTGCAACACATGACTGAAGTGGCGCCTTATGTGGACCAGCACAAGGATGTGCTTTGGCAACAGAATCCAGTGCGACCGGATGTTTGGATCATGAGACAACACAACCGTTGGTTCAACTAATGGTTGAAGGAGCAAATCGCTAGGAGCTCGCCGAGTGAGACGCTGACATGGTTGGCAAAAGGGCCGAGTTGTGACATGGCAAGGATATTACATAAATGGGTACACATTCTATACGCAGTCTCAGGATGTCAAGAGCACTAACCAGAACAGTGGTGTCCGCATAGATGCATTCAGTACCGATGGGTCGAGAAACTCGTACTATATCTTCATAGAAGAGAATTGGGAGCTCGACTATGTGGTTTTCAAGATCCCCTTATTTCGCTGCCGTTGGGTGCATCTCCCACAGGTGAAGGTTGACAAGTACGGTGTCACGACCGTGGACCTCCAACGTGTCGGATACAAAGACGAACCATTCATACTCGCCAATCAAGTTGTTCAAGTTTTCTATGTAACCGACCCGGCAAATAAGAAACGCCATGTAGTTCTTCATGGAAAAAGGAGAATTGTCGGAGTGGAGAATGTAGTGGACGAGGAGGAATACAATCAATTTGACGAGTTACCTCCTTTTGGAAATGGCATAAGGGTCGATGATGAACAATGTGACGAAACTAGTTACGTACGCATTGATCATGATGAAGGGCTAATTTTTAAAGGAAATAATTAAGCAAGTACAATAAGAATGTATATGTGAAAATGTGTGACAATTTTGAGATGTATATGTGAAAATGTGTGACAATTTTGAGATGTATATGTGAAAATGTGTGATATAGTCAATTTTGAGATGTATATGTGAAAATGTGTGACAAAATATATATGTGAAAATGTATATGTGTATTGGCATTTATGTATATGTGATGTATATGTGTGATGTACATGTGATGGTTGATATGAATGCAGCTGGTTGGTGTTGTATATGAATGCAGCTGTTTGGTGGTGGATATGAATGCAGCTGTGGTTATTGGTGTTGTCTTAATAACTACAGTCGCAAAGGCTTATCACAGACGGTTCTGAACTTAGAACCGTCTGTGATATCAACATCACTGACGGTTCTAAGTTTAAAACCGTCTGTGATAGTATAACTATCACAGACAGTTATAAACTTAGAACCGTCTGTGATATTTATCACAGACGGTTCTAAGTTTAGAACCGTCTGTGATAACCTCCCTATATATACCCTCTGGCTAGGGTTTTTCCTGTGCGCTGCGCAGTTATTCGATCTAGATCTAATTAAATCCCGAGCCCGTCGTCGCCTCCGCCTCCCCGAACCCTCGTCGGCCGCCTCCCCGAGCCCGTCGCCGGTCGCCTCCCCTGAGCCCCTCGTCGAGCCCGTCGCCGGCCGCCTCCCCCAAGCCCCTCGTCGAGCCCCTCGCCGGCCACCTCCCCTCGATTACCGTCTGCATTGTGAGCACTTTCTGTGATGGACTAGGGTTTTGAGTATTGTGAGCAGTTTCTGTGATGGACTATGGTTTTGAGCATTGTGAGCATTGTTTACTGCAGTAGCTTAATTAGTTTGCTATTTGGTACATATTACATTGGTACATTGTTTACTGCAGTAGCTTAATTAGTTTGCTATTTGGTACATTGTTTACTGCAGTAGCTTAATTAGTTTGCTATTTGGTACATACTACATTGGTACATTGTTTACTGCAGTAGCTTAATTAGTTTGCTATTTGGTACATATTACATTGGTACATTATTTACTGCAGTAGCTTAGTTTAATTTGCTATTTGGTACATACTACATTGGTACATTGTTTACTGCAGTAGCTTAATTAGTTTGCTATTTGGTACATATTACATTGGTACATTGTTTACTGCAGTAGCTTAGTTTAATTTGCTATTTGGTACATACTACATTGGTACATTGTTTACTGCAGTTGCTTAGTTTATATTGGTACATATTACATTGCTTGTTGTGTTAGTATATAGTATATAGTATAGGCACATAACCCCTCTCTCTGTCCACATCACCCCTCCCTTCTCCCCTCTCTCTTCCTAACATTGAGCATCATGTTTCACTTTTCTTGCTTCCTCATCTTATCATGTTTCACTTTTCTTGCTTCCTCATTTAGTAGCGGGACGGCCAACATTAATCTTGTGCAACCCTACAATTTGAGAGCACAAATTAACCAATCAAGGACCACTCTAGTGTATATGCCACATAGACCTTCAAGGGGCATGAAGTAAGTGACACACTCGAGTGTTCCCGTTCAATGAACCGGATACACTAGTTTGTGTCATGTTTCACTTTTCTTTCTTCCTCATTTAGTAGTGGGACGGCCAAGATTAATCTTGTGCAACCCTACAATTTGAGAGCACAAATTAACCAATCAAGGACCACTCTAGTGTATATGCCACATAGACCTTCAAGGGGCATGAAGTAAGTGACACACTCGAGTGTTCCCGTTCAATGAACCGGATACACTAGTTTGTGTCATTTGCTTCATAGAACTTTGTTTAGAGACCTTGTAGTAATAGTATATGCCGACTACTGCCGAGATGTGATGTCCACTCCCACAATCCTGCTTTTTCCTTCTTAAATTCAAGGCAATTTTATTACAAAAGTGCAAAAAAAGACATTCCCAGATTCTTCGTGAGCAGCCGACATAGCCGACTTCTTCGATGAACGACTATCCATCTGCTTCTTCCCACTTCTTTTCTTCATCTCTGGTCTCTGGATCACGTACACCAGTAGCGATGATTCAGAATCATCGCTACTAGCGTACGTGATCCAAAGACCAGAGATGAAGAAAAGAAGTGGGAAGAAGCAGATGGATAGTCGCTCATCGTCCATCTGCTTCTTCCCACTTCTTTTCTTCATCTCTGGTCTCTGGATCACGTACGCCAGTAGCGATGATTCTGAATCATCGCTACTGGCGTACGTGATCCAGATACCAGAGATGAAGAAAAGAAGTGGGAAGAAGCAGATGGATAGTCGCTCATCGAAGAAGTCGGCTATGTCGGCTGCTCACCGAATAATCTGGGAATGTCTTTTTTTTGCACTTTTGTAATAAAATTTCCTTGAATTGTGCGGGAAAAAGAAGTATTGTCGGAGTGGAGAATGTTGTGGATGAGGTTCCCAGATAAAGAAATCTTGCGATTGTTGCAAAAGATACATGGACCATTTGGGTGGAAAGATGAACTGTTTCGTCAGGCGCATGACTGCCAATTCGAATCATAGCATAGCATCCGAGGCACATCCGAGGTCTGCTGGTGTGTCTTGAGGAATGCCAAGAGCTGATCTTCAGATGGAGCATAGCATCCGAGGCACATCCGAGGCCTGCTGCTGTGTCTTGAGGAATGCCACATCTGAAGACCACCTCTTGGCACTCCTCAAGACACAGCAGCAGACCTCGGATGTGCCTCGGATGCTATGCTATGCTTCAAATTGGCAGTCATACGCCTGACGAAACAGTTCATCTTTCCACCCAAATGCTCCATGTATCTAGCCAAAGATAGGCACATCACCCCCTCTACTCCTCTCCTCTCTTCCAATTCAATATGATCACTTTCTCATCATATCTTAATAGACCCACAAAATGAGCAACATGTCACCCGCGCATTCTTCAACATCATCGCCGGAGGCGTCCGCTCCAACATCAAGACGCCAAGGAAGAGGGCTATCGAAGAGGCCTGAGGGCCGACAGACCATCACAGCGGTAAACGCATCCGGGGTCCCTATATTTCCTCAAAAAGCGGTAAACGCATTCCGAAGCCTGGTCAGAATAGTTGCACGAGAACGAATTGAGATCACATACAATTCGTGGAAGAACGTGCCTGACACTCGGAAACGTGAGTTGTGGACCGAAATTTTGGCATCGTTCGAGTTCCCAGAAGAACACCTATACGCTGTGCAATGACAAACCTACCTAGCGGCGTGCAAAGTATGGAAGAACTTTAAGAGCACGCTTGTCAGGAAATACGTGGAGACGGACGAAACGCCTTTTCATAAATACCCATTCCTGGAACCACAATGGGAAGAGTTCAAGGTGATGAAGACGTCCGAAGATTTTAAAAGTACAAGTACGGCGCACAAGGCCCTCCAGGCAAAAAACACACACCCCCACAGACTTGGCACAGCTGGGTATGCGGGTAAAATCCCGCAGTGGAGAAAGGAGGATGACCTGGCAGCTGCACAGGACATCGCCCCACCGTTTTCCAATATCCCGGATGACCGCGCTCGAAATTGGATTAGAGCAAGGTCATCTACAACGACATCGGGGGACGTCTCCTTTCGAAACCCTGCAGACCAGCAAGTGTCCCAACGCCTGGTAAGATATCGATAGAACTACGTAGCTTGTAATTACTCCACAACTTCGTACGAATTGAAATGACATTTTGTGCTCTTGCAGGAAGAGCTGAGTTTTGAATCTACCCTAGGATCATTCCAGGGAACAAGGGAGAATGATATGCTCTCCGTGGCCCTGGGAAACAAGGAGCACCCGGGTCGTACGAGAGGCCTTGGGCTTTACGTTCCTTGGAAACATGGTTTCCAAGATGACTCCGGGATGTATCGGCGTAGGAAGAGAAACAAAGCCGAGCGTGACGCACAGCTACGAGAAGAGATCAAGGAATCTCTTAGAGAGGAGCTATTAGCTCAGATGGCTGATGTAATCAGAGATGAGGTGCGGAAACAGACAGAAAGTCAGCAGGCCACTACTGCCGCTCCTGTGCTAGCTAGCCTGCACAACCATCCGAGTAGCTGCGCGACCAATCCAACGCAAACCCAGGCCAAATTTCCTATGGACGACATCCTGGCAATAATTATTATCTCTCGAATGCTTGCTCCATTGATAGGCCTATTCGAGTAGCTAATTTTGTATCGTTATGTAGGAGCCTACGAAGTGCAGGCTCCAAGTGAGATATGGCTCCATTCCCTTGTACGCTGGTTGGGGCCAGGCATATTCGTCTGGTATCGGGGCCATGGTGCACGGTCAAGCTTTAGCGCCAGGCTTCGCAAAAGTTAATGTGGATGGTGTACATGTCAATTTTGAGGTGGTCCCGCTACCGAAGCCCCCCAACGACGAGATCGTGACTGTAGGACAGGCCATTGGAACATTCATCCAGTGGCCCAAAAGCGACATCTCCCTGGAGGCTTCTTCACCGGTGGCAGGACCAGAAGTGCAGTGCGAACCACAGCAACATGCACTGGTGCCATCTCCACACGGGCAGTGCGAAGCAGAGCTACCTGCACCGGTGCTATCTCCACGGGTGCTATTCTCGCCAAAGCAACTTGCACCGTCTGTACCATTACAGTCGACTACCATGAAGTCGACCTGCAGTCGAGGCAGTGGCCATGGCAAATCAAAGACGAAGGATGATGATGATATCTCGTACCTGCCATTGGCCCGCAAATTCGTGCTAGGCGAGCCGATGATATTCCCGAAAGAGCACCTCACAAAGCTAGGACTTGGTTGCCCAAGATTCCACACTTGGTATATGGAACAGTCCAATAGACCAGAGACAGAACGGCGCTCAGGTATCATGGTCAAATTCAAGCCAGAACATTTCTTGCACGAAGTTCATGAATGTGTCTTCCCGGTTACCTTTGACGATATATTTGCTGTTTTCACGCTCAACGCTCTCGACGCCTCACTCGTTCGATGCTGGACGCTGTAAGTCTGTACAATCACAGTCTCTGTTCACGTAATACCGATATATGTCACAATTTGTTGCTTTTCTGTGTATATATATAGATTCATGCTGACCGAAGCTAGTTCATCGAAATCACCAATTGGTTTCCTGGACTCACGCTTGGTCGCCATTGATACCATCAACGAGAATGCATCCTTCGTCGAGGACTATATTACAAAAGCACTGCTGGCTCACCGCGATAAGGAATTTGTTCTTATGCCATACAATGAGAAATTCCATTGAATTTTAATTGTAATTATACCAAAATGGAATAAGGCTATATACCTTGATTCTCTAAGTAAGAACAAATCCAAGTACACAGCTATCGCCGAAATACTCGATAGGTAAGTACATTGTACTCTTTCTTTCCTTCCGAATGACTAATCTAACTTTTTCGAATAACGAAGGTCGTTCGTCACATACGTTCAACAAACAAGTGGCTCGACGACAGCTGCCAAGCCCTTGAAACATGATCGCAATTTTCGGGTATTGGCTAGCTACACATTAATTAATCATATACAACACTTAGTAGTAATGCCACTTGATTTAACACATTCTATTTTTTGCAGTGCCACCAGCAGCAGCCGGGCAACACGTGTGGATACTACGTGTGCCACCATATGAGACTACTCCTCGATTCCAGCAAGATCTCCACTCCTAAGGTTTGTCAATCTTTCCACATTTATTTCATACATGTCAAGTTTTATATGTGCGCGCGTTGATATTCCTATCGACAGGCTGCGCCCATCTCTACATCTGCATTGAAACAGCAGAATTTTGCAAAAATTCGAGGAGAGTTCATTTGATTTTTGTGGAGTAAAGTCGTAAGATCAGATGAAGAGTTCCACAGCCCAGAATGATTTTTTATTGTAATTCTAAGTGCAAATGCAGTGTAGATCTTTTACAATTGTGTATTTGTTAATGGATATTTTATTTCAATTCAATGAATTGATTTGCGAAATGGATGCTTTATGTTTGTGAAATGAAGTGCGTTGTCAATTGGATGTTTTATGTCTGTGAAATGAATTGAGATGTGAAATGTATCTGAAATGAAATGAGATGTGTGAATTGTATATGTTTTATGTCTGTGATTATCTGCTTGTTTCAGAGGGCATGGCTAGCATTTTCTGAGGCTAGCCAATAAACAGAAATATATTTAGGGGTTGAAGGGAATATCACAGACGGTTTTTGAGTAAAAACCGTCTGTGATAGCTGATAATCACAGACAATTTTTACTTAAAAACCGTCTGTGATGATCAGCTATCACAAACGGTTTTTACTCAAAAACCGTCTATGATAATAAGTATCACAGACGGTTTTTAACTCAAAATCGTCTGTGATTATCATCTATCACAGACGGGTTTTACTTGAAAACCGTCTGTGATAGCTGATAATCACAGACGGTCCGAAAACCGTCTGTGATGACCTTCGATTATCACTGACCCATAAATACAGACGGTTCACAAAACCGTCTGTGATGACGTTTTCGAACCGTCTGTGATGACCTTTTCTGTAGTAGTGAAGGTTCAAAAAATCTTCCTTCGTGAGTTGAAAATTTCAAATTTTAATGTTGAAAGTTTGACATTCTAGTTGAAAGTACTACTATAGTTTAAAAGTTTCAATCTCCGATTCTATATTTCTAATCTATATTTGAAAGTTTTTTAGTTGACATTTTTAAATCTCTGCTTGAAAGTTTAAATTCTTTGGGTGTATCCGCTACTTTTGTTTGTAGCGAATGCCCCTAAAATAGCTGTTCCGTTATTCCTTTATCCAAGGGCGGAACCAGCATTCAGGGACGAGGCAGGCCAAATAAGTCATATAGTGTAATTTCATTTGATAAGGGAGCCAAGTAGCACTAATGAGAGCAATATTTCTTAAAATATACAGCGTTACAGTGCAAATTTATCAAAGCATGAAGGAGGCTGGCATCTGCTTCTATCCCTGCCTTTACCGAGGTTTTATTCAATAGTCTTCAACATAAATACTAGGTGGGTTCTTTTTTGCTATAAATTTTCGCTAAATTTTTTTAATTCTGGCTGTTCACAAGAGAGAGTATGGAGAGAGATACCTGCGTGCGATTTTGATCGATATAGATGAAGTTTGTTTAATGTCTATTATAATCAACTTGTAGATTTTATTTTAAAAAGATATTTTGTTTAAAAGATAGTTACTGCAGATAAAACAAAAACAATAAGATACAAGTCCAAAAGAAGACAACCACTGTGTTGTCGATGCCTTTCATTGAAGGAGTATTTTTTTGGTTTAACGCACATCCTAGTCATGTCGAACATGTTTCCTGGCGAAGAAAAAGTCGAACATGTTTGCATAAGGAAAAGGGCCTCCTAGCACAACTTGTCTCGCTCTTCAATCGCACGTATGAATTATGAATCCAAGGTGAGTAAGAATGGCAACTTTTCTCTCTCTTGGATGATGGGGAATGGCAACATGCATAACGTACAAGATTGGAAAAGTCCGTGTATGGATTATGATGAAACGATCCTGGTCGTCGGTTGGTTGACGCATGTTGGTGCTCTTTTGCGCATAAATTTCCATGTGAGCGGTATCCTCCGTGTTTTCCCCACTAAATCATCAGTGTACAGCTTACACGTATCCTTTTTCCTTCGTGCTCTCCAGCTGCACCAAAATGCCAATGCCACAGAGCTACGGAACAAATTAATGTCATTTCCGTGTAAAGCTATCAGAAGAAAAACCGACTTACTACATTTCTTTTAGAATCATATTAATCAGTACATTACCAAATGATGCTACATGCCTACATATAGGATAGGCCCAATCCAAAGCACCTTTTTCAACCATTTGGTTCTAGTGTATTATTACTTACTCCATTGATAAATAGATATCATTTTAGACATTAACATGGTTCTCAAAACACAATTTTGATAACTAATTTCTATTGTAATATAGTTATAACACCCAATAAAATTATAATACTATAAAAATATTTTTCAATATATATATATATATATGATTTTCATGTATTCAATCTAAATATTTTAAAAGACATCGATAGTTAAAGTTTTAAAATTTTGACTGCACGTATCTCAAAATGATATATATTTATGACTGAAGAGACTAATTCACAATGGCAGAGGATTTGAATCCATGTTTCTTATACGAACAGGATCTAAATGCTTGTTGGAAGCATTGGTCATAAGAATATATGCATTAACATAAAATTGTGCCAAAAATACGATCCTATCTGTGCACTGTGGGAAAAAAGTACAGCTGCTTTTTTGGCAAGTGCACATATTCTAGTACTAAATTTATGAGTTTTCTGATATTTCTTTTTGTAAGTGCACAGGTTCACAGCAAACCAAAATGCATGTGCATAAAATGAAGCTACTACTTCTGTTCATAAACATCTAATTCTGCAATGTTCGACTACACCTTAACAGTAGCTAGTAAGAAACCTCTGTTTTTTGTTTGTGCGCACCAAAAGACAGATCGATGATGTGATCAAGCAATCAGATCGATGGATATATAGTACGTTGCACACTGCAGCTGCTACCACACGTGCAATTAATACCAGCCATGCAAACTCCAATGTGATCAAGCAGTCAGATACTACTCAGATCGACCAATGCTAACATCCACTCTTGCTGAATGTGATTTTTTTTAAGAAATTCATGGAAGAATCCTGTATTCCAAACTGTCTTTCAATGTACATATTTTTAATTCCAAGTTTCTTCTCATACCGTGTATAATCTATATAGGCATCTCCAATGTATCGACGGTTCAGGTTCAAAGACATACCACATAAGTTTGCATGGAACACATCGTCTTTTCTGTGGTGTATAGAGTCGATTCCATACTCTACATGTGGGACCCACTTTCTATTAAAAGAGGAAAAAAATTAAATCCTCCCTCTCA
Source organism: Dendrocalamus latiflorus (assembly GCA_017311315.1). NCBI lineage: Eukaryota > Viridiplantae > Streptophyta > Magnoliopsida > Poales > Poaceae > Dendrocalamus > Dendrocalamus latiflorus. Next base: position 20,819,840 of record CM029619.1, on the reverse strand, counting down.
ACCCTTCTCTCTCTCTCTCCTCCCATTCCCTTCGTCCAGTCCAGTCCCCCTCACCCCAATCTCCTCTCTCCACACCCGTTGCCGCCCCTACCCACGCCAGCGACGTAGTCCACCTCCCCACCCCACCCCACCAGCAGCACAACCCGTTCCCACCACTGCCCCTACCCCACACCACCATCGGGCAAAACAAGTGGCAAGGATTCGTTGCAAAATTGAGGAGGTGAAAATTCTTGTGGCCTAAGGTGGAGTTGATAGCTTCGCCGACCGGTGGTCGGTGAATCTATAGTAGGACCGGTGACTAGAGACAACTTCAGCAACTGGTAGCGAACATGATGACTTCAACAGGTGTTGGATCTGGAGGTGACCACGACCCATCCATGTGTCTTGTGTGGTAATCCCTTTGTACTTCCTGCAGCAACCTCAGCAACGGCAACAATGAACCCAAGTGTTGATATGACATGTGGGCCACGTGATTTGTTTAATGCTTTCAATCAATGCAAGATTTGGGTTCGGTTCCCAAATCTTTTTTGCTAGAATTGATAGTTTTAACATATTGAATCGATTCGGTGTCTTCTTGTTTCTTCTTGGAATTGGCTAAAATGCAACTTTGCGGATGGTCTAATACCATTTGCATGGCGGAGATATAAGATGAATCAATAGGGTGAAAACGGATCGAATAGTGTCCAAACCACATTCGTATTCGCATTTGTAAATGAATATGAATATGAATCCGAATATGAATCGAATATTGTAACGAATATAAATTCGAATTAAATATATCGTCATAAATTATGTAATATGAAGACATTAATAACATTTTATTCTTGTATAATCATGCTTAATCATTCTAATTCATTTACTTCACATAAAGAAATACAAATTCACATTCAATTAAAAAACTTGTTCAACTAATTATGAGAGACCATGTGGAGGTCATCACGTGTGAATGATGAGTAATTGCATCGGTTTAGGTGAGTCGAGTTTGGTTTGGGCTGTTCGGACCATGTCGTTGCGTGGTGCAATGGACTCGGCCGGACTTGGTCATTCCTGGTCAAAGGGTTCAGGTTGCATATTCTGTGCTTCGACAGATTTGGACTTCATATTTGGTGAGTATGATGTTATTTACGCTTTCATGTATCGAGCGGTGCTATTTGACGTGTTTTCTTGTCTGTGTGGCTGCAGGACGTCGAGGCGGAGTCGTGGTGAGACACGAAGGACTGGACTAGGCGCAGGTGGCGCTGAGGTCAGAACAGTCGGGAGGTGTCGAAGACGACGACTCGAGGTGGTTGCGAGGCGTGCGAGGCAAGGAGCGCAGAAGCTTCCCGGAAGGTGCAGGAGGGGCGAAACGGGAATTTCGCAAGGCTGCACAAGCGGGAGCGGGCTCCGTTGGACTTAGCGGGCGTAACGGGGTGGAAACCCGTTAGCCGTGGGCTATAAATAGGTTGGAGGGGCTGCATGCCCACTTGAACACTTGAAGGGATTTTAGGGTTTGCTTTAATCAAAATAGGCTTTAGAGTTTGTTTTGGCTTTAGGCTTTAGTGGTTGAGAGTTGTTGGTGGAGGCAGAGTTGTGTTCCCTCTGTGTCCCCTTCGATGGTTTCCATGTGAGCTCTCTGTTCGGTGTGTTCCTCCCAAGAAGCATGTGTGACTCTTGGTGTTCTTGAGGATTGAGAGGGAGAGGATGAGTTGAGTCTACTTGTAATCATTCCTCTGTCCGAATGTCCATGCGTATGGGGACGTAGTTCCTTGTATCCCTTGTAATCTTTGAATGGTTGGAATGAAATTTGAAGTTCTTCACCCGTGCTCTCTGTTTCCCTTCGATGCCTCATTTCTTGATTTCTTGAGTTTTTGAGTTCTTGTGTTTTTCTTGTTGAGAAGGCCCAAAATGGGTTGCTCTAGGTTGGGATGTTTCTCCAAGATCATTTGATCAAGTTTCCCAAGAGCAAACTTCATTTAATCTCAAGATTTCATTTTTGAGGCTTCCCTGTTCTTCAGAGCTTTTCTAGGGTTTGGTTAAATTCTTGATTCTCTTAAGGAAATGCCCTGAGTTTTTGTCTGAGGAGTTCTATGGCTATTGCTAACATATCTGCAAAATCTCTTGGCCATAGGATCAAAGGTTGGGAAGCAATTTGATTTTTGGCTCGGGTCTTGCAAAATTTCAGATTTTTACCCATAATCTGAAACTCTTGCTTTTTGGTTTGATTCTCTTGTTTCTCAGGGTCCCCTTACTATTTGGTACGTTGTAGTAAGGCTTTGGATCAAAGAGATTGAGAGCAAACCCTCAATTTAGCCAAAAATCTGAAGTTTCGGTCTGCTGCCTGAAAATCCTGTTTGCTGAAATTCTTCGAGAGGTACTACCACTCCTGGAGAGGTACTACCGCTCAGAGGTACTACCGCTCGGCTCAGCGGTACTACCGCCCATGTTCGGACCAGTCCGATCGGCAGCGATGAAACGTTCGGACGGTCCGAACGTCTCCGACAAGAGGTACTACCGCTCGGCATAGCGGTACTACCGCCCAGAGGTACTACCGCTCGTCACAGCGGTACTACCGCTTGCAGCCAGTCTTGCGCGGAATTTGTTTTTCTTGATTGCTTCTTCTTGATCTGGTTTATCCTTGTCTCTGTTATTTCCAGTGAGTGCTTATTTTCTATCTTCATAGCTCCGATAGCTATTGGAGAAGAAGCTTAAGTGAGGATACTTGTTGGGGGTGATTTTTAAAGATCGACATTCACCCCCCCTCTGTCGCCATTTCGGTCCTACAATTGGTATCAGAGCTAGTTAGCTCTAATCAATAGATCTTAACCGGTCTCAAGAGCCATGGCGACGGACAAGTACTCGACCAAGCTGCCCGTTTTCGATGGCATCGATTACCCCTTCTGGAAGAGCCGAATGGAGACATACATCCAGGCCCAGGGGTATGCCATCTAGCGAAACGTCAAGGTACGATTTGCTGTTCCTGCCGATGAGAACATCAATGCCGGGAACATGGCTGATGTTGAGGCAAATGCAAAGGCAAGGAACATCATCATCCAGGGTTTGAGTCGTAGCGAGTTTGACCGCATCTCTCATCTTTCATCCGCCTTCGATATCTGGGAGACCCTCGATGCATACCATGAGGGCACCACCCAGATTAAGACGGTAAGACAGGACCAGTTCAAGCGAGATTACAACAAGTTTGAAATGCTCGCTGGCGAGTCCCTTGATGAGTGCTTTGCGCGTTTCCACAAGATCTTGAGCAATCTCCGAGCCGTCGGTCTCACATACTCCGACTCGGACAACGCTCGTCAAATGCTTGCTGCAATCGACCTTCGTGTTTGGGAGATGAAGGTGACTACCATCAAGGACACCACCGACCTCTCGACTTTGATGCTTGACGCGCTATACTCGCGCTTCAAGACGCACGAGATCGACATTGTCTCTTGTAAGTCGAAGTCGCAGTCGATGGCTCTAGTCACCGATCCCAGTTCGGCTTCTGGTTTTTCCGCCGATTCGCTTTGTGGGTTCTCCCTAGCTGCTCTCTGTGACGTAACTGATGATCAGTTAGAGCAGCTAGAGGATGAACAGCTGGCCCTCCTAGCTCGGAAGTTCTCCCATGCTTACAAGAGGAGGAGGGACAGAAAGAGAGACGGACCAGTCATTTGCTTCGAGTGTGGTGACCCCAACCACATTCGGGCAAACTGCCCCAAGCTAGAGAAGGGCAAGAACGACTACGGCGGTTCGGGCAAGAACGACTACACCGACAAGAACTGCAACAAGAAGACTCCAGCTCAGATGTCGGGCAAGAAGAAGTTCCGCAACTTCGGGAAGACCAAGAAGCTGTTTCACCGCGTCCTCACCGCCTTCGACGACCTCGACCTCAGCGAGGTGGAGGGATGGAGCGACGACGACAGGACGGGTGACCAAGAGCCCAAGGATGGCGGCGACGACTTCTCCGGCATGTGCTTCATGGCCCTCGAAGGCGAACTCAGCGACAGCGAGCTGTACTCCGACTCGGACGAGGTATGTCCCACCTACGACCAGCTCAATCATGCTTTTCTTAAGCTAGGTGGTTTTCATGCTAGAGCTAAGGCTAGGTGTACTGAGTTAGAGAAGGAAGTAGATAGACTGTCACTAGAGATTATTACTCTTACATCTGCTCCCTCTAGTGATGATTGTGATACATGCTCTGCTTTGCTGGTTGATATGGAGAAATTAAGGACCTCGCATGATAGTTTGTCCTCTGAGCTCGATATTATTAAGGTGGAGAATGTTAGTCTGCTTGCTGAGCTTGAGATGAGTAGAGTAGCGCCTATTTCATCTACTGTTGTTGAGACTACTTCTTGCATCTCATGTGAGGATAAGGACAATGCTTTTAGAGGTCATTATACCATGCTGCTTAATCTACCCGAGTCTTGTGAAAACTGCAATAACTTGAAGATGAACCTAAAACGGGCAGATCATAAAATATCTGAGTTGTATGCTTGGTTGTGTGAACCAGTTGCGTCATGCTTGAACTGTCCTAGATTAACTGCTAAACTTGAATCTGTTTCCAAACAGTTTCAAGAAATGATTGACCACAATAAGAAATTGGCTAATTATGCTTCTAAGGACCCTGTTAGCTCACCATGCAAAAATTGTGATAAACTAAAAATTGACTTGATTGCATTGGAAGAAAAATGTGTGAAGCTAACAAAGGACTTATTAGAGAAGCCACAATCATGTTGTGATGTGATTGCTGAGGAGGGGGAGAAGCCCCAGGGTAAGGTAGAGACGCCTAGCGACGTGAACCAACCGGCTAGCAGTAGGACTGTCCATTCAGAGTCGGCCGTGCGTGCACAAGCCATTCTTTCCTCTGCTGTTGGTTCTTCATCTGCTCCCTTACCTCCTGCTGTTCCCTCTTCCCCCTGCTCTTCTTGCACCTCTCTCTTTCGGGAGTGTCAGTACCTTATGAACACTCTCGAGAGATTTGTAGGCGGCAAGAAGAAGCTTAATCTTATTCTAGACCAATCCAAGATTTGCAAGTTCAATCAAGGTCTAGGATATGATTTCTATGAGGATATGAGGAAGCATCCACATGCTATTCTTAGACCTATAGTAGGAGGTGTGATCGAGGTCGAGCCCAGATCTGATGAAGTTAAATTCAAATCAGCGGGCTTTGTCCACGGGATCTCTGACAGCAAGGTGATTTCACCTGCCGCTTCGGCCTCTCAGAAGGCGAAGCTTGAGCGTGCTACTTCTACCTCTCAAAAGAAGAAGTATCACTGCACCTTCTGTCAGAAGGATGGGCATCTGATCGATCGATGCTTCAGGCGCGCCAAGATCGCGCGTAGAGACCGTGTTGAGTCTCCTAGGCGTATTCAGGGTCAGCCCCAGACCTTGAGTGCACCTAAGACCAACACGAGGTCTAGGTTTGCTCCTGTTGCGGAGTTTGGGCAGCATAGAGGACTTGGTTTTTCCAAGTTTTCCGTTTTTCGTCCTCATGCTGCCCCTGGTCGTGTCTTCCGCCGTCCTGAGGGTAGATCTCGGTTTCCCCGTCGAGATAGCTACCCGCGGCGTGATCAGCATGTTGCCGGTGTTCCGACTCGCTCTCCCGTAGCAGTTGGACCCCGCAACAGCTTCAAGTCTGCTCACAGACCTTCTGCTTCTTTGAGTCACGGAGAGCGTAGGGTAGATAGAGGTCAGTCATGTTTGACTACTTCATCTGCACTCAGGTTCGCCGGGCAGGGAAGAGAAAGGTTTGGCCTGTAGACTCCGGGTGCTCACGACACATGACCGGAGATTCACATTGGTTTTCTTCCCTTGCCCGTGCTCCAGGTGATGAGACAATCACCTTCGGAGATGCTTCATCTAGGCGCGTCATCGCCAAAGGTACTGTGCGCATTAATGATTCTTTCATTTTGAAAGATGTTGCCTTGGTTAGTAAGCTGCAGTACAATTTGCTTTCAGTTTCTCAGCTTACCGATGACGGTTTCGAGGTGAGCTTTAAGAAAAATAATTGCAAAATTCTTGATTCTTCGGGTAGTCTGGTTTGCGGGATTTCTCGTTATGGGAGGATCATTCGTGCTGAGTTTTCTGAGTCTTCTGGCGATCCTCTCAGGTGTTGAGTTGCTTCTGAGTCCCGCGATCTCTCTTTCTGGCATAGGAGACTGGGTAATATTGGATTTGACCATTTGACCCGAGTTAGCGGCCACGATCTCATTCGTGGTCTACCGAAACTCAAAATGGTCAAAGATCTTGTTTGCGCTCCATGCCGGCACGGCAAGATGGTTGCCGCTTCTCATCCTCCGGTCACAGTTACTATGACCGATGCACCGGGACAGCTGCTCCACATGGACACAGTTGGACCAGCTCGAGTGCAGTCAGCAGGAGGGAAGTGGTATGTTCTTGTTGTGGTCGATGACTTCTCGAGGTATTCTTGGGTGTTTTTCTTAGCCTCGAAGGATGAGACGTTTTCACTTTTCCGAGGTCTTTTCAGTAGGCGTTCTGTTGAGCTCTCGGGTGCCTTACGAGCAATCCGCAGTGACAATGGCACGGAGTTCAAGAATTCCTACTTCGAGAGTTTGTGCGGTGAGACAGGTGTAGAGCATCAGTTCTCCTCTCCGCACGTCCCACAGCAAAATGGCGTTGTGGAGAGAAAGAACCGTACCTTGGTCGAGATGGCCAGGACGATGCTTGATGAGTACTCTACACCGCGGAAGTTCTGGGCTGGGGCTATAGCCACCGCGTGCCATGTCTCAAATCGAGTTTTTCTTCGGGCACACTTGCACCGCACTTCTTATGAGCTAAGATATGGGCGAAAGCCCAGCGTCTCTCATTTTCGTGTGTTTGGTTGCAAGTGCTTCATTTTGAAGTCTGGGAACCTAGACAAGTTCGAGTCACGTTCCTGTGACGGTATCTTTCTAGGCTACTCGACTTCTTCGCAGGCTTATAGGGTCTGGAACTGCGAGTCTAGCAAGTTGGTAGAGATCTGCGAGGTGACCTTTGACGAGGCCAGTCCGGGGACTAAGCCAGATATCTCAGGTTCTTTAGAGCAGTCCAAGACCATCTTTGTGGATGATGAGGACGATGGAGATGAGGGTTGTCTACCTGATCCAATCCCTCATCCACCCCTCGAGGTGCCTTCTTCCACTGCACCTCGAGGCGATCAGCCCTTGCCTTCTGCTTCTTCTGGAGCTAGTGGCTCTGTTCCTACCTCGTCAGCTCACGAGGTAGAGGCCACTTCTTCATCTCATCCTGGACCTCCTAGACATATCCAGAAATCTCATCCTTCAGAGCTCAAAATCTGGTTTATCTCAATTCTGTCTCTATTCTGCTTTCATTGCCTCCTTTGAGCCCAAAGATGTTTCTCATGCTCTTTCCGATGAGTCTTGGGTCAATGCCATGCATGAGGAGTTAGAGAATTTCGAGAGAAACAAGGTCTGGTCGCTTGTTGAGCCCCCGCGAGGTCAAAATGTCATTGGAACCAAGTGGGTGTTCAAAAACAAGCAGAGTGAGGATGGGGTAGTCATTCGAAACAAGGCTAGACTGGTAGCTCAGGGGTTTTCCCATGTTGAGGGTCTAGACTTCGAAGAGACCTTTGCCCCTGTAGCTCGACTTGAGGCCATTAGAATCCTGCTTGCCTTTGCAGCTTCTAAGGGTTTCAAGCTTTACCAGTTGGACGTCAAGAGTGTCTTTCTCAATGGCTTTATTGAGGAAGAAGTCTACGTCAGACAGCCTCCAGGTTTCAAAAACCCCAAATACCCAAACCATGTCTTCAAGCTTTCCAAAGCGCTGTATGGACTTAAGCAGGCCCCTAGAGCTTGGTATGAGAGGCTTAAGTCCTACTTGTTGAGTCATGGGTTTGAAATGGGTAAAGTAGATAAGACCTTGTTTATCCGTAGGCTTGGTAATGACCTACTGCTCGTCCAGATCTATGTCGATGACATCATCTTTGGCGGCTCTTCCCATGCTCTGGTTTCTCAGTTCTCGGATGTCATGAGCACCGAGTTTGAGATGAGCATGATGGGCGAGTTGACCTTCTTTCTTGGCTTCCAAATCAAGCAGACTCAGGAGGGTACCTTTTTGCATCAAGGCAAGTACACTCGCGACCTCCTGAGACGCTTCGACATGAGTGATGGTAAGCCGGTGTCAACTCCGATGGCTTCTACAGCCTATCTTGACCCAGATGAGGATGACGAGCCAGTTGATCAGAAAGTGTTCAGAAGTATGATCGGCTCCCTTCTTTACCTCACTGCCTCGAGACCAGACATACACTTCTCCGTGTGTTTGTGTGCTCGTTTTCAGGCTTCTCCTCGCGTATCTCACTGCCAGGCGGCGAAGCGCATCTTTCGGTACCTTTGAGCTACCATTGACTATGGTATCTGGTACTCTTCCTCTTCTTGTCTTTCCTTGAGAGCCTTTTCGGATGCAGACTTTGCCGGCTGTAGGATAGATAGGAAGAGCACTTCTGGCACTTGCCAATTTATTGGCACTTCTCTTGTTTACTGGTCTTCGAGAAAGCAGTCCGGCGTTGCACAGTCCACCGCAGAGGCCGAGTACATTGCTGCAGCCAGTTGCTGTAGCCAAGTGCTCTGGATGGCTTCGACCCTGCGGGACTTTGGGTTAGTTATCGACAGTGTTCCACTCTTTTGTGATAACACTTCTGCGATTAACATTGCTAAGAACCCAGTGCAGCATTCCTGGACCAAGCACATCGATATCCGTTATCACTTCCGTAGAGACCATGTAGAGAAGGGTGATATAGTGCTCCAATTTGTGGAGAAGTGACCACCAGTTGGCTGACATTTTCACCAAGCCATTGGATAGTTCGAGGTTTTCAGCTCTGCGGGGAAAGCTTGGGGTGGTTTGTCCTTATGGACTGTAGTGAGGGGGAGTTTTGGGCTTTACTGCTTTACTATATTGATTACGCTTCTGTCTCATTTCTGTGGCTTTGCATTTGGTGCATTGGGTTTAGTCCTTCTAGCATAGGTTAGAGTGCTTCTCTTGCCTAGTTGCTTAGACTTCCTACTCTTATCTTGTGCTTCCAGGATGCTTCTTATTAGCTGCTTCTTATCTCACTAGATTGAGCTCACTCACTTCTTGTAGGTTCTAGCGAGGGTCGGGCCACCCTCGGGTAGACAGGGTACGTGTTTGCTCTCTAGTGTGTGTTTTACGGTCAGCTAATAGTCCTGGAGTCATATGGGGTAGATGAGAGTTTGTCTGAGCCATAGTTGTCTCTATATCTTATCTATGCTTTAAGGACTGCCCGTTTGGATTTTCTTTCCCAGCTTCTCTTGTTTATTGCTTTGGTTCAGGGGGAGTTCATTTGGGAGCTTCTAGAGCTTAATATTGACATAACTCAACTTGAACTAAAAGTTGCATCGAATGTTGAGAGGGAGCTGGATTTTCTGCATTTCTAGCATTCTGCATTGTAATATAACTCATGGAGCCTTGATTATTATCCTGTTATGACATAATTACAATGCTTTACACCTTGCCATGACTTGTGCTTATTTGCTAGATTTATCATGACTTCATATGTATAGACTAGCTTTTGCCATGATAAGTTAATTAAAATTGCATTTGAGTTTAGTCTATCTTTAGCTATCCTTGTATGATTCATGCCATGTCAAATAGGTTGAGTTGAGTCTTGAATCTAGGTTGAATCTTAGATTGAGCTATCTTAGTATCTTGATACATCATGAGTTAGCACAATCTGTTAAAAGCAAAAAGATCTCTTTTTATGTGCGAAAAAACTGATTTCACCAATTCTTTCTCATGAGACGGCTTGCCATTGCACTAGGCATGAACTCAGGGGGAGTTTTGGATGACATAGACTATCTTCTTAAGCTTCTCGCTTGGAGTAGTCGCATAAGGCTTGAGATCTAGCACATGACAAAAAATTTTGGTTGGAAACAGCCATAAGCTTGAAAAGAAAATATGTCAATTGTGCAAAATTTGCTTAATCACCTAAAGATTAAAAGTGCTTAAACAAATGATAAACTCTTGACCTTGTAGCACTCTAATTGACTCAACACTAGCTTCTTGTTTCCGCTTAGCTTATTGACATGGCATGCATCATCCTTGGGTATCTCTAGCTAGACTTTGCTTATTGATGACTTGACATGCTCACTAAATGCACTACATTTTCAGATTGTCATCTATATGTTCTAGCTAGCTTTTACATATCTTGTCATGATCTAGATAGCTTTTTATTGAGTTATGGCTTGGTGTACTTCTTATGGTCATTATGGATAATTCTCATGGCTCTAAATGCTTAGAATAAACAATTTTCAGCCATTTTCATCCATTGACATGTCATATTCTCTCTTTTGCATCTTGATGTGTTTATTGCCAAAAGGGGGAGAATAGAGAAGAAAAAGTCTTTTGGGAACAGTTTAGAGCTTTGGAGAACAATTTGCTCTTTCAGTTGTTACTCTAGTGTTCCTTCTGTCGACATGGTCATTAGCTTCATTTTCTTTCTTTGGACCATGTTGGATTCTTCAAACTCAAACTCAACTTCATGCTTTTTCTGGGTTTGTCAATATACTCATCAAGGGGGAGATTGAGAGACCATGTGGAGGTCATCCCGTGTGAATGATGAGTAATTGACATCGGTTTAGGTGAGTCGAGTTTGGTTTGGGCTGTTCGGACCATGTCGTTGCGTGGTGCAATGGACTCGGTCGGACTTGGTCATTCCTGGTCAAAGGGTTTAGGTTGCATATTCTGTGCTTCGACAGGTTTGGACTTCATATTTGGTGAGTATGATGTTATTTACGCTTTCATGTATCGAGCGGTGCTATTTGACGTGTTTTCTTGTCTGTGTGGTTGCAGGACGTCGAGGCGGAGTCGTGGTGAGACACGAAGTACTGGACTAGGCGCAGGTGGCGCTGAGGTCAGAACAGTCGGGAGGTGTCGAAGACGATGTGGACTCGAGGTGGTTGCGAGGCGTGCGAGGCAAGGAGCGCGGAAGCTTCCCGGAAGGTGCAGGAGGGGCGAAACGAGAATTTCGCAAGGCTGCACAAGCAAGAGCGGGCTCCGTTGGACTTAGCGGGCGTAACGGGGTGGAAACCCGTTAGCCGTGGGCTATAAATAGGTTGGAGGGGCTGCATGCCCACTTGAACACTTGAAGGGATTTTAGGGCTTCCTTTAGTCAAAATAGGCTTTAGAGTTTGTTTTGGCTTTAGGCTTTAGTGGTTGAGAGTTGTTGGTGGAGGCAGAGTTGTGTTCCCTCTGTGTCCCCTTCGATGGTTTTCATGTGAGCTCTCTGTTCGGTGTGTTCCTCCCAAGAAGCATGTGTGGCTCTTGGTGTTCTTGAGGATTGAGAGGGAGAGGATGAGTTGAGTCTACTTGTAATCATTCCTCTGTCCGAATGTCCATGCGTATGGGGACGTAGTTCCTTGTATCCCTTGTAATCTTTGAATGGTTGGAATGAAATTTGAAGTTCTTCTCTCGTGCTCTCTGTTTCCCTTCGATGCCTCATTTCTTGATTTCTTGAGTTTTTGAGTTCTTGTGTTTTTCTTGTTGAGAAGGCCCAAAATGGGTTGCTCTAGGTTGGGATGTTTCTCCAAGATCATTTGATCAAGTTTCCCAAGAGCAAACTTCATTTAATCTCAAGATTTCATTTTTGAGGCTTCCCTGTTCTTTAGAGCTTTTCTAGGGTTTGGTTAAATTCTTGATTCTCTTAAGGAAATGCCCTGAGTTTTTGTCTGAGGAGTTCTATGACTATTGCTAACATATCTGCAAAATCTCTTGGCCATAGGATCAAAGGTTGGGAAGCAATTTGATTTTTGGCTCGGGTCTTGCAAAATTTCAGATTTTTACCCATAATCTGAAACTCTTGCTTTTTGGTTTGATTCTCTTGTTTCTCAGGGTCCCCTTACTATTTGGTACGTTGTAGTAAGGCTTTCGATCAAAGAGATTGAGAGCAAACCCTCAATTTAGGCAAACATCCGAAGTTTCGGTCTGCTGCCTGAAAATCATGTTTGCTGAAATTCTTCGAGAGGTACTACCGCTCCTGGGGAGGTACTACCGCTCAGAGGTACTACCGCTCGGCTCAGCGGTACTACCGCCCATGTTTGGACCAGTCCGATCGGCAGCGATGAAACGTTCGGACGGTCCGAACGTCTCCGGAAAGAGGTAGTACCGCTCGGCATGGCGGTACTACTGCCCAGAGGTACTACCGCTCGTCACAGCGGTACTACCGCTTGTAGCCAGTCTTGCGCGGAATTTGTTTTTCTTGATTGCTTCTTCTTGATCTGGTTTATCCTTGTCTCTGTGATTTCCAGTGAGTGCTTATTTTCTATCTTCATAGCTCCCATAGCTATTGGAGAAGAAGCTTAAGTGAGGATACTTGTTGGGGGCGATTTTTAAAGATCGACATTCACGCCCCCTCTGTCGCAATTTCGGTCCTACAAATTAGTTGTACTGTAATAAAATATGCATATTACTTCATCAAATATGAATATGGATACGGATACGGATAGTCTGGATAAAATAACATTTCGGATGATAAAAGTCCATACCATATTCGCATCCATATTTTTATGCGAATTTGAATACGAATATGAATATGGTAGAAATTGTTAATTAGATGGAAAAATCTATACCATATTCATATCTTATCGAATACGATAACCAAATGATATGAATAAATCGTATCCATTTTTCACCCCTATGAATCAACCATTAATCATTTTTTATTCTGTATGCTATGCTCATGTCTTCGCATGCAGCAGCGGAGTCAAAACTTGAACCTGTGAGATCAATTATATCTATGTTTTGAATCATGCAATGGATTTTGCTTGCAAATTTGCACATATATTATTACTAGCTGAAAGCCCGTGCGTTGCTATGGATTTTTAAAATTTATCATACTACATGTTTTAAAACTCACGGGTGGTAAAATTTTTTAGAATATGCATACAAAAATGTTCTAAAAGTTTTTAAATCCGTCAAGTAAGTCAGAAGCCGTCAATCACACCTCGTGGTCATCAGTCGGAAGACATCGACCACACCTCATGGTCATAGGTCGAGAGCCCTCGAGCACACCTCATCGTCGTAAGTCGGACACCGTCGACCAACGCGCATGATCATAGGTCGGGAGCGGTCGACCATCACCGGTGGTCATAAGTTGGCAGTGGTCGACAATCGATCATGGTCCTAAATTAGGAGCCTTCGACAATGGCTCATGGTCGCACATCAGAAGCCGACGACCATCGTTCGTGGTCGTAAGTCAGAAGCCATCGAGGATACCTCGTGGTCGTAAGTCGGAACACGTCGATCAGTGCTCGTAGTTGTAAGTCAGAAGACATCGACCACACCTCGTGGTCGTAAGTCGAAACACATCAATCAGTGCTAATGGTCATAAATTAGAAGCTGTCGATCACACCTCGTGGTCGTAAGTTAGAAGCCATCGACCATCGCGCTTGATCATAGGACAGGAGCGGTCCACCATCGCTGGTGGTTATACGTTGGCAGGCCTCCGGTGCACTTGTACCCTATCGCCCGACTGCCGGCGCCAGCCTGCTTGGCCCCAATTTCGACTACGGTCCTGACTTTGACCACTGCCCCCTTCGACTTCGACCACTGCCCCCTTCAACCACTGTCCCCTTCAACCACAACCCTTTGATGTCGACCACTTTCCCTTCGACCACGTCCCCCTTCGACCATGGCTTCGACTTCGACCACCTTGTGGGTCTTGCCGTCGAGGGTGGGGAGCTCGATCTTGGGGGTGAACTAGGGGTAGGCAACGGGGATGCCCAACTGGAGGGGGACTCATAGCGGTGGAGGTTGTGGACGACCCAGCAGGTGCCCTCCGGGTTGGCGCTACGACTACGACCATGACCACTACGACCATGTCCACATGCGCTACGACTATGACCATGACCGTGACTTCGAGCACTACCCCCTTCGACTTCGAGCACAGCCCTATTCAACCACTGTCCCCTTCGACCACAGCTCTTCGACGTTGACCACTTTCGTCTTTGACTACAGCTTTGATGACGACCACGGATCTTTGACTTCGACCATTGTCCCCTTCGGCCATGGCCCTTCGACGACCACAGCCCTTCGACGCTGACCATTTCCCCCCTTCGACCATGACCTCTTCGACCATGGCTTCGACTTTGACCAAGGATATTCGACTTTAACCACAGATCTTCGATTTCGACCAGTGCCCCCTTCGACCACTGTCCCCTTTGACCATGGCTCTTCGACATCGACCACTTTTCCCTTCGACCACGGCCTCCTTCGATCACAGATCTTCAACTTCAACAAAAGATCTACGACTTCGACCACTGTCCCCTTTAACCACTATCCCCTTCGACCATGCCCTTCAACGTCGACCACTTCCCCTTCATCCACCTCCCCCTTCGACCACTGTCCCCTTCGACCATGACCCTTCAACGTTAACCACTTTATCTTTCGATCACGGCCCCTTTCAACCATGGCTTCGACTTCGACCACGGATCTTCGACTTCATCCACTTCCCCCTTCAACCACTGTTCCCTTCGGCCATGGCCCTTCGATGACCATGGTCCTTTGATGTCGACCACTTCCCCCTTTGACCACCATCCTCTTCGGCCATTGTCCCCTTCGACCATGGCCCTTCAACATTGACCACTGTCCCCTTTGACCATGACCCTTCGACATCGACCACGGCTTCGACCTCGACCACTGTCCCCTTCGATGACCATGGCCCTTTGACGTTGACTACTTCCCCCTTCGACCACTGCACCTTTCAACCACGTCATCGACTTCAACCACGGATCTTCGACTTTGGTCACGACCCCTCAACCGCGGCCCCCTTCGACCATAGCCCTGATGTTGACCACGGCCCCCTTCGACCATGGGCCCAATGTCGATCACGGCCCTTCAACTTCGACTACGGACTGACTTCGTCCACAGCCCTTTGACTTTGACCACTGTCCCTTCGACCACTGTCCCCTTCGACCACGGCTTGGACTTCAACCACGACCCTTTGACTTCCACCATGGCCCTTTGACTTCGATCGTGGACCGATTTCATCCACAACCCTTCGATTTCGACCACTGTCCCTTCGACCATGGTTTGGACTTCAACCATGACCCTTCGACTTTGACCATGGCCTGACTTCGACCACAACCCTTCGACTTAGACCACGGACTGACTTCGTCCACGGCCCTTCGACTTCGACCACTGCCCCCTTCGAGCACGGCTTGGACTTCGAGCACGGCCCGACTTCGACCACCGCCACTTTGACCACAGCTTCGACTTTGACCATGGATCTGTGATTTCGGCCATGGCCCCCTCCAACCACGGCTTCAACTTCGACCATAGCCCCTTGAATTTGGCCACAGCCCCTCAACCACAGCCCCATTCGACCACGGTACTGACTTCGACGACCAGCTTGAGAGACCAAAATCACCAAACAACGCAACGGGCTATGAACGAAGTAGGAGAAGGTAGAGAGGCTCATCGGGTGAGCGACTGCTGGGTGGCAGCGGTGGGGGAGAGCCACGTGGGCAGGCGTAGTAAGAGAGCCGCCGCCATCACCGAATGCCCTTCTCTCTGATCCACCAGCCACTGTTATCAAGCGTCATTCTCTCTGATCCACCAGCCGCTGTCACCGAGCATTGTGTTGCTGGTTGGAGGGGCGATGGGAGATGAAATTGGTGGTAGCGCCCTAGGGAAAGTTGGGGGACTATGATCAGATGTTGCTACGTGGGGAAGGAATTGGTGGCAGTGCCGAGGAGGAGGAGGAGGCACGGCACGAGGGTTCAAGGGAGAAGGAGGCAGCGGTTGTGGGAGGTGGAGGTGGGGAGGTGGTGGCGGGCAGATGGAGAGAGGAGGTAGCAAGCAAATGCATTAGGGAGGCGGCGACAAGGGGATGTGACGCTACTGGGGGAAGTTGGGGGGACTGCGATCATATGCTACCATACGGGGAAGGAATTGGTGGCAGAATTGAGGAGGAGGCGCGGTACGAGGGTTCAGGGGAGAGAAGGAGGTGGTGGTTGCAGGAGGTGGAGTGGTTGCGAGAGGCAGAGGATGCGGGGGAAGAGAAGAGAAGGAGCGCGGCCCACGCGTTGGCCCGACCTTTTCTACGAGGAGCGGAAGAACTACCTACATGCAGATCTGGATGGCTGATCTTTGATCGGACAGCTGAGAAGAGAGGAGGGAGAATGGACAAATGACCACCAACTCATATTTTTATAATAGTAAAGATAATTGGTCTTTTAGCGAAAAAGGACGTGCGGTTAATGGACCCTATAACCTAATGAGAAGAGAGAGCTAGTGTTGTAGACACTATTTACATAATAACCGGCCTTACCATATCATCACATGAATAGTCCTCATTGCTCAACGGCAATATTGCAGTAAATATCGTCGCTTTCTTTTCAACTAAGGGTCCAAATGTGCCATTTGAGTGATAGATATATGTCAACATGTCTTTGTATTGTTGTACATAAGGGCATATAAATGCATAGCCTTGTACGGGTGCCCCGCAGGGCCACCTAGGCTCAGATGTCACCGTGAAGGCGAGAGGATGCTTCGCAGGGTGTCAGAGTGGCTTCTTCAAGCTATAGGTGCTTGAGGAAAAAATGTATGGTCCTAATAGAGAAAGGAAGGGAGAGAGAGTGGTACAAGACAAAGTGAGGGAGAGAGAGTGGCACTTGGACGCCCGACGATTATGCATTTGTCATTTATGAGGAAGACGGTGTCTAGATCAGACTGATGGGGGCAACCAACTCCTGGTCTTTGGTGTCGGGTGATAGCGGTGCCAGAGATGTGCTTATAGTAGTACCGGCTAAGATATGGTTGATAATGATTGGATTTGGCTAGATCTGGACCTCTGCCATCCAAATCTAGGCATCGTGAGCTCCTGGTGATGGGCAGCTTCACAGGGTGGCGGTGGCAATGCAAAGCAGGAAGCTAGTGGGAAGAGAGGGAGAGAGATGAATCGCGGCGTATGGAATCTACGATGGCGAACTGTGGTGGGGCAGTGAACGGATGGCAAGAGAGAGGGTGGGGAAAGTGGTAGGAGAGTGAGAAAAGGGAGATGAAAATAACGTGTGGGGAGGGACTAAGGAGGGAGGGGGAGAATAGGGAGGTTTGGCTGACAGGTGACCCAAGGTGATGTTGCTAATATCTTTTTGGTTAGTAGAATTTTTAATGTAAAATGTTGAATAAAACTATAATTTGAACTGAGAGATAAGTTTTTAAGGGCTGAAATGCAACTTAACAGTAAGCCACCATGTATTGGATGGAGAGTAGCCTGAGAACATTTATACCTACATGTAACTCACTTTTTTCAAAAACCACCACCCATAGATGCTTGTATTGTACGTACACTAAGAGACAATAGTGCAATGACACATAAGTTGAAAAACAACATTTACAAGAAGTCTAACCATTGGGGGTCCAGGATCACTTGCCACTCAATATTGTTTGGAAAAAAAAAAGGTGATAAGGGGTTCCATGGCGCAACGATGCTTTGTTCCAGAGGTTTCACAGAGTTGCATGTCATGGCCGAGCTTTGGGCACTTTTGGCACGTTTTAAATTCGTATTTACAAAAATAATTGTAGTCGTGAAACAATTGCAAAAATCACTTCTGCTACACGGTGATCGGGCGGCAGCGTCGTGGAGCTGAAGCTAACACGTGGCCAGCGGTGCCCTATGGCCATGCGGCAGGGGCCTGCCACTCAGCCACCGTGTGACTCCTTGCCTGCCGCCCTACCACTGGATGGCAGGTAATTAAGTCGGCTTAATTATATGCCTTAATTAGTAATTTATATTTACTGCTTATGTGAATTTGTAAATATAGCAAATGAGCTAAAAAATTATGAAATTTTATGTGTAGCCTCAGGACACAACGCATTTGATTGTGTAATTTTTATAATTTTATACACTCCGAGTGTTGCTCAAAAATTCATATGATTATGTTGTTTGTAGAAGTTATTACATATAGCAAATGAGCTCAAAAATTACAAAATTCTATGTTCAGCCTCCTGACACAGTTGATCTAATTGTCTATTTTTTTTGTGAAAAGTATCCATTATGAATTTTGCTCAAGAAGGGCTGGCTCATCTAGGTAATACACGTACCAAATCTTGTTTGTAGGTTGTTTTTTTATTAATGATAATAATAATAATAATTTTTGATTAATTTGATGGAAACAATTATGGGAGATAAAGAGCAATTTTGTATGCAATACATGTAGCAACTCTTGTTTGTATGTTGTTTTTTTAAATAAAAGGGCAGACAAAGTAGGTTGGTCCTTTTGTGATTTTTGTAGGTTAGACTAACAATAACATTTTGTAATCGTCGTATGTTATTACACTGTGATAAATTTATGAAGAATTTCATACGAACGTTTGAGGTGGCAATGATTCATATGCACAAAGGTAAGTGATATTGCGATACAATAGGGAATTCATACGCGGAGGAGAGTTTTAGATAAATGTTGTAATGATAACAAAAAAAATTAATCTAACAAGGGTGTTACATGGCATACAGGCTAAGGAACAAAGAATGGTACACATATAGATGAAGTGGGTCGAACTACTGCATTGACCGCGGCCATTTGCCCTTCCTCATGAGGTCGGCGTTGTAGTCCTCACTGACCGCCTTGGCTTTGGCTGCCAGTTCTTGCTTTCTCTTGTGCTCCTCCTCGCGAGCCTTGCACTCCCTGCACCTGCATGCCTCCAGGTGAGCTTGGTCTCCTGCCGGATATGCTCGCTTGGATCTTCTACACACTGTCGCTCCTCCACCCTCTCGCGTGCCATCTGTGCGTCCTACTCCTCGTAGTCCAGCTGCCACTGGTCGTTCCAATGGATCTCCCAGTCGATTCATTTACGATACGCACATAGTGGGTCCGGAGACAATGGGAAGAGGGGGGATCTTGTTAGTGTGTGCCACACAAGAGAACTAGTACGAGAATATACTGTAACCCATCCTTATCAGCTATCGGTAACGGGCTGTGTCCTAACACCAGTCAGGATAGTCCTAGGTATAGTTACAATAACCCTAGTAATGCATGCACAACTCAATCGGTCCTTGGACTTGAAGAACTTGTATGCATCCCTACACCAACAGAGAGGGGGTGTCTCCCCCATGGGTGGGGTCCTGCAATGGATGCTCGGTGGGAATGTTCAGGTATGGGTTGAGGTTAGAGGTACAGGGGGCTTCGTTTTTGGGAGGTGGCCTCCTGGCACGAGTCACTTGTTCATCCCGGGCTGCTGCAATCCTTGCTAGTTGAGTGATCTCCTCCCATTGCTTCTCCATGGTAGCGATGTGGTGTTTTAGCTATGGTGCAAAAAACACGGTGCCGAAGGGGTAGTACTTACAGGCTAAGCCCATGCAGCATACACTTTGCAAGTCCTATTTAGTTTGGGCAAATTCATGTCTACGAGGCAGGGGCACGCCGAATGATTCGTGGACTAGTATAGCTTCATGTCGGTGCACAAAGCTGTCCTGTTTGGTCTTGTCAATGTGTAAGGCCATCTGGTTTAGTCTTGGTAGTGCAAAAAGCAGGCTCGCTAGGCACATCATGGGCCCAACGAGGTATATTATGGCAGCGTTGGGTGTTGTTGGCACACATGTTACTCTGTCTATGTCATCCCCTTACCCGCTCCCTCATCCATACATACGTCACTCTTACCCTGCCGTTCCCCTTGCCCACTCTCTCGTCTGCACATATGTCACTCTATCTGTGCCGTCCCCCTCGTCCGCTCCCTCATCCACACATATGTCACTCTGTCCGTGCCGTCCCCCCTCGCCCGCTGCCTTGTCCACACATATGTCACTCTTACCGTGCCGTCCCCCCTTGCCTCCACACATTTGTCACTCTATCCGTGTCGTCCCCTTCATCCACTCCCTCGTCCGCACATATGTTACTCTGTCCGTGCCATCCCCCTCGCCTGCGCCCACGTCCGCATATATGTCACTCTTACCATGCCTTCCTCCTTGCCCACAGTGTTGTGCATTGACAACGAGTCCATAATTTCTAGTGGCAATGCACTGGGTTCTCTTTTTGCTCAGCCACAAATATGGAGCTGTCGTAGTTGCTCATCACTCATCTCAACTGTGTTTTGCTTCTTGTTTTCACGCTCGTCATAGTAACATACCATGGCAAATGTCAAGGGACCAGTCCAACTGGAGTCACCAATGCAAGACCTTCCCCTTGAAATGAGGGAGAACTTCGGCCCTAACTACTGTTTGATGCCAAACAAGCATGCTCAACTGGTATGGTCGAAATATAGACACATGGAGGATGCAGTCATGCAACTCTTGGATGGTCAGTTCAAAGGCAAACGTAGTTTCTTTCGATGCCCACACTCTGGGGTTCAATTAGACAATAGTTTATTTTCTGTTAGTGCTAATAGAGCTTCCATGTTAACCCTCCTTTGCAGTAGATGGCGAAATGCAACTTTGTTCGCTGGATCGATCCTCCCCATGAACGTTATGTTTTGACATACATAGAGCATTGTGGAATCGAATCTTAGAATCTGAGCCATGGATTGACAATCTCAATGAGCAAAACAATAACATCCGTCAATAGATACATCGTGAGTGAGGCAACAGGAGGTTGTCAATGTAGAAAGTTCCTATGATCCCACATATTGCTACGCGAGCCCTAGCTGCACGTGTGTTTGCCAGTACAACAGCAGCCAGCTATGTCCAAGGCGCCCCCTTTGCAACACTTCATGTAGGTAGTGCCAGGCACCTTCTACCAATAGCCACATCCGGAGAAGCTTGTACCAAGGTACTCTCTCCTGCTGTATGCGGTTATGTTTAATCTCCTAAAGCATGTAACTAAATCGTGGATACGTTACAGTTGCCATTTATTGAACGAACATACATCAAACAAAGGACTACAAATAATGTAGCTAAAATTTACCATTAAATGGCAATAATTTCATAAAAAAGATACATGAAATCACAACACCGAATGGCGACCAGAGGAGCTCGGTCTATTAGGGCAATCCTTCATTGAGTATCCGGAGGTCTTGCGTATCCTGCATTTTACTGTCCAGATTAGATTTAATTCCAAAATGTGAAATTGTCAAAGGATCAAAGTGCCAGTCATGTGTGCAAGCAAAGCAACCTCGAAAACCCTTTAAGGGATTAGAGGATGAAAAGAAATTGGCACCTTTAGATCTTATTAATTCAGATTTGTGTGAAATGAATAGATTATTGACAAAAGGAGGCAAAAGATATTTTCTAACTTTTATTGATGATGCAACACGCTACTGCTATGTGTATTTGCTGAAAACTAAGGATGAAGCTTTAAACTACTTTAAAACTTATAAGGCCGAGGTTGAGAACCAACTAGAGAAGAAAATAAAAAGATTAAGGTCTGATCGTGGAGGAGAGTATGTCTCTCATGAATTCTCCCAATTCTGTTTTGAGCATGGAATAGTCTATGAATTTACACCACCATATTCACCCCAATCAAACGGGGTAGCTGAGAGGAAAAACCAGACACTAACAGATTTGGTAAATGCCATGTTAGAGAGTGCCGGTATGCCTAAGGCATGGTGGGGGGAAGCTATTCTAACAGCAACTTTCATCCTAAACAGAGTAATCACTAAAAAGAGTGAGATTACTCCGTATGAGGGATGGAAGGGGAGAAAACCTAATGTTAATTTTCTACGAACTTGGGGGTGTTTGGCTAAAGTCAATATACCATTGCAGAAAAAGAGAAAACCTGGACCAAAAATAGTCGATTGTATTTTTCTAGGATATGCTCAAAATAGCACGGCCTATAGATTTTCAGTAGTCAAATCAGAAACTCCTGAAATTATTGCTAATACAATAATGGAGTCTAGAGATGCTTCATTCTTTGAGAATATCTTTCCTATGAGAACAGCAGGCAGTACTTCACAAACAGAGAATGTTCAAAATGATAATATTGAAAGTGAGAATAATCAAACTTCTGAACTTCCCACCATTTCTAAACCAATATGTGATATCCCTGAGGAGGATAACAATCTAGTCGCAGAAGCTCCTCGCAGGAGCAAGAGACAAAGGGTTGAGAAAACCTTTGGTGACGACTTTATTGTATACCTCGTGGATGATGTGCCAAAGACTCTTTCAGAGGCTTATGCATCTCCTGATGCTGAGTATTGGAAAGAGGTAGTCCATAGCGAGATGGACTCTATCATGGCTAATGGGACTTGGGAGATCACGGATCGTCCTATCGGGTGTAAACCTGTAGGATGTAAGTGGATCTTTAAAAATAAACTAAGGCCTGATGGAACAATTGAGAAGTACAAGGCAAGGCTTGTGGCCAAGGGTTACACCCAGAGAGAGGGAGAAGATTTCTTTGATACCTATTCTCCTGTCGCCAGATTGACTACCATCAGAGTGCTCCTTGCGTTAGCATCTTCCTATGGTCTACATGTTCATCAAATGGACGTGAAGACAGCTTTCCTCAATGGAGAGTTGGAGGAAGAAATCTATATGGATCAACCGGATGGTTTTGTGATTTCTGGACAGGAAAATAAAGTATGCAGATTATTGAAATCTTTGTATGGCCTAAAACAAGCACCAAAACAATGGCACGAAAAGTTTGACAAAACTTTGACCACGTTAATTCATATTAATTTAATCATGAAATTAACGGTACTCAGGCATCTTTTGTAGTGTCTGACCTTTATTCTTCGCACATATGTCAGCCCGTTACTGCTATATTTTTCCCCCATTGTGTGTTTTGCACAATTGTCACTCTATTCGTGTCGTCCCCCCTCGCGCGCTCCCTCATCCGCACTAATGTCGTTATGTCTGTGCAGTCCCCCCTCGTATACTTCCTCATCTGCACATTTGTTAGTGTTACCATGCCGTCTCCCCTCGCCTGAAGTGCTGCTCGTCGACAAGGAGTCCTTAATTTGCGGGTTGAGCGACCGGGCTCCCTTTTCGCTCAGCTATAAATACAAACCTCTCACGGTCGTCATCGCTCATCTCAGTCACTCATCGCAGAATCTCATTCTCATGATCGTCGCTTAAAATTAAGAGTGTGTAGCTCATTATTTTGAGAAGCCAGTGCATAGCTCATAAAGGACGCGGCAATGCTGATTGTTGGATGATGGTAATGAATTACTCATAATTTTTTCCAGACAAGTAATCAAATTGTCGGAATTAATGAATTATTTGTATGTAGTTACATGCATGTAATTATAACTTGTAATGTTTTATTGTCAATCAATCTTCACGGTAATATTTCATCTATCCCATTTGTTGCAAGGTACTCTCTAAATTAGGAGTGTATAGCTAATTATTTTGATAAGTCAGTACATAGATCATTGAGGATGCGGCAGGAGGACATGCCAGTGCTGATTGCTTGTCATGAAATACAGGTAATTTTTTATCGCATACTTTTGACATTATTCCCGTAGTCCCAGTTAATTAGTGTTATTTAGTTAGTCATAATTAATGTAGTTTGTATTATGAAGTAAGTTGGTTGTAGTAATGTAGACATAGTTTGTATTTTTTTCGTGTGCATATGGTACCCATAATTTGTTATTGTATGGTAGTGTGTAATTAAGCAGTCGTAAGTACTGTAGTGGCAATTAGTTAGGGTTAAGTAATGAGTTAGTGTTAAGTAATTAAGTGCTAAGGATGACAATAATGAATCACTTGTAATTTTTTTGAATGGGTAATCAAATTGTCGGTAATTAATGAATTATTCATATGTAATTACACGCATGTAATCACTAACTTGTATTATTTTACTATTATTGTCAATCTTCGCACTAAAATTTGGTCTATCCTATTTGTTGGAAGGCATGGCGTTATTGGAGCTTCTCTAACAATTCTACGATGAGAACCACTGGTGCCACTCATGGATGACGGGTGACGTGGCTAGCCCTCCTCTGCCTTGAAGCTACGGGGAGGGAGGGATCATTGGGAGTTGGACGAGTGCTACGTCTCAATCCTGCGGGCCACAGGCTTGTTACCCTTTGCTAGGCTGGTCTCCATCGGACGCCAATTCACCATCGACGGTAGCCTGCTTGCAACATTAGTGGACAGGTGGAGACCTGAGATGCACACATTCCACTTTCGGTGCAGTGAGATGATGATCACTCTGCAGGATGTCTTATTCTTGACCGGTCTCCCTTTTCAGGGTGATGCACTTGTTATACCAGTGGACTAGAAGGAGAGACTGGCGGACTGGTTTGGCCTACCTATCCCGGAGGGTGCTCCTGGCGTCCCCCACGCTTGGCTGAAGAATTTCATTGTGTGCCCGCAGGATGCACCACTCAAGGTCATCAGGACGCACCTTGTCATGTACATTCTTCATTTCTTTGGCTTGAGCATATTTTCAGGCACACACGGCGATATTTGCAACGCCGAGTTCATCCGCCTCACCGAGTCTTTGGTTGACACGGAGTTTGTGGTGATCCCTCAGTACAGCTAGGGATCAGCTGTCATATGCGCCACATATCAGGAGTTGTGTGATGCTTGCCAACTCGGCACTGTTAATAACCCCAACCTGTGAATGTGCTACGTGCTCCTACAACTGTGGAGTTGGGAGCACTTCCCTGTCAGGCATCTAACTATCGTGACGCCAGTGCACCCATTCAACAAGTTTACCGACCTAATAGACAGGCCCACTATGGGCTTTCGATGGACTGGTGCCCATCTACGCTGGGCCAAGGGCAAACCGTCGAGGTGCTACTTGTTGTGGCACAATGAGTTCGAGTTGTTGCATGATAGCGACGTCATTTGGGGTCCATAGACTGTAGACTTCATGGAGTGTGTATCACCGTACAGACTGTCTCAGCAATGCCTACAGGACGTGGCGCTATGGGCGACGATACGCCATCTGGTGTTCTCGTACATGGTGGAGGCTTATGCGCCAAAGCGTAATACGACAGTTCAGTTTCCACCAGGTCATGCCCCCTCTGGACGACAGGTTTTTACTGCGAGCCGTACACCAATAAGTCAAACTCTATCCGAGTAATATTTACACTTTGTATATCTTGCTCTGTAACATCGATGATTCTGAAAATGCAAGCAATCGAGGGCTGGTCGGCATGGTATGGACTGGTGACCAATGCAGCATGAGTAGATGATGCATAGACAGACATCACACACCTAGATGTCATCATGTAGTAGCATCGGTATAACATCCGAACGTACGATGAGTAACTGGAGTGGTACGTGCCCTAGTCGCGCAGCAAACTACTATTCATCCACTAGATTGCCCCAAGCAAATCATGCACGACGATAAACTACAACACTTGATTGATCGCCACAGCGCTTCGCGATGGCATGACAGCGTAAGACAATTGCAATTTCTGAGAGATTCATTTACGAAATTCATACTGGTCATTACTGAACCTGTTTCATATGTCACTTCAGTTGGAGTAGGTGCAACACATCGCAAGCACTTTCGAGACCACCCTCACCAGCCTGGATACACCACCGACCATGTAAAATACTTTGAAGTACATCCTAAAGTAGGCCAAAGAAATAGTGCACAACCTGACTTGCGGCTACTCGATGGATCACACAGTGCACATCGGGCACCCAGAGGGGACACCATGCTCACTCGCTAGGTCATCATGACCTAGCGAGTCCGGTCGACCATCGCAATCTACCAAGTCTGCCCGGTCTCATCGTACTAGCTGCCAATCATCCACAGGCCGTATCGACGAGGATGTAACTTACGTACAAACTTACGTTTTATTTTCCTCTTAGGCTTTACATTCCACTAACATCATGGCTTCTCCCACCGCAGGTCCATCATTGAGATGCATCACTTTTGACATCCGCACCACCTACACAGACTACTGCTCCCCGTTATTCATCTTCGCTGCACATCCGGGAGGTATGAGATTCGCATTGTACATCCAGAATATTTGTTGTGACTAACACTGTTTCATCTTGCAGCCTCCTATTTAACGTGGGGGTGACGTCTAGTCTACCGATGACGATACAGGCCTCCCGGATGCTTTCAGAGAGCAGTACACAGTGCCAGGGTTTGCAGCGTACGCAGGCAGAGCTCAGCGTTCACACCATACGCAGGGTTTGGAGACATTGGTGGGCAAAACTCCTCTGGTTTCACTGCCATGTCTGTTGGAAATATGCCCTAGAGGAAATCATAGAGATGATGATATTTCGTTGTATCCATGATTTAATAAATGTTCCTTGAATATTGCCTTTGTGTTGATTAACAAGTATGTGACTTGTTTGTGAAACTCTTTACTTGTATGGTTATTCTAAAGTTGTCCCTAGTCGAAGTTCATGTGTGGACACACGTGAATAATGGATTAGCACATGTATCGGTTGATGACCATGTTTCACGGGTCATAGACATGGAGATGTCAAACCAATAATGTGGACACATGTTTAGAACATGGGGTTGGACCGACCCAACATGAGACATAACAATTATACTTATGGTTCTCTCTCTACACAATGTGTATGCCTTGTCCTTAGACCTGAGATTGTCGCATGTACTTGAGATGTGAATCGACCTACTTAGGGGCTATCAAACGCTACTCCGTAACTGGGTAGTTATAAAGATAGCTTTCGGGTTTGTCATGAAGCATGCTGCGAGGCATGGTCAGTCGAGATGGGATTTGCCCCTCTCTACCTGAGAGAGATATCTCTGGGCCCCTCGAGTGATCGAATCCAGAAATGCATGGCCATGCTACTTAAGGTTAAGAGTTAACCTAGTAAGGGATTTCGAATCACAGGATCGAGAAAGAGTGGTCAGCTTGGAGCTCGACCGAATATCGTGAGACAAAATGATTGGCATGTACATAACGTTGTGATGGTTCGTCCGATATGATCTTTATGTGTGTTTAGGAGTTGGCACGTCTTGCTAGAGGCCGCTACCAACTATTGACCGAGTAGGTATACTCGCGTCATGTCTAAACATACGTGAACCTGTAGGGTCACACACTTAAGGGCTGAAGCCTAATTCGGATTGGATCCGGGTTAGACTGGGTATTGAGTCCTAATGGGCCTCCATTCGTAGAAGCCCATTGTAAGGACGTCTATAAAAGGAGGGCAAGGGCGCACAGGGTTGAGAAGAGAATTACGTGACCTCCTCAAACCCTGGCCGCCACCCCTCCCACGCCCTGGTCGCTCGCACGGATCTAGTAATCCGACGTGCGTCGCATCCTACCGTACGTGTGGATACTTTTGGCGGCGCTGCATCTGTAGCGTTTGGACGAACCGCAAGAGAGGAGTTGTACGTTGGACGCCGCGACGAGGACGAGGAAGTAGTACGACTACTCTGCCCCGACGTGCTGCATCGACGTAGTACGACTACTCTACCCTGACGTGCTGCATCAATTCCGCACCTGCGCGTCTAGTGGTAATTCTGTGATCTATAACTGCAGTGATCTTGGTTTACGGGTAATTTTTTTATTAATTTGCGCTAGCGTAGCCTACCCGTAGTCCTTCAATGTCGTGCGATCAAAGCAAGAGCTCCTTCACACCACGAGGGAGATTTTTAGAGTCATTCGTTCATGACATTATTGTTGGCGGCTCGCAGTTCAGCATGTCTCAATTGGAGGACATCGACCCCTACTGGGCCCAGCCTTCTGTACCTAAGCCTACTGGACCACTGCCAGCCACTAAGCAAACAGAATGGTCTGCATACCTCCTCCAAACCGAGATGCAACGTCCAGACCGATGACGTACCCACGGGACATGCTCGTGCTCAACGAAAGACAAGGCCACGCATGAGGAGACAGATGCAGTGAGGAGATAGCAGTGGCTCAGATGGGTGAGCCATATCACATCCTGTATGATGTGTTTTTTGTACTATTACATGTACTTATATAAATATTTATAATGTATGAACTGCAAAAGATGTCTGAGTATCGTTAATTCCATGATTAAATTAATATGAATTAATGTGGCAAATTTGGAGCACAAATAATTCCCAAAATATTTTATAATTACTATGACTATGTCGAGAGGCTTGTCACAAAATTTTGTAATTTGTGGAGCTCGTTTGTTATATGTAACAACTCCTATAAATATCGAAATCGTATAAATTTTTAAGCAACATTCACAGTAGATAAAATTACCAAAAAAATTACACGGCTAAGTACGTTATGACAGAAACATGCACATAACATCTTGTAATTTTTTTGCTCATTTGCTATATTTAAAAACTCAAACAAATAGTAATAAAAAATAAATTAGGATAGGTAATTAAGCTAGCTAATCACCTGCTGCTTTGCTATGCGACGGCAAACCCTTGCCATCTGGTGGTGGGACGGTAGGCTGCCTGCCATCTAACCATGGGACAGCAGGCCGCCTGTCGTCCGACCACAGGACGGTAGAAGCTATGCATCAGCCCACGGGCGTTGCCGCTCGGCCATCGGACTGCGAAAATGCCATTTTTATCAATACGCTAGACATACAGTTATTTTTATAAATATAGTGACAAACAGTGCCAAATATGCGAAAAAGTCTATCCCATGTTCCCCTTACACATTTGTACTAGTCTCAACACTAAAAAAAAGGGCTTTACACCAATTGTGGGATAGTCCAGCCTTGTGGTGTATCATGGTTTTTTTTAAGGATGTGGCAGTCGACTTCTAAAATTTGATCTCGTGACCAATGAATTGAGTGACATACAACTGTGCTAGCCAATTAGTCGTTTCACCATAAAAATTAAAGCATGGCTTCCCTTGCACAACCTTTTATGCTACCAATCACACGTCTCCTTCAACTGAAGTTAGAGGATTTGTTTTTTACCACAGTTAATAGTTTTTGTTTATACTTTTAAATATAACAACGAACGATAGAGACATCGATCTAGATGATGCACATAATTTTGGGCTCAAAAAGACATTTGGATAATCTATTTCAAGATACCACCTTATTTCAATGTTTGTCTTTGTAACTCCTGAAAAAACCAAAAGTCAAAAACAAAAATTAAAAGACGAAAAAAACACGGACTAGACGGCCTCAACATTCTTTTGCAAGTGTTGGGCATGCTTGACCGACAAAGGTTGGATGCAACTTTTTTTTTGGCCTAACTGACAGACATTTCCCCTGTTCAAATTCTTCTTCTTTTGCAGCGTTTACATTTTTCTTTGTGACTAGAAGTCTAGAACACTATTGCATGATGTGCTCTTCAGGCTCCAAGAATGGCCATTCACACACGTTCCTTAATTATTCGTTGTACTACTTTCTTGGCCGAATTGTTTATCCAAGAAGAAGATGTAGCATGTGGGTTTTGCATTAGGTTATTTAACCCTGTGAGTTATATATGGATTAATTAACTAGTTCATGCTTGTCCTTAAATTCCTGAACCGTTCACGGATATAGCACTGTAAAAAAATTCACAAATGACCATAGAGGCCCATTTTTATAAAAATGGCCTACTCCTCAAACTCAGAAGGCGTGGCAGGTGACATCTGTCACTATCGCGCCCCCCTTGCTTGGCAAGATGGAGCAAGCACGACAGCACAAAAACAGCAGACTCGACACGGTAGGCCGGTTGGGCGAGCGCGACAGGTAGGGTTGTCAAGCCCCCTGGCTCGGCAAGAGCTGTCAAGCTACCCTGGCTCGGTAGCTCTGCTGACTAGCCTCCAGAGTTTAGGCTTGTGTATTTGCACTATGGGTTGTTATATGGATTTTAAGTAGACCAAACTTGGTGAAACTTGGACAAAATATCCAGAGTAAAATATGATTTATTCTAAGTTTAGCAAGTAATTAGGGAGAGAAAAGTAGGTTGTACAGATAAAATATCTAGATACAATACTGAAAATTTTAGGAATGGACCATGTGTAGCCTAACATAAAATTTCATAATGAAGGTGTGAATTAGAACAACCCTAGTGTGAAAATATGAAACCGTAGGCACCCACATGACATGGCGGTCATGCGGGTGGCGTGGACATGGCTGGTTGTCGTGGTTTGGCAGGCGCAATTGCAACTCAGGTTGGCACAACAGCAATATGGGTGGTAGTCACTGCCAAGGTGCACGACCTCCTCGTTACTCCTCTCCTTAATCCTCTGCCTGTGGAACTCGTCATTGTTGATCCTCTCAGTCTAGAGCATCCCCCGCAACTCCTATAGACGGATGTGTAGTTTGTGGATGTAAATCTCGATGAATATTGGATACGATGAATCCACCCACTCGATGAACTTGCAATCCATTGTCCGCAAGCAAGACGAGGTTGGTACAAGCGTTCCATGCATATAAGTATATATAGGTAACAAACCACTTACCATGAATAGAGGGCAGTGAATAATCAACGCCTTGAGTGCACATAGTTGTCACAAACCTGCACCACCACATTAAGATTGTGCTTACATTGCTGCCAAGGTTCAGGGATGTGTGGAAAGTTGTGGAAGGTATTTCTAGGAGTGTACGACTCCCCGGTTTCGAGTGGTAGGTCAGGACTTATGGGGTCAGGGTCCGGGGATCGTATATGCTCATGTCTTCGATGTAAGGGTCACGGCCTTGAAACCTAGCCCATGCCCGCCGTCCCCTCCCACACCTTGAGCTTCTAGCCCTATTTGCCATGCTTCTACTGGAGTAGTATAATTCCCTGCAAGACAAAAAAAGGATGTTTGAGTGTCCATACTATCAGTGTTTGTACAAAATTCGCATTAAAAGTTATGGAAAAGAATGTGGCAGCATTAGAACTAAACTTAATTTAAAATGCACATACTTTGCATTGACAAATATTAATTCGTTGTGAGTTACATTGCAGGAAATGCTGGTGTTATAAAGAATGAATCGGTACCCCAAGTGGTATAAATAAATAGGTCTATGGGGCAGCCAACGAAGTGGGCCTATTTGGGCAGTTCCTCAGGAAGTGGCCTGCTATCTTGCATGGCCTACACTTGCATGGCCTTTGCCATTGGCCATGTTGACTATCATTCATATCATTGTGAATGCGGTGGGACTAACATCTTCTGTGCTCAAGCTGCTTTAGTTCATCATTTGGCACCCACTTCATTTCCCCTAACCAAAGGTCCCTGTAATGCATGTCCACCCCGTAGGAGTTGAACATAGCGCTCCAAGTGCCACGCAAATGGTGGATGTCGTAGTACTCCAAAATGTACTGCTCGGAGGACTGTCGCAACGCAACACACGCGGCATAGACAAGGGAGCAAGCTTATGAAGGAGCGTCAGCTTGTCGCATGTGCAGGTTGCGACTTCACCGATGGTGCATGCATGCTTGCGATCACCTCTTGTGCAGCCCATGATGTACTTCTCTCTCAAATGGACCTTGAACTTCTTCCCCCACACCATCCATGGTCTGAGCAATGTGCGAACAAGCCTTTACCATTTTCTGCTCAACGTATGCCTGCATGACTTCTAAGAATTGTCTCCCTTCATCCAGGTACTTCTTTACAATTATGGCTCTCGTAACGAAATAGCCGATGGTATGGTTCCAACTCTCGTCCTCGATTGCAGTGATTGGGAGGGAGTGCAAACCGTTGTACACCTTTAACATATTGGTCATCATAATCTCATAACTCACACTATCCGTATCATGAACTAGGGACTATTTTTCTTTGTCCGAGGCATGCAAGTTAATCCATTGGGTGAACTTGCCCATTACTATGGAAGTGGCCTGAGCTGAGGTCGGCTGCACTCCCTAGGACTAGGGGTAAAAATGGATCGAATAGTGCTCAAACCATCTAAATTTTTTCTTGGATTCAAATACAAATCGGACAAACACCGGATATGAATATGGACTGGAATGTCAGATATGAATCTGGATCGGATTATATTCAAAATCAGATCAGATTTGACTATTTTTGGATTCCAATAATTATTTGTGGCCTCTCCTATTTAAAACATGGCACTAAATTGTTTTAATATTTTAAATTGATAAATAACTGACTCAACTAACATGTAATTGTGTATTAAATATTGATAGCAACAAATGATCATTCATCTCATGTATTTGTATAATGCAGCTTTTGAGGACAGCTTCATATCCTATGACGCAATTAGTTTAACAAATCGATATCGGTTGTATCGTATATTTATGCCTATTTTTCTCTAGTTTATCACATAATCATTGATCATTGCTGCCATTTTGTCACTAATCCTAACTACTTCTAGATATATTGCAAATAAATAGGTCATAAACATATCAAATTCAACTAAAAAGAGTATGCAAAAAGCTTTATTGGGGGATGTGCCAAAATAAAAATATGAAATGCCAAATTAAAGCCCACCATGTTGACGGGTTCATCGAGATGATCGAAATGCATATATAATATGCCCAATTTGGAGTTGACATGCAAAAGATACGTATTAGTAAGTTGTTGCTATTATATTTGTTGAATACGGATATCTGACTCTGAATCTGGATCTTATTCAAATATCCAGATCCAAATTTGCACCAACCCATACCAAATTTGCATCCAGTTATTAGGTATCCAGATCCGACATATCCGAATTCGATAGCCAGATATCCGAGTAATATCCGAATTCGTTTCCACCCCTATGTGGGACTCCCTCACATGCCTGATGGTCTCTTCATCAATTTTCTGCCATATTGCATTGAATTTGTGCCTCTAGTTCTGCATGTATATTTTCTTGAACTTCTTCATCAACTCCTTGTTGTGGAAATGGGTGTAGAAGTTTGCCGCCAGGTGCCTTATGCACCAATGGGTCTTCACGTCATTCCATTTGAAGGGCGGTTGGGTTCGTTACTACATGGTGCTCAGCACCAACAACAACCTGGTGTTGCATCTTGGACTATTGCTTGCTTCACATTTGCTAGAAACTATAGTCAACTATCAGTGTTCTCATTCTCCACAATTGCATAGGCTACTTGATGAGGACATCACTTCTTCAGTTACACACAACACTCCTCCACTTGACATTCAAGGACCAATCACTAGAGCTCGCGCCCGACAATTGAATTTACAGGTGAGCTCATTCCTAAGTACTTCTTTTTGTTCATTTGAGAATAGATTGCTACCTAATGATTTAATTATGATTAGGAACCATGGAGAGGACCTGGAAGTACTTGGAGAAGGGCTACGGGGCGCACAAGTCCAGCAAGGACGGTCGAATCATGTTGGAGGCCAACTCAAACCGACTTCGAATCCAATTCGGAGTCCAGGACCAGTCCGCACTAAAACGGATGCCCAGATCGCATCCGGACTCCGTTTTGGACGTTCTACATATGTATGGAAAGCTGAGAAGACCACCTTTCTAATGGCTTTGGTCCCATGTCAAAATTCCTTCTGAGTCAACAGGAATCGTCAAAACAAGTGGGCGTTCAGAATCTGTCAGGGTGCTGCGCCACCGTCTTTTGGGCCGATCGGCTTTGTATCGTGTTGGAGCCCATTAGGGGCGCGTCCAGGGGTTTTGCACGCCCTAACTCCTTTATATCCAGCCGCCACCCCCACCATTAGGGTTTGGGGGTTTTGCTTAGATTGATTTGTCTTTGAACACATTCGCCGTTCATCGGTTTGTGAGACCCCAACTTTCGAGTGCTAAATCTATCCATCTGCAATTCAGTTGTGTTCTTCCTTGTTCTTGCTTGTGTTCTTCGATTCGCAGGCGAGGATTAGCCTTCTTGGCGAGGTCAACCGGGCTGCGCACGGTTGATAACCTGAGGAGACGTGGTGCTGCGATTGCGGGGTTCGGAACGTGTCGTTCGGAAGCCGGATCGATTTGTGTCGCGCCTCCACCAAATCGAACTTACCCAGAACCTGTTGGAAGATCGGGACCCCGTTCCCATCAAGTGGTAATCAGAGCTTCAGGTGTTCCTTCAGGTTCGCGTTACCCTCCTTTGTTGTTTTCGGTTTCATCCTAGAGTCCATGAAAAAGCCCTACAAAAAAAATTGTAGTCATAGGTTGTTTCCTGTCCTAGACCTCGTTTAGCCTTTGCACAATTTGATTCCAGAGTCCGTA
This sequence comes from Dendrocalamus latiflorus, assembly GCA_017311315.1. Lineage (NCBI taxonomy): Eukaryota > Viridiplantae > Streptophyta > Magnoliopsida > Poales > Poaceae > Dendrocalamus > Dendrocalamus latiflorus. Next base: position 20,786,029 of record CM029619.1, on the reverse strand, counting down.
GTGTTGAGTTTGTGTCCTTAGTCGAGTTGTGTTGCTGGTTTAGATCGTGTTTTGTTTTGGGTTATCTTGCTTCCGCTACCTCTCATACAAACCCTAGCCGTCATCCATCGCGTATTCCACCCTCTGTTTTTTGTTTTCCCACCCATATCCCGCCCTCTGTTTGAATCTTCCTTCGCATCTCGTGATCACACAGCACCATCCCCCACTTTTCCCCGAGCTTCCGCCCCCAAATTCCACCGATTTCCTCCACTCAATTTCGTTTTCGGCCTCCACAGAAACCATAACTCGGAGGCTCAACTTCAAACGGCCGTAACTTTTGCATACGGACTCGAAATCAGGAGATTTTTTTTTTGAAATTGGGTGAAATTAAATTTTGCATCCGAAACCGACCTGACAACGTCGGGTTTCGACGAATTTATTTTGCTCAAATTCGGCCTGGAAAGTGCAGTACTCGAGCTCCGAATTTGATTCACCGAATTTCCAGCACATTCATTATTTTCTGTAGGCCACACCTTACATTAGATTGAGGTGAAACTTTGTGTGGTTCCTATTTCTGTGCTCTGCTTTGTGAAAAAAATAACAGAAAAAAGAAACAAAAAAGAAAAATTTCGGCACCTGGTTTTGCCTGAGAGCAAAGGCACCTGAGTTCCGTGCCTAAAAGAAAAAAGAAAAAAAAAGAAAAAAAAGAGAAAAAAAGAAAGAGCACAGTTTTAGGTGACAGAAATTCTTTTGTTTTGTGCTTATGCTGCATTAAGTCTCTCAGTGCCTGGCCATCTTTGTTGCTGTCTTTGCCTTACTATTCTGATCTTGACTCCTTGTTCATCATATCCTAACACTGATATAGGACACATTTAGGCCAGCAACTAGGACCAGTGCTTTGGACATTTATTCAGCATTACTATCTGTTATTGATTTGTGTTCCACTGACATATTTGGCCTTCCAAGCTCCATATATCTACTTCTGGATAGCACAGTTTTGACCCTTGCAATCGTACCCACGCTCGTCATGGTTTCACGAACCAGCCACCGGTTGTACCACCTGCTGCTTTGGTAAGAACACTTGTAAGAGCTTGGTAAGACACTTCCTTTGCGAGATCCCACTGCTTCATTTGTAGTTGATAGGGATAATCCTTTTGTTTTCCCTGTGTTTCCACTAACCATGGCAGGAGACGAAGGGGGCGAGACACCGGTCGATTTCAACGAGTGTGTTAGTCGCGGCCAGCTACAAGCTGCGCTCGACAAATAAAATGCTTCACTCGGCGCGAGAATGGACACCATCGTCGCCGCCATTGCCAAGTTGAACACCACGGAAGGCATTGAGCGGGTGGAGCGGCGGTTGGCTGACCTCACTGGTCGGTTGGACACATTGGAGGCACGCCTGCCACCTGTCAATGACGGCCATCGTCGTGATGATGACACAGTGTATGATGCGAATGGCAACATTGATCAGCGGGCGACACAAGATGCACGATTACGTCGGCGTCTTCAGCAAAACCGACATGGTATGGGAGGTAATAACCAGAACCGTCATGGTAACGATGACCCTTTTGCTAAAGTCAAGTTTACCATTCCATCTTTTGCTGGTCTTTATGATGCTGATATATATCTTGATTGGGAGATGACGGTAGAGCAGAAATTTAATTCTCACTTAGTTCCTGAACAACATAGAGTTAGACAAGCTACTAGTGAGTTTAAGGACTTTGCTATTATCTGGTGGAATGAACTAAGTAACATGCGCTTACAACCTGATACATGGGAACGGTTAAAAGAAGATATGCGTAATCGTTTTGTTCCTCCCACATATAAACTTGATTTGAGAAAAAAATTGCAGCGCTTAGAACAAGGTGATCGTTCTGTTCAGGACTATTATGCTGAGCTTCAAAAGGGTATGATGCGTTGTGGGGTTGTTGAGGACACAGATGATAAGATTTGTCGTTTCTACGGGGGGTTACGGCGTGAAATTCAGGACATTGTTGATTATAAAGAATTTACTACTGTCAACCAGTTGTTCCAGCTTGCTATGCTTGCAGAAAAAGAATTGCAGGGACGCAAGGAATCAGCGAAGGCACGCACTGAACGACCCTTCTACACGCCGCGAACGACTACATCGGCGGGACTGCCCAAGTCTTCTTCGAGTTTTCGTTCTCCTTCACCACCTGTGACCAAGATTGCAGCAGCGCCACCGAAGCCACCTTCCACGTCACGCTTTGCAGATGCTTCAAAAAATTCCTTGCAGGTTCCAGCCAAGAGTTCTTCTTCCGTGGCTTCAACGGGCCGCTCCTCCGACATTCAGTGCCACCGCTGCCATGGGCTTGGTCATGTGCAGAAGAATTGCCCTAGCCAACGGGCATACATCGCCACAGAAGATGGAGGCTACATCAGCACTTCGGATGTTGAGGAGGATGATGATGTTGATGCTGCCTCGGACGAAACTGGCGGTGGTGATGACGACTTGGTCCTTGGTGGGGCGTCCACAGCGACGCTACGGAGCATCATTGTGCAGCGAGTCCTCAGCACACAGGTACAACAACCCGATAAGCTTCAACGCCATAATTTGTTTCAGACTTTCTTCGCAATCAAGAATCGGCGTGCACGTGTCATCATTGATGGAGGAAGCTGCAACAACTTGGTGAGTTCTGATTTGGTCAAGAAGCTTGGCTTGACCACGCGACCACATCCCCATCCATATCATATTCAGTGGTTAAATGATTCTGGAAAAGCTAAGGTAACACAAACATGCCGAGTCCATTTTTCCATTGGTGGGTATGTTGATCATGTTGATTGTGATGTGGTTCCCATGCAAGCATGCTCTCTTTTATTGGGTCGACCTTGGGAATTTGATAATGATGCTTTACACCATGGTAGTAGTAACAAATACACTTTTATGCATAAGGGAAAGAAAGTTACTTTACTGCCTTTGACCCCAGCTGAGATTATAGAGGCCGATAGGGAGAGAGTTGCTGCTGCTAATGATACAAAGGAACATGATAAATCTGAAAAACAGCAAGTAATCCATTTGAAAAATTCTGTTATGCTTGCCTCAAAATCAGACCTTGCTGAAATTGATGATGTTCATGATACATGCTATGCTTTTGTGTGCAAAGATGCCTTATTTTCTCTTGATAATATGCCTTGCACTTTGCCTGCTCCTGTCACTAACCTTTTGCAGGAGTTTAGAGATGTTTTCCCTGATGAGATACCTCCAGGACTTCCACCCATTCGAGGGATTGAGCACCAGATTGATTTGATCCCTGGAGCGAGTTTGCCAAACCGTGCGCCGTACAGGACCAATCCTGAAGAGACTAAGGAGATTCAGCGACAAGTCCAAGACCTTTTGGACCGTGGGTACGTACGTGAGAGCCTTAGTCCTTGTGCTGTTCCTGTTCTTTTGGTTCCCAAAAAAGATGGTTCTTGGCGTATGTGTGTAGATTGTAGAGCCATTAACAACATTACTATAAGGTATCGTCATCCTATTCCTAGGCTAGACGACATGCTTGATGAGTTGTGTGGTGCTATAATTTTCACAAAGATTGACTTGCGTAGTGGATACCACCAAATAAGAATGAAACTTGGCGATGAATGGAAAACTGCTTTTAAAACTAAGTTCGGCTTGTATGAGTGGTTAGTCATGCCTTTTGGGTTAACTAATGCACCTAGCACTTTCATGAGATTAATGAACGAGGTTTTACGTCCTTTCATTGGCAAATTTGTGGTCGTTTACTTTGATGATATCTTGATTTATAGCAAGTCCATGGATGAACATTTGAATCACTTACGTGCTGTTTTTAATGCTTTGAGAGATGCACGTTTGTTTGGTAACCTTGACAAGTGCACCTTTTGCACGGATCGAGTCTCTTTTCTTGGCTATGTTGTGACTCCACAGGGCATTGAGGTTGATAGAGCCAAGGTGGAGGCGATATGGAGTTGGCCCACGCCCACGACGGTCTCCCAAGTGCGGAGTTTTCTTGGCCTTGCAGGATTTTATCGCCGCTTTGTCAAAGAATTCAGCACCATTGCGACACCATTGATTGAGTTGACAAAGAAGGGCGTCGTGTTCCATTGGGGGCCATCACAAGAGGAGTCCTTTCATCTTTTGAAGGACAAGCTTACACACGCACCATTGCTCCAACTTCCGGATTTTGGTAAGACTTTTGAGCTCGAATGTGATGCTAGCGGAATTGGTATTGGTGGTGTTTTGATGCAAGAAGGCAAACCTGTTGCCTACTTTAGTGAAAAATTGAATGGTCCTGCTCTTAATTATTCCACGTATGATAAAGAATTGTATGCTCTTGTTCGTTCTTTAGAGACGTGGCAACACTATTTATGGCCTAAAGAATTTGTCATTCATTCCGATCATGAATCACTTAAGCATATTCGTAGTCAAACCAATTTGAATCGTAGACATGCTAAGTGGGTTGAATTTATTGAATCTTTTCCTTATGTCATTAAACACAAGAAAGGGAAGGATAATGTGATTGCTGATGCTTTGTCTCGACGCTATACCATGTTGTCTCAACTTGATTGTCGCATTTTTGGTCTTGAAACTATTAAAGGACAATATGCTTTTGATGCTGATTTTAAGGATGTGTTGTTGCATTGTAAAGAGGGACAAGCATGGAATAAATTCATGATCAATGATGAGTATTTGTTTAGAGCTAACCGCCTATGCATTCCAGTTGGATCCGTTCGTCTTTTGTTGTTGCAGGAGGCGCATGGAGGCGGTTTGATGGGACATTTTGGTGCTAAGAAGACAGAGGATGTTCTGGTCACACACTTCTTTTGGCCAAAGATGAGGCGAGATGTTGAGCGGTTTGTTGCTCGCTGCACTACATGTCAAAAAGCTAAGTCTCGCTTGAATCCACATGGTTTATATATGCCTCTTCCTGTTCCTTCTATTCCGTGGGCAGATATTTCTATGGACTTTGTTTTAGGATTGCCCAGGACTAAGAGGGGGAGGGATAGCATTTTTGTTGTTGTGGATCGCTTTTCTAAGATGGCTCACTTTATACCATGTCATAAAACCGATGATGCCGTTCATATTGCTGACCTCTTTTTCAAAGAGATAGTTCGTTTGCATGGTATGCCTTCTACTATTGTTTCAGATCGTGATGTCAAGTTCTTGAGTCACTTTTGGCGTACTCTATGGAACAAGTTGGGTACAAAGTTGTTGTTCTCTACAACATGTCACCCACAAACTGATGGCCAAACTGAGGTGGTGAACCGCACATTGTCTACCATGTTGAGAGCTATTTTGAAGAACAATTTGAAGCTGTGGGAAGAGTGTTTGCCGCATGTTGAGTTCGCATATAATCGAGCGGAACACTCCACCACCAAGGTAAGTCCTTTTCAGGTAGTGTATGGATTCAATCCCCGTGCCCCTATTGATATTTTACCTTTGCCTACTAGTGAGAGAGTTCATAATGATGCTAAGGCGCGTGCTGATTTTATTGTCAAAATGCATGAGACTACTAAGGCCAACATTGAAAAAATGAATGACAAATATAGGATTGCTGGTAGTAAAGGTAGAAAGGAAGTTAAACTTGAACCGGGTGATTTTGTTTGGTTGCACTTGAGAAAGGATAGATTTCCTGAGTTAAGAAAATCAAAATTGATGCCTAGAGCTGCTGGTCCTTTTAAGATAGTTGAGAAGATAAATGATAATGCATATACACTTGAGTTGCCTCCCGAGTTTGGGGTTAGTCCCACCTTTAACATTTCAGATTTGAAACCATACTTGGGAGATGAAGATGAGGCTGAGTTGAGGACAACTCCGCTTCAAGAGGGGGAGGATGATGAGGACATCACTTCTTCAGTTACACACAACACTCCTCCACTTGACATTCAAGGACCAATCACTAGAGCTCGCGCCCGACAATTGAATTTACAGGTGAGCTCATTCCTAAGTACTTCTTTTTGTTCATTTGAGAATAGATTGCTACCTAATGATTTAATTATGATTAGGAACCATGGAGAGGACCTGGAAGTACTTGGAGAAGGGCTACGGGGCGCACAAGTCCAGCAAGGACGGTCGAATCATGTTGGAGGCCAACTCAAACCGACTTCGAATCCAATTCGGAGTTCAGGACCAGTCCGCACTAAAACGGATGCCCAGATCGCATCCGGACTCCGTTTTGGACGTTCTACATATGTATGGAAAGCTGAGAAGACCACCTTTCCAATGGCTTTGGTCCCATGTCAAAATTCCTTCTGAGTCAACAGGAATCGTCAAAACAAGTGGGCGTTCAGAATCTGTCAGGGTGCTGCGCCACCGTCTTTTGGGCCGATCGGCTTTGTATCGTGTTGGAGCCCATTAGGGGCGCGTCCAGGGGTTTTGCACGCCCTAACTCCTTTATATCCAGCCGCCACCCCCACCATTAGGGTTTGGGGGTTTTGCTTAGATTGATTTGTCTTTGAACACATTCGCCGTTCATCGGTTTGTGAGACCCCAACTTTCGAGTGCTAAATCTATCCATCTGCAATTCAGTTGTGTTCTTCCTTGTTCTTGCTTGTGTTCTTCGATTCGCAGGCGAGGATTAGCCTTCTTGGCGAGGTCAACCGGGCTGCGCACGGTTGATAACCTGAGGAGACGTGGTGCTGCGATTGCGGGGTTCGGAACGTGTCGTTCGGAAGCCGGATCGATTTGTGTCGCGCCTCCACCAAATCGAACTTACCCAGAACCTGTTGGAAGATCGGGACCCCGTTCCCGTCACTACTGGGAGTACTTGGTCGTTTGCGTCGATAGCCACTACCGTCAACATAGTGCCCTCGTACCTGCCAAAGAGGAACGCGCTGTCCATCGTGAGCACTGGACAACAGTACTTGAACCGTTCGATCGCCCGTCGAAATGTCTAGAACACTCAGTCAAGGATGAAACAATTGGGGACCTTCATAGGGTGCACCCTCTCCATCTTATTTACATATGTCCTGGGACTGGCTTCGGTAATTTGATGCCGTATTCTTGGCATGAAGTTGTAGGCCTCGTTGTACATGCCATGCATCCCGTATATGACCTTCCTCCTCATCTGCCACACCTTACCATAGCTCACCGAGAAACAAACCAAGTTCACGACATCGACCATCAATAGCTTCGGAAAAACTATGACATCCGCAACTATGAGGTGACTTATCAAGCCAGTGACGAGTGATGAGGTCACATTGCAGTACCCGTGTAGTGGCTCTGCAAGCTCACAAGTGTGGTCATTGACCACCGTTATCTAGAAGTCTGTTGCACCGCCTCTGAGTCTTTATGTACGGATCTTTCTAGAACAAGAGCCGTCCACACACTTCACCACAGAGCCGTCTACACACTTCACCACATACATATCGAGGTTTGACCTATGCACTCGATATATGTGGCTTATATGAACGATATATCTTGCAATGGCTTGCTGCATGGCATCCTTGTTGGGGAAGCATTGCACTTCGAGAAGAGTGTCCTCGTCGAAGGGCCATTCCGACCCATCTTTGGATGGCAGAACTAGGGAGGCCAATGCACAACATCCAATCTTGAGGATATGTACTCAACATTTGTACATATAATGCCGCTGGATGCACTGCCCCCACCAGCGCCTACATCAGTCTTGTCTCCACTGCTGGCCATGTCGGCATCCTCCTCCTTGCTAGAATGGCTTCTATCCGACGAGCCATTCAAATATTCATGGCAATTGATACACGTTATCCACCATCTCTCTGAACCTTTTGTTGTCTAAAAGTTATGAGCCAAACTTAATGGTCGTCCATCATCCCAACCGGCACCATCTTCTGCCATACCACCAGCACTAGCTGGTTCCACTTTGTGCCACTATCCCCACCAACACTATGCTCTACACTACCACCACCAACCAACTGCGGCACTTCTACGCCACCACTCCCACCACCCTCGCCCCTGTTCACCACCTCTGCCCTAACCACAAATTATACATACACCATTGGCCTCCCATATATCGCCGCAGTAGGATTGCTAGCAATCTCCATGTACTAACGCTAGGTGATATTACCAACCACCTTCTTCAACTCTTAGAAACACTCTTTCGAATCTCCAACCACAATGGCTGTCACCGCCTCGATGATGAGCTTCTTCGTGTCAACCTCCTTCTTAAATGCACTCCGCACGCACCTCCTGAGCTTCAGGCGACCGATGTCCTTAAGCCCCGGAGCCCAGATTACAGTCATTTTCATAATTTTGAATGTTCGCCTCATACAGCCTATCCCCATACAACTCCCTCCCCGTAGAACACGAACAAGTGTTCCATATCCGATAGCAAGTACCTATCACCAACGTAGATGAAATGCACTTATTTCAGATGATGATACACATAAGTAAACATAATACAAAATAATCACCCATATGTACATAGTTGACCTACCAATAATGCTAACGACCATGTGCTTAAAATACAGGTACACATATATTTTCTACATTATTGGCAATAGCACCAGAGCAATACATATATGAGCATACCTAATTTGCAAACGACAGTGATACGTGTGAAAAAACAATGCAACTTTTTTCGTTATTATTAAAAAGTTACAAACTATAATAGTGTACAAGTTAAAACAGTGTATGGATAATACATCACGAACATTACAAATAAAGTACAAATAATATACAAATAATAACCGCACATAAATAATAAGAGTGTTAGATAATAACAGTGCAAAAATAATACAGTGCATAAATAATAACATTGTACAAATAAAAACTACGTATAAATAATAACAGTTTACAGATAATAACTGTGTATAAATAATATCGACATATAAATAATAACAGCATACAAATAATACCAACGCACAAATATTAACGGTGTACAAATAATAATAGTGCATAAATAATAAAAATAATAACAGCGTACAAATAATACCAACGCACAAATAATACCAGTGCACAAATAATAGCACTGTACAAATAATAACTACATGTAAATAATAACAGTTTACAAATAATAACTGCAAACAAATAATAACGGCATATAAATAATAACAACATATAAATAATACCAGCATACAAATATTAACCGTGTACGAATGATAACAATGTGCAAACAATAACTATGCATAGATAATAACTGCATACAAATAATAACAACGTACAAATAATAACAGTATGCAGATAATATCAATGTACAAAATATTAACAGTGTACAAATAATAACTGTTAAACACATGATAAGATAGCACAAATAATAATTGTTAAACTAATGAAACGTTAATAACATATTAAGCATATTTCTCCCAGGCTAATGAAATATACCTCTTCGTGAAGATCTTCACTAGAACCACACTAATTATAACTACGAAATCCCCAAAATCGTATCAAAACCACCTCAACAAATTAATTCAAACTCTCTTATGCTCTCTCTTTCTTTTTTTCTCCCTAGACTATCTCTCATTCGACAGGAAAGAAACTTAGCTGTGCAGCTTCGAATGAGCTATCGGAGAGGGAGGCATGCTATTTTATGATCACGGGGAGGTGTTGCCGACTGACAAGCCCACGCAGGTGCACGTGGGCGTGTGGGGGCAACGGCCACGTTCAGCTGAGAGCCATGGAATCACTTTCGAGCATGTCGTGTCATGTCACATCGCGTCGCGTCGTGCCTGCGTAGTTGGCCACCCACCCACCTGATGTGACCACGCCACAAACACATACGACAATCGCGCCCAATATCAAGATTGAACTAAATGTGAATTCGTTTCTTCAGCCTTCATATGTTACTGAGAATAGACCGCTACCTAATGCAAGTGATTTAATTGTGCTTAGGAATTTGGGAAAGGATGAAGGAAAGGGACATGGAGTCCTGGACATGCATGGAAGGAATAATGAAGGTCATCACGTCACTTTGGGACCAAGTCAAGCACGAATTCGAGTTGGACACGTTTTGGAATCAGACTCGGACTGCTGCAATGGTGCAAGTTTAAACGGACGTAACTTTCTCATACGGACTCCGTTTGGGACGTTCTTGGACTTGATGGAAAGCTTATCAAGTCTACTTTCTAAAGGATTCAACCCCATCTTTAAATTCTTTCCGAGACAGCCGCAATCATCAAAAGAGTCCGTGTTGGTCACGTACTGGAATCAGATTCGGACTGCTGCAATGGTGCAAGTTGAAACGAACGTAACTTTCTCATACGGACTCCGTTTGGGACGTTCTTGTACTTCATGGAAAGCTTATGAAGTCTACTTTCCAACGGATCCAACCTCATCTTCAAATTCCATCCGAGCCGGCTGCAATCATAAAAACAATCCATGTTGGTTTTTGAGTCCGAGTCAAAAGGGTGCTGCGCCACCACCAATTGGGCCCATGGGCCTTGTAACCCTAGAGCATGCACTTTGGACGCCCCTCCTGGTTGTTCTCCCTATAAAGGAGCCGCCGCCTCCCATGTTAGGACTTGGATTTTGTTGAGTTTAGGTTTAGCTATTATGCAAACTTTTGTTCTTCAGTTGTGTCGGACGACCACCTGTCAAGACAGCCTTCGGAAGATGAGGACACGACCCCTATGGATACAACCATATTTGCTATGCTTGTTGTTCCAATTACAAGAGCTCCTACGCATCACTTAAATTATAAGGTGAGCTCGTTTCAAAAAGGTTTTACTTTGCGTGATAAAGAACGTATGATATTACATAATGAGAGTTTGTTGCGTTTGTTATTATGTACCGAGATTTATGATGAAGATCATGCAATACGTGAGGCTACACATATGCTAAAACCGAGGACGGTTTTCTATCAAGAAGGGGAGGATGATGTGACCACGCCACAAACACATACGACAATCGCGCCCAATATCAAGATTGAACTAAATGTGAATTCGTTTCTTCAGCCTTCATATGTTACTGAGAATAGACCGCTACCTAATGCAAGTGATTTAATTGTGCTTAGGAATTTGGGAAAGGATGAAGGAAAGGGACATGGAGTCCTGGACATGCATGGAAGGAATAATGAAGGTCATCACGTCACTTTGGGACCAAGTCAAGCACGAATTCGAGTTGGACACGTTTTGGAATCAGACTCGGACTGCTGCAATGGTGCAAGTTTAAACGGACGTAACTTTCTCATACGGACTCCGTTTGGGACGTTCTTGGACTTGATGGAAAGCTTATCAAGTCTACTTTCTAAAGGATTCAACCCCATCTTTAAATTCTTTCCGAGACAGCCGCAATCATCAAAAGAGTCCGTGTTGGTCACGTACTGGAATCAGATTCGGACTGCTGCAATGGTGCAAGTTGAAACGAACGTAACTTTCTCATACGGACTCCGTTTGGGACGTTCTTGTACTTCATGGAAAGCTTATGAAGTCTACTTTCCAACGGATCCAACCTCATCTTCAAATTCCATCCGAGCCGGCTGCAATCATAAAAACAATCCATGTTGGTTTTTGAGTCCGAGTCAAAAGGGTGCTGCGCCACCACCAATTGGGCCCATGGGCCTTGTAACCCTAGAGCATGCACTTTGGACGCCCCTCCTGGTTGTTCTCCCTATAAAGGAGCCGCCGCCTCCCATGTTAGGACTTGGATTTTGTTGAGTTTAGGTTTAGCTATTATGCAAACTTTTGTTCTTCAGTTGTGTCGGACGACCACCTGTCAAGACAGCCTTCGGAATCCCACCTTTTGATCTTAATATCAATATTTGCAATTTCAGATTGCTTGTTATCTTGTTCTTGCTTGTTCTTCGGTTGCATGCAGGAATAGACCTTCGTGGTCAGGTCAACCGCGTTCTTGGCACGGTTGATAACAACTTGGAGTGTGGTTCAGCGATTGCTAAGGCGCAAGCGACGTCGTTCGGTTGTAGTCGGATCGCAAGGGTCACCTCCGCCAAAATCGATAGTTATCATCCTATCGGAAGATCGGGACCCCATCGCCTAATCAGTTGGTATCAGAGCTTCAGTTGACCGGTAGGAATTTCTTGTATCCTTAGTTAGTAGATTGATTTTTATTTCCCATAGTCCAGAAAAATTGCCCCACAAAAAGAGTTAATTTCCGCTGTCCAAACCCCGTTGTGCTTTTAATCTGTTAGTTTTGGTTTGCTAAATTGAATTTGTGTCCGTTTTAGCTTTGTCTAGTTGCTGGTCATATCTTTGTTCCAAGAAAAATCCAAATAAAAAAAAATTCCCCCACCCCAAACCCTAATTCCAATTTCGGCTGATCTGTCCTTTCTCTGCAGCCGCCACCAAAAACGCCATATCTTTTGATTCCGAGATTATTTTTGAGTGAGACCACCGCCATTAGATTCAAAAATTTATCATCCATCTGTCTGTAAAATTTCACGTCATTCCAGCAAGGCAGTTAAGAGATATCTGCGGTGGAAGTTGACCCAAAATTCCAGATTGAATCTGCAACAGTCGGCACTTGTGAATTTTGTGCGAATTTTTAGGTCGGTTTCTAGACCTTGGCCCAAAAACAAAAGTTGTAGAAAAAGCCGTCAGAAAACGGAGAAAAAAAGAATCATTGAAAAAAAGGCAACTGACAAAAAGTTACGGCCAAAATACCGACGCGCTGTCCAGTGGACAGAAATCTTCAGTTTCCAAGTTTTGGAACAATCCTTGTGTTCTTCAATTCCAGATTGCATTCGATCGAATTATCTTGTATTTACCACTCCCATACATTGCCATACACTTATTTTAGCCTTCTTCCATCTTTGGTTGATCAGCAACATAGGCTAAGTGCTAGATACGAACTATAATTCAATTCTGTGCAATTTCTGAAATTAATTGATTGTTTTCCTTTGCTACAAAATACATAGCCTATCCAAGCTCCACTTTTCTACAACCGAACAGGTCTCGCTGTACCTTGCAATCGCTATACTCATCACTTGAGTTAAGTTATCACGAACCAGCCACCAGTTGCACCACCTGTTTTGCATTGGTAAGAACTTGTAAGAGCTTGGTAAGAGTTCGAGAGATGTGTGACTTGCGAAGCTCCACCTCCTAGTAGTTTATAGGGACTTACATAATTCTAGTGTATTTCCTTGTTTTCTACTAACCATGACAGGTTCAAGATCACATTGTAGCAATTTTTGTGAGACCAACAACTTGTTGGATCGTATTAATAAGACCCTCACCACCATCAACAACAGAATTGAGGGATCCAATGATCACGACCGTTGTCGACTTCGACAAAATCAACAAGGCACAGGTAGGTTAACAAGAGAGGTATGTGATGATGATGCCAAGTTTACAATTCCGCCATTTGCTGGTAGATATGACCCTGAAGCTTATCTTGATTGGGAAATACAATTAGATGGAAATTTTGCATGCTATGATTTTCTTGATGATGAAAGAGTTAGGGCTGCTACTAGTGAATTCACTGATTTCGCATTATTTTGGTGGAGGAAACAATGTAGACTACCACATGTACCTAAAACATGGAATGTTTTGAAACGAGTGATGAGATCTACATTTGTTCCTTCATATTATTCACGTGACTTGTTAAATAGATTGCAACGTTTAGAACAAGGTAGGAGAACTGTAAGTGAATACTATGAAGAATTGAAAGCTCTTTTGTTGCGTTGTGGCTTAGAGGAACATGCTGAAGCTACAGAGAATAGATTCTTACGTGGCCTTAATAAAGAAATTCAGGACCTTCTCATTCACAAAGAATACAATTCTCTCCCTCATTTGTTTATACTTGCATGTAATGTTGAACGTCAGATTGAGAAGAAATTGAGAGTGCTTGATGATAAGAAACATGAGAGCAAACCCATGTTTGTGCCTTTTTCTGTGACTAACAACTTGCAGGCAGTTGAGAACCATGTCAAAAAGGAGCATGAGTTGATTGAACCATCGATTCCATTCGTTGAGAACGAAGATGAGGAGATGGATGCACCTACATCATCTGAGGGGAGCCAAAAAGGTAAAGATCATGGTGCTACCATCACTCACGGTGAGTATGCTTGTGAAGAACAACAATTATGCACCGTTCATGCTATTTTAGAGCAAACCTTAGTGGAAAACAATTCTGACATGCCCATATTTCAAGTAGAGAATTCACACTGCATTGATTTGAGTGTTGAGAATACGTTGAGTGCACCTTGTCAAAAAATAATTGAATTGCCTACTGTTTTGAGTGATTCATGTGATGAATTAATCACATACAATGATCATGTGGCTTTGGTTAGACATAAAGAAGTTTTAACTAGAATTTCTCCTGCCAATTCATTGTGTTACATCATGTTGGATCTTCCTATGAAATTGTCACATGCTTTGGAGAAAGTTTCTGAACTTACATGTTCAAAATTCTTGTTTAGTGCCTACACCCCTGGGTATAAGTTTAATTTGATTGGAGATTATGGTGTAGGAAATCAATTTCTTGTATATCGAATATGCATAACTTGTGACCACATGGATGAATTGCAGCTTGTTGTTTTGAACAACAACTCTTGTATGCTCAATCTTGTTCATTATGAAAGAAAAATAAATTTTAGTGATCATTCAATGCCTATGTGTTCTTCTCTTATTGAACCATCTAACATTGGCAATCTGAATAATGAAATTGATGTATGGAAGAACTTGCAAATATTTTCACCCTTACTAGATGAATTTGCTATTGCTCAATTGAAATCTAATTATATGGATAAACTTTGTTTGATTCCAAAAGTTGTAGCTTTGCCTATATGTGCCACCACAACAAGTTTACAACTTCAAGGATTTGAATTGCATAAATGCTTCACTTACATTTGCAAAACAAGTTGCGATAATTACTGTGTGAGAAATTTTGATTTGGTCATTAACATATATGATTACTTTTGGGTTAATAATACAATGAGCTTTTATGATTGCTGCTGTGTTATAACATTAATTGTGCAACAACGAAGAAATGTTAAAACAGATGACATATACATATACCATGCATACACCTTGGCTTCTTTGTTACCATACTTTCAGTTTATCAAAAGCCAAGGACGGCTTTGTTTTCAAGAAGGGGAGGATGATGAGGACACGACCCCTATGGATACAACCATATTTGCTATGCTTGTTGTTCCAATTACAAGAGCTCCTACGCATCACTTAAATTATAAGGTGAGCTCGTTTCAAAAAGGTTTTACTTTGCGTGATAAAGAACGTATGATATTACATAATGAGAGTTTGTTGCGTTTGTTATTATGTACCGAGATTTATGATGAAGATCATGCAATACGTGAGGCTACACATATGCTAAAACCGAGGACGGTTTTCTATCAAGAAGGGGAGGATGATGTGACCACGCCACAAACACATACGACAATCGCGCCCAATATCAAGATTGAACTAAATGTGAATTCGTTTCTTCAGCCTTCATATGTTACTGAGAATAGACCGCTACCTAATGCAAGTGATTTAATTGTGCTTAGGAATTTGGGAAAGGATGAAGGAAAGGGACATGGAGTCCTGGACATGCATGGAAGGAATAATGAAGGTCATCACGTCACTTTGGGACCAAGTCAAGCACGAATTCGAGTTGGACACGTTTTGGAATCAGACTCGGACTGCTGCAATGGTGCAAGTTTAAACGGACGTAACTTTCTCATACGGACTCCGTTTGGGACGTTCTTGGACTTGATGGAAAGCTTATCAAGTCTACTTTCTAAAGGATTCAACCCCATCTTTAAATTCTTTCCGAGACAGCCGCAATCATCAAAAGAGTCCGTGTTGGTCACGTACTGGAATCAGATTCGGACTGCTGCAATGGTGCAAGTTGAAACGAACGTAACTTTCTCATACGGACTCCGTTTGGGACGTTCTTGTACTTCATGGAAAGCTTATGAAGTCTACTTTCCAACGGATCCAACCTCATCTTCAAATTCCATCCGAGCCGGCTGCAATCATAAAAACAATCCATGTTGGTTTTTGAGTCCGAGTCAAAAGGGTGCTGCGCCACCACCAATTGGGCCCATGGGCCTTGTAACCCTAGAGCATGCACTTTGGACGCCCCTCCTGGTTGTTCTCCCTATAAAGGAGCCGCCGCCTCCCATGTTAGGACTTGGATTTTGTTGAGTTTAGGTTTAGCTATTATGCAAACTTTTGTTCTTCAGTTGTGTCGGACGACCACCTGTCAAGACAGCCTTCGGAATCCCACCTTTTGATCTTAATATCAATATTTGCAATTTCAGATTGCTTGTTATCTTGTTCTTGCTTGTTCTTCGGTTGCATGCAGGAATAGACCTTCGTGGTCAGGTCAACCGCGTTCTTGGCACGGTTGATAACAACTTGGAGTGTGGTTCAGCGATTGCTAAGGCGCAAGCGACGTCGTTCGGTTGTAGTCGGATCGCAAGGGTCACCTCCGCCAAAATCGATAGTTATCATCCTATCGGAAGATCGGGACCCCATCGCCTAATCAGTTGGTATCAGAGCTTCAGTTGACCGGTAGGAATTTCTTGTATCCTTAGTTAGTAGATTGATTTTTATTTCCCATAGTCCAGAAAAATTGCCCCACAAAAAGAGTTAATTTCCGCTGTCCAAACCCCGTTGTGCTTTTAATCTGTTAGTTTTGGTTTGCTAAATTGAATTTGTGTCCGTTTTAGCTTTGTCTAGTTGCTGGTCATATCTTTGTTCCAAGAAAAATCCAAATAAAAAAAAAATTCCCCCACCCCAAACCCTAATTCCAATTTCGGCTGATCTGTCCTTTCTCTGCAGCCGCCACCAAAAACGCCATATCTTTTGATTCCGAGATTATTTTTGAGTGAGACCACCGCCATTAGATTCAAAAATTTATCATCCATCTGTCTGTAAAATTTCACGTCATTCCAGCAAGGCAGTTAAGAGATATCTGCGGTGGAAGTTGACCCAAAATTCCAGATTGAATCTGCAACAGTCGGCACTTGTGAATTTTGTGCGAATTTTTAGGTCGGTTTCTAGACCTTGGCCCAAAAACAAAAGTTGTAGAAAAAGCCGTCAGAAAACGGAGAAAAAAAGAATCATTGAAAAAAAGGCAACTGACAAAAAGTTACGGCCAAAATACCGACGCGCTGTCCAAGGCAGCTCGGTAGCCTTGCCTGCCGCGCTCGCCCATCCGGCCTGCCGTGCCGCACCCGCTGCTGCCACACTCATGTGCATTATCGCGCCTACCCCGTCCTGCCGAGCAAGGAGGGCGCAACAGATGATAGGTGTCTCCTGCTGCGCCTTTCGAGCCCGAGGGGGTATTTTTACAAAAACAAATATCCAAAGGCTATTTTTGAACAAAAAAGTTGTTACAATACTATATCCATAAACAGTTCTAAATTCCTCTGATTCTCTGACCGTAGATATCCTTTGTGCAGACACATTACGCTGTACCCTATGTACAATGTATATATACACTGTAAGTACTCTGCCTTTTGCCTTTGTTTTTCCTGCCACACATGCATGCTGACTGTAAATACTCTTACTTTTAGCTTTCTACCTTTTATTTTTCTTTCTGTCACTCACATGTTGCCTGACTTCAAAGGTGAAAATAAAGAAGGCTGGAAAAGAGAAGAAAAGCCTGGGAAATTAAAAAGATACAGGTTGGTGAATGTGTTTCAATTTCATCACCAGCACGTTGGGGTGAATCGTCGTACTCGGATTCGATCGAGTTGGAGTTAATTATGTGCATCTCCCTGTGTACGTAAGATGGTTAATGGTCATAAATAAGACGGTACAGCAGGGATGGTGCAAGTCAGACAGGGCCATGGCTGCTGCAGGGAACACTTCAAGAATTTTGGTAGCATCCTATAAAATTTTTCGCGTACCGAACGGAGCCCAAATGGTTTGGCTCGGTGAAGTACGGTTGTTAGTAGTACATTGACTACTCCATAAATCATTGCAAGGGCACCATCGTTTGTCCTGAGGACCGAGAAAACCTCCAAGTTCAATCCAGCACCGAACCTGTATTGATTTCTCATTGAAAAAAAATGCAATGTAGAAACCAGTAGAGTTTGCAGTTGCAGTGTTGTACACGCACACAATGTGGCATGTGAACATTCTTGATGTAGAATGTTATCATCAATCATGGCCATGAGCGACTATCATAAGGTCAAAGTTGATGACAACATCATGCAAGATCTACTGCCGCACACATAAGCTAGTGCCATCCTAAATGTTTTGCGACTACTGCCTGCGTTTAGATGAGGGGAAAAGCAGGGCAACCCTTATAGCCCTGTTTTTTTGGCTGCGGCTTGTGATTTTTAAACTGTTTGTATAAGAGATTACAGCGTAACAGAAACTCACATACGATTGTTGCCGATATAAATGAAGTTAGCAAAGTATGTACTACAATTAACTAGTAGACTCTATCTTCAAAAAATACTCCGTTTAAAAGCTAGTTACTGCATAAAAGTCGAAAAGCAGCTTTTAGAAGCTGAAAAGAACAGGGTCATGAATCATGCATAATTTATCGCAAACTATCTTTCTCCCAAGTTCTTCGGCGCTTATGAATCATGCGTAATTTATCGCAAACTAGTTAAACATGGATTTAGGCTCTTCAGAACGTAGGAGTATGTACAATTCACGCATGAATTATATTGTTTCCTATAAAATTTCTACGTTCTAAATATGACATTGTGTAGTGTTTGATTCACAACTACAATCGTATTATCGTGCCACGCTTTCTTAACCTATTATACTTATAATCTTTTCACCAAGGCTGATTATGCTAGAGGATATGATATCACGTACCTCACCCCGAGTTCACGCCGAAATTGAATTGTTTTCTGATAAACTCTTGCAAAATTTTTGTTTAAAACATAATAAATTTTACAGTAACATTACGAGAGAGAATATAAGTAACTTTGGTAGGAATCATATAAAATTATCGTGTTTTGGACGAGGCCAAATAGGCACAAAACATTTCCCAGTTTCCTCTTACCTAGTTTTGACCTTGGACTTTACACATGGACAACCCCAGGCCCGGGTCCAATTTAAGGAGTAAAGTCCCACCTTTGCTTCCCCACTCGTCCGTCCCGCCAACTAAACCCACACGATCACCGCCATAATTACCGCAGTACTGTAGAATGAGTTGTTTTGGTCCGTGACTCATGGCGTTTGATTGCCCTCATCGGTTCGGCTTGAGCTTCTGACTTCTGGCTTATTTTTTTACTATTTATAAATTTCGTTTTTTTTCTAAATTTTTGGCTTTTTGTTGAGTTTTTTTATTGGTTCTTTTTTCCCGTATTCGTTTGTATTATACATATTGGGTTAACATATATTTTTATATTTTTAATTTTTTTTAAATTTAATTATGCTAAATAAGCCTCTGTCAGCTACAGTGTTTTTTCAGTCAGCTACAGTGTTTTCAGCCATAAGCCATGAGCTTTTAAGCCCAACTAATAACCACCTTAAATTGTTGAATTCGGGTTGTTGACGGGAGATATTTACGTGTAATTTTAATATATATATATATAATTGAGATAGTATATACTGTAATTAATTTGTAAATTTTATTTTAAAAATACTGTGTTTACAACTAGTTACTGTCGAAAGCTAAAAGAATCTACTCAATCCGGAGGCAAATGCGGGGGACCCCAAGCATTATGCCCACCCCTCTTCTTCTCCCACCTCTCCCTCTGAGCTGTGCCATACCTGTCCTCTCCCCACTAGCTTCACTCGCTCCTCATCCACCAAGAATTGCTGCCAAATCTCACCATTGCACTGGCCAGTTTAGTTGGGTTTGGTTTGGTTTATGCGAGTTTAGTTAGCTTTGTTTTGGTGTTATGAGAGTGATGAGATGAGGGAGGTGGTGGTGCTGTTCCTCTGCTGCTTCGCCTTCGCCGGCGGTGGCGGGGCGGTGGCGGCGGCCGGGGAGTGGGGGGAAGGGAGGGAGGTGGCGGCGGTGGAGGTGGACCCCGCGTGGCGGTTCCCGAGCCAGCGGCTGCGGGACGCCTACGTGGCGCTGCAGGCGTGGAAGCAGCGCGCCATCTTCTCCGACCCCAAGAACCTCACCGCCGACTGGGTCGGCCCGGGGGTCTGCAACTACACCGGGGTCTTCTGCGCGCCGCTGCCGTCGTCGGGCGAGCTCGCCATCGCCGGCGTCGACCTCAACCACGGCGACATCGCGGGCTACCTCCCGCCGGAGCTCGGCCTCCTCACCGACCTCGCGCTGCTCCACCTCAACTCCAACCGCTTCTGTGGCCTCGTCCCCGACACCCTCCGCCACCTCCGCCGCCTCCACGAGCTCGACCTCAGCAACAACCGCTTCGTCGGGGCCTTCCCGGCCGTCGTGCTCGACCTCCCGTCCCTCAGGTTCCTCGACCTCCGCTTCAACGACTTCGAGGGCGGCGTCCCGAGGGAGCTCTTTGACCGCCCGTTCGACGCCATCTTCCTCAACCACAACCGCCTCCGCTTC
Source organism: Dendrocalamus latiflorus (assembly GCA_017311315.1). Classification (NCBI taxonomy): domain Eukaryota; kingdom Viridiplantae; phylum Streptophyta; class Magnoliopsida; order Poales; family Poaceae; genus Dendrocalamus; species Dendrocalamus latiflorus. Next base: position 20,765,757 of record CM029619.1, on the reverse strand, counting down.
CAGCTCCCCGACAACTTCGGCAACTCGCCGGTGTCCGTCATCGTCCTCGCCAACAACCAGTTCGGCGGCTGCCTCCCGGCGAGCCTCGGCAACATGTCCGACACGCTCAACGAGATCATCCTCATCGACAACGGCCTCGACTCGTGCGTCCCACCGGAGGTCGGGCAGCTCCGGGAGGTCACGGTGTTCGACGTCAGCTTCAACTCCCTCGCCGGGCCGCTGCCGCCGGAGGTGGCCAGGATGCGGAAGGTGGAGCAGCTCGACGTCGCGCACAACCGTCTCTCCGGGACCGTGCCGGAGGCAGTGTGCGACCTCCCGCGGCTCAAGAACTTCACCATCTCCTACAACTTCTTCACCGGCGAGCCGCCGTCCTGCGCGCGCGTCGTGCCTGCCGACGGCGACCGGCGGAACTGCCTCCCCAGCCGCCCCGCCCAGCGCACGCCGCAGCAGTGCGCCGCCTTCTACTCCCGCCCGCCCGTCGACTGCGCCGCGTTCCAGTGCAAGCCGTTTGTGCCGACCCCGCCACCACCGCCACCCGCTTACCCCGGCCCATTGCCGCCAGTATACCCCATCCCATACGCGTCGCCGCCGCCGCCTCCGCTCTACCGATAATTATTTACCAAGAGAAGCATTGCCTCTTTCACTTCCCCTCACCGCCCCCTCGCCGCCACCACGGTGGAAGAGACAGCCGAGCTCATCACAAGTGTACGTGGTCATTGTCATGCTTAGATTAGTAGGTGTTCTTGATTGATCGCTACCAGCGTAATTGCGTAAAGAAGAGTAAGGTGCATATATCCCTCCCGGTTTTTGCATTGGCTGGTGTCTGTTCTTCGCGTCATCGTCGATTCGATCGGTTTGCGTCGTCGTAGTGATGGTGAAAAGGATTGGAGGTTGGTGATGTGGGGAGTTTGGACTATGGAAGGAAGGAGCAATTCGAGCTTGGATTGATGGCTAATTGGGTTGTGAATAATAAACTGCTTGAGAGAGACAGTTTAAGGTGAGGTTGAGGATAGGATTCGTTGGTGTGCACCGGGATGTGGGGCGTAGAGTGAAGCTTGATGAGTTCTTCGGTTAAGCTTCAGTTCAGAGTCAAAAGATAAGCTTTTAAATGAAGAGATTTGTCCTACGTAATTCCTTTTGTGTCACAGCTATTTACTGTTATTCGATTATGATTATGATATTTAGTTGGGATTCTTGGAGATTTTGGTCTCTTGACTGTTACTCTGTTTTTATGTTTTTGATGAGATAATGCATCTATACTACTGTCAGGGTGGCCTTTCTTAACTTCTGCTACCATGTTTCTTATCGGTTGCATCAAGAATTATCTCTAATTTCCAAGTTCTCAAAGATTGATGAGCTGGAATCTCTCTCAGGATTATCGATCAGAGACACAGAAAATAGGAAAATTGATAGTCCAAAACCTGAAAAAAAAAATCTTGTGTTGATGTAATTGGAACTACGATCCTACGATCTTGATCCTGTTAACACGAAGACGACCATCGTCCTTAGTATCTGACCACATGAAAATGATCATGCCTAGTACCCGATCCTGACAACTTTGATTCAAATATGTGTCCTTGGCGTTAACCGCCATGGTTAGAAGCTATAATCAGCGCTAACTGCACTGGTAAGCCTTTGATTCTTTCGAGTGGGAAAAAAATCACGAACTGGTTTCTTTATTAGGTTCTAATTCTCTTAATCTCCTTTGTTTTGGGTTTCTTTATTAGATTCTAATTCTCTTAATCTCCTTTGCTTTGGGTGCAAGGTATGACCGTTATGCAACTTTTTTGGCGGTTAAGCGTGCCTCTTACTTTTACACCCTTTCTGTTCTGCGATTAAATTACTGGCTCTGGTCAGAACCATGGTTGGAAGCATGCCATTGTGCAGTAGGGTTCATCTCAGACAAGAATGATCACTTCACCTCATGATGTTGAAAAAAAACCCCACCATTTGCACTAAGTAGATGTTTTCTTTCCTACAAAATTTCAATTAGAATTCTCGCCTTCCAAACGGCCATTCTCCCCGGCTTTGATGGTTTTCACGTGAGAATGTATTAAAGTAGTGTAACGCCCCCGTTTCCAGGGGCGCGTACGGACACGGCATTCCGCAACTATTCACGCATGAACAGTTAGGGAGTGTCGCGCAAAAGTATACCATTGCATGCTTACAACAAAAGTCCAGCATATATTTCACATATGGAATAACATCCAGCTTTTGACAGCGGGGCGTGCAAGCCCAAAGTATAATTACATTACAGAAGCTCCAAGATCCGCTTGAGCGCGGCCAAGACCTAAAACCACGGGTCCTCGTCGAAGAAGAGACCCTCAGGGACGTCCTCGACGGGGAGACCTTCACCTTCGTCTTGATCCTCTAAAGAAAGGCAAAAGCAAGCCATGAGCCAATCAACCGGCTCAACAAGTCCCAAAGGGACCCTAACTTATTACATGTACGGAACATCAAAGAAGGGAATATATTTGGTTTATTAACTTTGAGTGGATGCAGTTTTATTTGCAAACATTTTATAAAATGGACTCAAAACTTACTTCTTAAGATCTCAGGGGTTTTCACAAAGAATTCTTTAACCAACTAGTCAAGTTCAAACATGTACAAAACTACTTAAGCTTTGCAGCTGGAATCACCCAAGTGACACAGCTCCAATAACCGGGAGCACGGCGTATTCGAATACCATTTATTTGACTCTGCAGAGTTTACTCAGCTTTACCCACACGCATCCTTAACCCTCATGACTGAGTTAAGGAACCGGGTCTTTTCGCTGCTCAACCCTTGATATACACTCCACCCGATAGATGATCAACCCGCACAACCTCGGGGCGTCCGCTGGCCATCGCGGAACGCCGGACCCGAGTTGTGAAGACCTATCGTTGTCTTGCTCTGACTCCCAATGCGGGGTTTCACTTAAGTTGAGCAGGTACTAAACCAGGGTTGACAAGTCAACACCTGTGGTTGAGCGGTTGCTATGACATTTGCTCAGCGTAAGGGTTTCAGTCCTTATATTTTCACATGGCCCGCAACCCTACCAGGCCTGCGACCCAACCTAGGGTAAGAGTTGGGTGAAAAATCATAATCATCTTGCGATGCACCACAACCCCCCCCCCCCCTTCCTTCAATCCTAGGGTAAGAGATGGGTGAAAAATCATAATCATCTTGCGATGCACCACAACCCCCTTACCCTACCTTGTGCACGCCGGCACTCTCCGCTCTAAGATACGGTGTCCCATACCACCCTACCTTAGAGTCGGGTTTTATAAATTCTGTTGGCTTGCTGCCACGACCTTATTAGTATAAGACTTTTGAGTGATAATAATATCTTACAGTTATCTAGATTAACAGATAATTATTTCTAGGGTTACAAAGGCATGGCTACAAGTTTAACATGGCATTTATCGGTGGTAGGTTTAACTGCATAACATGTCATTCTAAACATTTTATTTTACTTTGAAGTAACATTTCACAATTAGCTCAATGCAAATAACATAATAACATAATTAAATAACATGGGTTGCAACATGATCAAAGGATTTGAGACTTGCCGTCAATCCGGATGATCTCAGCTAGCTCGAACGAAGCAACGCCTGGATCCTGAGCCTGCACTTGAACCTCCGGGATCTCCGACACTAGCGCAAACACAGAAAATAACATAAATCCGGCTTGAGCCCAATCAAGCGAGGAAAAATAATCTATTAAAATGGAGTAAAATGCATAAATCCTTCAAATGGAATTTTAGGAATTTATCTGGAATGATTTTGGTGGAAAGGTGGTCAAGAATGGGTCAAGAATATTATTTGGAGCAAAGTGGTGAAATTTGGGAATTTTTGGGATTTTCTGTTATTTTCTAGGATTTATTTGGATTTTCTGGGATTTTAGAAATGAATAAACCCTTTGGAAATTCATTCAAACAGTGGTGGGCCGGCCCGGTCTACAGTGCAGCCCGGCTGACATTTCGCCCGCGCGGCCGAGCAGCCCAGGCGGCCCAGACGATCCGAGCGTACGTGCGCGCGCGCGGGGACGGGGCAGGCCGAGAGGCCGCAGCCCATCCGCGCTTCGCGCCCACCCGAGGCAGATGGCGGACGCGTGGCCGGGACGGACGGCGCCGATGCGGGGAGGGTGGCGAACCGTTACGGGGATCGGACGGGTGCGGGATGACCTTTTCTGAAGATCCAACGGCTACGACACAACGAGGACGGGCGAACCGGTATGAAGATCGGACGACTGCGGGGCGGGGGGTTTTACGAAGATCGGACGGTGGGAGAGGTGCCACGTCGCGGCGAGGGGAGTCGTCTTCCTCCTCTCGCTGCTACAGTGTTCCCGGGGCGGTGCGACGGTGGCGGTGGCGGCCCGGGCACCAGGAGGCTCGCCGGGGAAAAGGGAGGGTGCCAGCGGGGAGAACTCGCCACGGGGAGTTCGTTTTGGGGTGTTGGAGGGCATGGAGACCCAAGGGGAAAGTAGGGGACAGAGGGGGAAGGCTTCGGTTCTCTGGCGGGGAAGGGGTCACCGGAGCCGTTAAGGGACGAATCGGGGGAGGTTTTACGGTGAGGGGAGCTAGGGGATTACAATGGCAGTGGTGGAGTCGGCGGAGAAGTCTCTGGGAGGGCTGGCCACGGAGAGGTGGTTGCAGCCGGCGGGGAGCTTCAGCGCTGGGCTTCCTCGAGCGATCACCTGTCCAACCAACGGCACCACGGTGATCAGCAGTGGTTAAGGATGCTCTGGGCAAAAGTAATTGAGAAATGGGAGAGGGGAGGGGGAGATTGGCTCTCGGGGGCCACCGGCGCAGGGAGCGGCGAAGGCGGAGCTACGGGCGGCGGGGCTCCAATCGGCGGCTCCGGGAGAGGCTCTGGAGCGGTGGGAGGCGAATGGAGGCAGTGGGAGGACTCGGGGAGCAAAGGGCTGGGCGGGAGCCGGGATGGGGCTTTTATGCCCGAGCGAGGGAGAGGGGAGCTTCGGGGAGAAGGAACGGGTGGTGGCGCAGAGTCAACAGGAGTGGACGGGGAGCTGGTGGAGAGTCTCCTCCGCGCAGTGGGGTGACGGGGGCGCTGCCAGGCGAGTAATGGCGAGGTGACGGGGGCAGGTGGAGCTGCGACAAGGGCGGAGGCGCGTCCGCGCGCGGGGAGGGGAGGTGCGGTGACTGGCAAGCGGGTCCCAGAGGAGGAGGCGGCGACGCGTGGCGCGGGAGGGCTGCCGGCTTCGGACCGCGTGGCGTCGGGCTGACGTCGAGGCGCGGGGAATCCGGGGCGCAGAGAGGCGGTGTGGAGGCGGCGCGAGTGCAGCTCGGGCGCGGGCGCAGCGAGAGGGAGAAGGCGGGGAGAGATCAAAGGCGCCAGCGGAGAGGAGCGGGGAGAGGCGCCAGGGAACGGGGAAAGCGGAAAAAGGGAAGGGCGCCAGCGAAGGAGGGAGGCGCCTGGCCAAAAAGGGAAAGCGGAATTTCGAGCGACTTTCCAAATAGGGAAAGTTTTCAGAATTCACTCAAAAATTCAGCAAAAATTCACAAAAATTTTGGGGTTGAAATTTTGGGGTTTTTCAACCTACCCCCCCTTAAAAGAATCTCGACCCTGAGATTAACTTGGTCCAGGGAATAAGTTGGGGAAATCTCGCTGCAAATCTGACTCTTTTTCCCAAGTGGACTCATCCGCTGTATGGTTCTTCCACTGAATTCTGTAAAATCTGGCATTCGTGTTTCTGAGCTATCTTTCTGACGTCTCAAGTATTTGTAGTGGTTCTTCAGCATACGTGCAGTTATCCTGTAATTCAATATCTGACAAAGGCACTTCATCGGTGGGCTGTCGCAGACACTTCCGAAGCTGGGATACGTGGAACACGTTATGTATTCTTGACAAGTTGGGCGGAAGCTGCACTTGATAAGCAACCTCTCCAACTCTTTCGGTAATTTGAAACGGTCCCACATATCTTGGTGCCAATTTGTCTTTAACTTGAAATCTTTTGACTATCTTGAATGGGGTGACTTTAATATACACATAATCTCCAACTTCGAAACTCAAGTCCTTCCTGCGGTTATCTGCATAGCTTTTCTGTCGGTCTGGGGCAATCTTGAGTCTGTCTCTGATGATTCTAACGTGTGCTTCTGCGTCTTGAGTAATCTGAGGTCCAATCAGTTGTCGTTTCCCTGTCTCTGTCCAATTCAGTGGGGTCCTGCATTTTCTGCCATAAAGTGCTTCAAACGGTGCCATTTGGATGCTAGCTTGATAGTTGTTGTTGTATGAGAACTGGGCAAATGGTAAACAAGTATTCCATGCTGCACCATACACAATTGCACAAGCTCTCAACATATCTCCTAAAATCTGATTTGTTCTTTCTGTCTGTCCATCTGTCTGTGGGTGATATGCTGAACTGAAATTCAATTCAGTGCCTATAGCTTCATGTAATTTCTCCCAAAACTTGGATGAAAACTGTGCTCCTCTATCTGACACAATCTTCTTCGGAACTCCATGCAGTGTCACAATTTTTGTCAAATGCAACTCGGCAAGCTTATCCTTCCCATAGGTTTGCTTGATCGGGAGGAAATGAGCTAATTTATTTAATCTATCAATAATGACCCAAATAGCATCATATCCTTTTCGAGTCTTGGGAAGTCCAGTAGTGAAGTCCATTCCAATGCTATTCCATTTCCATTCGGGAATTGGCAAAGGCTGCAACAATCCCGATGGTTTCTGGTGATCTATCTTGATCTGCTGGCAGACATCACATTTGGCAACATACTCTGCAACTTCCTTTTTCATCCGGTTCCACCAATACTTTTTTTTTCTTCAAGTCTTGGTACATCTTGCTACCTTCTGGATGAATTGAAAATTGAGACGAATGGGCTTCAGATAGGATTAACTCTCTTAGCTCCTTCTTGTCGGGTATGCGATAGCGATCACGGAAGGTAAGAATTCCATGCTCGTCTATCACATATTCTGTTGAATCTTCTTCTTGAATTCTCTTTTTCAGTTTTTGAATCTCTTCATCTTCATCCTGCGCTGCCTTAATCTGATCTGTCAACCATGGTTGAAGCTCTAATGCTGCCATACTGCCTTGTTCTGTAATCACCAAATTCAGTCGCAGTATATCCCTTTGCAACTCTGGTGGGTACTCTGACCTGCTAACTTTGCTTGGGTGAGTCTTGCGGCTAAGGACATCGGCACTACATTAGTCTTACCCGAGTGATATTGAAGCTCAATATCATAATCTTTAATCAATTCCAGCCATCTTCGTTGTCTCACATTCAACTCTGGTTGTGTAAACAGATACTTCAAGCTCTTGTGACCCGAGAATATCTCACAACGATTTCCTAGCAGGTAGTGCTGCCAAATTTTGAGTGCATGCACCACAGCTGCTAGTTCTAAATCGTGTGTGGGGTAATTCTCTTCATGTGGCTTCAATTGTCTTGAGGCATAGGCAACAACTTTTCCATCTTACATAAGTACACATCCCAAACCCTGCTTTGAAGCATCACACTGGATTTGGAACTCTTTCTCTTACAGTTCGTCTAACTGTTTCTTGAGCTCTTTTAATTCACTGACTGACATTCTGTACTGGTGCTTAGCAATTGGCTTGGTTCCTGGAACCAATTTCTATGGCAAGTTCCACTTGTCTGTCAGGGGTCTGCCTGATAGTTCTTTCGGAAATACATCTGGATACTCTTGTATTACGGGCACTTGATCAGATGTAACTGCTAGCATGTTGATCATGCGCCTTTTTGCATCCCTCAAAGCTTCTCGGTCTGTTTCCACTACCACTTTCTGACCTTCAGGATCGACCAAGGATACTATGTTGATCTCACAATCTACCTTGCCTTTGTTCTTGGCTAGCCAGTTCATGCCCAAAATGGCATCTAATCCTGACATGTCTAATTGTAACAAATCTGCTCTGAAGTCTACCCCTTGGATTTTTTTTATATATTCAGCCCACTACACCCACTGTGGGACTCCATTCTAATCCCAGGGGTTTCAACCACATAGGGTCTTGGTAATGTAATAGAAGGCAACTGATTTATTGAAGCAAAACTCTTCGAAATAAACGAATGTGTTGCACCAGGGTTAAATAAAATCAATGCAGGTATGGTGTTGATTGGGAACATACCGGCAATGATATCACTAGCTTCAGCTGCATCTTCTGCGGACACATGATTTACTCTTGCATAAAACATGGGTCTGGTACGACCTTTGCTACTTCCTGCGGATGTAAAGTTCGCGGTGCCTGCCGGTGATTGAGGTCCATCTGCTTTGATCTGCAGAGAGCCTCCTTCGGGGGTGCCAGAGCCTGACTGTGACTTTGTTTCCTGCTGCCGCTGGTTTTGGAATTGGAGTTTAGCTGCATCTGATTTCAAACTCCTCCTCGGACACTGATGCTTGTAGTGTCCACTCTCTCCACAATGGAAACATGCGTCTGTCCTTCGTGGACAGTTGCTAGCAGGATGCTTGCCACCGCAGGTGGGGCACTTGATGGCGGGTGGTAAGGGAGTGGCATGCTGCTGAGATTGTCCGGACTGGTTCTTTGGTAGCATTACATACTGTCGGGAGGATGGGGATCGAAATGAGGATGATCCCGAGGTTTTGCTTCGCTGGGCACTATACGAAGAAGACTGAGATTTGTGCACTGCCTTGCGCTTCCTGTAATCTTCCATTTCACCTCTAGCCTCTTCTGAAGTAATCAAGTTGTTCACCATATCGTGCAGGTCTTTGAACTTCATGGATGAGATATGGAACTTCAATGGCTGTTGCAGTCCTGCTCGAAACTTGCTCATTTTCTTATCCTCGCTGTCAACATCCTCCGGAGCAAACCTGGACAAGTGGTTAAATTGATGCAAGTATTCTATGACTGTGCGTCCATCTTGTTTAAGCGCTAGGAATTCCCGGCGCTTAGCCTCCATGATGCCATCCGGTATATGAGCCTTGCGAAAGGCATTGGAAAACTCTTCCCAACTAATCTCTCTGTTCTGCAGTGTGTGTTGATAGTTGATCCACCATGTTGCTGCAGCGCCCTGCAACTGATGGGATGCATACAACACCTTTTCTTTATCATCACATCGAACAGTGTCAAGTTTCCTTTCCACGTCCACGAGCCAATCCTCAGCTACTATGGGGTCAGCTGAGGTGAAAAAGACTGGTGGACGTGTTTTCATAAAGTCTGCCCATCGGGTGGAAATTGGTGCACCATCCCGAGGAACATTGCTTCCATCTTGAATTCCCGGAGATCTGGCTGCTATCTGTTCAAGAAGTCTGGCATGCTGGTCTAACACTTGTAAGATGTTCTGTTCTCCCTGGTATCGGTTCTGCTCCAACATTGCTATCACACTGGCCAATGTTGTTTGATCTGTGGCAGGTGCACCCTGCCTGTTGGTCTGACCACTCTGCTCTGCCGGATCCATCTGCCAATTGGGAACTTGAGATCAGCTTTGCAGCGGCTTTGGCAATCAAGAGGGGATAAGTAAGACATCGAATTTTCAAGGTAAGTATAGGATGAAAAAGGTAAGAACGAGAGCGAAAGGGGACAGGAGAAAGCTTTGAACACAGAGGGATTACTGATAATTAAGCAAACAACATACAAGATAATGAACATAGATTTACGATATGCAGGTGGTACACAAACCACTTAGGGTTCATGATTGCACCTGCTTTACATTACAAAAGCACTACTACAACTCAGGGTCAGTCTAGTCTAGCGAATGACGGCTACTCCTCCAGCTGCCGAGAAACGAAATTTTGAAGCTAGATAAGTAAGACAGTAAACATTTTTGCCAAAGTAAAACTTAAGCAGGAGTAAACTAAGATAGATAAGGTAGCAACAAGAAAGGAAGAAGACAACAATAATACTTATATTTTTCGTAAACCCTTTTTATGGCTTTAAATTAAGTTTTGCGATAAAATCGCTTCTTAGTTTGCCTTAGGTCTCAACCTACGGTCAAGAGCCTGCTCTGATACCACTTCTTGTAACGCCCCCGTTTCCAGGGGCGCGTACGGACACGGCATTCCGCAACTATTCACGCATGAACAGTTAGGGAGTGTCGCGCAAGAGTATACCATTGCATGCTTACAACAAAAGTCCAGCATATATTTCACATATGGAATAACATCCAGCTTTTGACAGCGGGGCGTGCAAGCCCAAAGTATAATTACATTACAGAAGCTCCAAGATCCGCTTGAGCGCGGCCAAGACCTAAAACCACGGGTCCTCGTCGAAGAAGAGACCCTCAGGGACGTCCTCGACGGGGAGACCTTCACCTTCGTCTTGATCCTCTAAAGAAAGGCAAAAGCAAGCCGTGAGCCAATCAACCGGCTCAGCAAGTCCCAAAGGGACCCTAACTTATTACATGTACGGAACATCAAAGGAAGGGAATATATTTGGTTTATTAACTTTGAGTGGATGCAGTTTTATTTGCAAACATTTTATAAAATGGACTCAAAACTTACTTCTTAAGATCTCAGGGGTTTTCACAAAGAATTCTTTAACCAACTAGTCAAGTTCAAACATGTACAAAACTACTTAAGCTTTGCAGCTGGAATCACCCAAGTGACACAGCTCCAATAACCGGGAGCACGGCGTATTCGAATACCATTTATTTGACTCTGCAGAGTTTACTCAGCTTTACCCACACGCATCCTTAACCCTCATGACTGAGTTAAGGAACCGGGTCTTTTCGCTGCTCAACCCTTGGTATACACTCCACCCAATAGATGATCAACCCGCACAACCTCGGGGCGTCCGCTGGCCATCGCGGAACGCCGGACCCGAGTTGTGAAGACCTATCGTTGTCTTGCTCTGACTCCCAATGCGGGGTTTCACTTAAGTTGAGCAGGTACTAAACCAGGGTTGACAAGTCAACACCTGTGGTTGAGCGGTTGCTATGACATTTGCTCAGCGTAAGGGTTTCAGTCCTTATATTTTCACATGGCCCGCAACCCTACCAGGCCTGCGACCCAACCTAGGGTAAGAGTTGGGTGAAAAATCATAATCATCTTGCGATGCACCACAACCCCCCCCCCCTTCCTTCAATCCTAGGGTAAGAGATGGGTGAAAAATCATAATCATCTTGCGATGCACCACAACCCCCTTACCCTACCTTGTGCACGCCGGCACTCTCCGCTCTAAGATACGGTGTCCCATACCACCCTAGCTTAGAGTCGGGTTTTATAAATTCTGTTGGCTTGCTGCCACGACCTTATTAGTATAAGACTTTTGAGTGATAATAATATCTTACAGTTATCTAGATTAACAGATAATTATTTCTAGGGTTACAAAGGCATGGCTACAAGTTTAACATGGCATTTATCGGTGGTAGGTTTAACTGCATAACATGTCATTCTAAACATTTTATTTTACTTTGAAGTAACATTTCACAATTAGCTCAATGCAAATAACATAATAACATAATTAAATAACATGGGTTGCAACATGATCAAAGGATTTGAGACTTGCCGTCAATCCGGATGATCTCAGCTAGCTCGAACGAAGCAACGCCTGGATCCTGAGCCTGCACTTGAACCTCCGGGATCTCCGACACTAGCGCAAACACAGAAAATAACATAAATCCGGCTTGAGCCAAATCAAGCGAGGAAAAATAATCTATTAAAATGGAGTAAAATGCATAAATCCTTCAAATGGAATTTTAGGGATTTATCTGGAATGATTTTGGTGGAAAGGAGGTCAAAAATGGGTCAAGAATATTATTTGGAGCAAAGTGGTGAAATTTGGGAATTTTTGGGATTTTCTGTTATTTTCTAGGATTTATTTGGATTTTCTGGGATTTTAGAAATGAATAAACCCTTTGGAAATTCATTCAAACAGTGGTGGGCCGGCCCGGTCTACAGTGCAGCTCGGCTGACATTTCGCCCGCGCGGCCGAGCAGCCCAGGCGGCCCAGACGATCCGAGCGTACGTGCGCGCGGGGACGGGGCAGGCCGAGAGGCCGCAGCCCATCCGCGCTTCGCGCCCACCCGAGGCAGATGGCGGACGCGTGGCCGGGACGGACGGCGCCGATGCGGGGAGGGTGGCGAACCGTTACGGGGATCGGACTGGTGCGGGACGACCTTTTCTGAAGATCCAACGGCTACGACACAACGAGGACGGGCGAACCGGTATGAAGATCGGACGACTGCGGGGCGGGGGGTTTTACGAAGATCGGACGGTGGGAGAGGTGCCACGTCGCGGCGAGGGGAGTCGTCTTCCTCCTCTCGCTGCTACAGTGTTCCCGGGGCGGTGCGACGGTGGCGGTGGCGGCCCGGGCACCAGGAGGCTCGCCGGGGAAAAGGGAGGGTGCCAGCGGGGAGAACTCGCCACGGGGAGTTCGTTTTGGGGTGTTGGAGGGCATGGAGACCCAAGGGGAAAGTAGGGGACAGAGGGGGAAGGCTTCGGTTCTCCGGCGGGGAAGGGGTCACCGGAGCTGTTAAGGGACGAATCGGGGGAGGTTTTACGGTGAGGGGAGCTAGGGGATTACAATGGCAGTGGTGGAGTCGGCGGAGAAGTCTCTGGGAGGGCTGGCCACGGAGAGGTGGTTGCGGCCGGCGGGGAGCTTCAGCGCTGGGCTTCCTCGAGCGATCACCTGTCCAACCAACGGCACCACGGTGATCAGCAGTGGTTAAGGATGCTCTGGGCAAAAGTAATTGAGAAATGGGAGAGGGGAGGGGGAGATTGGCTCCCGGGGGCCACCGGCGCAGGGAGCGGCGAAGGCGGAGCTACGGGCGGCGGGGCTCCAATCGGCGGCTCCGGGAGAGGCTCTGGAGCGGTGGGAGGCGAATGGAGGCAGTGGGAGGACTCGGGGAGCAAAGGGCTGGGCGGGAGCCGGGATGGGGCTTTTATGCCCGAGCGAGGGAGAGGGGAGCTTCGGGGAGAAGGAACGGGCGGTGGCGCAGAGTCAACAGGAGTGGACGGGGAGCTGGTGGAGAGTCTCCTCCGCGCAGTGGGGTGACGGGGGGCGCTGCCAGGCGAGTAATGGCGAGGTGACGGGGGCAGGTGGAGCTGCGGCAAGGGCGGAGGCGCGTCCGCGCGCAGGGAGGGGAGGTGCGGTGACTGGCAAGCGGGTCCCAGAGGAGGAGGCGGCGACGCGTGGCGCGGGAGGGCTGCCGGCTTCGGACCGCGTGGCGTCGGGCTGACGTCGAGGCGCGGGGAATCCGGGGCGCAGAGAGGCGGTGTGGAGGCGGCGCGAGTGCAGCTCGGGCGCGGGCGCAGCGAGAGGGAGAAGGCGGGGAGAGAGCAAAGGCGCCAGCGGAGAGGAGCGGGGAGAGGCGCCAGGGAACGGGGAAAGCGGAAAAAGGGAAGGGCGCCAGCGAAGGAGGGAGGCGCCCGGCCAAAAAGGGAAAGCGGAATTTCGAGCGACTTTCAAAAAGGGAAAGTTTTCAGAATTCACTCAAAAATTCAGCAAAAAATTCACAAAAATTTTGGGGTTGAAATTTTGGGGTTTTTCAAGTAGAAACTATTTTGTTGGATTAGAAATGGGGTTCCGAGGTCGATCAGTGGACAACAAACTGAGATTATTCTATTCCAATCTTCTGTACATGCTCTAGATGCTCAATTAGGAGTACCTATTGCACAATTATATGGCTTAAAGTGTGTGTAGAAGTACAATTATTCTTGCCAGTCTCTTTAGCAGCTATTCATGCTTTTCTTTTGTTCTTAGTGAGCACCATGGTCGGGCAGTTTGCTGTTGCTGAATTGCACTGCGCTGTGAAATCTTCGCTGCTACGGGAATCTTTAGTTCTTTACCAACTCTAGGGATACTTTACTATTATAGGTTCAGAAAAGATGGTTTCTAGCCACTAATATACCTCGTAGAAATAGTAATAGAACCGTTCAGCACAAGCTACCGCAGTGCCAAACTAAAAGGACGTTCGGATTAAGTTTTATTGATAACTTTTAGTTGTGATTTATAGTTTTTAGCTAAAAATAAATAGCAGTGACTAAATAAAGTAGCTTTTACCTTTTAGAAGAAGTGAGCTAAGTGGTGTAAAAAGTGGGGGAGTGTTGTGTGTGCATAACTGGAGTGAGAGGAATGAGCTGAGGGTGATGCATCCATGACCCGCTGCCTTATTTTCGGAGTGAGATGATAACGAGAGAAGTGGAGAAGTTGTTTTCGAGAAACTAAGTGTTTATATTAATTTTTAATTTTTTAAATAAAAATTAGAAGTAGAAGTCAGTATAAGTAGACCGGAGCGTAGGGCCGACTCTAATGGCATGAATTTATTGGGTAATTTAGCCATTTCGTACGTCCTCGGTTGCACCAAATTAGGGGTTGAAGATGGGCGGCATGTGCGCAAGTACGAAGTGACACTGGGCCTATTCTTTAAGTCAAAAGCTGGCGGTTTTTGGCTTTTACTATAGTATCTAACTTTCAAATGGAGTATTTTCTCAAGATGGGGTTTACAAGTTAAACGATCTACACTTTAAAAGCCCAACATTTGTACCAGTTAAAATCGCAAGTGAGTATCTGTCTCTTTGTAAACTGTACCGTAAACAGCTAAAATTCAAAAATTTCAGCCAAAAGCCGCAGCCGAAAAGAACAGGCCCACTACCGAGAGAAGCTTCACGGAGAAACTTTAGTTTCCATGAGCCCACTTGCCCCCTGTGTCGTGGGTTCTCAACATGACCGAGCGGCAATTTAGATTTTAGAGGGTTTAAGTCTAAGTTTATAGTTTATTTTATACTATAATAATTTTTTACTATAACTATTATTAATTTTTAACATAATTAAATTAAAAAAGTAAAAATTATATTATAGACAATACAAAGAAATAAAGTAAAAAACCTAAAAAGTTAGAAAAAGACGAAATTAAAAAGCTAAAAGTCCAAAGCTAAAAGCTCTAATAAACACTACCTTAGAAATAAGAGATCAAATAAATTATATAATATAATTACATTTGATAGGAAAATCTAAATAGCACTAATAATAACAAAAAAAATTTAAGTATATAGTGCTATAATACAAATTTGTCAAGGGCCATCAACCTCCGCCCTGACCAACAGTGTAAAGACTGCCTCCCCTTTCGGCGCCTCGCAACAGTGATAGGTGGGCCCGGGCAATGGTGACCAGCACTGTTGTTACTTGCAGTGCAGTGCAGTGCAGCTACGGACCAACAAACCGCATCGCAGGTGTGTTAAAGCCAAGCTTACCGACCGCAAAACAAAACAAACCTCTCATCAAAAGGTCAACTTTTGCGACCTCCGTTCTCCATTGCTTCCTCTGCCATCGTTCTGCTCATCTCTCGGGCTCACATGCATGCATGGCGGAGATCGCTGGGCATTTTCACCAGGTGATCATGAGCTCGATGGATGTGGTACGGTTGGACCTACAGGGTGATCAACTGATCTGCTGTTGTTTGGTGAAATATGTGAACTGTTCACGCAAATAAATAGCATTGTTGTAACCTTTTTAAAATTAACCTGCAAACGTTCATTTTTATAAATCTAACATCATTTATGAACCTACTAGGCGCGCAGACACATACCGAGCCCTCATGGGCAGCAACACCTGCCAAGTTTCTTTGGTGTGGTAGGTGCCTGCCGTATTTGATAGGTTTATAGAAGATGTTAGATTTATAAAATTAGATGTTTAAAGATTAATTTTTTAAAAAAAATTGTAACTATGCTATTTGCGTCAACAGCTCAAAATATGTAATCTGGGAGATGACCATGGGGCCGGGGTGGAAATGCCGCGGCGGACACCGTAAATTGGGGAGTAAATGTTGATCTGTTGAGTCGTTGTGGCATACACCGATGTGATGTATTTTGTTTGGGCTGTGCCATCTATCGATCGACCTGAAACTGCTGCTCTCTGATTGTTGCTCGTCTGGAATTAGGTTTCCAACAGCTGCAGGCTGTTGCAGTTGCATAGTTAGCATTAGGCTAATTTTATCCTCGTAATTAGCCATAGCTCGAGACTTAGGTGCCACTCGGTTAGGCTGAAATAAATTGGTTTATGGCTGAAATTACACTGTGGTTGGCTGAAATTACATTGTAACTGATGGTGACTTATTTGATGTAACTAAAATTAAAAATTTTAAAAATAGAAAACAGATTAACCTATCACGGACAATGCAAATAAATACGGAAGAAAATCGGTAAAAAGCTCAGAAAAAGCAAAAAAATCAGAAAAGATAAAATTTATCAATAATAAAAAATAAGTTAGAAACTCAAATCGAAATTAGCAGAGTCTTGACCTCTTTCATAATTTATACTGCTTTCAGCTACGTCAATTAGACCATTGGTGTGCTCTAGGTAAATCACTTTGACACTTTGTGCCGTTTCACCTTAGGGATGGAGAGTATATTAATATAGTGAAGCGCTAGGAGGGGAAAAAGAGAGCACGAGACACACTCTCCAGGGCTAGAGCCGCCGCGTGTTTTCAGTTCCATGCTACATGTACATAGACCTTGTTGGTATTGACTTTTGTTTGTAATTTTTTGTCTAAAAAACTGAAAATTAATATGAACACTTGACTTTTTAAAGCACATCTTCATTCCTTTCGCTACTCGTCTCGCTCTAAGTAAGACAGAAAGTCACGGATGCATCGCACGCTCTACTCATCTTGCTCCTGTTATGCACACGTATCTCTCTTTTATTTTCTTCACTGCACGCGTTCTCCTTAAAATCACTTCTTTTAGTCACTACTATTTATTTTCAATCAAAGTCATCAGATACAAGCATAAAGTAATCAGCAGAAACTAATACGAACAGTACCTGATTCAATTAATTCGTATGTCAAATCAAAACACGCAAACACGGACAATCCGGTGAAATTGTACTGTTATGGCACCACACATTAGGGCTGTAAACGAGCCGAGCTCGAGCGAGCTCGGCCTTCCAGGCTCGAGCTCGGTAGAAGCTCGAGCCGAGCTCGAGTTGGGGTCCGAGCCCGAACCTGGGCTCGAACTCGGCTCGGCCTAAGCTCGAGTAGGCTCGAGTTCGGCTCGTTGAAGCTCGATAACAATTAAAATAATTTATTATGCATTATTTTTCAATAATAAAAAAATTTTAGGTTCAAGCTCGGCTCTAATAAGCTCGATAACAGTCAAAATAATTCAAATACACACTAATTTTTAATAATAAGAAAAGCTCGAGCTCGAGTTCGGCTCGAGAAAACTCGGTAAGAATTAATATATATTACTATTTAAGCTCAAATCGAGGCTCGCGAACTATTCGAGCTCGGCTCGGTAAAGCTCGCGAGCTCGAAATCAAGCTCGAGTTCGGCTCGTTTAAAGCTCGAACCGAGCTCGAATCGAGTCTAGAACGAGCCGAACTCAAGTAGCTCACGAGTTTTGAGCTTTTTTTTACAGCCCTACCACACATGCATGGCTCGAACATCACAGTGGCTACTCGTTGTGAGTGGGCTACACTATACGTGGAGCATGGATTCCATGAAGTTTTCGACAACAAAAAAAATCAGCACGCACGAGAGCTACACCTAGAAGAATATAAGCCTTTTTCCTTTTGTTAGTGGGCTTTCCACTGGCAAGGCTGCTTCAGCTTCACAAAACGAACCACACGTCCTCGCGCATTGGCATGGTACCATTCGTCAGTCTTCTTTAAACGTTGCTACCTACACGTTTCTACCTACCCGTTGCTACCTACGCGTCAGTCTTCTTTGCATGGTACCATCCGTCAGTCTTCCCGGCGAGATTTTCGCCTACACGTTGCTACTTACGTGCGTCTAAAGTTTTCGTGTCTGGCCGAGACGTCAACGCCAAGCTTGCTAATAGTTTTTCAATAGCAGTACTGTAGCAGTACTTTTGGTCATGTTTTTTTTTAGAATTTTGACTTCATTAAATAGTCGTAACAAAGTTGGATGGATACTTTTAAGTTGTGACGTTGGCTTTTGGTTTATGATTTTTGAATTATATCTGTTTACAAGAAAAAGTACGAAAAGAGAAAAAGTCCAATACGATTTTGATGATGCAGCTGAACTCGGTACAATATATGCTATAATCTACTTAGACTATTTGTAGACCCTATCTTGAAAAACGTACCGTTTAAAAGTTAGTTACTATAACAACAGAAGCCAAAGTAGAAAAGAACCTATCCAAAGAGGATTTTTCAAATAGCTTCGTCTAAAATCGTGTGCATTGTCTACATTGATATCTCTATTATCTGTTGCTATCTTAAAAAAAATATAGATAAAAACCATCAACCGTAGGCTAAAATAACAAACCATTTATCTTTTGCAAGGGCAATGAGGCTCTGGTTAGAGCATGTTGAGTTTGGACCACTTTGCACTTCGCTTTTCTTTATTTCTCTTCCTCTCGTTTTGATCACACCAATCACTTCAGTTTTGACCACACCAATCGCTTCCTCTACATCTCTTATTACATGGCTTTGCCTTTTATACCCAACACAACGACTATCACACGGAGACAACTACAACACGAATTCGAAAACTGACTCGTACGCGGAAACAAACTCGTACACGACTAAACAAGATTACTAACTCTAACAATCACCTTCTTAATCTTATTTCTCCATCTTGATCACACCAATCTTCTCTCTTGCTTCCGCTTCTTCCTTCTTCCTACACTCTCGTACGCCGTTCCTTCCTGAGTCGTCACCGCCCTACTGCCTGCGCTTGCTCCATCTTGAGCCTCGCACAATTCGACGCTTGCCGCACCTCGCATCTGGACTAATCCCGTCCTCACTTGCATGCTTGCCTGAGTTGGAGCACCTGCTCCCACAGCCACATTGGCTTCGCTGTTACCTAAACCCCCGCTCTTCTTTCTTGGACCAAGTATGCCCATTTTCCCACGTATATCTTAGCTAAGACTACACCGCCCCCAACTATTGTCTCCAACGCTTCCTGCGTTCCCTCTGCAAGTCCTCCTATTGGACCTTGTGCACCTTTTCTACATGCCTCCCGCATGCATGATTTTGTTGGAGTGACACTCGTATCGCCTCCACCAACAGCATGTGCTCTGGAGCCGCTGCCTCCCACAATGCCCGAGCTGCCAACTGCATGCCTGTGGGCCCCACCGCCTTGTGTGCCCAGAGCCACCGCTTGCTACGCGCGCCTCGCATGTGGGGCTTTGCTGAACCGCTTCAGTCCTCTCTGCCTGCATGCGTGTGTTTTGCACCTTCTGTGCCGCGCTTGTCATCCGAGTTGTCGGATTTTGCACCGTCGCCTAGCTCCTCCAGGCTGCTCTTTAGACAAATCGATTTACAAGTTTTCAAAAAACTCTTGTACAATCGATTTAGAGATCTTTTTACCTTCATTAACAGATCTTTGTTCTTGTTGTACACACACAAGAGCTCATCCTGCAGCACCACCCTGCACTCTGTTTTTGTCATCTGTCCAAGACTAAGTATGTTATTGTACAGACTTGATATATAGTAAATCTCTGTCAACAACTTCTTATCTTCATTCTTGCATTGCAACAGCATCGTCCCTTTGCCTTTTATCTCCACCATGTAGCCATCGCCAAACTTGACCTTACCACAAATCTTCTCGTCGAGCTCATGAAATATGGAGCGATCTCCCGTCATGTGGTTGCTTGCTCCATTGTCCAAGTATCACTGATCCGTGTGATCGTGGCTACCTTCCTTCATGAGTAGTTTTAGAACTACGTTCTCCTCGTTTAGTATCACTATGACTGACGCCTTTTCAATATATGAGGAGAGAAGAAGTCCCGGTTCTTCATCTTCTTTTTTTGTCTTAGGCGAGATTCACCTCCCCCCTTCTTCTTGCTTCGGCAATCTAAAGCATAGTGTCCGTACTTGTTACAGTTGAAACACTTTATATGGCTGCGACATCCTGACACGTAGTATCCGTATTCACCACATTCAAAGCACTTAACATGTGACTTATCATGTGATCTATCACCACCACCTTGCCTAGCTTTATTTCCACGACCACCTCTACCGCCTCGGCCGCTTTGGCCGCCTTGACCGCGCCAAGATAGTTAATCTGATTGTACAATGAAGTCAACTTGTCGGCGAACACGTCTACCAATTGGGTCTCTCCCATCTTCAGATTCTCGAACTTACTCCGCAAATTCTGGAGCCGCACCTCCTTTACATGATCAACTCCCTCGTGCATCGTCTGAAGCATCTCCCATGCCTCCCGTGTCGTCGCCTTACCGATGAGCTAATGCATCATCGCATCTGGCACCGCCTGGTAGATGGTGGCCAAAGCCGCCTGATCATCTTATAGTCTACCTCCTTATTCTTCCCCTTTAGATTGACTACACCCAGACTCTCTGGGCGCACATGTTCGTCTTCATCTTCATTGCCCACACCGGGTAATTGTCGGTCGTCAGGATAGGGTACTAGAGGGATATTAGCCCACCCTGTGCCTTTTCCTTATCACCCATGATCTTCAGAAATCACCGAAATAAACAGGCTCTGATACCACTTGTTGAATTTGGACCACCTTACAGTCATTACAACCATACACAAAGCCGATTTACGACTACTTCAAAGATGGCTACGACCACGTCGTGTTTGTTTCGACCACGCCTTCTAGCTCCGACCATGTACTCGTATCTTCAGTTGACAAGAGTTACAACTACGTTCATGCTGCACTGCACGTTCTTGTAACCAAGCGCACTCGAGACTTCGATTGTAGACCCTAGCTCCTTCGACCACACAGTAGACTCGATCACCGTAGTCATAACTCGGTTATGACTATATTGCTAGTAGAGGTCGAGAAGAAGCCGCAGGGGCCTCTGCCTCTCTGCGGCCCCGTTGCCACCCAGTGTAAACGTAGAGAGCAGCAGCAAACCAGCACAGAGCTAGCTGTCGACATGTTTCACCGACAAATTGCGGGGAGCCGTTTGACTGGCGGAAGAGGGCGACCTGCTGCTACAGCACGACGGCATCTCACTGACAGCGACCAATCCATCCGTCAGGTCCGCAAAAATATTTTTAGCGACAGGTGTCGGGGGAAATCCTATACACCGCGCGCGGCATATAGCAAACTGCCGCCCAATCATCCCACGCTACGCGATTTAGGCCGCTGTTCCGCGCATGCCGCCTCCATGCGGGCTACAGCAAACCACCTACCGGCGTACTCTTGTTCCCGCACAAGAGAATGCATGAGTCGGCCCAAGCCGTTCATAGGCAGGGTTTTTTATTTGTTTTTCTCTCTTTCCTTCTCTTGTTTTTTTTTCTTTCTTTCTTCTTTACATTGAGTTGCATTTATTTTTTGTCGGATGTTGCGGTAGATCTTCTTTTTTCCTTATGTAATTTTTTCACTATTGTTTTATTAACATATTTTTCAACTAATTGGCATGATTTGTTCTACTAATATTTTTCATTTATTCCACAATAGTTCTCAATTGTTTCATTAATAATATTGAATTGTTCCATTGATATTTTTTTATTTCTTCTCAATATCGTCGATGAACTGTTGGAACAATGTTAACAAACCAGTGGAACATTGAAACTTCATGAATGAAACATTAGCCCACCCATCAGAACATAATGCATGGAACATATCGCGACATCGAAAGCAAAATACATGAAACATTTTCATTTTACTTACCGGAACATCTAACATTCACTCAATTCATTCCATCTATCCAACTCAAAAAATACGCATTGGAATATCGTCTATAAACAAATGGAGCATTTAGAATGTAATATGTGAACATTTTTTATATGTATTGGAACATATGTCATATGATATTATTGCTAAGCCAATATATATGCTAGTGAGGTCTCGTTCGGAAGGTTTCATTGTAAAAAAAAGATAGTTTAAAGGAATTGTAAATTGGACAATCAGTTTAAAAGATACGAGCATTTGAAGTTTCAGATTGCAAAAAAAAAAAGTCGAATTGCGTGTGCAGGGTATGACTACATGGAAGGCTGCCCTTGATAAGCCGCGGCCAAGGAGCATCATGGGTTGTAAGATGGGTCGGGAGTTGGGCGGCATGGTGCTATTTGCTGCTTGAGCGGCATATAGCACCCCTAGGCCCTCAGCAATTCCTATATCCAGTGCACGGCGGGCCTGTTCTTTTTGGCTGCGGCTTATGGCTTTTGGCTGAAATTTTTGAATTTTGGCTGTTTACGGTACAGATTACGGAGAGATCGATACTCACTTGCGATTTTGACTGGTACAGATGTTGGGCTTTTAACGTGTACTACGTTTAACTTATAGACCCCGTCTTGAAAAAATACTCCGTTTAAAAGTTAGGTACTGTAGCGGCTGCGAGAAGCCGGGCGGCTTCTCACCAACCGAACAGCCCCATAGCCACCTTCCCGCCCACCACTCATGCAACCCATGAGCCACGTGCACCCACAGTTCATGTGCATATAAGACTAAAATTTTTGCTAGCAGAAAATTTAATGACACCAACTCTGAAAAGTGAATTCGAAAATTAAAAATGCTATAACTTTTAAACTGAGTATCTGATTTGCAATCCATTTGAACCATTATATTTTCGAAGACGAGATATTGAAAACAAGATGCCACTTGCATATATTTTGAGGTCTTTTTTATTTGAAATTTGTTCCACTTATAGGTTTGAAATTTGCTCACATTGCCCTGCCACTGGAACATTACTGCTAAACTATTGGAACATCACCGATGAACTGTTGAAACATTGACACCAAACACGTGGAACATGAGCACCTTCTCACATTGAACTTAATGTGAGGAACAATGTTGATGAACTATTAGAACATAGAAACAAAACCCTATGGAATATTTCATTTTACCTATTGGAACATATAACATCCACCCGGTTCAATCCCCGTACGTAATTAAAAAAATATGAATTAAAATATCATGAATTATTGGAACACTAGGAAGTAATGTGTGGAATATTTTCTATTATGTATTTGAACATAGGCTATATAATATTATTTCTAAGTTTAAATATATGCAAGTGAGATCTTATTTAACGATCTTGTCTTAAGAAACATGATAATTCAAACATATTATTTGGACGCTTGGTTTGAAAGATACCATCATTTCAATTTTCGGACTTGAAAAAAGAGCCGTCAGTTTCAAAAAAAAAAAAAAAGAGCCGTCCCGAATCGCGTTCGCGAGTTGATGGGCTGAGCAGTCCGTCAGGTGGCTTCTTGCCGCGCGGGCGGCATATACGGCCCCCGTCGGTGCTGCCATGACGTCGATGGGCTACATGGGCCGTCGATTCTAGCCATTTTATTCCGTCCAAGTAATTATTGGGGTCTCTGTTTTGTTTGTTTGTTCAGGTGATTGGTGACTCCCTGTTGTATTGCCTTGCCTCTCGCAAGAATTGAATCTGATTGGTGATAGAGCACGTACAGCCCATCCTTGATTTGGGTCAGATAAGTAGAGCCCAGTAAATTCGGGCTTTAACCGGCCTGCCTCGTCCAGCCTGAGAAAATGCCCGTGCAGTCATGCATATACATCACGTATTTACAAATGAACCTTCCGATCTGCCTGAGAGCGCCGTTCTTCGCTGGAATCAGGGGCGGAGCCACACCTGAGCAGGGTAGACTTTAGTCTGAGATATGAAAAAATATCTAGTGTACAGCTCAGGTAAATTTAGTTCAGCCTAGGTAATATTTTTCTGTATTCGGTTCAGCAACACATTAATTTCTGTGCCTTTTGTTTTCAGCAGCTTCGGTTCTCTGCTTTCCTGCAAAGATGTTCTTTTGATCTGAACTTTCTCTCCCTGAAGTCAGTCAGTTGTTTAGGTTGAAGTTCTGTTTAGTTGATCTGAGAAGCACAACAACCGTTCAAATCATTTTTCTGTTCTCCCCTCTTCTTCAGTATTTACTGTTCACCTTGTTTTCAGTTGCTTGGTTTCTTCACTCCAGTTGGTGTTCGTCCAAGTGAATCTGTTCCCGGTCAGACCGAAAACACTTCGGCGGTCCGACCGCTCTCCCTTTGGTGGTTAGATCAGCCTCACTTCGGCGGTCTGACCACTCTCCCTTTGGCGGTCAGACCAGCCTTGCTTTGGTGGTCAGACCGGCCTTGCTTTGGCAAACCGACCTTGCTTCGGCGGTCAGACCGCTAACACTCTTGCGGTCAGATCGGCCTCAGCACTTACATTCGGTTGCTTGCTCTCTAGGCTGCTTCATTTTTCTTGTCTTGTTTTCCCTTGCTGTTTTCTGCTCTTTTTTAGTTTCTAGTGAGTATTTATCTTCTTGCTTCATAGCTATCGGAGAAGAAGTTCGTGTGAATACTTGGGGCGGTTTGAAGGCACCATTCACCCCCTCTGTTGCCATTTCGATCCTACAATAACAAGTGTATAGCTCAGATATTTTTATCCCAGCTCGGGGTATTTTTTGGATGTTCAACCTAGGTAGGAGTAGCCGGCCCACTCGGCGCCCCACACAACTCCAATGCAAAGCCTACCTCTCTTGTCTCCTCATATCTTAGTCCTCTCGTGCTCTTCTCCTTAGCGCCTCTATCCAGTCCCAAGTCTTAACGTCGACAACGACTCTCCCCTCTCTCCCGGCGGTGCTCCTCTCCTTGTGCTACCCCTTACTGTCCCGGTAGCCTGGGTTACAAGTCATATAATGGAATGGATTATTTGATGTCGGAGTTATTAGTGAATTTAGAGCATTTTCAAGGGATAAGGTTGCGTAAGAAACAACTATCCTGTGTAAGTAGTAAGTTAGCTTATTGCAAATGTAAACTTCATATTATTTGTATTTATTTATATATGAATTACTTTTTTATGTTGTCTTTGTAGGTTCTGGATCTTGTCCTACTCCTACTATTGATGAAGAGATGGAAGAAATGATGGAATAGGATAGAGACCAAATCTTTGCTATTTAGGTATTTAATTTGTATCTCTACCGACTACTATGCTACATTACTATATTATGACACTTATTATGTTTTATATTGAAGAAATGAGCTAAAATTATGATGTTATTTATGCATTTTTGAAGTACTTTAAAATACCATAATATGGGTATAAAAACTACGATGTTAGATGTGGGTATAAAAACTACGATATTAGTCACTTAAAGTTTAGCCCGGGGTGTGATACAATCCTAGATCATCCACTGAGGAAAAGGGTTTCCTCCAATGGGTGAGCAAGCCCGTTTGAGCTAAGATAGCACCATTGGCAAAAATGTGTTCCCCGCAAGAGCACACAAAATATGACACGTGTAGGGCACACGATAAACATCATGGTACTTTCGGGGTATTTTGATAGTCCTGCTGTAGTTTTCTGGCAGATAAGAAGATAGACAAGATTCCACCAACCTGGCATCCACCACAAGTTCTAAACTCATATGCGAGTGTCTCTCTATCCTTACTCTCTCTTGTGAACTGTTAGAATAATGGGTCTTGACCCACTCTTTTATCAATAATTCCATGAAAAATCCCAAAAGTCCACTCATGCATGGTGCCATGTGGGAAACTTTAGTACCATATTGCTAGTCAAGGTGGAGAGACACCACCTTATAAGGTGAAGCATGTCTAGCCTTGGTGAAGTAAGAAAAGGAGGACAACACGCATGCGCTCGCCTCGCCAGGCCAGGCTAGGCTTGGCTTTGCGATGTGCGTGTGAATGGTGTGGCTATTTCAGGTTCAACCGTGGGTCCAGACGCAACTTTCTTTTGCAATTTTGTTTTGCCATGCACTTGTTTTGCCATTAATTACGATTAATGCACCTTCCATTTTTGAAAAAATGTGATTGAGGTTTCTTTCTGAAGTCTATAAGAGGGAAACTCTGCCTACTCTTTCGCATCTTGATCTGAGTGCATTTTGCATTCCATTGCCTCTGCGCTGCTCCTGCTACTCCGTCCCTTCACTGGCGTGCATCGGTCATGGGGAGAGCAAGTCTCTGAAGCCATGGTCCTTGCGATCCTATACAAGAGAGGGAGAATCAGGTTTTTGGGAAGCAACTCATGCGACTACTCACTATTCTCTTCATCGACTGCTTCTACATCTTCTCGGCAATGATCTCTTGTTCTTCTCAGCAACACCCTTCATTTTTGCTTCGGTAACATCTAGTAGTCGATAGGTTTCTCTAAATTGTCAGCATGTATATATGTTTTATTGTTCATAATACTTATCTTGCTAGTTCATGCTCATGAGACATATGCGTACGATTCAATTTGTGTTTTTGCCTATGTTTAGGTTTTATTCTTGTAGTCATGATTTATTTGTAGAATTGTTTAGTCACTAAATGCTAGATATTCTAACAATCCAAAAACCTGATAATGAATTTGATAGGCACTTTGTGATGAAAATGACTGGTTTTGCCGAGGCAATGAAACCAGAGAAGTTTTGCGGTATGAACTTCAAAAGATGGCAAACGAGTCAATATGTGGCTCTCAGGTTTGAATGTGTTTTGGGTTGCCTTCAAGAGACTTGAGGGAGATCTTACTCTCGAACAGGAACTGGAGTTTAAAGCAGGCACCACAATATTTGTGGGATGCATTCTTAGCATTCTTTTCGATCGTCTGTGTGATGGGTATATGCACACATAGAAGCTGCCTCGGGTGCTGGCAGTGAATTGTATACCATAGAGCATTATTGTTGAGACCCAAATATGTAAATCCGGACTCTCCTGTGTATTCTGCACTAGTCCAGGATCACCCTAGTGCACATAGTGTAAACATAGATGAAATATCAACCATATCATGATTTACTAAGAAAAGACTCAGATATTATTAATTATTAGAGTTGCGACCTTATGGCAACTTACAAATAATAACTTCAAAGGCTTAAGAAACTAGTAGTGAAAAATAGAAATAAGCGTAGTAGCCATTTGACATACCCACAGGCAATCGACTAGGCAGCTAAGTCCTAATCCGCGGAGTCATCAAAGAGACCACCTTCAAATTCCTTTGTCTGATATGACTCTTCTTCACCAACTGAGCAAATAGGGATATAGCCGTGAGTACATAGAGTACTCAGCAAGTCGTTTGTAACAAGAATACAATATAGTATGCAAAATTACCAAATGGTGGCTGAGTGGTTATTTTGTAGAAAGCAACAATTTAGAGTAAATACAATACATAGATTGAAAGCATACTTTGAAAATGATTAATAAGTAAATAATCAAAAGAATTGAGAGTAACCACAAGTGAACTGACCATTCACCCAATGAACCACCCATAAACTAACCATTCACGTAATGAACTACTAGTAAACGAACCATTTACTTTTCAGACTTTACCCAACCAGGTTTTATGAAAACTCTACCCCTCGTGTGAAATCATCGAGTATTGTCCATAACTAGGGACACGACTATTCGAATTATTTTACACTTTGCAGAGGTTGCACAACTTTACCCACAAGAGATAATGCACTTATCATGTCGGCCAATTCACGCTTCCTTGGGCGTGTGACTAAGTGATAATCATAAGACCTTTACAATACTTAATCTCAACCTAGTTCCACCCGTCCCCTTATGCCAATCTGGATCCATGGTTATGACCAAACCACATTCATCCTAATGACGGAACCGAAATTGAAACATCACAAATTAATCAGCTAGGTCTATCCCATACTGGATATGTGGTTGTACGATAAAGATTAGATCAATGATATATAAAGTTAAGTCCTTAGACAGTACCTAGGTGAGACATTCACATCCTAAAAGTGCTGACCACACTTCCACCTTTACTGCACGATCACTGGCCCAAGTGAAAACCAGTTTTGTATAACCACCACCAATGACACTACCCATGCCACGGTGCACAAGTTTTATAACTGTAGTTGACCACCATGATTCAATATATCATTAAGTCAAAATAATTAATTAACATGTGATGACGAGCCTAACGCACTACAAACATGGCTAAGCATACAAGGCGTATAACTCACATGATAACTAGTATTGCTTCACTAAATAAATATCCATCCTATGGTGACAATGAAATCATAGCATTCAAATTATAAAATGAGGGATTAATCAAATTGGACAATAACTACCAGGTACAAAGTTTGTATTAAAATAGAAATGCATCATAATTTAAAATAAAATAATAAATAAATAGATTTAAAAACTAGGTTCAACATGACCAAATGACATGACTTACCTTGGCCTTCGAAGACGTTATCTAACAAGAGAGAAAGCGAACGAAACATAAATAAAATCAAATAAAATCCAAATGAACTTCAAAAACTTTAAAACTAGAACCAAATATAGAGCTCAATTTTAAATGAATTTAGGAAAAAAGAATTGGGTTAATCGGAGCTTGGACGAAGAAGAACGGGCTCTCAGAAGATTTAAATCTAAAGAAAAAGGAAAATAGGATTTTCTAGAATTATTTTTCTAAAGGAAAATTCTAATTATGACATCAGCATCTAATTCCTTTTTTGGCTGAATTATTTTCTAAAGGAAAATAGGGATTATTATGTCATCTGCTGACGTGGCAGTTGACTGGGCTTCTAGGGCTGACATGGCATGACACGTGGATTGACAGGTGGCACTAGGGTTGAGGTGGCAGGGTGACGTGAAGTGACACATGGCAGATGATGTGTGTAACATACTAAAATTTCAAGTATTTAAAAATATGGAGTTTTTAAAACTTTTCTTGCATTTTGCTGATACTCAAAACTTCTTTTGAATATTTATTTGGAATTTGTTCGAGTTTTGTAATGTGCAAATTAATAACCAAGAATAATCTAAAATACAAATAATGATCAAGTAAATAATAAAAATAGAAAGTGACTTTACAGAGCATGAATTCAAAAATTACCAAAATTTTAAATGAAAAATTTAAACTTTGAATGTCATGCTAAAATTTAAATCATCAAGCCCTAATGCAAATTAAAAACATAACTCTGAAATTTCAAATCTAGCTTCAGCATTTTACTCTTTTCTTCATTCCATTTCTATCACTGCATGTGGGGCCTTTCCTCCTCTCTCCTTCTCCCCCTCTCTTTCCTCTGGTCTGCCCGTGGGCCCCCTCATCCCTCACTGCGGCTGGGCCCCGGCCCCTCTCTTCCCTTCCCCCTTTCCTTCTTTTCTTTTTCCCCTGTTCTTCCTTCGCCTAACGACAGCACAGTGGCGCCTACGCCTAGCCGTCCCACGCCCTGCCCTGCCCCGTCGCTTCCCCACCTGCACTCCCGCGTCACCATGCCTGTGTGCACGTCGCCGCTCCAACTGCCCCCGTCATGCCCACGCCGCCGAACCACCCCACTCCCTCTCCCATGCCCTGCCGCCCTCTGCACACTGCACGTCGCCGTCGTCATCCCATGCCCTAAGCTCGGTCGTTGGCCACAGTGCCACACAGCGATCCCCGCCGCGCCTATAAGAAGCCCGGTTCCTCCCATTGCCCTTCTGCGCCCCTCCCCCTTTTCCCTGTTGAGCCGGTTGAGCACGCCCGAGCGCCGGTGGTCACCGCCTCAAGTCGTTCCCGGCCCTCCGACGAAACCCCGGCCAATCTGGCCGCGTCACTTCGCGCTCCTACTCCCCTTCTTCCTCCCCCTCCGTTTAATTGGAGCCCCATCACCGAACACAGCCGTAATGCCCAACCTCCCCAAAAACGGCCGCCACTGCCATTACCGCCGCCGTTGCTATCTTAGTGCACTCCGGTTCGATTCCCTTCGCCGGGAGCATCGCCTAGTCACCATGGAGCTTCCTCGAGCACCGTCCTGCCCTCCCCTTCGCTGTAGCGAGCCGGCCACGGTGACCTCCCCCGATCCGCCGCCTTACGTCGCCGGCACGCCTCGCCATTGCCTCGGCCGAGCCACCACTACCAGTAAGTTCCCCACGGCCATCTTCCTCTCCTACCCCCTTGGGTTCCTTCCTCTCCCCTCCGGTCGCCGCTGTGCCATTCGGCGTCGCCACCGGCCGCTAAACCTCACCACTGGCCTGCCTCGGGGATCCCCGGCTCACGTCAGCACCTCCACTAGCTTCCCAGCCCCCCCGAGAACCCATTTTGCTAATCTTTGCTGCCTCCCTGGGCGCCGCCTGCCATCGGCGTGCGCAGCACCGAGCGTCGGCTTCTCCTCTGTTTTTGGCCTCAGCCCCACCTTACCTCTTCATATTTCCTGCGCCTCCTCTATCAGCCCAGGCGTCTCGCCCACTTGGCTTACAGCGCGCCTGTTAAAGACTAGCAGCCTTTCGGTCACGAGTTCGAACTCAGCCGGCCGCACCTCTTCCACCATTTTTAATTTAATTTTTGCAACCCATATCAAGCAAGAAAAATCAAGGAAAATTATAGAATAATTTAGAGAAGCTAAGAAAATATAATTAGGAGGTAAAAGAGATTATGTAGGATTTAAATTTGGATTAGTTATTATTAATGTGCCTTTAGTATTCATTTTAAGTCTAATTATTAATTAAAGGCATTAATAAAGAAAAACTACTTTGGTTAAATGTCCAAACTTAATAAAGATTACCCTAATTACAATTAAAATATGTGACCAAACATTAAAGTATCATTAAGATACCGCCATCAAACAAATCTCAAGTAATAGATTTAATTAAATAGCAACATGGAGATATGACCCTGTACAACAAATTTGACCCTAGGTAAGTAGAAATTTAATTAAAGATCGAACTCTATCAAATGTTAAGTAAAAGGATAAGATATCAATATCAGTTAATTTTCAGAGCACCTCCTAATTAAAAAGGGTCAAATTAATAGGTACTACAATATAATAGCCCTAGAATAATAGACATTGAAATAATCTCACCAATATATATAATCGGAGGTAACCATTTATCTGATTAAACAATTAATTAACTAGGACCACATAAAATGCTACATATCAAATTGCTAGTAATATGAATTAAATCAATAAGCTAAAAGTCATATACACCGTGTTTGGAACCCCTGCCTTAACCCATAAATGGCAACATTTGACCAATACGATACTTAATACTCAGCTAAATTCATGTACCTACCCATATGTCTGTTTTGACTCATGGAACCTTCTTAATAAAAATAAAAGTAATAAAATAAGTTATTAATAAAAAGATCGGGTCACCGTATCCTGCCGTCAGCTATACCTAGCCATCTCCGAGTACTAAACAGAAATAATTTCATGAATATACCTTTATCATGACTTATCCTTTGACCTCTATTTGACAAGTTCCCCTGCCAATTCCCACTTCACTCCAACCACTTTGAATCTGTCAACACTCCGCACCCCATCAACCTTGCCCTGAGTCACCCCAAATCACCCAATAACTCATAATAAAGCTAAATTTGAGTTTGTTTGGAGTTGTTTGGATCTTTTGAGTTATTTGCCTTTATTTGGATTCAGTTGTTTAGCGCGTAGTTAGAAACTAGAGCTCTGAAGATTCAATGGAACACGTGAGACCAAGATCGAGGTGAAGATCAAGACCAGAAGCTCAAAACCAACGAACGAAAAAGCTTTGCGTGAGCTCAAGACCGTGGTAAACCGCACAAGGCGAGTCAATACTTTGATCATGTTGAACCTACATTTTCTGCAAAAATTACTTTTGTTTAAATTATCAAATTGCATGTTGTTATTTTATACGCAAATACATGTTTAATTTAATATTCTAGTTATATGCCCATTGTTTACCTTGAATAATATCACACCTCCTTTGGAATATTTGAATATGTGAACCTTGTCGCCCTAGCAAAATTATAATGGTAACTTTTCAAAAATAAGTCCGTAATTATACGCCTTGCTTAGTACTGCTTAGATACTCGGGGGCGCTGAAATGCCCCAAGCATCACTTTTAATCATGAGAAAATTTGGTTGGGCAGTCATGGTGGTAATAACTGGTATATGTTAGAAATGATTATTTTATACTCCCAAAAACCTCAAATTGCTTATCTACCTGGGCGGATGGTTCGAGGGTATGGTGCAGGGGTGCACGAGAGTGTGGTTTGTGATAGAACCGCCCAGATAACCCTAAGGATTGAATCTTGTCATGACCTCCTGTGTAAAATAAGTACAATCACAAGTCTGTAAAGTACAACTTGGCTTAGTAAATTTATTGGAACCTGAAAGTCATCATCATCGATGGAGGAGTGAAGTAGTGCAAGCGGCTGTCTGGGTGACGGGCTTCAATGGGACGCCGCAGAGGGTGAAGTTCTTCTGCGGCGTGCTAGCAGTGTGGGTAGCCAACTGCTAGGCGCATAGGAGGGGAACATCCCGCACAACGTATGGGACCCACCGCAAGTGGGAGTGGCCCATAGGGTGAGATGATGGAAGGGGCGAGGTACTTTGAACGGTTACTGTGATGGTTTGCTCAACCGCATGACTAAGGAATCGTGTGGGGCAACGAGTGAACTGTCTCTTGTGGGTAAAATGTGAAAACTCTGCAGAGTCAAAATTATTCGAATAGTCATGCCCACGGTCAAGGGCGAACATGGGAACTTAACCAGATATAGTTCTATTTAAAAAACTTTGTGGGAAAGCCCTGATTTGTGTTGCCCTGGGTGTCGTCCCAGTGATAATGTAAGCGGCTATAACGCTGAAGGTCTAGCATATGGTGCAGAGACCATGTAACGGTGGATGGAATCTAGATCGCTATTATTATTATTGCATTCTTTCACGCATTATGTTTTATTCAAAACTGCTAGGTCTCAGGAAATTTCTATGTATTATATTTTTAAATAATGATAATACTTCTCACAAAATAAAATATCAGGAAGAATAAATAGAGTCGTATGAAAAGAAGATGGTTGTTTGTGGTAAACACCTAAAGATGTTGGTGGATTCATGTCGATCATGAAAAGGAAATAATAGTGTGGATTCTGGGAGAAATAGATTGGTGGAGCTTAAATGAATATATAGGCTAGATAGATGATTTAAATGATTTTTGGAGAATTAGGGAGTGCAAAGGTAATTGCTGGATTACAACATTGATAACTAATATAAATTCTTAGGAGATGTTGGCGATAATGGGATTAATAGGATTTGATCAAATACTAGATGGATGGATTGAATTAATGGGAATTTGGAGATATGATAATTGGAGTATAAACTTGATCAATGATATTCCTGGTGGATGTATACTAGTGAATTAGCTAGAGATGGGTAATGAAAAATAGGGTGGATTACTAGAAGAGCAAGTTATGGTTTTGGATCAATTAGAAAGTCTTGATACAAATGATATCGATGGATTTGAAAGTAATTATGTTAGAGAATCATTAGAATTCAGAAGTGAATAGTTGATGAATAGCAATTATAAGATTGGATTATTAGGAATTCAGAACACAAAAGATATTGGTGGATTTAAAATAAATGATGTCATTCGCTGTTTGGAGTCTTAGACAACAATAAATATAGAAGGTGTATGTTCGGTGGATTAAATAAATGATAACATTTGCTGTTTGGAGTTTTAGACAGTAATCAGTATAGAAAGAGTATGATCGGTGGATTAAATTAAATGATGTCACTCGCTGTTTGGAGTTTTAGACAACAAACAATATAGAAAGTGTATGATCGGCGGATTAATTAAATGATGTCACTCGCTGTTTGGAGTCTTAGACAGCAATCAATATAGAAAGAGCATGATCGGTGGAGTAATTAAATGATGTCACTCGCTGTTTGGAGTCTTAGACAACAATCAACAAAGATAGTGTATTTTCGGTGGATTAAGTCAATTATGGCAATCACTGTGTGGAGTTTAGGCAGCAATAATAACACTATGATTAAATAATAATAATGCTACTAAAAGCAATTTATGGCAAATAAAATAACCCGAGCCTCTCCTTTGATAAGCTATGCATACTATTTATTTGCATCCTGTGTATTGGCTCGTGGAGCACGGTGGTTTGTGCTCACACTCGCTCTCACAATATATCCAGAACCAGTAGCCAGATCGCTACAGCAACATTCTTGGTCATGATAGCGAAGAAGACGAAGATATCAAGGGCTAGGTCGTGAACCTCCAGTTGGCTGCCTGTGGGCATGTCCTGAGGGTCCCACCTGTGTGCTTCGTTCCGTTGCTGCATTTTATTGATTTCGGCCTAATCGGCCCATGAGTAAGTTTACTATTATATTTATGCTTCCGCATGATATGTACTTTGATGTTCATTTCTGTATCTGTGAGCACTATCTACTGATCCAAGGAATAGTGCGGTGGAATCACAGAGGATTTCGGATTGTAAAATCTGGGTCCTGACAATGTGTCACTGCCACATGGTATTGGAACGACTCAGAGGTTGACGTGGCATCCACGTGGATTGACTGTTGGCAAACACGTAGGCCTAGGGCTGACGTGTCTTGCTTATGTGGTTGCTGACTCAGATCGGCTCAAGGGTCTACAGCATAATGCTATCTGACATGTGGGCCCAGCTTATCAGTGTGATAGTGCGCCACAAACTCAGTCCACTGAGAAGACAAATCGTTAGCCGGGCGTGGGTGCATATTGGCGTGGTAGGCGCGCATTTTGAGGTGGCGCTTCAGGTAGGCAAAGTAGCGTGTGGCATGAGAACCGAGGCAGTAGTGGCACTATTGAGGTGCGGCGGCGCGCACATGGTCCGAGGGGTGCATGGCCGATGGCAAGTGGAGACTGGCCGATGAGGCGATGGCTGGCCGAAGTGGGTGGCGGGGTTGGCCGGTGGCTGGACGGCGAAGGAGGTGCACGGCGAGGTGGAGCGACTCGTCGGAGGCTTACCGGTGGTGAAGCAAAGACCGACAGGTGAGTGGCGGAGAGAACCGACGTAGGAGGAGATGAAAGCAGCGACGGTGCGGAAGCCTTCGACGATGAACTCCACGTGAATGTCGAGGGCTCGGGCGAATTGAGATGTGGAACAACAGGAGGGGCAGGCGACACTTTATACCCAGACAGAGAAGAGACCGGGGGCGACACAGAAGCCAAGTTTAGAGCGAAGACGTGCATAGCAGTGGCAGCGGAGTCCAGGAGGAAGACGATGTGCATGGGTACAACACGTGTTGGACGCAGACGAGGTTGGACCGGACTGAACCGAGCGGGCTGGGGCACGGGAAAGAGATGGGCCAGAGGATTAGGCCGAGTGCGGGCGGGAATGGACTAGACTGAGGGAATTCGACCCAAGGCCTATTAGGGTTTCAGCGGTTTTAACAAATTTAAAAATTGATTTAAATTAAATCAAGCTATAGAAAATAGCAAATAAACCCAAAAAATCTAGAACAATCCAGAAACTTCCTTGAAGCAAAAGGAACCCAAATAAAATAGGTTTTAAATTAATTGAAGTTTATTTTATTCATATTAAATCTTTATAATTTTAGCAAATCCATATTAAGCTTTAATTAATTCAAGAAAAATCTAAAGGATTATTTTTATTTTAAAAACTTAAAAAAGGCTCTAAAAATTAGGATGTTACAAATATCATGACTACAAGATGGTTAAAAATCATTCTATAGTCGAGCAGGCTTATGAAATATAATTCATTGAGAGGGAACTCGATCACCTCAAATGCACATTACCTGAGAAATTTGTGGCTGGAGGCATCATTGCCAAATTGCCTTCTTCATGGAGGAATTTTGCCATATCTCTGAAACACGAGACAAAATATTTCCCCTATGGATCTGATTATGTCTCTTGATGTTGAAGAGAAAGCTCGGGCGAAGGATGTGCATCCTAAGGTAGGCGAGGGACAGTCTAGCGCCAATGTTGTACAACACCATGGTAATGGAAAGTTCTAGGGAAAGGCCAATGTCGTACAAACCACCAACTTCAAGAAGAATAAGAAGTCAAACAAGGAAAAAGATTTCTACTATGTTTGCGATAAGGATGGCCAGTCGGCCAACAAATGTCTTGACCATAAAAGTAGAAAGAATGAGCATGGTCAGACCAAGTCTGTGAATGTGACTATTAGTGATACTGTAGCAGGGACGTTTGGGAATGGTAATTTACCTACTTTTCTTTTGGTATGTTAGTCTACTGTCTGGTCGATTGATACAGGGGCTAATATTCATGTATGTGCTGATGTATTCTTGTTTTCTTCTTATCAGGTCGCACGTGCTTCTTCCGTCTTGATGGGAACGGTTCGCATGCCTTTGTTCTTGGTGTTGGCTTAGTAGATCTAAAGTTTACTTTAGGAAAGATCGTGCAGCTGAAGAATGTGCAACATGTCCACTCAATAAATAAGAATCTCGTCAGTGGCTCCCTTCTCTGTACAGATGGGTATAATTTGGATTTGATTGAAATAAAGTAGTCATTTCTAAATTGGACTCTTTATTGGAAAAGGCTATGATTCCAGAGGCTGTTCCATTTTCCCTTTCAAATTTTTGTGATAAGGTTGTGAACCATATTTGTGATCCAATTAATGGGGATGATGCCAATGTTTAGCACTCATGTTTGTGTTGCATAAATTTTGGTTGCATGTCACGGCTATTTAGTCTAAATTTAATTCCAAAATTTTCCAAAGTCAAAGGTTCTAAATGCCAAACTTGTATACAAGCAAAGCAACCTCGTAAAAATCATAAAGGTGTGAAGGAAAGTGTTGTGGCTATAGACCAAACAGAGAGAGAGAGAGAGTATGGTAGTGGAGAGTTAGGTGAGCAATGCCATTACACATGAGGAGTGTTTTTACAATAGTACCCTTACATTTGAGTATCCCTCTTAGGGGCATTTATGCCATTACACATGTCCCATTTTGGGCTTTATGACCTTTTATCAGGCTGGTTGGGCTTAGGTGGGGCCACCCCTACAACAGGAGCCTCTCATGGTGAAGGGCTTCACGGGTCGAAGCCATGTTGCCGAGCCACTTGGCCCCCTCCGTCCCTGCGGCCTGTGACTTTCAATGTTCTTAGATAGGACCATTCCTTGCCGGTGCAGCCTGCCTTTGCACTGAGGATATGGGGCCAGACCTGCTGTTGAAGGCGTTTTTGGCCTTGGACTCGTTTAGCCGTGGAGTCAAAGATGCTGGCGGAATCGCTCGAGTGAGCTAAGAGTGGGGCAAAGACGGGCACCTTCAGCGGACATATCGCTGAAGCCCAGGATGTGGCAACGAACAAGTTGCCAAGGCCGCCCCTGACCACGGAGTCCTTGGCTGGCAGAGTCGGAGTCGAAGTGGAGACAGGCTCATGCCGCGGACGCCCCTGGCGCCGGGGAGTCGAGTGGGGGGGGGGGGGGGCTTCGCCTGGTCTGACATCGACATGGCCCGACAGCTTCGCGATCCGGAGATTATGTCTTAATGGTGATGAGAATCGCGCCGACCACTGAATTGTCAGGGGCGGGTTGTTGCAGTCGTACGCGTTGTTTCGATGGGAAGGTACATGCGGCGGGACGCGGTTGGCGCGTCGTGGGTTGCCAGTGGTCGCACGACCACGGTCACGCGCCCCTTCCCGAGAGAGTCAGGACGCGTGGCGGGATGCCGCTAGCGCATCGTGCGCTGTCCGGCCGCCCACCACTGCGCGCCCTCAGCTATCAGCTGTTGCGCTTCCCGATCGTGGGGAGCCGAACCGTTGGGCTTCCGCCGGTTGTGTTTCCGTCAACTGGAACTCCGTCGGTTGACCTTCTGCCAACCCGGCGACTCCCCACTAGGCGAGCGTGGGTATAAGTACGTCAGTACCACGGCGTGTTCCTCCCTAATCCCCAGTTGCTCGTCTTGTTCCTGCACGTAGTTATCTTCTCACAAGTAGGCCTACTTTTGTTCATTTGTGTTCGATGATTGCGTGTACAGACGCTAGTATCAGCGGGTGTTGATGAACAAAAGGAGGCCTATTTATGGGAACAGATCAAAATCTGCCGTGGACCGGCGCTTCGTGCTTACGCGTGCGGCGTTTGGTAAGAGCAGGGTGACAACCGCGCCGAGGTCGTAGTCGAGGCTGACTGGCCCATGGCCTGAGTGCGCTGCCCTCTGTTTCACAAGCTAACCTTCCACCTATTGAATTTTCGGCCAGTCTGGCTGGTCTTCTGCTGGTGGGGAGGTCGGGCCGCGAAGCTGCCCCCAGCGTGTGAGGCCGATTCGGAGGCCTGGCTGGGCCTCAGAAATATGGGCCCGGGTCGACCCGCACGATCAAAGTCGGGGTGATCTTCGAGCTCGCCACGTGGACTTGTGAAGCCGAGGTGACCGTCTGCGCTGCTCCACGGGTTTAGTCGGAGCTGACTCCGGAGGCCTCGCGCGGGCTGGAGACCGAAGGGCCACATTGTATCCCGCAGCTCGGGGATGGTGCCATGTTGGCGTTGTTAGGCCGGCGTTCGCGCATCTCCTAACTCCGCCCATCAGGGGCGGCTCGTGAAGGCGAAACCAAATCTGCATCCGACCGAATTCCGTGGGTATTATTTGCGAAATGTTAATCGCGTAAAGATAATTAGAATGTTCGGATCGGGCCGCGAAGTTGCCCCCGTGTGTGAGGCCGAGTCGGAGGCCCGGCTGAACCCCAGAAATACAGGCCAGAGTAGGCGCCGGGGTCGAGTCGCGCAATCGAAGTCGAGGTGGTCTACGAGCTCGTCACATAGTCTTGTGAGGGCGCAGCGGGGTGCCTCCTCATGGGGGCGGAGCCGAAGTCAGGGCCGGAGCCGCTCGGCGGATCCTAGGTCAAAGTTGCAGCCAAGGTTGACTAGTCAATGGCCTGCCAATACTGCATTGACAGCCCCGAGAATCGTGTCGACACCCGGCAGAGGGCATGCCATGTCGTGCGGCCTGCATTCATTCTCAAGGGAGCATACGCGTGGCGGAACGCGATTGGCACGTCGTGCGCTGTCAGGCCATCGCACGATTGCGGTACGCGTCTGTTTCTGACGGGGCATGACGCGCGTGGGAGGCCACGCCGCTTCGGCTTCAATCATGGGGAGGCGAGCGGATCGTCTCCCGTCAGTTACACCTACTAGCGGTGCGGGAGATGAAGGGGCTTTAAATATCCCCCTGCGGCACCACGTCTTCGCTCTCCCCACGCTTTTGGTTCCCTCTCCTGTGCCCTCCTCTCTTGCCTTCTTTGCCGTCGCGCTGCCCCCGTCGTCGTCTAGTTCCCGGAGAGCGATGGCACGTGGCGAAGAACACGCTCAGCAGACCGGCGACAACGCCATCTCCCGGCGGTCATCGCCGCTCGAGGTGAAGTACATGCTCGAGGGGCGCGATTCAACGCTGGTAGACAAATGGTGGGTGGCGACAGAGAAGATGGAAGGTCTGTGCTCCCGCGTCTTGGGCCCGACGCTCATGACGGAGGAGACAATCCGCATGTTGCTGCGGAAGGGAAGCTGTCGGACCGCTGAGAGGTGCGACTGCCCGCCAGCGACAAGACAGAACCACACCCCGAGAAGTCGAAGGCGATCGTCTTCGCCGATTATTTTGAAGCCGGACTTCGCATCCCGGCCACCATGATTATCGGCGACGTTTTGCGGACCTTCGGGCTTGAGCAGGCTCAGCTGACTCTAAACACGTTAGCCCATCTTGCCGTGTACAACTGGGCCTTGCGTACAGAGACGTGCTGGCCCAGTGCCTCACTGTTCGCATTTCTTCACGACGCACAGCGTCAATCGAAGAGGCGGAAAGACGGGACGTTTTTCAACTTCGGCAACGTTAATTTCGTCCTTGAGTCGCCGTGCAGGAAGATCTTCCCCGCCAACTCGACTCGGGTGAAGTGGGAGCCGAACTGGATGAAGCGGTGGTTTTACCACCATGTGGCGAGCGGTAGCGGCCTCAAGTGCTCGGGCCGGCCGATGGCGTTCAATACCACGCCTGACACGCCGATTGATGGCGAGGATCGGCGAAGGGCGCGGAGGCTTCAACATGCGCGACCTCGCCGAGGAGTTCGTCATGTATGGCGTGGCACTGCTTGCCGATGGATGGCGCATCACACCTGGGAGCCTTCGGCGCGATAATGTCCGCCCATCCGTGTCTTTGCTACCAAGATCTGCCGAACCTCGTAAGTCTTGGTGACGCCTTGCTTTTCCCCTTGCCTGTCTTGTAAACTCCGCCCCTTGCCGCCTATAGGGGCTTTCCTGGAGGACGCGGAGCGTGCGGTGGGCGTGTTCCTTGGACCGTATACGGCCAGGGAACACGACCTACGCGCAGCTGCGATTGCGGAGGCGGAGCTGGGCCGGATAAATCGTGTGTGTGAGGCCCTAAGTATTAAAGTGCCGGAGCGCGCCACTCTGGCTCCGAGCCAACCTCGCCGTCGAGACAACGATGCCAAGGGGAAATGACTGCCGTCTCGTCGGAGGGCTCGGTCCTCCTCGGTCGCACCTGGTGCGTTGGCTGCCGTCGCTCTCGACAGTGCGGTGGACGCTGATTCCGATTTGGCGAAGTATGCCGATTTGGACCTGGAGGCAGGTGCGGAGGACGATGGCGAGGGGTCCCTGGGCGGTGCCAGGGACCAAGAGTGTATCGTGGGTGATCGGGAGGGGGAAGCCTCGTCGCCCGCGGCGGTCGCTGAGGTGGGGCCACCACCTGCGGATGATGCTGGGGTGGAGTCCTCGCCTGTGGTTGCTACCGAGGCGGAGCTACCCCCCACGGAGGTTGCTGGAGCGGTGCCCCCACCTGCAGCGGTTATCGAGGCGGGGTCCTCGCCTTGTTCCCCCAAGGCGAAGCGGCCGTGCATACGATCACCTCCTCGCCCAAAGAGGAGGTTCGCTGTGGCGACCAAGGTCAGGAGCCTGTGGGACTCCGATTCCAACACGGAGGCCCCTACGCCCAAGGTCTCGGAGGCTCCCTCCGGGGTTGCAGCGACTGAGGTCAGGAACCTGCCGGAGTCAGCCTCCGTCTCGGAGGCCCCCCAGCCCAAAGGGCCGGCTTCGTCAAGGGATGCTGGCATCCTTGCGATTCCCTCTAAGGCTGAGGGGACATCCCGACAGAGTCCACCAGCTGATGCCGAAGGTAAAGCCACCTTCCCTGGCATGATTTTGTGGTGCACTCGTAGGTCTCTAATCCCTATGTTCCTTTGCAGCAGTGCGCCTTCCCGAGTGCGGGCAACCTTCGGGGCGTGGGGACGTTCCTTTGGAAGGGACGACCGACACTCTCGAAACTGTCGTCGTGGAGGCCGTGTGTCCAGGCCTAGCAGATTTCGTCCCTCGATCGGAGGTGTTGGGAGCATGGCGGAGGGTTGCAGATAACGCGGCCGCGGACCTGGATCGATAAGCGCTGTTGACATGCGGGTCGAAGCTCCTTGGAGGCGCGCTGGATGCCTCGAAAATGAGGGTGAGCACTTTGCCTTTAGCGACACGTGGTCCTTTAGAAGCTTACTGACCGCTTTATCCTGCAGACCCTCGCCCTCGGCCGGGCGCTACGGGCGGCTCACGCCCGCGAGCGGGGGACGTTAGAGGACCGGCTGTGCGCTACTGAAGAGGCCCTTCGCGCAGCTGAGGAGGCGCACTCCGCCAAGGGCGACCGCATCCAATGCTTGGAGGTGGAGCGTGCGGAGGCGATCTCATACGCCGAGGCGCTCGTGGCGGCGGCGCAGTTAGCGGCCACAGAGGCGGCACAGTGAGCGGCCGCGGAGGAATGGGACGGTCTACTCCAGCAAATCGCTGCGCTGGAGAAGGAGAAAGGCCGCCTCACCGCGTCTCTTGGGGAGCGGGACCAGACTCTGGGCGACGCCTCGGTGGCCGCATGGGATGCCATGCTGGCTTTGAAGAGCGCCCTTGAAGATCTTGTCGCCGAAGTGTCGCTTTGCTCCTTCGGGCTCGAAGAGCTGTCGTGGACGCTCCGTCGGATCGGGGATGCGGCCAACCTCGCTCGCAACGCCACGACGTCCTTCGGTAACTGCTTGTAACATCCTGAAAATTTTAAATTTGAAAATATAAAGCTTTTGATTATTTTGCAATGTATTCATTTGAATTTGGAGTTTAGATTGTTTTTCCCGAAGATTGGGCAAAGGGCCTTAAAAGTTAAAAGGATCCAAAGAGACCAATATGTTTGAATATCAGAGATTTGAAAATACAAAATAAGAATCTGAAAAGATGATCCATAAAATATAAGGAGAGAATTGTAATTAAGCATAAAATATCAACTATAAATAAAAAGGGTATGAGTAACAAGGTGGCAAGCAAATTGAAAAGGGTCAACATATAATGTATATACACATAATATTGGCCAAATAGAAAAGGCAACTAGGGGAATAAGCCATTAAATAAAGAGTAAAAGTGTATGTGTAAATACATACATATATATAGACCCATAAGTATATGTGTATGTTTTCATATACATATGATGATATTAGCAAAAGAAAAATAAAAATAAAAAAATATATTATGAGAAGGGGAGCCAGACCAGGCCGGATCGGCCCAGCCAGCCCCCACCTCTCTTCCCCGTGGCGCGCGCACAGCCCACCTCCTCTCCCTCGTCCCCTTCCCGAGCGCCCCGGCCACTGTGCTCCTTCCTCCCCGCTCTCCCTCCCGGGCCGAAGCTCACGCTCCGTCCCCACAGCCCAGCCCGCTCCCTCGATCGCGCTCGGACCAGCGAGCGCATGGCTCGGACCAGCGGGCGCCACCCCAGCTCTGCCGCCCTCCTGTCCGCTCCTGACCGAGGACCTCTGCCGCCGCCTCTTTTTCTTGCGCGAGCCCTGCTCCACCCTCTTTTTCTCGCCCTCCCTGCTCGGTCCAATCTCGCGCGGCGTCAGCTCTCTTCGTCACACAGCACGCGCAGCGCCAGTGCCATCATGGCGAATCAGCCCCAAGATCCTCTTCCCTGGCCTCGCCGCCTGCTCCGCCGCTGCCGATGCGACCGCGCGGGCAAGCTCCCGAGGACAGCCCCTCCCTCGCACCTATAAGCACCCCCGAGGGCTCCCACGGGTTCCTCACCTCGCCTACTCTCTCCCGAAGAAAAGAATCGAGATTGCGCCTCCCAAATCGCCGCCGCACTCCCCTTCTTCCCAAACTCCGGCGATCGGGCGCGCCGCCGCATCCAGCCACCTCCGTTCAATTACTCCCTCCCACGCCTTCCTAGGACCCAAACAAAGCTGATCCCACCCACGGCCGAACCTCTCCGGCCCTGTAGCTCGCCGGCGCCGATAGCCTCCCTGGACCGCCGCCACCGCTCGCCGCCAAGCCCTCCCCGGCCTCCCACGACCCCGGCCGACCACCCCAGCAGACTCCACGCGGTGCGGGCATTCCGTTTTGGCCATCGCCCGAGCCTCCCCGGCCCCTCCCCGCCGACGAGCCCGCCGCCCTGTCTCGGCCCCGAGCGCCTCTGCCCCAGCTTCTACTACTACATACCTTAAGAGGTCAAATCCCCTTATACAAGTAAGCAACATCTGAGGGGCTCTCCTGGCTGGCAGCGTCGGCGCTAAAACCTGCCCAGGCCGCGCGCGCCGCCGCGCCGGGTGGGTTTTGGCTAATTATTTTTTTGCCCTTTTTACTGTGCGCCTGGGGTTCCACTGTAGCAGCCGAAGTGTACACTAGCTCCTTGCAAGGATAGTGATAGTTGGCATAAAATGTTAAATGTATATATATATACCCACACTCACATGCTAGTATGTGTATGTATGTTTATATACATATATATATAATGGGTAACCTGGTATAAATCTTTAGCAAATGAAATTATTGAGTGCTTAAGCATAGTTTAAAGTGGTACTTACCTTAGTAATAAACATCCCAACTAAACTTGTGTATTAAATCCAATTATTACTCCCTACGGATTACAACTAAAAGTATTTAGGACTTATGATTAGGGATGTTTGACATGTGATATGAAATGATACATATACACCCACACACATACCTGTATACATATGGGAAGCACGAGACATTCATTTATCTCTTTGCCAAGTGAGAGGGTTTAGTAATAATATGATTAGGGTAAATGCTCACATGAAATAATAACCCATTAAACAAAGGGTGTAGAAATCAACCACTAGCAAGATAAGCTATAAGACATTATTAGCAAACTAGGATATACCACTCAAATGTAATTAAAGAATATAATATAAAAAATGACTATGGTTAAACTTTAATTAATCCAAGGGGGATTACCTTAGCACACAAAGCAAATGAAAACACATCCTTAAGTTTATTTAAAACCCATGTCTACCCAATGAAACTAAAACTTGATATTGGGGTTGTTTGGGTTTCCTGGTGAATGTTTATTTGGATTGCTGATTGCCTTCTCTTTTTACCCAAATTTTGGCGCACGTTAAAAATAGCGTACGAGGCCCAAGAAGAGGAAGCCGAAGCAGCGGCCTTAGAAGCACAAGACAACCCCGAATCTACCCCCTGTGACCCAGGCGAGTCAATACTTTGATCATGTTAAACCTACGTTTTCCGCAAATTACTTTGGTTTAAATTATCAAAT
The DNA here is from genome assembly GCA_017311315.1 of Dendrocalamus latiflorus. Taxonomy (NCBI): domain Eukaryota; kingdom Viridiplantae; phylum Streptophyta; class Magnoliopsida; order Poales; family Poaceae; genus Dendrocalamus; species Dendrocalamus latiflorus. The sequence goes on along the minus strand of CM029619.1, from coordinate 20,721,773 downwards.
TGCATGCTATTAGTTATATGCAAATACATGTTTAATTTAATATTCTAGTTATGTGCCTATTGTTTACCTTGAATAATATTACACCTCCCTTGGAATATTTGAATATGTGAACTTTGTCGCCCTAGCAAAATTACAATAGTAATCTTTCGAAAATAAGTCCGTAATTTATATGCCATGCTTAGTGTTGCTTAGGTATTCATGGGCGCGAGAACGCCCAAGCATCACTTTAATCATGAGAAAATTTGGTTGGACAGTCATGGTGGGAATGACTGGTTTATATTTGGACATGATTATTTTATGTTCCCAAAAACTCCCAACTTGCTTAAATATCTGGGCGGAGGGTTCGAGTGTGTGTGTGTGTGTGTAAGTGGTGCAGTGGAAGCACAAAGTGGTTAGTGATAAATCCGCCCAGATAACCCTAAGGACCGAATCTTGTCATGACCTCTTATGTAAAACAAGTACAACCACAAGTCTGTAAAATACAACTTGGCTTAGTAAATTTACCGAACCCTGGAAGTCATCATCATGGAAGTAGTGCAAGTGGCGGCCTGGGTGGCAGGCTTGAATGGGACTCCCGCAAGTGGCGGCCTGGGTGGCAGGCTTGAGGGAGAAGTTCTCTTGTGACGCGCTAGCAGTGTGGGTAGCCAGCTGCTAGGTGCATAGGAAGGGAACATCCCGCACAACGAATGGGTCCCACCGCAAATGGGAGCAACCCAGAGGGTGAGATGATGGAAGGGGCGAGGTACTTTGAACGGTTACTGTGATAGTTTGCTCAACCGCATGGCTAAGGAATCGTGCGGGGCAACGAGTAAACTGTCTCTTGTGGGTAAAGTGTGCAAACTCTGCAGAGTCTAAAACTATTCGAATAGCCGTGCCCACGGTTAAGGGCGGACATGAGAGCTTAACTAGATATAGTTCCATTTGAAAATGAGTTGGAAATGGGATGGGGAAAATTGTAGGGCAAAGGACTGCCCTAATTTGAGTTGTCCTGGGTGTCGTCCAGTGGTGAATTAAGCGGCTATAATGCTGAAAAACTATATGGTACCGAAGCCATGTAACGGTGGATGGTTTCTGTGCTAAAATGAACTATTATCATATGTCCTAAACAACGGTATTGATTTGTAAAACTGCTAGGGCATAGGGAATTTTTAATTAATTGTATTCAAAAGCACTCCTGGCAAAACAAAATAACCCAGAGCCTTCCTTGATAAACTTAGCATGTTATATGTTGCATTCTGTGTGTTGGCTCGCGGGCACGGTGGTTTGTGCTCACACTCGCATTACACAACACAGAGACAGGATCACATGATCATTACGCCTACAAGGATGCTCCTGCCGAGGATGAGAAGGACAACGAAAGAAACTAAGGCGTAGGCTTCGTCGGATAGACATAGACAAGTAGACTCCCGGCTTTGTGTGCACGTATGTTACTGGCTACCTGGTAACATATAATGCACACAATACCCTTCCAGTCGCTTGCCTGTGGATTTTGGGTTTTACTTTTGCTACAATTCCGCTGCATTTATGTATTGAAGATATTTGGCCAAAGCGGCCCTTTTGTAAACATTCACCCGATGTGGTGTATTTCAGACTCTGTAATATTATTATGCGATGTATGTCATGATTGAGCAATGTAACTGTGTGCACTAACTACTAATCCAGGGATTAGTGCAATGAAGCACAGTAGATTCCGGATTGAGAAATCTGGGTCTGACAGAGCTGGTATCAGAGCATACGACTGTAGGGTAAAGGCCTTAGGATGGATTAGGACCACAATGTTTATAAAACCTATAAAAAGAGTTTCAAAAAATATAGTATATTACCTCTATCCGTATCCTTCTTAGATATGTTCTACTCTACCCTTTCATTAAATATTTTTTTAAAAAAATTAGTAGCACTAGTAATTTAATTTACAGATGGCAGGAGTTGGCGATAAGGGCGCGATAAGGGCAACTAGGGCTACCTGGCCCATGGAGTCTATGAAAGGGAGTTTGCCCGCATACTATGCAAGCTCTTGCACTATTTAGGCTACAAGGATCAGCCCATTTACCATGGGCTCAAGTCTACTGCGAGAGGAGTAGGTAGAGTAGTGCCGTACTTGCCATGTGTGGTGCAAGTACTAGTCCCTGTACCCGTAGTATGATGTATTAGCCCTTAGTACTGTAGTTGTCGTCATGTTGAACCCTAGCTATATGTTGTGACTGTAAGTCTGGCATAAAAGCTGGCTATGTGGATGTTTGTGTGCTTAATGATTCGGCCAAATATAGGCCTCCTGTTGGAATTTACTTTGCTGTTGTCTTATTGTTTTCTATTATGATATGGGAGGGCATCCTTTTCTCCTTATCTGCTTAGCATTAGTATTAAGTTGCGAAGCACCAAATGCAGATGGCTAGTCAAAGGATCACAAGGGCTCAGGCCAATGCTAACCTCAACCAAACCGAGGTAGACTCTACCCAAGGAGCCTTGCCTGAAAGGCAAGGCAGGAGCCAAAACGAAGGCGATAACCTTCCGACCCCTCCAGTTGACCCCACTATGGCTCAAGTTATGTCACAGCAGACTCAACTGCTGCAGGCCATTTATGCCGGACAACAAGGAAACTCCCGTGAGCATAGAGGAGATTTAGCTGACTTTCAAAGAACACGACCACTTACCTTTTCCTCAGCAGATGAGCCACTCGAAGCCGAGGATTGGCTTCGGGACACGGAACGAAAACTGCGTTTGGTCAAATGCGCAGAGGAAGATAAGGTCATATTTGCCACGCATCAGCTCCAAGGAGCTGCAGCGGCGTGGTGGGAAAATTATCTGGCCGCCAGAGGCCAAGAAGATGCCACTACAGGAAATGACACGGAAGCCATTCCCTGGTCGGAGTTCAAGACAGCTTTCAAAGCTAATTTTGTCCCAACAGGAGTAATGAGAATGAAGAAGAATGAATTTCGCACCCTCAAGCAGGGGAGTATGTCAATAAATGAATACCTTACCAAGTTTACACAACTGGCCCGCTATGCTCCAAAGGATGTAGCAGATGAAGAGGAAAAGATTGATAGATTCTTCGAAGGGATGAGCGAAGAATTAAGGGTACAGTTGATTATCCAAGATTTTGCCAGCTTCCACCAGCTGGTAAACAAGGCTTTGATTTTGGAAAATGAGAAGAAGAACCTAGAAGCCAGCCGCAAGCGCAAGCAAGCGGCTCAGCAACCTCAGGGGAGGTTTATCCAAAAGCTCTTCAACAATCCCTCCTTCTCAGGATCAACCCAGTCTATGAGTACCTCTCCGACCCCCCGTCCAAGTGATAGCCCCTCTCAGACGACACGCCCCCCAGGCCAGTCTACCAGGACGAGCTCTACCACCGGTAGAAGCTGTTACGGATGTGGGGGAAACGGGGCACTTCATCAGTCAATGCCCACTGCGACAGATTACTCCAGTAAAATTCAACTTAGGAGCCACTCCGAACAGAGGGCAAGCGTCAGTACTCAGCAAAGGGAGCCATACCCCGCAAGCCAACAAGACTGCCTCAGCTCCAAACCGAGGGAGAATCAACCACATTACCGCAGAAGAGGCTCGGGAAGCTGTAGGAGTTTTACTGGGTACGTTCTCTATCAATTCAATACCAGCACATGTTCTTTTGAAATATGGGGGTTTCACATTCATTTGGGGGCAAAAGACTTGTGGATAAGCTGGGGCTATCCACATAACTCTTTTTAAGAAGCTACTAGCACTTAGCTCGCTTACAAGGATAATCAACACTTAATAGTGTAACCCACCCACACCCTGGACATCATACTTGTAATAGACTGGCTAGCAAGGCACCCAGGAATAGTGGACTACGCCACTAGGAGAAGTGGCTTACCAGCTAGAACTGCCTGCAAGCCTAGAGGATGTGCACAATGTATTCCAAGTATCCCAACTCAAGGAATGCCCTCGAGTACCAGAGGATCAAACCTCGTAAGAAATAGTTGAGCTCGAGAGTGACCTGACCTACAAAGACTGGTCCATCAATATTTTAGATACGGTGGAAAAGAATGCTAGGAATCAGACTACCCACTTATACTGAGCTCAATGGAACCATCATACCAAGGAAAAGTCCACCTGGGGGCGTGAAGATCATCTAATGAAAGATTAACCGTACTTATTCGCAGCTTAGGCTGAATCTCGAGGTCGAGATTCTTTTTAAGGGGGGTAGGTTTGTAACATCCTGAAAATTTTAAATTTGAAAATATAAAGCTTTTGATTATTTTGCAATGTATTCATTTGAATTTGGAGTTTAGATTGTTTTTCCCGAAGATTGGGCAAAGGGCCTTAAAAGTTAAAAGGATCCAAAGAGACCAATATGTTTGAATATCAGAGATTTGAAAATACAAAATAAGAATCTGAAAAGATGATCCATAAAATATAAGGAGAGAATTGTAATTAAGCATAAAATATCAACTATAAATAAAAAGGGTATGAGTAACAAGGTGGCAAGCAAATTGAAAAGGGTCAACATATAATGTATATATACACATAATATTGGCCAAATAGAAAAGGCAACTAGGGGAATAAGCCATTAAATAAAGAGTAAAAGTGTATGTGTAAATACATACATATATATAGACCCATAAGTATATGTGTATGTTTTCATATACATATGATGATATTAGCAAAAGAAAAATAAAAATAAAAAAAATATATTATGAGAAGGGGAGCCAGACCAGGCCGGATCGGCCCAGCCAGCCCCCACCTCTCTTCCCCGTGGCGCGCGCACAGCCCACCTCCTCTCCCTCGTCCCCTTCCCGAGCGCCCCGGCCACTGTGCTCCTTCCTCCCCGCTCTCCCTCCCGGGCCGAAGCTCACGCTCCGTCCCCACAGCCCAGCCCGCTCCCTCGATCGCGCTCGGACCAGCGAGCGCATGGCTCGGACCAGCGGGCGCCACCCCAGCTCTGCCGCCCTCCTGTCCGCTCCTGACCGAGGACCTCTGCCGCCGCCTCTTTTTCTTGCGCGAGCCCTGCTCCACCCTCTTTTTCTCGCCCTCCCTGCTCGGTCCAATCTCGCGCGGCGTCAGCTCTCTTCGTCACACAGCACGCGCAGCGCCAGTGCCATCATGGCGAATCAGCCCCAAGATCCTCTTCCCTGGCCTCGCCGCCTGCTCCGCCGCTGCCGATGCGACCGCGCGGGCAAGCTCCCGAGGACAGCCCCTCCCTCGCACCTATAAGCACCCCCGAGGGCTCCCACGGGTTCCTCACCTCGCCTACTCTCTCCCGAAGAAAAGAATCGAGATTGCGCCTCCCAAATCGCCGCCGCACTCCCCTTCTTCCCAAACTCCGGCGATCGGGCGCGCCGCCGCATCCAGCCACCTCCGTTCAATTACTCCCTCCCACGCCTTCCTAGGACCCAAACAAAGCTGATCCCACCCACGGCCGAACCTCTCCGGCCCTGTAGCTCGCCGGCGCCGATAGCCTCCCTGGACCGCCGCCACCGCTCGCCGCCAAGCCCTCCCCGGCCTCCCACGACCCCGGCCGACCACCCCAGCAGACTCCACGCGGTGCGGGCATTCCGTTTTGGCCATCGCCCGAGCCTCCCCGGCCCCTCCCCGCCGACGAGCCCGCCGCCCTGTCTCGGCCCCGAGCGCCTCTGCCCCAGCTTCTACTACTACATACCTTAAGAGGTCAAATCCCCTTATACAAGTAAGCAACATCTGAGGGGCTCTCCTGGCTGGCAGCGTCGGCGCTAAAACCTGCCCAGGCCGCGCGCGCCGCCGCGCCGGGTGGGTTTTGGCTAATTATTTTTTTGCCCTTTTTACTGTGCGCCTGGGGTTCCACTGTAGCAGCCGAAGTGTACACTAGCTCCTTGCAAGGATAGTGATAGTTGGCATAAAATGTTAAATGTATATATATATACCCACACTCACATGCTAGTATGTGTATGTATGTTTATATACATATATATATAATGGGTAACCTGGTATAAATCTTTAGCAAATGAAATTAATGAGTGCTTAAGCATAGTTTAAAGTGGTACTTACCTTAGTAATAAACATCCCAACTAAACTTGTGTATTAAATCCAATTATTACTCCCTACGGATTACAACTAAAAGTATTTAGGACTTATGATTAGGGATGTTTGGCATGTGATATGAAATGATACATATACACCCACACACATACCTGTATACATATGGGAAGCACGAGACATTCATTTATCTCTTTGCCAAGTGAGAGGGTTTAGTAATAATATGATTAGGGTAAATGCTCACATGAAATAATGACCCATTAAACAAAGGGTGTAGAAATCAACCACTAGCAAGATAAGCTATAAGACATTATTAGCAAACTAGGATATACCACTCAAATGTAATTAAAGAATATAATATAAAAAATGACTATGGTTAAACTTTAATTAATCCAAGGGGGATTACCTTAGCACACAAAGCAAATGAAAACACATCCTTAAGTTTATTTAAAACCCATGTCTACCCAATGAAACTAAAACTTGATATTGGGGTTGTTTGGGTTTCCTGGTGAATGTTTATTTGGATTGCTGATTGCCTTCTCTTTTTACCCAAATTTTGGCGCACGTTAAAAATAGCGTACGAGGCCCAAGAAGAGGAAGCCGAAGCAGCGGCCTTAGAAGCACAAGACAACCCCGAATCTACCCCCTGTGACCCAGGCGAGTCAATACTTTGATCATGTTAAACCTACGTTTTCCGCAAATTACTTTGGTTTAAATTATCAAATTGCATGCTATTAGTTATATGCAAATACATGTTTAATTTAATATTCTAGTTATGTGCCTATTGTTTACCTTGAATAATATTACACCTCCCTTGGAATATTTGAATATGTGAACTTTGTCGCCCTAGCAAAATTACAATAGTAATCTTTCGAAAATAAGTCCGTAATTTATATGCCATGCTTAGTGTTGCTTAGGTATTCATGGGCGCGAGAACGCCCAAGCATCACTTTAATCATGAGAAAATTTGGTTGGACAGTCATGGTGGGAATGACTGGTTTATATTTGGACATGATTATTTTATGTTCCCAAAAACTCCCAACTTGCTTAAATATCTGGGCGGAGGGTTCGAGTGTGTGTGTGTGTGTAAGTGGTGCAGTGGAAGCACAAAGTGGTTAGTGATAAATCCGCCCAGATAACCCTAAGGACCGAATCTTGTCATGACCTCTTATGTAAAACAAGTACAACCACAAGTCTGTAAAATACAACTTGGCTTAGTAAATTTACCGAACCCTGGAAGTCATCATCATGGAAGTAGTGCAAGTGGCGGCCTGGGTGGCAGGCTTGAATGGGACTCCCGCAAGTGGCGGCCTGGGTGGCAGGCTTGAGGGAGAAGTTCTCTTGTGACGCGCTAGCAGTGTGGGTAGCCAGCTGCTAGGTGCATAGGAAGGGAACATCCCGCACAACGAATGGGTCCCACCGCAAATGGGAGCAACCCAGAGGGTGAGATGATGGAAGGGGCGAGGTACTTTGAACGGTTACTGTGATAGTTTGCTCAACCGCATGGCTAAGGAATCGTGCGGGGCAACGAGTAAACTGTCTCTTGTGGGTAAAGTGTGCAAACTCTGCAGAGTCTAAAACTATTCGAATAGCCGTGCCCACGGTTAAGGGCGGACATGAGAGCTTAACTAGATATAGTTCCATTTGAAAATGAGTTGGAAATGGGATGGGGAAAATTGTAGGGCAAAGGACCGCCCTAATTTGAGTTGTCCTGGGTGTCGTCCCAGTGGTGAATTAAGCGGCTATAATGCTGAAAAACTATATGGTACCGAAGCCATGTAACGGTGGATGGTTTCTGTGCTAAAATGAACTATTATCATATGTCCTAAACAACGGTATTGATTTGTAAAACTGCTAGGTCATAGGGAATTTTTAATTAATTGTATTCAAAAGCACTCCTGGCAAAACAAAATAACCCAGAGCCTTCCTTGATAAACTTAGCATGTTATATGTTGCATTCTGTGTGTTGGCTCGCGGGCACGGTGGTTTGTGCTCACACTCGCATTACACAACACAGAGACAGGATCACATGATCATTACGCCTACAAGGATGCTCCTGCCGAGGATGAGAAGGACAACGAAAGAAACTAAGGCGTAGGCTTCGTCGGATAGACATAGACAAGTAGACTCCCGGCTTTGTGTGCACGTATGTTACTGGCTACCTGGTAACATATAATGCACACAATACCCTTCCAGTCGCTTGCCTGTGGATTTTGGGTTTTACTTTTGCTACAATTCCGCTGCATTTATGTATTGAAGATATTTGGCCAAAGCGGCCCTTTTGTAAACATTCACCCGATGTGGTGTATTTCAGACTCTGTAATATTATTATGCGATGTATGTCATGATTGAGCAATGTAACTGTGTGCACTAACTACTGATCCAGGGATTAGTGCAATGAAGCACAGTAGATTCCGGATTGAGAAATCTGGGTCTGACACTGCTGCTCCTACGTGACCTCGTGCATGGCGTGTGCGCTTCTCCGGCACCGGGGCTGCCGGTATGTCGACGAGCTGGCCGACCCCCTACTGGAGATGCCGGCTGGTGTCGGGGTGATGTTCGGTGTTGTGCACGTTGTTCGCCCCGCTGTCCGAGTTTTCCACGAGTGGATTTGGGAGTACATCGGGGAGGCTGCGGCGAAAGTAGAGCTGCGGCAGACCATGCACGGGGAGGGGAACCTCGGCCGATGGCTAGATGAAGTCCCACGGCGCGAAGATGGTGGTACCGACGCCTCGGGATGTGACGCGAACCCACAGGTGTGACACCGGGGTTCTCGTGTGTTGGTGTGTGTTGTAATGTACGCGCCCCCTTCTATGAATAAAGTAGAAATTGCCCCCCATGTTCTGACTTGTGTATCCCTGTATTCTGAGCAGTTGCTTGACAGGGACCGGCCGCTTATTTCTGACCTCGTGACCCGACGGCATCTTCGACGCTGGCGGCAGGCCGGAGAGTCGCTGGACTTCTGGGCGGCCCAGGTTTCTTCGGGCGAGGCTTTAGCGTGGACGTATGTTAAGGAGGAGCCAGCTGAGTAGCGGCTGTGAGCATCCGAGAACGCTTGTACACTTGACATTTACCGCGCCTTTTGCTGACATCCTCCGACGAATGCAGAAAGGGCTTTGGTTGAATTATGCGTCTCCGTCACTTCTCGCAACCGTGCTTGCTTCCAGTAGACTCGTAGGACTCTATTTCGCGTACGCCTATACGCTAGGTAGACCTTCGCGAGCTGTCCGTCCCCTACCCTTCAAAGTGGTGGCAGCGGAGCTGGCGCCTAGCCGAAGTAGACGCGCGAGCGCTCCGTCCCCTACCCTTCGAAGTGGTGGCAGCGGAGCTGGCGCCTAGTCGAGGTAGATGCGCGAGCGCTCCTTCCCCTACCCTTCGAAGCGGTGGCTGTGGAGCTGGTGCCTAGTCGAGGTAGACGCGCAAGCGCTCCGTCTCCTACCCTTCGAAGCGGTGGCTGCGGAGCTGGCGCCTAGTCGAGGTAGACGCGCGAGTGCTCCGTCCCTATCTTTGAAGCGGTGGTAGCGGAGCTAGTGCCTAGTCGAGGTAGACGCGCGAGCGCTTCGTCCCTATCCTTCGAAGTGGTGGCAGCGGAGCTGGCGCCTAGTCGAGGTAGACACGCAAGCGCTCCGTCCCCTACCCTTCGAAGCGGTGGCAGCGGAGCTGCAGCTTAGTCGAGGTAGACGCGCGAGCGCTCCGTCCCCTATCCTTCGAAGCGGTGGCAGCGGAGCTGGCGCCTAGTCGAAGTAGGAGTGAGAGCGCTCCGTCCCCCACAGGGGCCAACCCGCGGGCGAAATTGCTTCCTAGCACTGACAACTTCCGTACTTCCTACCATGGGGCGCGTGCGAGGACGGCGTCCACGCGTCTCATTTATGCTCCATGGGGTGCGCAAGGGCAAGCTTCTGTTGCGCCATATGCATATTCCGCAGAGTGTGCACAGAGGCAAGCCTCTGTTGCGTCTTGTTTATACTCCGTGGAGTGCGTGGGACCATCAACCACATCTTATTTATACTCCGGAGAGTACGCACAGGGATAACGCCCTTGCGTTTACGGGAACACCCGTGTCTTGTTTATATTTAGTAGAGTGCGCAGGGACAACATCTGCGTCTTATTTATACTCCGTAGAGTGCGTGGGACCATCAACCACGTCTTATTTATACTCCGGAGAGTACGCACAGGGATAACGCCCATGCGTGCGCGGGAACATCCGCGTTTTGTTTATACTCAGTAGAGTGTGTAGGGACAACATCCGCGTCTTATTTATACTCTGTAGAGTGCGTGCGGAGGCGGACCTCAACGCTACATCTTATTTATACTCCGTAGAGTACGTGCGGAGGCGTAACCCCGCACGTCTTTGTTTATACTCACGGAGAGTGCGTGCGCGAACGCATGTCTTTGTTTATACTCACAGAGAGTGCGCGCGCGAACGCGTGTCTTTGTTTATACTCACGAAGAGTGCGCGCGTGAACACGTGTCTTTGTTTACACTCGCGGAGAGTGCGTGCGCGAACGCGTGTCTTTGTTTATACTCGCGGAGAGTGCGCGCGGAGGAAAGCCTTCGCGCATTTTTGCATGAAATAAGACGAGCTTCGCAAACGGTGAACTTTATTAAATTCCCATTTGCGCGGGTGAGCGATTACAAAAGACAAGGTAATAACCACTAATCGCTCGAGGGCGGGAACAGCAACGACTGTCGTTGCCGTGGCGGCGAGGCAGGGCATGGTGGGAGCCTCTACTGCTGGAGCGGTCCACGCGGGAGCCCGGCAGGGTGCTGCCTGAGGCCGCCGAGGGTCCTTAGGCTGGCGTGCCTGGTCTAAGAGTCCCATTGAACCTCGTGAGGCGGGCCTCGGGTGCTGAGCTCTATGTGCCGAGCCATATCCTGGTCGCCATGGGCGGTAATGATACCCCGCGGGCCCGGGAGCTTCATGCATAAGAAGCCGTGGTGCGGAACCGCCCTGAAGGAATTGAGGGTTGGTCGCCCCAATATGGCATTGTACGGGTGCGGGATGTCCACAACGTCGAAGACAATGTCCTCGCTCCTGGCATTATCACCCTGACAAAAGGAGACCCGGAGGCATACCTGACCCAAGGCTTTCAGCGGCTGGCCCCCAAAACCTTGGAGCGGGGTCCCTGACGGTCCCAAATGACCCTGAGGGATCCCCATGCGGTCAAGGGCCTCCGCAAACAGAATGTTCGTGGAGCTGCCCCCGTCGATGAGGACACGCCTGACGTCGCAACCTGCAATGTCAGCCTGGATGACCAAGGGATCTTGGTGGGGGAACTCTACGCCCTGGGCGTCAGCTATCATGAAGGTGATTTCACGGTGTGCTGTTCCCGGAGGTGGTTGCGCTGAGGAGGTCCCTGGCGAGGATCCTCCGGAGATGACGCTAATGATTCAGCGTTGGGCCCTGTCTGAGGGCCTAGCTCCCTGCGGCTGCTGCACGTGGGCCACAACGGGGAGCAGGGCTTCCGAGGCCCGAGCCGTATCGGTTGCCTATCGGAGCGCCACGACTGCAGACCATGCCCTCGTGAGGTGGTCACCATAGCCATGCACTTCGCACCACCTGCCGTAGTCCTGGATTTCCTACTCTGCGCGCGGTCTTTCGTCGTGAGCCCTCCCGCGCCCACATCCCCGGCCTCCCCAGTTCCTCCCATGGAACGCGGGAGGAGAGTCCCGGGAAGCATCCTCTATGCCGAGGACATGATGGGCTTTTTGGGGCCGGCGCTGGTTGTGCTTGGGCTTATGCCAACCGCTTGACGAATTCTCATGCACCCCGGCATCACTGTGCTCAGGGGCATCTCCCACGAACCCTTACTTGCGCTTTCCTTTCGGGGAGTTATTCCCCGTGCTTCCTTTTTGCGACAACCCCTCCGCCTGAATGGGGTCGGGGTCGTCGCCCTTGCGTCTCCGCGCATCCTCCTCTGCTCGCGCATACTCTTCCATCTTGTCGAAGATCTTCACAACCGTCTTGATTGGTTTGCGGGCGTTGTACTCGGCCAGCGGCCCCGGGCGGAGGCCCTGTACCGCTGCGTTGATGATGGTTATCTCGTTGACGTCCTTGACCTGGCAGTGGACCTTCGCGAAGCGCTTGAAGTACTCCCGAAGCTTCTCCGAGGGTTTTTGCTTGACCACGAAGAGCTGATCTGCGTCGACACGCTCGACATAGTTCCCTTGGAAGTTGTTGTAGAGGCGGTCGCGGATCTGCTCCCATGCGTAGATGGAGTTTGGCTCGATGGTGAAAAACCAAGAGGGCGCCACTCCCTGTAACACAAGGGGGAGTCCCTTCGCCTTTGTGGTGTCGCCTCCGCCGGTGGCTTCGATGGCGGTATCGTACACGCGCACGAACTCCCGAGGGTCCATGTCTCCCTTGTACGGCTCGATGGCACTGGGGAACTTGAAGTCCTCCTGCCATGCGGACTGCTGCAGGCCCGCAGAGAGTGGGGACTCCGGGTCCATGCGTCGCAGCGGGACGCGGCTGGACGTGGGGGCATCGCGGCTATCCTCCCGTTCTGGCGTGGGCTCCGGCACAACCGCCGGCGGGGTCTGCTGACTCCGAGCCTCTTGCATATCCCGTATGGCTCCCCGGAGATCCGCCAACTCCCGCTGGAGCGTGCCGATGGCCGTCAGCAGGGCGCTCTCCACTGCTGGCGTGGCCGGGGCAATCGGCACACCTGGTCGCGTTGCTGGGGCAGCGGCGACCACGGCCTACACTCCCAGGTTGCCTGATGCGCCAACGCGATAAACTCTGGTGTCGGCGATGAGGCCAGCATTACCGCCAGAACCACTCGCCGCTCCCGCACCAAGTGTAGGGACGGCGGTCGGGCCAACTTGGGCGTCGACGTTGCCGCTCCCGTCCACCCGGTCGATGCTGCCGGTGTCAACCATCACGCCGGCAGTGGGGTCGATCGTCGCGCGCGGGGTGGTGCCAGCCGTCGCGCCAGCGGTGGCGAGGCCGATCGTCATGCCCTGAGCGTCGACGTTCGTGGCTGCCGTACCCGTGTCGCCGCCCACGCCCGCGACTGCTGACGCCGAAGCCCTGGTGGTGACACAGGACTCCGTCGCACCCCCTTCTTCTTCTTAGCCGCCGATGATGAAGCCTTCTTCGGTGCCATCCTTCAGATCTTGAGGCTTGCTCTCATCCTCCCCACGGACGGCGCCAACTGTTGTGGCTACAGACCAAACAGAGAGAGAGAGTATGGTAGTGGAGAGTTAGGTGAGCAATGCTTAGGGTTTCCCATGGCCTGGATGATATATATATATATATATATATATATATATATATATATATATATATATATATACACACACACATATATACATATACATACACGCACACACTCACATGAGGAGTGTTTTTACAATAGTACCCTTACATTTGAGTATCCCTCTTAGGGGCATTTATGCCATTACACATGTTTCATTTTGGGTTTTATGACCTTTTATTAGGCCGGCTGGGCTTAGGTGGGGCCACCCCTACAATAGAAAGAAATTTGGCACCTTTAGAACTTATACATTCAGATCTCTATGAAATGAATGGTGTGTTGATGAAAAGAGGGAAAAGATATTTCATGAATTTAATTGATGATGCTACTAGATATTGTTATGTGTATTGTTGAAAACAAAAGATGAGGCTTTAGACTATTTTAAAACTTATAAGACTGAAGTTGAGAATCAACTAGAAAGAAAAATCAAAGATTTAGGTCAGATCATGGTGGAGAGTATTTCTCAAATGAGTTCTCTCAATTCTATGTAGAGCATGGAATTATATATGAAAGGACGCCTACCTATTTACCTCAATCCAATGGGATTGACGAAAGAAAGAACCGCACGTTGAACGACTTGGTTAATGCCATGTTTGACACTGTGGGTTTATCTAAGGTATGGTTGGGGGAGGTTGTATTGATCTCGAATTATGTCCTAAATAGAATTCCTACTAAGAACAATAAGATTACTCTGTATGAAGGATGGAAAGGAAGAAAATCATCACTATCCTATTTGCGTACTTAGGGGTGCATGGAAAAAGTCAACGTACCAATAATTAAAAAGCGCAAATTTGGACCTAAAACTGTGAATTGTGTCTTTTTGGGATATGCTTATTGTAGTACTGCCTATAGGTTTCTAGTAGTTAAATTTGAGGTATTTGACATACATGTCGATACAATAATAGAGTCTCGAGATGCTACATTCTTTGAGAATATATTACCCATGAAGGATAGCATAACTTTACTAGTCAAGCAAATGATTTAACTGCTGAACCCATAATTCCCATTGAGCAGTCTGAACACATACATGAGCAAATCCTTGGGAAGGATGACAGTGTTGCTCCTAGAAGGAGCAAAAAACAAAGGATTGAGAAATCTTTTGGAGATGATTTCACTGCATACCTCGTGGATGATGTTCCCAAATCCATTTCAGAGGCATGTGCATCTCCTGATGCAAAGTATTGGAAGGATGCAGTCCGTAGTGAAATAGATTCCATTCTCGCTAATGGAACTTAGAAAATCATTGATCATCCATATGGTTGCAAGCCAGTTAGATGTAAGAGGGTGTTCAAGAAAAAGCTTAGGCCTGATGGTATGATTGAAAAGTACAAGATACTGCTTATGACCAACGGTTATACTCAAAAAGGAAGGTGAAGATTTTTTGATACTTATTCACCTATTGCTAGATTGACCACTATACGAGTAATACTATCCTTGGCTGCTTCACATGGTCTTATTATCCATCAAATGGATATTAAGACAACTATCCTTAATGGAGCATTAGATGATGAAATCTATATGAAACAACCTAATGGTTTGTGTTAACTGGTAACAGGGCAAGGTTTGCAAGTTACTAAAATCTTTAAATGGTCTCAAGCAGGCACCTAGCAATTTCATGAGAAGTTCGATAGAACTTTAACATCTGTGGGCTTTGTAGTAAGCGAAGTTGATAGATGTGTGTACTAATGCTATGGTGGGGGTGAAGGGGTTATATTGTGTTTATATGTTGATGACATACTTATCTTTGGAATAAATCTTAACATGGTTAATGAGGTTAAGTCCTTTTTGCCCCAAAGTTTTGACATGAAAGATCCGGGAGAAGCTGATGTAATTCTAAACATCAAGTTGATCAAGGGTGAGGATGGGATTACACTTCTGTAATCCTGTTATGTGGAAAAGGTTTTGAGCCATTTTGGCTATATGGATAGCAAGCCTTCTCCAACACCTTATGATCCTAGTCTAATACTTCGAAAGAATCAAAGACTAGAAAAGGATCAGTTGAGATATTCTCATATTATTGGTTCACTCATGTACTTAGCTAGTGCTACCTAGCTTGACACCTTATTTTCTATAAGCAAATTAAGCTGGTTTACCTCTAATCTGAGAGATGATCATTGGCATGCACTTGAGCGAGTTACACGCTACTTGAGAGATACAATGAGTTATGGAATTGATTATACCGGATACCCTAGCGTATTCAAAGGGTATAGTGATTCTAATTAGATATCTTGTGCTGATGAGATTAAGGCTATGAGTGGATATTTTTTTCACTCTAGGCAGTGCTGCTATCTCATGAAGGTCTTTTAAATAGACCATTTTGACGAGGTCAACCATGGAAGTAGAACTAACGGCATTAGGCATAGCCACTGTTGAAGTAGAATGGCTACGTGAACTCTTGATGGACTTACCAATGGTTGAAAAACCGATTTCAACTATCCTGATGTACTATGATAATCAAATGGTTCACATTAAAGTAAACAATGCAAAGGATAACATGAAGTCCTTCAGGCACATGAAAAGACGATTAAAATCTATCAGGAAATTGAGAAACTTCGGAGTAATACCTATGGATTATATCCCAATAGCTAAGAATTTGGCAGATCCCTTCACAAAGGGTTTATCATGGAACGTGATAGATCATGCATTAAAGGAGATGGGAATGAATCCTATGTGAGTTACACCACAATGGCAACTCAACCTATATGATCGGAGATCCTATGAAGTAGGACCTGGGAAAACAAACTAATTGGTTAACTGAAAGAGAGTACATTCTATAACCCACTCCACTGAAGATGTCATGCTCTCAAATTTGTATGGTAGGATGATTTTGTTTTAATGTGTTCTGTGGCTCTAAAAAGCAAAGATGTTGTCCTACAGAGTATTCTTGAAAGAATACACCTATGTGGGCCCAACTAATGGTCACAGTCTGTGAGAAATAGGTATTCTCTAAGAAGCTCATGAAGAGACACCGGAGTATGACTTATACGCTCCACCTGAGGGGTAGCCTATTGGTAGCCTAGTATCAGTCAAGGCTTTAAATGAAACTCATTCATGCAAAACTGCCAATTCAAGGCCTAATCCATTCTGTAGTTATGAATGAATGTAGTTTGAAGCTCCCAGTGGATGTTCAACCCTAACAGGCCTCCACTGAAAAATTGGTATATTAATAGTGCTTTGAAACAACAAGCAAAGTTTGTGAGCCTCTGGAACCTGGTGGAGGATTATTGGAATAATGGGCCTTGGCCCAATCTTTTATCAATAATTCCATGAATAATTCTAAAGGACCACTCATGCATGGTGGCATATGGAAAACTTTAGTACCACATTGTGTCGGGACCCTGGATTTCCGAATCCGGACCCTCTGTGTATTACAACACTAGTCCCAGATCAAAGCTAGTGCACACAGTCAAACAGTGATGTTACATAAAAAACAACGCTTATTACAATAATAAAGAGTACAGACCGAAAGGTCTCATTATTACAACTGAGGTTTCAAGACCTCACACAATCACAAAACACAGCGGAAGCAAAAGTAAATCCGGTGAAAACCCATCAATATGCCACAAGCAATTGACTGGGGAAGCGCAACCTAGTACTTCGGGAATCCTTCGTCGAATCCGCCAGCGAAGTAGTCGTAGTCTTCCTCTTGAGCTTCATATTCCTCTGAGTCGATTTTAGTGCAGCATGTGAGTACATAAAGTACTCCGCAAGTCTTCGAAAAAATGCAGTAGATGCAAGGCTTGACAAAGGAGGGTTATATGGTTCTTTTGCACAAAGCAATATTTTATTTCGAATACCATTAAATATTTTTGAAGGCATTAATTTACTAAAGTAATTGTTTTAACTGAAACTAATAAGCATTTTATAGTGAAGGTTCTATCCACCAACACTAATTAACTAGCTCTAACTGTTAAAGTTTAAAACTGTGGGTTCCATCCACCCACACTGGCTCCAACCGCCAGGATACCCTTCGAGAGTTCCCTCCACTCTCGAGATACCAAAAACTTTAAAATTAAAACCAAAAATAAAGATCTACCATGTGAATGCATTCCTTGCCCGCCCTTGACCGTGGGCACGACTATTCGAATAGTTTGACACTTTGTAGAGGATGTACAACTTTACCCCCAAGAGATAAATTATCCTAACAGTCACCATGCTTCCTTTGGCATGAGACCCAGATAAAATATCACAAAGCCTTTACCTCACTCTAGTCTAGCTAGACACCACTCGCTAAGGTTTCACTGCTGAAGGGTTAAATCCACCCAATCAGAAGCCCCCTCTTGCGCCATATGAGTATAGTAAATCCCTGTCCCTCACTGTGAATAACCAGTACATCCCTGGCACCCACTTTCCACTGGTGGCACCTAAACTAGACTATCGTAAGTTAATCAGCTAGGTCATACCCATATAGACTTAGGGTTGCATGGTAATGCTCAGTCTGGACAATTACAAAAGTCGGTCCTTACTCGACTAGGGCGGAACATACACTTTACAAAAATCTCATGCTAATCTACACCAATCCAAACAAACCATCCGCCCTGGTCTAAAACAATTTTCACATTTTAATTTTATTTTAAAAGAATAGTGGCAACACCAATCGCCACTAATCTCTGAATACAAAGACTAGTTTAATGAAATATAATTTCCCATTCCAAGGTTATAAAAGTTAAATAGCATGACTAAGCATTTTACTACCGTTCTAATATTAACAAAGAATTATAATACTCTCATTATTGAGACAAAGGTGATCCTAGGGTTACAAAGGTACATGGCATTCAACTTCAATCGAGGACATAACAAGATCGGATTATCTAATACCTTAAGATAGAAACTAATGTTCTATGTAAATAGCAATGCAAGTATATTTAAATTAAGTAAAAGCATTTCTCAAACATAGGTTCAAAATGTTCAAAGGAGACTTGCCTTCTTGCACGCTGTCTGGATCTTCTTGCTGCGGAGCGGAGAAGTCTTCGGTAATGACGGGTTCTACGCGCGAAAAGACAAAACAAACAAAACAAATAAATACACATAAATTCAAATAAAATTCAAAAGAGTGTATTTTGGATAGTTTATGATTTTAGAAAAATTTAGAAATTTGAACTGCTCAATTTGGAGTTAAAATGAGAAAGTTATGGCTTCCGAAAGATTTAATTAGACGAAACAGAAAAAGACTATTTTGCTGATTTATTTTTGTACTGAAAAATCATAATTATGACGTCAGCAAAATTTGAAATTCAAAAATTTCGGACATGTGGGCCCCGTCTACCGTCGACCGGGTCCACGAACAGCAGCGGTGGCCAAGGTGGCATACCCGGCCAACGTGGCGCCACGCGGCACACATACGGCAGCCACGCAGGCGCGGGCCGGCCGACGTGGCACCGGCCGGGGCGGGGCGCTTGGGCGCCCGGCGGCGGGGTAGAGGAGGCGGCGGCGGTGCGGTCCCTACCGGCGGCGGTGGTCGGGGAAGACCGGAGGCAGCCGGCAAGAGGAGAGAAGGCGGCGGCGGCGGTGGCGCTTGGGGCAGCGAGCTCCGGTGGCGTGGGGGCTCAGGTGAGGAGGGGAGGGGGGCGGCGAGAAGAGGGAAGTCTAAAGGAGAAAAACTGGACTCGGAAGAAGGAATTTGTAGGCGGGAAATGGGAGAGGAGCGGCCGACGGTTTAGAGCTCGACGGAGTGAATGGGGGCCGGTGGTTTTCCGGGTTTAAAGGGGAAAACGGCCGGTGGTTTTAGCGGGGAGTGATTAGGGCATTCAAACGCACACTTAATCGGGAGTTAATGAGGAAGGAACGGTCGGATTTATCAGCTCTAATGCGGCCTCAATGGAGAAGGAGAGAGGGCTAGAGGAAGAAGGAGAGGTAGAAGAACGAGATGACAGGTGGGGCCCGCGCGGCGGTGAGAGAGGAGAGGAGGTGAAGGGGTATGCGGCTGGATTGATGACACGTGGCGCAATCTCGGCCATTGGGGTTTAAGTGATGATGAAAGGCTCAGATTAGATCAAGGGAAAAGGTAGATTGAATCCAGGCCGGACACGTGTCACTCTGAAATTAAATTGATTTTTATTTTCGGATTACTTTTCAGAAAATACTAGAAACATTATAAATACTTAGAAAATATTAATTAATGTCTAAAAAATTCCAGAAAATTCATAGAATATTTCTGGAGCTATTTTAGACTTAGGAAAAATATTTTTAAATTCAAATTTGCCTTTCATAATTTTATAAAAATACTTTTTAACATTTAAAATTGATTTTTAATTCCAGAAAATTCTCAAAAATTATATAAAATTTAGGGAAGGTTGGGAAAATAAAATAACCTCTTTTTGACTTTAATAAAATATTTAAATTACATTTTCTTGATTTAGATTTTGAAATAAAATTCAGATAAATCCAAATAAAGTTCAAATATTTAATTTGAAATTAAATTTTTCAAAAAACGAAATTTTTGGGATGTTACACATTGCTAGCCAAGGTGGAGAGACACCACCTTATAAGGTGAAGGATGTCTAGCCTTGGTTAAGCAAGAGAAAGGAGGACTACACGCGCGCGCGCTCACCTCGCCTTGCCACAACACGCTAGGCTTGGCCGTGGGTCCAGACATAGTTTTCTTTTGCAATTTTGTTTTGCTATGCACTTGTGTCAAAAATGGAAGGAGACATTTAAAAATGCTCCAATCACGCGGCATTAATTATAATTAATGCACCTTTCATTTCTGAAAAATGTGATTGAGGTTTCCTTCTAAAAATCTATAAGAGGGAAACTCTACCTACTCTTTCTCATCTAGATTTGAGTGCCTTTTGCACTCCATTGCCTCTGTGCTACTCCAGCTACTCTGTTCCTTCACCGGCGTGCACCAGTCGTGTGGGGAGAGCAAGTTTCCGAAGCCATTGTCCTTGCGATCATATATGGGAGAGGGCAAATCAGGTTTTTGGGAAGCGACTCACGTGACTTCTCGATGTTCTCTTCATCGACTACTTCTGCATCTTCTCGGCAACAATGTCTTGTTCTTCTCAGCAACGCCCTTCGTTTTCGCTTCAGTAACATCTAGTAGTCCGTAGTTTTCTTTAAATTGTTAGCATGAATATATATACTTCATTGTTCATAATACTTATCTTGCTAGTTCATGCTCATGGGAGACATGCATACAATACAATTTGTGTTTTTACCCATATTTAGTGTTTATGTTATTTTTGTAGTCATGATTTATTTGCAGAATTGTTTAATTACTAAAGTGCTAGATATTCTAACACGAACAGCCGTAATTCAAAATTTTAAACAAAAAAAAATGCCACAGCCAAAAAAACCTAGATAAGCAAGATTCCACCATCCTGGCATCCACCACAAGTTCCGATTCCGTTTCCTTCCAAGCAACACCAACGACCTCAGGCATGCCGCGGTTGACGACGATGATCGAGATCCAGAATTATCTACACACGCATCGAATGGATTTCGTTGGTTGAAACCTTCACCGACCACGCGATGACCATGACACGCAAGAGCAATGCCCCACAGGTTTCATCCGGATTGAAAATCACATGCACAGTCCACTGTAGAACATCACTGCTGGGAAGTTACTACTCAGCAGTAGAGCTTGAAACTCACTATATATGCTGTAGAAGAGCTACAAAAGGGTTGCTGAGTCATCTGCGCAAGGGGGAGGGGGGATGAAGGCTACCTGTGGTGAAAAATGGTGTGCAACTGTGCGCTAAAATATGTACCTAAAACCAAAGGAAGGTATGTGTTGGGATATCAGAGGGCAATCATGCGATGAAGAATATGAATGTCGTGAGGAAAACCATGAGCACAGCTATTATCTTCATCACCAGTCACCTGTTTGATGATATGCTGTTGACGCGCTGCAGGAGCTGTCCTTGGGCTCCCTCCGCATTAGCCAGTGTGTCATCCATGACTTCATCTATTCTGTCATGGAGAGTACATCAATTAAGCCACGAACGGCCAAAAGGAAAGCAACATGAATGTATCTGTTTTTCATTATACTCATTTTTATATCTAAACTTCACAAATGATCGAGGTATAATAGTGTGGAAATGGGGCTGCAATGCAATTGGGGAGATGGGAATGGGGACTGGCAAGCCGAAGAGGGCGGGTTATTGGGAGAGACAGATCAGCTGCATTTGTAGTACAGTAGTAGTTAGGGAAAGTGGTTGGGTTGGGAAACACATTGTTCCAGTAACGAAAACGAGAGATCAAAAGGCTCAATTAGGAAGAGTTGAAAACACCCAGCGAGAAGAATCACTGCGAACAACGAGGGCATACTTGGCTAGTAAATGTACCAAGTATTTGTTCTTGGAAATGTACTTGTACAATACAACGACAACAACTGTTTATGTTAGTAGAGATTAGAACACGAGATCGAACTACTCCTAAAGGCGGGAATCGCTGAGTAATCAACCGATTTCCCCTTTTCTTTTCCGTTTTCCTCTCCCTTTTGGCCTAACGGATATTGATACTCTCACGCGTTTCTTCAATCCACATTACTTTCTGTTGGTTTAATTTGCAGCAATAAGCAATGTTACTCTTATCTCATACTTCTCGAGCTGATCTTTACACGAATATACTCCTCGCATGGATGCTCTTTGGTTGTTAGGTTGCGAAATGGAAATACAAAATGCACTGTAGTTTGATAAGTTCATCGTGTCCCACGAGTTGTCCTGCCCCATAATTTGTCACATCGAACTGACAATCCAGATGAACATGACATGACGCGCATCACATCAATGCTCTATTTGTGTAGAGATAAAAAAAAAATCTCATTGTTCTGATGAGGTTTCACGTCGCAGCCCCACCGGTAAATCTCCATCGACCTTTTAATTTCTTCCTCTGCTAGCCAGCAATTCAAAAATAATCTCTAAATTAAAGATCTTATTTAATGCGCTGAAAATTGAGGATCGGATACGAGTCTAGTCCTAGGAAATTTTTGACCACTTAATTACGAACAGCCCTGCTCAAATCCAGTAATCCATCATCATCTGTTGTGATGTTCATATAAAGTCCAAAATGATAATGTAGGAACGTATGGCGCAATTAGAGGAGGGTGAATGATCGCCTTCTCTTTTAATATCTGAAAACAAATCTCAAACCAGAAGAAAAACAATCTAAATTACCGAATATATATTTCGACGGCAAGTCGTTCGACCGCTCGCTCGACTGCTCGCTTGACCTCCTTTGTACATAGTCGAGATCTTCCTCCACTTGAAAGTTTCGACCGCTTTGAACGCTTCGTCCCCATGATCGCTTTGAACGCTTGAACGAGAACAAGCCGAAGACAACACCGTGCTCGTAGATCGCAAGATCGTAATGCGATAGCACACCGACGAGAACGCAGCAAAGCGATGCTCAGAAAAAACTGGCTGTGCTTCAATCGAGGCAACGAGACAACATCGGCGGCGATTTCTTTCTTCGAGAACTGATCTAATATTTTACTTCAACGTCATGTTTATGGCTACAATGCGCCCTCACGGCACCTGTAACATCCTGATTTTCAGAGTAATTTTGAAGTTTTATTAATTAAAAGGATTTAATATAGTTAAATTAAACATTAACATTTGCTGGAAGAATTTTATTTGAGTTCCTTGAGTCTCAAGGATTTTTTTTGGAATTTTCTGAGATTTTTTGACTTTATTTGCTATTTTCAAGAGCTCAAATGAATTTCTAGCAATTTCTGAAAATAGAAAATTCCCTCAAAAACACTAAAAACCTATAGGGCCAAAACCCATTTCTCTCCCTGGCCCATTAAGCGTCAGTCGTCCGATTTCGAGCTTGCCACGTGTCAGACCCGGATTTTTCAATCCAGAATCCACTGTATTTCATTGCACTATTCTCTGGATCAGTAGATAGCGCACATAGGTACATTATTGTATCACATCATACATTGCATGAATAGTAATAATATTACAGAATTAAATTACACCATATCGGGTGACAGTTTACAAAAGGGCCACCTAGGCCAAATGTCTACATCTCAATTAAAACAGCGGAAACGAAAGCAAAAGTGAAACCACATCCACAAGCAAGCGACTGGGAGTAATGTGTGCATTATATATTACCCAGACTAGATAATATACGTGCACACAGTGCCATAGGTCAAACTTGTCTATGTTCAGAAAACGTAGATGACGCCCTAATTCCCTTCATCATTCCTTCCTTCAGTAGCAGGGGTATCCTCATGGTCATAATGGTCCTGTATCCCTGTTTCTGTTTTGGTAATGCGAGTGTGAGCACAAATCCACCGTGCTCAGCAAGCCAACACACAATATGCAATAGATAGTATGCAAGGGTTGTCAAGGAAGGCTCGGGTTTTTTTTTTTTTTGCCAGAAATTGCCTTTAAATATGTTACTTAGAAATTCCTATGACCTAGCAGTTTCAAAATTCGTGACATAAATTTTGTGTAGTAAACCAACATATTAGCAATACAGATTCCATCCACCGTTACATGGCATCTGCACCATATAGCGTCTTTCAGCGTTATAGCCGCTTAGCTTATCACTGGGACGACACCCAGGGCAATTCCAACTGGGGCTTTCCGTTGCCCTCCACATTTTTCCAATCCCATTTACCAAACATTTTTAAATAGAACTATATCTAGTTAAGTCCCCATGTCTGCCCTTAACCGTGGGCATGGCTATTCGAATAGTTTTGACTCTGCAGAGTTTGTACACTTTGACCACAAGAGACAATCCACTCGTTGCCCCGCATGATTCCTTGGTCATGTGGTTGAGTAGACCATCACAGTGACTTTTCAAAGTATCTAGCCCCTGTTGTCATCTCACCCTATGGGCTGCTCCCACTTGCGGTGGGTCCCACACGTTGCACGGGATGTAATCACATCTACTAACGCAGCCGGGCTCCACTCCCCGCAACGCCAGTACGACCAGTTACTTCACCCTCCACTCAGCGTCCCTTTAGGCCTCCCCTTGCCCTTGCATGTCCACACCTATCCACTACCGGCGAGATGAGTCTGGGAGTTTCAATAAAACTACTTAGCCAAGTTGTATTTTACAGACTTGTGGTTGTACTGCTTTACACGGGATAACATAACAAGATTCGGTCCTTAGGACTACCTGGGTGGTTCTACCATATTTCATAATTTGTGCTTCCACTGCACCACATACCAGCCCCCAAACCATCCACCCAGGTATTTAAGCAATATTGAGGTTTTTCGGGAGCATAAAATAACCATACCAACATACTCTAGTCATTCCCACCATGACTGCCCAAATCATTTCCATATTTGCAAGTGATGATTTTGGGGCATTTAGGTGTCCCCGTTTATCTAGCAATACTAAGAAGTGCGACATAATGTAGACTTATTTGTGAAAGCTACATTGTTATAGTTTTGCTACGGCAACAAGGTTCAATTATCCAAGAATTTCAATAGAGTAATACTAGCAAGCATAATATTGGGTTTATAACTAACATCTTAAAAGTGAACGTAAATTATCACATAAAATAACAGCATGCACATGGATAATTTAAAAAGAAATTAAATTTGCATAAACATGGGTTCAATATGGTCAAAGTGTTAACTCGCCTTAGTCACAGGGGTCTTGGTCTTGAGCGTCTGGGTTTGCTTCAGCTTCGGCCTCCTCTTCTTGAGCTTCGTACGCTATTTTTACGTGCGCGAAAATTTGGATAAAAATCATCAAACCAAACAAAATGTCACCAAAATTTCAAATGAACTCTAACAATCATGGTTTTGGTCCCACTAGATAGATCTTGAATTTAGATGAATTCAGGAATTTATTTCATTCAATTTGGAGTTAAAATGAATAAATTATGTCCATTCAAAGTTCTCAGCCCAATTAATTACAGAAAATATCAAAATCTGACAGATGGGTCCCACTGTTTATCTTTAATTTCTGCTTTTATTTTTATTTTCTATACACTGTGCATATGATAGGCGGGGCTGGCTATTATTTAAATAAATGGGGCATGGCCCACATGTTAGTGAGAATTTCTTGTTTTAATCCAACATTAGCATTTATGGTGATCATTAATCACTAATTAATTGTCATTAGCATCTACTAACCATTGACTAAATATTAATTAGGCTTATTTACCTCCTAATAAATTTTTGTATCACTCATTAATTAGTTCTTGATTTTTACCGGATGTCCTTTATTAACACTACTTAGCAAATTAATTGGCAAAAACCTAATCTACTGCTGCAGAGAGGGGAGTTGAACTCGGGCCGGCTGGGTGAGAATGCACGTTGCTAGCCACTCGGTTAAGCGTTGTTACCTGATGGAGGCGGGCGAGAAAATTATTTGAGGCGTGCAGCAGGGGCGCAGAGCAGAGGAATCAGGGGCGGCGTGTGAGCGGCGGTGCCGGTGACAAGGGGCGGTCGGAGAGGTGCGGGAGGAGGCTAAAATGTGTTCCCTGTGCTTCGGTGGTGTCGGCGGGGACCGGGGAGCACGGTGGCGGGCCGGCGGTGTGCGGCGGCGGCGACTTGGGGAGAGGCTTCGGCGCCGGCGAGGTACAGTCCACAGGGAACTCGGGCGAGGCCGGGAGTGACTCCGCGACGTTCTGGAGGTGGATCGGGTGCGGGGAATCGGGCTCTAGCGGCGTGGATCGACGGGGAGGGTGGTCGCCAGAGTTGGGGGAGATGAGTGGTGCCGGCGAGCTACGGGCAAAGGGGTTTCAATTGTGCGGTGTGGAAGAGAGTAGGGAGCTTGGGGAAGAGTTTGGCGGGCTTGGCGGTTCGTATAGGCGGGCGGGTGGGGCTGGCATTGGGAGGCCGCTCGTTTGGTCATGTCGGCGAGCGGCGGGGGCAGCGGCGGGTGCAGGCGGCGAAGCAGAGCAGAAGATCTTGCAAGGATGCGGTATGATGGCCCTCACTGCGCGTGGAGTGGCAGAGAGGGGGCGCCGCGCACGATGAGACGGAGCGGCGCGGGGTGAGAAAAAGATGCGGTCGGGGCGGCAAAGGGTGGTGCAGTCAGGGGCGGTAGCGACCTCTGGTCCGAACACGGGTGATCGCTGGTCCGAACACGGCGAGGAGGCGGGCTGGGCTGCGAAGACGGGGTGAGCAGGCGAGCCGCGGCCTGGGAAGGGAGAGGGAGAGGGGATCGGGGGAGGAGGAAGAAAAACAGTGCGAGGGGGAAAAGCTGGGCCGGCTGGCAGTGGGGTTGGGAAAGGGGAGTGTTGGGCCGGCGGAGTGGGAAGAAAAGGGAACGGGGGTTGGGCCGAGCCATTCGGCCGTCCTAACCTCTTTCATTTCGCCCTTTTTTATATACATGTATATTTATGTGTATATATATATATATATTTCTTTTATGGCTGTTTTTGTACATATACATTTTATGTTTTTGCTCATTTTGCTAGGCCTTTTTGTATACCTATTTGTATATGTTTTATTTATTTATTTTTGTTGCCCCTTTGTAATACTATTGTCAAAATGAATTTTTTATATTTTAATTTAATTCTCTCCCTCCTTTTGATGGATTATCTTTTCAGCTTTGGATTCAAAATTTTAGATTTCTTCTACCTCCATATTTTCTGTATAGCTTATTAATATTGTTTTTTATCTTACATGAATTTCTTCAATGTTTTGGAACCTTAACCAAAATTTAGAGAAATTCCAAAGGAAACTCAAATTTTCAAGAGAATACATTGCAAGATGATTCAAAAGCTTCACATTTTCACCCTCAAAACGATGGACAAATAGAAAGAGTGAACCTGATTCTTGATGACATTCTTCGGGCTTGTGCTTTGGAATTTACCGCAAATTGGGAGAGATGCTTACCTTTTGTGGAATTCTCCTATAACAATAATTATCAGTCTCGTCTGAAGATGTCTCTATTTGAAGCACTTTATGGTAGAAAGTGCAAAACCCCTCTACATTGGTCAGAAACAGGAGAAAGATATATCTTTGGGCCAGATACACTAAAGTAGGTAGAAGAAAAAGTCCGTCTAATTAGAGATCAACTGCAAGTTGCCCAATCCAGACAAGAGCTATGCTAACAATCATCGAAGGGAACTGACTTTTCATGTTGGAGACCATGTTTATCTCAAGGTATCCCCTCTTTGAGGAATTCGGAGGTTTAAAGTAAAACGTAATCTTGCGCCAAGATATATAGGCCTATTCTCAATCACTGCCAAATGTGGAGAAGTGGCTTATCAACTAGAGTTACCTGTAAGTCTGGCAGACATCTAGAACATGTTCCACGTCTCTCAACTCAAGAAGTGTCTCAGAGTACCTGAAGAATAGACACCGGTGGAGACCATCAATCTCTAGAAAGACCTGACATGTCTAGAACATCTAATCAAGATCCTTGACAGCATGGAGAAGCAGACAAGACACTAGATCATTCGTCTCTTAAAGTCCAGTGGAGCAACCACATGAAGAGAGAAGCCACCTGGAAGCGCAAGGATTAGCTAAGAGCTGCCTGGAACTGCAAGGATTAGCTAAGGATAGACTACCTATTTCTATTCTCCGAGTAGTTCGAATCTCGGGGCCGAGATTTTGTTTAAGGGGGTAGGATCTCTAACATCCCTTTTTTAGGATTTGTATGTGCTTGAGTTAAATTCAAAAAAATTAATTCAAATTCTTTTACAATTCAAAACTTTATCTCAAATTTTAGCCAAATTTCAAAATTTCAAAATTCCCAAACCTTCTTGGGCTTGGCCCATCCCATCCCTCCTTCCCCTTGGCCCACCTGGCCATTGGCTTGGCCCAGTTGGCCCTCAGCCAAGCTTTGAATGCGCCACACCATCGCAATAGCGTCACTCGTGCTTAGAGCACACTGCGCCATGCCCCTAACCCACCTTCGCCATGTCCGCTCTGACACCACCTTGCCACTGCTCTGTGCTAATGCACGCCCACCTCCTCCTGTGCGCCACTGTGCTTCGCCAGTGCCACACCGCCTCTGCCCAAACCCCTCCTCCTCTCCTCCCTCCTCCGTGCACCATGTCACCCGCCATGTCCACGTCGTGCTTGAGCATGCCTACATTTCCTCCTAGTTGTTGCCCGCTGAGCTATCCCCTCTACCTTTACTACCCCTCTACGCCACATGCTGACTCCAGAAGCCTGCTTCTATGTCATGTCGTACACCGGGCATAGTCGTCCTTGACCTCCGTGTAAGCCTTCAAGGCTCCCAATGGCTCTGAGCTCTCTCCTCCACTATAAAGCCACGTGTTGCCTTCCTTGCACCTCCAATCACGCCCTATCATCTCCTTTGCCACCGAAAGTCACTCGAGCCTTCATCTTCCTCACCTCCGATCGATCCACCATGTCGAAGCAATCTAGATGACTTGTTGTGCCTCAGTCCAATTGCCCATGCTTGGAGCTTCATGTGGACCTCCCAAAGATGACCTAAGCTACGCTGAGCCTCCTCTTCCCCTCTGGCGAGCCCTCCACGATGACCACCTTACCGCTACCTTAGCTCACCATCGGCAGACCACTTTGAGCTTCCACGAGCACCACCATCACTTTGGATGAGTTTCTCATCGCACCTAGTTGCTCTCATAGCAAGGAATTAGGCTCTGGTGCCCTGTAGTGTCATGCTCAACCTTCTATCGCCACTTAAGCTCACCACTGATTACTGTAGACTCTGAATCTGACCATGCCACATCACCTAGGGGGTCACACCAAGCTGTAGAACCCGTTTTTTGCCCTTGTCTCTGGCCGTCATCCCTCTCCTCACTAGTGATGAGTCTCGCCTCTTCTCAGCAGGAAAGAAGACATTGCAGCATGGCAATTAGTGTTAAATGCATGAGCTTAATTCCTTAATGACCTTGCTTAGTCTCTATTAATCTGTCATCGTCAAGTGGGCCATCCCCGTTTAATTACCCTCCTGTCCATATGACATGTGGGCCCCCAACCTTTTTAAATCAACAAGCAGGCCCACATTACTATTTGCATAGTAAATGGGTTCCATCTGACAGTCCCTTAGTCGTTTTCTTTTAAGAAATAAATAAAAAATTAAAATAAAAGCCATGGGACTTAGCTGTCAGTCTCAGTGAGCTTTTCATTAGAACAGTAATTCAAAAAATAAATAAAAACTGGTGGACCCCACCGTTAGAGAGACAAATTCTCTCTCCTATGTTTGTTTTTGGATTTAATTGGAATTTAAACTTTGAAGAGCCTGTTCTCTCTCATTTTAGGTCTAAATTTAATAAAATTTATTTCTAAATTTTTCTAAATTCAAGGACTATCTAATGGTAGTGGAATTTCTCAATTTCAAGTTCATTTGAATTTTCGTTGGTATTTATTTGTTTTTGCTCGCATGTTGATTGTTTTTCAATGTGATCGTCCAAGTAGAGTACGAGTACGCGGAAGAGCCCTAGTTTGAGATAACACAAGAATTTCGAGACCAACCCACTTGTGAGGCAGACAAGTCAATACTTTGATAATATTGAATCTACATTTTATGCAAATTTATATTCATTTAAATTATCAAATTGCATACTTTTATTTGCTATGCAAATGCATGTTAAACTTATGATAGATATATGCCCACTTGATATTGTAGTGTTATTATACAATCCTTTGACACTAATCATATGATTCTTGTTACCGTAGATATTTAATAGTAACTTTACTAGCTATAGGTCATACATAAGCGTCATGCTAGCCTTACTTAAGTACTAGGACACTAATTTGCCCTAATCATCATCTTTCAACCATGAAAATTATTTTGGACTATCATTGGAGGGAAATGACTAGTATTTTAAGATAACTTAGTTTATTCTTCTTAAAACCCTAAAACTTGTTGTTACCATATCTGAGTGGATGGTATGATGGCTAGTACGGATGTAGCACAAGAAATTATGATTTGTTGCATGTACCGTCTAGATAACTTAAGTATTTAATCCTATGATGACCTCCCAATATAAGATAGTGCAACCACAAGTGTATAATGGTGTCGACCTGCCTAAATAATTTGTATCCACCAGTGCAAGTTGCGCCATTAGAGTGACCCACGAGTCGTGCCGCTAGTTTTAAGCCATCATGTACACAGGTCGTGTCGCTGGTATAAGCCATCGTGTGGCGCAAGAGGGGGTCTAGGGGTGGTGGACGTAACAACCCTCAGATGAAACCTTAGTGGGTGTAACTTACGGTGTGGGATGCATTGTAAAGACTTTGTGATGATATTCTTGATTCACATATCTAAAGAAATATGTGAAACATAACTAGTTGATTATCTCTTATGGGTAAAGTGTACAGTCTCTACAAAGTATAAACTATTCAAATAACTATGCCCACGGTCAAGGGCGGGCATGTTAAGTTACTCAAATTAGTTTCTATTTCAAAAACCTTTGTGCGTCATATAAAAACTCGATGGGTAGATGTAACCTTGATTTTGGATTTCTCTGGGTGGATGTAACCCAGTGTTGATAATTGGGTGGATGTAACCCTAGTAATCAAAAGTTAGTATATA
This sequence comes from Dendrocalamus latiflorus, assembly GCA_017311315.1. Lineage (NCBI taxonomy): Eukaryota > Viridiplantae > Streptophyta > Magnoliopsida > Poales > Poaceae > Dendrocalamus > Dendrocalamus latiflorus. The sequence goes on along the minus strand of CM029619.1, from coordinate 20,691,135 downwards.
GTGGATGGAATCATGTAACAAATGGATGGAACCTACACTGTTATAAATTTTGCACACTTTTACTCCCTTAAATAAAACATGGTTTAGTTAAAATGTTAAGTCGTAAAAAATTCTAATTATTGTAGTTTTCAAATACTGCCTCAAGCAAATAAAAGAATCTGAGCCTACTTTTGTTAAACCCTGCATATTTTATTGCATTCTATGTGTTGTCTTGTGGAGCACTATTACTTGTACTCACCCTTGCTCACAACATCCCCCAGATCCCGTAGTCCAAGGACACTACGTGTACTATGATGCCCAGGAGCTAGTGGTGAAGATGGAGATTAGGATAGTCTCTAGTAGTCTAGATCTTATCCCAGTCATGCTTACTAAGTTGGTGTTTGCGTGCATCAATAGTGTCCAAGTCTTTAGTTAATATGTGTCATACACAACTTACCCAGTAGCTTGCCTGTGGCGAGATATGTCCTCCACTTTTGCTTTCATTTCCTCTTCCACTCTATGTAATGTATCCCTTTTGCCTGATCGGCTCTATTGTAAACTTAATCTGATGTGATCTATTTAAACTCTGATGAATGTAATATTATTATATGGTATGGTTTACGTCATATATAAAATATCTACTGATTCAAAAAATAGTACAATGATTTTGTAGAAGATCCTGAATTGGCTGAATTTAGATCGGACAATCTACTTTTCCTATCAGCTCTTTTGGTGAACTAGTTTGTTCATGATGCTTATTAATATAATATTAGAGGCAAGTTGTCCTGAGCTTGTGACCTGACCGACGCAAATTTAGAAAAGATCACTTTGAACCCACGTCGTAGGCTTGGAAAAACATATACGTGAGAGGGTACTAAAGTATGAGTATACTGCTAATATTTTCTATCATCTTAAGTTTTTGGGTAAATTGAATATATGCTTCCTTCTAATTCTGCAGATGTGAGGACATATTTTTGAGATCATCCATGCAACACAAATGCAATTTGGATTTGGCATCAGGAAGCGGCAGTACTGTGGTGCACTCATTTGTACCTTGTGGAAGTTTCCATAGATGCCGTTCCTGGTTGCTTTCAAAGGTTGATTTCATCGCGGAGAAAGACCCACAAGTCGCCAAGGGGCGATTGGAAGCAGATTTGGCAGGACACTTACTCTCTCACGTTGGGTAGTTGACATGCAAACGTCACTGCAAGCTGGCATTTTTTTTTTCATAGTTATATGATATATGAGTATATATCTTATTTATGCACATACTTATGTGATTTATATGCATATGCATTCTGATTTATATCCCATAAATAAATAAATACATACATAAATAAATAAAATATGTGGATATGTGACGAAATGAAGTGTGGTTTGGTACGTGACTGACTTATCCTTCGCATTATTTGGAAGATCTAGCTTTGATTAAAACGGTGGCAAGCATTTTTCTTCTGCCATGCTGTTTAAAAGAAATTATTTTCTTCATCCGTGCAATGCAAAGAGGCAAGAGGGGTTGGTGTAAGGATTGTCCATGCAAAGTCTCAATTCTACAATTGTCAAAGGTTGCGAAAGGAGCAGTCCTAACTAAGTTAGGTGCAAACACAAATCCAAGGAACCAGAGAGAGAAACAGCCAAGGAAAATAAGTTGTAACTACTGCCTAGCCATAGTGCCAGCTGGACCCTGTCTCAACTAATCCAACAAGATGTTACAGTCCATGGACATGACTGGTCCAAAGATATATCCTGATCAACTCGACTTCGGCTTCTGACTTATTTTTTACTATTCATAAGTTTCGTCTTTTTCTGAACTTTTGGCTTTTTGTTGAGCTTTTTTGCTGGTTCTTTTTTTCCCATATTTGTTTGTATTATACGTAATGGGCTAACATATTTTTTTATTTTTTAAATTTTTTTTAAATTTAATTATGCTAAATAAGATTCTGTCAGCTACAGTGCTTTTTTCAGTCAGCTACAGTGTTTTCAGCCATAAGCCATGAGCTTTTCAGCCGAACCGATAACCACCAAAAGGCCATGCTGCATGCAGATATGTAAACCATTATTCAGCTTTATTGTACTGAAAAGTACTGAATCAGCTACCAGCAAGTTAGCATTCATGAAGATGGAGCAAACTTCTTAATGATGGCCACGAACCAGATAATCTTCGTGCGAGATATGTGCATATCAGGACTGGAATCTCCATCTCAACTTGGATGCTTTGAATACTGCTGTTCTGTTGGAATCTTTTCAATGCCAGGGTATCAAAAACTTTTTTTTTTGGTGTCATTTGATGCATGATTAATCTGCAGGATGCAACAACATGAATTTAAAGTATTACATAATCCATGTCAACAACATGAGTTAGGTTACTACAGGGATGATAGATAATTTAAAGTACATTCATGTTGTGCAAAGAAAACAATGATATCAGCAAGCTTTGGATCACATGATGACAGTACATTATATGAGAAAGCCAGGAGTCCAAGTCTAGGATTAACAACTCTACTATTATATATATTTCATCCCCACATATTACGTGCTTATATTTGTGATGTGTGCCATTTTGTATGGTTGCTTCTACCTAAACCGCGTGTTCCTTAGAAGAAAGGTCATATAATATTAAAACGTGCAGGACACTAATCATTTGCTAGCTATACTATATATGTCCAACTACTTCAAACAGTCGTGCATGTGTCAAAGAGAAAAAAGACAATGGTCTAACGGAGTTTGTGAGATAACGTACAGACCACCCTATAGAATGTAATGAGTATTTAATTTAGATATATAAGTTTTGTTAAGTTTGAGTTTAGTTTTGAAGTTTTTCAATTTTAAAATTGCTATCAGGTTCTAACTGGTCTAATCGACCTGGCAACTACAGTTAGATCGGCTCTGGGCATTTCTTCATACTCTGTGAAGAGCGGTCTGACCAGCAGCAACGAAGTGATCAGACCGGCCATATGATCTTTTGAAAAATGGACATCAAACACTTATAAGTGTGTTTGAGGATGTCTTTGTACTAGGTGTCACTCATATTGGAGTTCTGAGCTGAAACTAAATAGAAATTAACCGAAATTCCAGATAGGGTGTTTTTTGGTGCTCTTAAATGGCCTGACCGGCCTATAGTTGTCAATCAAATCGCCGGCAATCTGACTGTGTTAGGCCAGTGGCCAAACTGGTCCCCTGTTACCAAGGTGAGGTTGAGAGGTGTTGGGCGATCTGACCGGCCTGTGGTTAGCAGTCAGAGCGGCCCTGCAGGTTCACAGTGTGCTGAGTGTTTGATTTGAGTTGGTTTAAGTATGTACGTAGCATGGGTGCTGTTGGGTAGTTGTGTTATGCTACATGATGCATGATTTAGCTAACATGAGTCAAGTGTATAAAGCTTATGCTCAGAATCAGATTGATTGGTCTTTGGATATGCAAGTGGCTTGGAGAGCGATAGCGATCAATGGCAATAGACCGGGACTAGGTGGGGAGATGAGGTTCGTGTGGTTAGGTAAGTTCAAGTGAGCCTATGTGGCTCAAGAGGAAAGCACAGAAGAGACGAGAATTGCGATAAGGTAAGTTGGTGCATGTGGTGCACCAAGTGATGAGCCCGATGCAAGTAAAGACAGTTCGGGGGGAGTTCAAATGCGTGAAGACGTGACGGTTAGTCATTGGACACTACGATATATGTGTTAAAGCAAGTGGAGATACTTTGATGGATAGGATTGTCGCGCGGGCTATCGAAGCCCTTTGGATGAGCAACTTTGAAAAGTGTGCATGTGTGTAAAACTCGGTATAGTGTTGGGTTAACGGGTTAGCCTATGTAAATAGATGAAACCCAGCTAAATGTGCTGGTTAGGGTTTCTTATGAGCCTTCATATATAAGAAGGGAGAGGTGTGGCTTAGGTGCTAAGTTTTGAACTGTTTTGGCTAAGCCTTTGGAGGAGATTAGGGTTCTTAGATAGAACTCTTAAGAGATGAGCTATGGCTCTTATGCTTGAGCTTTTTGTCATCCTTAGGATTTGTGAGTGGCTAGATAGTGGCTATAAACATTTATCTCCAAATATCAACATATATCCAAATTTGTTCAAGTTTTTCTCCTCTTTGCTCAAGTGTTAGAATCTTGATTTGGCTTAGTTTTTGGTGTTGCTTTATCCTCCCTTGATCTTGCTTTGTGCCAAGAATATGTATGGGATGAAGATATCTCTTGGAGACTAGATCTCATTCATCTAGTTATTTGTTCTTTTCAAGTTCTTGGTTTTGTCTAGTTTTGGTGAAAGAGGTCAAGAACTAGGTCGCGGACCCCTAGTTGGCTGCCTATGGGCACATCCTGAGAGTCCCACCTATGTGCTTCGTTTTTCCATTGCTGCATTCTATTGATTTCGGCCTGCTTGGCTCATGAGTAAGTCTACTATTATATTTATGCTTCCACATGATATGCATTTTGATGTCCAGTACTGTATCTGTGAGCACTATCTACTGATCCAGGGAATAGTGCGGTGGAATCACAGAGGATTCCGGATTGTAAAATCTGGGTCCCACATTCGGCCGAGTAGAGGTGTTTATCGTCGACGGTCTATGGACTAGGGGAGGCCAGGCGAGGGCATGCTTGGTTTGGGAAGCCTTGGAGGAGCTATGGTTGAATGGAATTGGAAATGGTGGAGGTTTGAGGCAGATTGAAAATTTAGGGCTTATCGTTGATTGTGGTGGTGGCGGTGGGAATTAAAGCCGGTAGTGGAAGGAAAATGGGTGAGCATGTGATGAAGTGGCTGAGGAGGCCAAAGATGGAGTCGGGCTGGTTTTATAGCGTCGAAATGGCAGTGGGAGTAGTAGCCGCTTCAGTGCGATGGTGGTGCATGGCTGTTGCGGTGGCAATCCAGATGGTTCGGTGGTTGTTGGTGGTTCAGTCGGCAGCCATGTCAAAAAAGACGCACATGTCAACAGGAGGAAGCTCCAAATTGCGACGGTGGAGGGATGGCCGTGGTGGGAGGATGGGAGTGAGGCGGCGGGCTTTAATGGGTTTGTCAAAGCGTAGCAATTGGGAGGGTATGGTAGTTGACAAATGCGGCAAAGGTGAATGCCTTTATGCGATGGCGGCAAACATGGACGGGCTAGGTGGCTGGGAGAAACAAAGGTAGAAGTAAATTTTGGTATGGTGCTAACAGATGGAGAAAGCAAAGAGCCAAAGAAGGCACAAAAGGTTGAGATTTTTGAATTGCGAAAGTTTTCAAAATCAGTCAAAATTCAATAGAAATTCAAAATCGTTGAAATTTTGGAGTGTTTCATACTCCACTGACAGATTCCTGGTGTGGTTGAGAACAATTACAGTAGGGCTGCCACTGGGTGCCCATTACCCTTATCTAAACCCTTACCCACATTATTTGGTAGGGTATGTGAAATACCCATTTAGATTTACGTATAGGGAGGGTAATATCCACTTATCCATTTTTACCCATACCCATTCAAATATAAGGTTAAGAGTATACTTAGATTAGCCATAGGCTTAGACCACCCATACTTAGAGCAAGGCTAATAATACAGCCTTCAGCTGGCTGTATGGACACTTACAGCCCACTTATCAGCCTATTCATATAGTAGTTTACAGCCAGCTGAAGGCTGTATGACCCACCCCTTTCTCTCACAAAGTTTCTTGGTTCTTGTGCTTCAGCTGGCTGTAAACTTACAGCCAACCTCTCCTCTCTCTCCTCCACCTCAACATACAGCCTACTAACAGCCTCTTATTATATTTGCTCCTAGTAATAGCTTCCTATAAATGCATGTGGGAGCCACCTGTGCATCTGTACCCGCCAATTTGCATAGAGTATCTCCCCTACACATATAATCATTTTCAACAAATTTCAGTTGATTTCGTAAAACTTTTGCGGTGTGAACGCAAGATTGAAATTTCAAATACCGAAATTTTACGAAAACTTTCTATAAAAGTATGTGGGGCCATGTGTGCGCCTAGCCCTACGTTTTTACATAGAGTATCTTCATGCAGAATCATCTCAAATAAATTTCAGTCGATTTCGGAAACCTTTATAGTGTGAACGCGAGGTTGAAATTTTAAATACCGAAGTTTTACAAAAATTTGCTTTATAAGCCTGTTTGACTTAGCCCCATATTTTTCTTTTCCTTTATCCGCTGAGCTACCGAAACCCATTAGGTATACCCGTTTTTATTTAAATATAGATAATATCACTTTAAATAGACATAAATAAAATTAAATATAAATTTAGGTTATCCATAGCTATCCAGTGGTACCCATAAATTACAGGTAGGCATGTGCGTGCATGCGCTGCACTGCACATACACACGGGGTTTTTTTTTTTTGCTTTAAATTATCATAGTTGAGCAGCTGCTGCGAGCCTGCGACGCACGCACCCAGCTGCACCCGTCCGTCCGTCCACACGGACCACAGTCCGCACGCCGCAGACGCGTCTTCCACCTCTGTTTCCGCGTTAAAATTACTACCAAAGCGAGTGCGCCGCTGGGCTCCGGTTCTGACACTCCTGCCGTCTCGTCTCGGCACTGCCACTACTACTTCAACAGGGACGGTCGGTCAGAAAGCGTCCCTGTCACCGTTCCCCAGGGGCTGGGGCGCGAATTCAGTTGGACAGCCTGAATTTTCATTCTCATCACCAACTCTTTTATTTTCGGACCGTTTTGTTTAGCCTCGGCTGAGGCTGAAAAGCTATAATTTATGGCTAAAAGTATACTGTAGCGACTGAAATTTTACTGTAGTTTAAGGTGGTTTATTTGGCGTAATTAAATTTAAAAATTTTAAAAATAGAAAAATATGCTAGCTTATTACAGACAACACAAACGAATACGGAAAAAAAGAACCAGGAAAAAGCTCAAAAAAAGCCAAAAGTTCAGAAAAAAGATGAAATTTATGAATAATAAAAAATAAGCCAGAAGTTGAAGCTGAAAGTCCTCTTTATTTCGACTTAAACTTTTGATTTCTAGTTTATTTTTTATTATTTTTAAATTTTATCTTTTTTGGTTTTTTAGTGTTTTATCTTTTTTGCCGATTCGTTTTTTCGTATTCCTTTATATTGTCTGTAATTGGCTAACATATTTTTTTATATTTTAATTTTTTTAAAATTTAAATACGTCAAATAAGCTATCATCAGTATAGTGTAATTTCAGTCAACTATAATATAATTTTAGCTATAATCTAACTTATTTCAGCCCAATCAGCGATACCTTAAAAAAAAGTGGTACTACTCTTACCAAGCTCGAAAAACGTAATAATGATGTTCTGAATTTTTTTACAATCTTCATTGATTAGTCACGAGTACACCCCCATCAAAAGTACACATGGCAACGAGAAATCAGGAGCCTGATTAAGCCAACTGCACATAGGCAATAGTAAAGAAAGCCTGCTTGGCACAAGAATGAGTAGCCATGTTTTCATTCCGCCAAACAAATTTTGGTGTGTGCGGCTTTTGATCTATAGCTAAATTGATTAACTCATTAAAAAATATACTAGTTTTTTTAGATAAGAAAAAAATATACTAGTAATCATATGTTGTATTAATTCGCAACTAGAGCTGGCCCATGGACCGGTTCCATCCGACTCGCATCTCGTCACGGGAACGGATACACCATTACTTACCGTTAATCATGCGCTGTGTGTCCGGCTCACCGCCGACTCCTACTCATCTCGTGGACCTTATATGAAGGGAAAATTTTGTTTCCGTCACGGAAAATATATGTAATTTTTTTCTGTTATAAAAAATCTGCTAATTTCGTTTTGCATTCCTTTCGTCCGTATGTGCTGTGTCTCCGACTCACCGCTACTGCTCATCTCCTGGACCTTATATAAAGGAGAACTTTTACTTCTACCACTGAAAATACGTATAATTTTTATCTACTACAAAAAAATCTGCTAGTTCCATTTTGCTATCCTCTTATTTGTATATATTTCGTTTTTGTAATTTCGTCCAATTTTCTATCAAATCAATAGACACGTGTCACCTATCATGCACGATCAAAATCTGTTGACTTAATAGAAAATTGGATAGTGCGGTAAAAACGAAATGCACATGGACAGAAAATGACAAAAATGAAATTAGCATATTTATATGGCAAAAATAAAATTACACTTATTCTCAACGGCAGAGTAACATTTTCCCTTATATAAACCCCCGACTCCCTCGCACCTCCCCAAATAATCCAACCAAACCAAACCCCACTTCGATTCAATTCACTCCAGCAACGCGCACCAACCTGCAACAGCTCACCACGCATCCAAACCAAACCACAGAGCCAATCCAACGGAAAGCAAAGGCGGCCGCCTCTCCTTCCGGCCACGCCATTTCTGTTCCGTTCGACGTGATGGCGGCGGCGGAGGCCAAGTCCGTGGAGCGGCTCGCGCAGCGCCTGGTGGCGCCGGCGGGGCCGACGCCGGGCGGGCCGCTCCGCCTCTCGTGGCTTGACCGGTACCCCACCCAGATGGCGCTCATCGAGTCGCTCCACGTGTTCAAGCCCGACCCGGCCCGGGAGGGGGCCGGCGTGGCCCGGACCGTCGAGCGTGCCCTGGCCCGGGCCCTCGTGGAGTACTACCCGCTGGCCGGGCGGCTGGCCGTGTCCGACGCCGGCGAGCTGCAGGTGGACTGCAGCAACGCGGGCGTCTGGTTCATCGAGGCCGCCGTCCGGTGCCGGCTGGAGGACGTCGACTACCTCGAGTACCCGCTCGCCATCCCCAAGGACGAGCTGCTCCCGCACCCGCGCCCCAAGCCCAGCCACGAAGACGAGAGCAAGCTCATCTTGCTCGTCCAGGTACGTACGGCCGCGGATTCGAGTCGCATTGCGCTGGGTCGGCGGTGGATTTGGGTTTGAGCTCATCACCCGGCTGGCCATGGTGGGCGCAGGTGACGACGTTCGGGTGCGGCGGCTTCGTGGTGGGGTTCCGCTTCAGCCACGCTGTGGCGGACGGGCCCGGGGCGGCGCAGTTCATGGGCGCGGTGGGCGAGCTGGCGCGCGGGGCCGAACGCATCTCGGTGGAGCCGGCGTGGGGCCGCGACGCGATCCCGGACCCGGCCGGCGCGCTGGTCGGCAGCCTCCCGGAACCCGCCGGCGCGAAGCGGCTCGAGTACCTCGCCATCGACATCTCGGCCGACTACATCAACCACTTCAAGGACCAGTTCGCGGCGGCGACCGGCGGCGCTCGGTGCTCGGCGTTCGAGGTGCTCATCGCCAAGGCGTGGCAGAGCCGGACCCGCGCCGCGGGCTTCGACCCGGACTCCCCCGTCCACCTCTCCTTCGCCATGAACGCGCGGCCGCTCCTCCACACCCGACTCCCTCGCGGTGGCGGCGGGTTCTACGGCAACTGCTACTACATCATGCGCGTCTCCTCCACGGCCGGGAAGGTGGCCTCCTCCTCCATCACCAACGTGGTCAAGATCATCAAGGAGGGGAAGAAGCGGCTCCCCTCGGAGTTCGCGCGGTGGGCGGCGGGGGAGATGGCCGGCGTCGACCCGTACCAGATCACCTCCGACTACCGGACGCTGCTCGTGTCCGACTGGACCCGCCTGGGCTTCGCCGAGGTGGACTACGGGTGGGGCCCGCCCGCCCACGTCGTCCCACTGACAAACCTGGACTACATCGCCACGTGCATCCTCGTCAAGCCCTGGGCCCACAAGCCAGGCGCCCGCCTTATCACGCAGTGCGTCACGCCCGACCGCGTCGCCGCCTTCCACGACGCCATGGTGGACATGAACTAGCTAGCTACTTGTTACTACCACTTACCACTCCACCACCACCATTTGTTCATGGGTTTTTTACTTTTTACAGAGGTAATTCGTGCTTAATTACAGCTTGGTGAGCAACAATAATGATAAACTAAGCAACAATAATGGAAAGAGTACATATAGATATGGGGGAACAGGTAGTTGGCATTAGTGGGATTGGTATTGGATTCCTTTGGTTGTTCTTGGTGATGTTGTTGGGTGCAAGTGTATACCATACTAGTTTCTTCTTTCTTTTCTTTTCTGTGTTTTGAGGCTTTTGATTGAAGGATCAAAGCTGGACTTGGTGGGAAGCCACCAACCAGTCTTCCCCTCAATTAGTGTGCTGTATTATATTCAATTTTTATTTATTTTTTCAATATAAGCCGGCAGCCGTACAGGCCTTTCTTTGGTTGTATCTGAATCCTATCCTCAAGTGGTGTTTGTCTATGTAAAAAAATAATTGATATACTACTAATTCTAGTGCTAGTGGTGGCCAACAGGCCGGGCCTTACCTTGCTAGCCCGCGGCTTGTTACTGTTGATCTGGCCCAAACACGGCACGACCCGTTTAGCGCATAGGTTGTGCCGGCATGGCCTAGTGGACCGTGTCATGCATGGCCCGAGAGGGCGGCACGGCACGGTCTGATAACGGTAGTGGTCGGCATGGCACAGGCACAGCATGGTCCTACACGGTTGCAACTGGTGTAAACGGACTGTGCCGACACGGCACAGCTTGGCACGTCGAAAATAGCCATTTTCTGGTTGTGTTTTGACCGTTGGGTGTAAAAAAATTCTAAAAATAGCTAAAATTGAAACAAATGGAATTTTTTTCTATAAATAGGGGGCATCCGGCCTCCACCCTTCACACCTCAAATCTAACTCTCATCTCTTTGTTTAGTTGTGAAAATTTGATATCCGGCCTCTATTCTTCACACCTCAAACCCGACTCTCATATCTTTGTGTTAGTTGTGAAAAATCTGATAGTGTTTGCACAAATTTGGCAAAATTAGTGAGGAATTCGTGCGAAATTTAGAAAATTCAAAAATCTTCAAAGAATTTTGAATTTTCTGAGAGCTACAAAAGAGGTAATAGCGCTATCTTATTTTAATTTTTGTTGCTATTATTTATTGATTCAATAGTAAGTTAATTGTACTTTACTATTTCAATTTGTAGTTGATTCAATGGAGAACTATAATTTGCAACTCTCCAAATTTGGCTTCTTGGCGGAGGATATGCAATCCTTTCAAAAAGGACATCCATCCACGGAAGGGCCACATCCATAACAAACTGGAGAGCCAGAAGAAGCGACGGCTCGGTGGTGCAAAGTCCAATTGATCCATCTTCTGCTGGCTCAATAAGTGCATCCACAACCCATAGCACGAGTGCAAAAAGAACAAGAGCTATTACATCAGGAGTCCGGAACAATTTCGACAGGAAGTTCAAGACCGACGATGATGGGAATTCGGTGAGGTATGTGGTTTGTAAAATTTGTGGTAATAAGTTGTCTGCGAAATCTTCAGGCGAGACAGGTCACCTGCAATGGCATGCTGCAAGCTGCAAAAGGAGACAAGGAATACAAATGCAACAAACGCAGCTGTAATATAACCCCAACGGCACGGTACGTACTTGGGAGTATGACCCAGAGGTAGCCCAGGAATATCTTTATAGATTAATTGCTTATCAAGATTTACCTTTAAATTTTGGTGAGTCTGATGCTTTTCAAAAATATATTAGGACTGCTTATAACCCTCGATTTAGTATTGTATCTAGGCAAACCACAATTAGAGATTTAATTAAATATTATAACAATTATCGTGAAAAATTGAAAGAAATGTTTTATACCTATACATTCTCTATTGCTTTGGCATCAGACATATAAAGTGGTAGGGCTAGGGAGGATTATATTAGTGTTGTTGCTCATTATGTTAATGATGACTGTGTAATGAAAAAAAGAATTATAGGATTTAAATTAATTAATGTTTCACATACTGCTGAAAATATTGCAGAATGCATATTAAAATTCTAGAAGATTTTGGTTTCATGGATAAGATTTTTTCTATAACTTTAGATAATGCAGCTGCAAACACTAAGACTATGAAAATTCTTACTCCTTTATTTAATACTTATGCACAATCTTTTTTACTGCATCAACATTGTGCTTGTCATATTATTAATTTTATTGTTAAATCTGTTTTAAAAAGATTAAATGCTTGTATTGATTCTTTTAGGGATGCAATTTCGTATATTAATTGTTCTAACCAACGAATAGCCGCATATAAGAGCTTTTGTGTAGCAATGAATGTCCATTCTAGAAAATTTGGCTTAGACATGCTTGTTAGATGGAACTATACTTACCTTATGCTTAAACATATATTGCCCTATAAGAGCATCTTATCTGGGATGCTTTTTTTCGGATACTGCTGATGGCTTTTAACGTGAGTGTTTATGAGGCCGCTTAGTTCGGCTAAAATAAGTTGGCTTATGGCTTATTTTGCATTGTAGCTGATTTATTTTGCATTGTAGCTAATGGTATTTTATTTGACGTAATTAAATTTAAAATGTAAAAAAATATGTTAGCTCATCACGGACAATGCATACGAATATAGAAACAAAGAAAAGGTAAAAAAAAACACAAAACCCAGGAAACCAGAAAAGACAAAATCAAGAAATAGTGAACTAGAAGCCAGAAGCTAAATCTAAAATGAGCAAGGCCTGAACAAATTGAATGTTAATAAACTGATAAACTATTTTAAAAAAATTGCTCTGATAAGCCTCTTGTCTACGTAAATGGGCATAGTACTCTAGTAGATTCTGTTGGATGAAAGGTAAGCCGTGCAAACAATGCCAAAAGAGGAAAAAAGGCATGCATATTGTGTAAGTCGTACACATCTCTATCTTGCAGATAATTACACAGTGTTTATACCTTTTAAGGGAATTTTTAAACACTGCAGGGATGTCGACTCCTCCCCGGTTTTCCTTTTATCCCTTTTCACGTTTTTAAGGGATCTACTTTAAGTACTCACCCCCTCAATTATTGTTACCACATAATATCATATTATGCGCTCTAACTCCACTAAAATATAATAATAGTACTGTGTTTTTGACAAGCAACCTTGGTATCAAAAATAGATACTTCCTCCCTTTGACAATGTAAGTTTCTACTTTTAGAAAATGTTGTCTCATAATTACGGAGATTAAAGATATAGTTGTTATAATATTTTCACTATATACCTTCTTTATTATTGATAAAATGAATGAGTAGTTTTAGTATGCTATCTAATAGAGGTGTATATAGTTCAATAATATTTACTTTCTCTTAGATTTAGGGATTTCTTAGTCTATACGTATGGTAGGCTTTGCATTTATATTATGGGCTGAGACTATCATTTTAGTTTCTGTTGCAAATACCGTGGCTGTTATTTTTTCGGTAACATTTTTCGCGAAAGCTTTTATTAATTGCTTGTTGTAATGGTATTAGAGATTGATGTACTAACAGTACATGGCAACATATGTAAAGAAAAAAAGGATATTCTTCAGTGGTGTGCTGTCCTATCAACTGCAGTAAACAATTAGCCGCAGGCCAATGAACAGCCAGCCACACTGGCTAGAAGTCCCAGCATGCCGTTGCTACTGTCCTCTTGACCAATTTAATTTATGTTGTCGTTGTCATCTAGCTGGCACGCATGGACTACAGTTAGAGATGGTCGTGCGGTCACGACCTACAAAAATTGGAAGAACCGGCGGCTTCACCGTTTAGTTCGTGTGTGTCTATCAATCAATATATATGTCTATTATTTAAAAATTTAAATTAATAATCATTGATGTGTTCTTCCTCTCTCTATGCCATCCGATCTAAATAATAGGATCTTGACCATCCGTCTCGCCATTCTCCCCACCACCATCTCTCTCGCTTAACTGCCCCTCCCCTCCATTTCCAACTTCAGTTACGATCTTTTCCCCCGTGTCGTCCCCTCCTCCACACCGATACCCCACCCTTCCCCGGAGTCGTCCCCTCCTCCTCCACACCGATGCCTCCCCCTCCCCCGCGCCACCGTTTTCCCCGGGCTGGGCTCCCCTTCCCCTCGACGCCACCTCCTTCTCTAGCAGCCTCCCCTCCCCATGATGCATAGTCTCCCCTATCCCCATCCCCTATCCATGCTGTCTCTCCGCTGTCGGTTTTAAAATTCATTATACCTGGTCCACCTTGATGCCGCTGCCGGTGCCTCCATGCCCCGCAACGCTACCCTTCATGCATTACGTTGTGGATCACCCACAGGCTGGGGCCATCGTCCATTGCGAATGTGCTATCGGCGAAGCGCCTGCTGGTGCTCGCCGCCGTCGTCCTTCTCGACGTCATCCTCGTTGCCGACTTCCTCTGGGCCTTGTCCTCCTCCTCCTCCTCGTCCACCTCAACCGGGTGGACGGTCAAGCACGACTTCTCCACCCGCGCCATGGCGACGCCGCCGAAGAAGGTGAGGCCTTCGGTTTCACGTTCCCCAACCCGCTTTGCATAGTTCCGCTCTGATCTCACAACCTTCCCCTTTATCCCTTTCGTGTATCATGAGGCTTCATACTTTCCTAGCACTAGAGGGGTTGATTGAATACGTACATTATTGGTATGACCTTGTTGGATTACCAATAAGAAGAAAGACATGATTTGTTCAAGCAAAGTGTATGTAGGAACATAGTCAATTACTCAGTTTGGAGGTCAAGTGTGTCTTCGCCCCATGCCACCATCAAATCACAATTTTTTGGTAAAAGGAAGCCTTGCTACAACTTACTTGAAATAATTTACCTACCGCATTAGTCATTACCAAATGTTTTATGCTACTAATAGCTATACAGTATAGACATTCGCTGCTCTCGATTGCTATCACCCACCAGTGAAATGATTACCAATTCTAAAATAGTATTACTGAGTATTTAACATAAATAACGACTTTTAGTGATGAAATATAAATAATGGCTAATAACATCTATTGTGCAATTTTTGCAAGCATTATCCCCTGTTTTGGTTCTTTGGTGTATGTGTGTCAATATGCTTGTCAGCTTGTGCACCATGTTGCAAGCATATCATTATGTGTTACGATGTGTGTGTGTGTTGTGGTCATAGCCAGTGGTCGAAAATTGTGGTCATAGCTAGTGGTCGACGGCGGTTGTCATAGCCAGTGGTCGAAGACTGTGGACGTAGCTAGTGGTCGAAGACCGTGGTCGTAGCCAGTGGTCATAGCCTGTAGTCATAGCCAGTGGTCGTAGCTTGTGGTCATAACCGGTGGTCGTAGCCTATGGTCATAGATGGTGGTCGTGGCCAGTGGTTGAACACTGCGGTCGTAGCCAGTGGTAGTAGCCCGTGATCGTAGCCCGTGGCCGAACACTGTGGTCATAGCCAGTGGTCGTAGCACGTGGTCGAAACCTGTGGTTGTACCCACAGTGGTCGCAGCCACAGTGGTCGTAGCTATAGTGGTCGACGGTCAATTGTCGTAGATACACTCGACCTCGGTGCTAGAAGACCTGTGTGGTCAGAGATGCAGTCGAGGTGCTGTAGTCATAGCGAGTAGTCGAACACTGCAGTTGTAGCCAGTGGTCGTAGCCCGTAGTCGTACCCAGTGGTCGTAGCCCGTGGTTGAACACTACGGTCGTAGCCAGTGGTTGTAGCATGTGGTCGAACATCGTGGTCGTAGCCTGTGGTTGTAGCCTGTGGTCGTAGCCAGTGGTCGAACACTGCAGTCGTAGCCCGTGGTCAAACATCGTAGTTCTAGCCAGTGGTTGTAGCTCGTGGTCGTAGCCAGTGGTCGTAGCGCGTGGTCGTGGCCTGTCATCGAAGCCTATGGTCGTACCCAGTGGTCGTAGCCCGTGGTCGAACACTACGGTCGTAGCTAGTGGTAGTAGCCCGTGGTGGTAGCCTGTGGTCGAACACCGTGGTCGTAGCCCGTCATCGTAGCCTGTGGTCATAGCCTGCGGTCGTAGCCCGTGGTCCTAGCCAGTGGTCGTAACCTGTGGTCATAACTAGTGGTCGTAGCACGTGGTCGAACACTGTGTTCATAGCCAATGGTCGTAGCGCGTGGTCGTAGCCAGTAGTCGTAGCACGTGTTGTAGCTCGTGGTCGTAGCCAGTGGTCGTAGCGTGTGGTCGTAGCCAGTGGTCCTAGCGCGTGGGCGTAGCTTGTGGTCGTAGCGTGTGATCGTAGCGCGTGATTGAACACTGTGGTCGTAGCCAGTGGTCGTAGCCAATGGTCGAACACTATGGTCGTAGCTAGTGGTCGTAACTTGTGGTCGTAGCGCGTGGTCGTAGCCTGTGGTCATAGCGCGTGGTTGAAGACGGTGGTCGTAGCCTGCGGTCATAGCCAGTGGTCGTAGCCTGTGGTCGTAGTGCGTGGTCGTATCTCGTGGTCGTAGCTAGTGGTCGTCGCTAGTGGTAGAAGACAGTAGTCGTAGCCTAGGCTACAACAATGTTTTTTTTTGTTTCTTGATACGATTCCCACCAGTTTGCTAGGAAACAGTACATCTATTCATATGTTCATATTGTGCACACACATGAACTAGAGGCTGTTGTGATGATTCTATCAAATCTAAGTACTTTTACAAGGACTGCCCCCCTCTCTATTGGTTTATGTGGGAGGCGATATACTGATCTCACACATGCATGCATATACATATACACTCAAGTACTCAGAATCTCAGTATTGGCAATGACAACTTCCTGTTAAGTGAATATTGCTACGTATGATGGTGATATGATGTTTATTTGTATCATAATATGCTGAGCACCTCCCGTTCCATTGACTCTTTTGCTGCTGCTGTTGTAGCTATCTATGTTTGTTTTGTTTCCTCTAGAGTATGCTGTGAACTGGTATTTTTAGAGCAAGACATACATGTTAAAAGAGTTAGGGTGAACATACTGAAGTGATGACTCACCTCTATCTTCTTTTAATAAAATATTGGGAGGCTAAAACAATGTTTTTTTCGTTTCTTAAAAATTGGTCCATCATTAAATGTTTTCCTTTGTTAATATTTCATAAACTATAAAACACGTGTTTCTCCTATATATCTATGTTTATTGAATGTTTTTATTTCGTAACAACGCACAGGCACTTAACTAGTACACACACACACACACACATATAGACTTTCCATCCATGATTACTTCCTTTCCAAATTGATGTCTTTTTAAATTAATGAATATTAACGGGTTTGCCTGATATATTATATATCATTACACTTGCACGCATCATATGTGTGTGTGTCTATATATATATATATATATATATATATATATATATATATATATATATATATATATATATATGTATGTATGTATGTATGTATGTATGTATGTATGTATGTATGTAGGACGTTGAAATAGGGCACCATGGTGTCTGGGCACCAAGCATCTCTGCCTTTAGATTGCTTTTAGATGCGTGTAAGTGCAATGATATATAATATATTAGGATGGAAAGTCTCAATCATAGAGCCTGGGCATCATGGGGGGATGTGTGTGTATATATATAGGAATAATACATTTTACTCCCGGGTGTAATTACACCCACCTCTAATATACCACCTAAACAAATTTTAAATACTCTTTTATCACTTTAAGTATACTCGTATTCTAATTATAAGGTACTTCATTGTGAACCACACGAGAAAATTGTAAGGGAGTCTATAGTTTTTAGCATATTTTGTAAATACCTTCATATACACATATAAAAAGAAGTATGTCAAAAAAAATGCATACCACCTTTGAAAAATTATTCATACCACTTCGATAGCCTTAAATACTCGTGTACTACACGTACATACCCTCGTTACGCAAGATACTCCCTACGTTGTAAAATACGACATAAGGTGTAATTACACCCGGGAATAGAAAAGATGTTTCCTATATATATATATATATATATATATATATATATATATATATATATATATATATATATATATATATATATATATATATATATATATTATAGAAGGCTCCTTTAAGTGATATATTAGAAGGTGGGAGTATGTATTCCTGAGAGTACGGAAAATGCTCATATATACATACATGCATGCATGCATACATATACATATATGTATATGTACACACATACATACACACACATATACATGTATATACCCTTTTTAGTTGTAAGGTGCTAAAGCTCATCAGAGCCATCTGATCCGACCCGTGCGGCTTAGATTATGGAGGATGGAAGACCCAATCCCACTTATTCGATCTTTCAAAAACCCCTTGGATGTCCAGAATTTTTCAACGATTCACCCCCTTGTTCACCCCCTCAACTTGTTCGGCCCTCTGTTCGTGCCCCAGTTGCCTCCCTCTTGCTTCCCTCCCCGAAGCCACCCTCCCCTGCCTCCTGCGGCTTCCTCCCAGGGCCCTAGCGTTGCCCTCCCCTGGCCCCGACGACGCTGCCGCCCTCCACCACCGCCTCTACCTTGCACCGCCGCTGACCTCCTCGGCCAGGGTCAGGGAGTACGTCGAGCCACCAGAGGAGGCCAAGGTGTATGTCGGGAACCAACCCTAAGACATTAACAGCGAGCGCCTCGCCCGGCTCCTAGAAATTGCATGCTTTTCTGATTAACCTTTAATGTGGACTGGACATGAATGGAAGGCTTCTCACTGTAAACAAAGCAGCTCCTAGAGGCTCTCGGGTGGAAAGACCTCACCATCAATTTGGACCTTCTTTCAGGATTTATGTGGGCAATCTGCCTTGGCAAGTGGATGACTCTAAGTTGGTACAGTTGTTCAGCGAGCACGGCAAAATAGTTGACGCTAGAGTTGTCTATGACAGAGAAGCTGGGCGTCCATGAGGATTTGGTTTTGTAACAATGGGGGTCAGGGGGTATCTAATACGGTAATGCTTTCATTCTCTAGATTTATTTTCGTTTGACTTTATTTATTCAATTAGTTTTTTTTGGGGGGGGGGGGGGGGGTGGGGCCACCTGTTGAGTTCATTACCTATAAGAAATATGCATATCATATACCTCATCCAATTGTTATAGAATAAGAAAATAGCGTTGATGCAGCAGAAGAAAAATAAGTATGTCAAAGTAAAAGATAGTTCAAGGCTGATGATGATGATAGAACTCCTATCAAATAATAAGGATAAGACAACGCCTAAGTGGAGAAACGTTTTCTATTATCAATGTACTTTCATTGTATGTCTTTCTTTTGGTTTATTTCTTTTCTACTAGTAGTGTGCCCGTACTAATGCTACGGTAAAATATAAAACAAGATAAAATTTGTAAAAAATAAAACGAACAATCAGATTCATTAAGATTCACGTCTCATATATTGTATAACCAAATATTTTTGTCACATAATGAATGTCACATAACGACTGATCCTTTAAGGAGGCGACAACATCATTGGACTCATCCACCGACGACTTTCTCCATCCCCACATTGTTTAAACTTGAGGCTACAAAGAAAACAAACATTTTTGTCACATAAAGAAATATGAAACACAGTAAGGAAATAGGTGTTTGTGGACTATTTACTTACCACATCACCATGCTAGGACGTCTTTATACACAATATTTTTTGGTGCTCTTCCCTGAGGTATCTACTTCTTTCTTTGGTTTGGCCAAAATTCTTGTCATTTGTCTTGATACACCCCTTGATAGCGCGACATAAAGCTATCCATGTGAGAAAACAGGCTCTGGAAGGTAGATGCCAACATTTGGGATGGTTTGGCCCTGCGCTTTGTTTATGGTCATTGCAAAACTCAGGCGGATCGGGAATTGTTTCCGCTTGAACTTGAAAGGAAGTGAGATATCGTCGGACGGAGCCATAGGGATTCTAGGAATGAACACCCTCTTGCCTGCATGGTGGCCACCAACTATTTCTGCATCAATTGCATTGTTTTGGAATGCTCTAACCATGAGTCTTGTTCCATTGCACAATCCGTGGTTAGGATTTAGATTGCGGAGAAGGATCACAGGGCAGTGGATTTTCACTTTGAGCTCATGTGGAGGCAGACCATTTGGAGTGATAGAGTTTAGGAAGTCAATAGGGTAGTTATTTCTTGAATCGTCATCGACAGAGTCGAAGCTATGAAAAACCTTTTCCTCACCTGGAAACTTGTCAATCATCTTTGCATTTAGCTGATCTACATGTGCATTTTTGGTAGAAAGAATGGCACGTGTGCTCATATAAGCTGTTGATCTTGCATTTTCCTCAAGTGATGGAAAGATTTCCTGAATGAGTTTGTTTACTGAATCTTCGTCGTCTGTATATCCAATTACAATATCATCTGGTAGGCGTACATAATCATCTCCAATCGTCTCTTCGGTACCATTTCCAATTCTGAGTAAGTAATCTGAAAACCATGGGACAAAGCCAACAGATTTAATGTTAGTGTTGATCTCACGTAATACTTCACATATCTTATGCAAGCAAGGATGAGATCCATCTCTGGAAGTGAACTCGTGAACCATGCCATCAAGTTCAATAGAACTTGCCCCTGGCACAGTCCTTAATCCCCTGTCTTTCATTGCCTTTCGAAGTTTGCTCACGTTATCCCACCTCTCCTGTTCTGCATAAATATTAGATAAGAGAATATAGTTCGCACTGTTGTGAGGCTCAAACTCAATTAGATGCAACAAGGCTTGTTCCCCAAGCTCAGCATCACCATGGGTCCGTGCAGCAGCAAGAAGAGCTCCCCATATTGCCGCATTTGCCTTGAAAGGCATGCCCTGAACTAAATCATGAGCCTCCACCAAATAGCCAGCACGACCAAGTAGATCAACCATGCATCCATAATGCTCAACTCGTGGCTTAATCCTGTACTGAGACACCATGATTTTGAAATAGCAGCGACCCAAATCAGTCAGTCCAACGTGGCTACACGCTGACAGGATTGCAAGAAAAGTGACATTATTTGGTGCCACATTCTCCCTCTCCATGCGGCGAAACATCTCCACGGCTTCCAAACCAAAGCCATGCAATGCAAATCCAGCAATCATCGTCGTCCAAGTCACAACGCTCTTCTGCTCCATACCCTCAAACACCTCCACTGCCTTCCCAACACACCCGCATTTGACATACATATCAATGATCGCATTCATCAGCGGTATCTCCCGGCATAACCCCCGCCTCACCACCAACATGTGCACCCACTCCCCCAAATCAACCGTGCCCAGATCCCCGCACGCCGACAGCACTGACAGCAACGCCACCCCATCCGGCTCGATCCCTTCCTCCACCTGCATCCTCCGGAACACCTCGACCGCCTCCTCCGGCCGCCTCATCAGCGCATACGCCCCGATCACCGTCGTCCACGACACCACGTTCCTCTCCGGCATAACATCGAACAGCTCCTGCGCGCGGACCAGGTCCCCGAACCTCACGTACCCCGCGACCATGACATTCCAGGCGAAGATATCCCTGCAGGTCATCTCATCGAACACGCTGCGCGCGGAGGAGACGCGGCCGCAGGAGCAGTACGCCTGGATGAGGCTGGCCGAGACGTGCGCGTCGGAGGCGAGGCCGGCGCGGAGGATCAGGGAGTGGAGCTGCGGGCCGAGGGTGCCGCGGAGGTGGGGGAGACGGGCGACGGCATTGAGGGACACAGAGGGGTGGGGCGGCGGAGGAGGGCGAGGGCGTGCGCGGGGAGCGGGAGGCGGAGGGAGGCGAGGAGGAGCGCGGAGAGGAGGCTCGGGTGGCGGTGGCCGCAGCGGGGGAGGAGGAAGGCGTGGGCCTGAAGGAGGTGGCGTGGGGAGGCGAGGCGAGGGAGGAGGGAGAGCACGCGGCGGAGTGCCGGGGGCAGAGGCGGCGGCATGCGGGGGAGGCGACGATGCGGCGACCGGCGGGTGGAACAAATGAGAGATAGAGAGAGATACGTGTGAGATATTCATGGGACAGAGAGAGAAACGGTTGGGGAAAGTTTTTCCTTCCTTTTTTTGTGGGCGCTGGGTAGGGTTCTGGATTCAAATGATGTGCATGATCCGGATTATTTTGGCCTTAGGATCTTCAATGAGTAAGAGAAGAAGGCTTGAGGAGAGATCCAAGCCATTCATTTGTATGAAGTTGGATTACTTTGGTACACAAATCTGGGTGGACTTAGATTAGTCATGACTGTGGGGGTGGTTGAGGGGGGTGGATTTAGTAAAGAAAATTTTGGTGTATTATAGAGGGGTAGAGATTTATGTATAAATTCAAATTATGTAAGAGTAAAATACTATATTTATAACAATCTAATTTAACCTATCTTCAATTTTATTTCTGGCTTCACTACTGCTGTGCGCCGTGTCCGGACGCCTCCATGATGCCAGGCGCTACAGGCCGGCCCCATCCGCAGTTCCTACCATGGCTCCTCATGCTAGGCACTCGTTGGCGTGCGTCTACCTCGCAGCTCTGTTCCATCTTCTCCAAGATGACCTGGTGCCGCATGTCCAGCCGTGACAAGTGGCTGGCGAGCGCAGACGGCGCTGGCACATGGTTACTCACGGACAGTGGCAGCAACTCTCCCTGCCTCGCTTCCCAGATGAGACCAACAAGCATATTGACGAGTTCGCCAATGGCATGGTCTGTGCCAATGGCATGGTCTGTGCCAATGGCACCATGCATCCTTGTGTACGCCGTTCGGTACTACCACAGTTGAAAGACCCCAAAACTTCAAACAAATTTTTGTGAATTTTTTCTGATTTTTGGTGAATTTTTTAGCCCTTTCCCAATTTGGAAATTCCCGGCGTTTTCCGCTTTCCTTTATCGGCGGGGCGCTTTCTTTTCTCTCTGGCGCTTTTCCCTTTTCCCGCTTTCCTTCTCTGCCTGCGCCCGTGCCCGAGGATGCGCCGCGCCCACCGTTTTGCCGCCCTCGCCACCCCATTGCCGGCGGTCGAAAACCAGCGGCACACCCCCGTGGCACGCGTCGCCCGGACCTCCCCCGTGGCCCCACCTGGCAGCCTCTGTTTCCCTCTCCCTCCTCCACGCGGCGCGCCACCGCCCATCTCAGCAGTTCACCTGCTCCCTCTCTCTCTCGCGCGCATTTACTCTCCCCGGCGTACGGTCACTTCCCTGTCGCTCAGACAACCACCCCTATCATTCTGCTGTCCGCCCACGCCGCGCCTCATCCCCATTCCCCCACTTTTTCTCCCCTCCACCGGAGCTCTTTTTCACTCCCGTTGCTCCCTCGCTCTCCCGTGCCCTAGAGCCTCCCCCATCCCCTCCGTTCGCTTCCTGAGATCCCCAATTGCCCCCGAGAGCTGCCGGACGAAGCTCCGCCGCTCCTCTACGCCGTCGCCATACTCCCCTGATCCGGTGACCCCGTTGGCCGATCTTCCTCCTCCCTTCCTCATTCTTCGATTCCTTTTGCCCAGAGCTTTTCCATAGCTTACTGACCTTTTTGGTGATCTCCTCCGGCCAGCTGAATGCCCATGGAGCCCCGGCGCCGTAGCTCACCGCTGACCGGAGACCCCCTCTCGTGGCCAGCTTTCCAGGAAGCCTCCGAGCTAGAGCTGCCATTGCCACTGTGAGCCCCTCGCACCGCAGATCGCCAAACCACCTCCCAATCAGCCAAAGGGCCGCCGGTGAGCCTCTACGCCGCCGTAAGGCCGAAAACCCCCTTTCTACCTCCGAACTCCACCGCCGATCCTAGCGCCTCCCTAAACCCCAAAATGGGTTCCCCTCACCAAGAGCTACCTCCTAGTGCCCCCCACTGCCGCCGGTGACCCTTGCCGTTGCCGGGCCGCACTGTAGCTAAGGGGCTGACCCAGTACTGTTCATAAGGGATTTTTCAGGATTTTCTTTTCCAAAAATCCAGAAAATCAAATAAAATCCTAGAAAATCACGAAAAATCCCAAATTACACCATTTTGCTCATTTGATGCCCTAGACCCATTATTGACCTCCAGTCCACCAAATTCATCTCTGAAAAATTCAAAAATCCCTCATTTGAATATTTATGCATTTTACTCTTTTTTCATAGATTTATTTTCCCTCGCTTGATTAGGTTCAAGCCGGACTTATATTATTTTTGTGTGTTTGCGCTAGTGTCGGAGTCCTCGGAAACTGCAGTACAAGGGTAAGATCAAAGCAATGCGGGTTACGAGGTTGCCGAAGTCGTCGAGTACCAAGGCAAGTTGCAAGACCTTGATCATGTTGAAGCCCATGCCGTTTAAATTATATATTTATGGTATTTGCATTATTGTTATTTGTGAATTGCTAGTTGCTTAACATAAAATGTTTAGAATGACCTGATATTTAGATATTTCCTACTACCGACAATTGCCATGTTAATTTGCAGCCATGCCTTTGATAACCCTAGAAGTAATTACTTAATGATAGAGATAATTGTAGAATATTTACATTTCATGCGAACTTACACTACTAAGGTTGTGGCCGTGGGCCGGTAGATTTAAAATGTTGGGGTTTAGGGTAGAGGTGCTGTGGGACACCGTGAGACGGTCTTCGCCTACCGCTTTACCCTAGGGTGGAGGCTGAGGCCTTGTGAAAATGTAAGGACTAGACCCTTGCGCTGAGCAAGTGACATATTAGCCGCCCAACCACCGGTTTAGTAGCTGCTCAACTCAAAGTGAAACCCTACATTGGGAGTTGGTATGGATCGGCAGATCTAGACCAGACAACGATAGGTCTCCACAGTTCGGGCTTGGTGTTCCGTGCAGGCCAACGGATACCTAAAGATGTGCGAGCTCCTAACCTATCGGGTAGAGCGTATACTAAGGATTGAGCAGTGAAACAACCTGGTTCTTTAACTCAGTCATGAGGGTTAAGAATGCTTGTAGGTAAAGTTGGGCAACACTGCAGAGTCAACTAAACGGTATTCGAATACGCCGTGCTCCCGGTTAATGGAGGTGTATCTATGGGTGATTCCGACAGTAAGGCATAAGTAGATTTAATAGGTTTTAACATGTTTAGCTGAATAATTGTAGGATTGAAAACGACAACAGATGGGGGGTGAATAGTGCCTTCAAAAATCGCCCCAAGTATCCAGTCAGAATTTCTTCTCCGATAGCTACTCAAGCTATGAAGTAAGAAACTCAATGCACAACGAAAGCTACAAACAAAAAGAAACACAGGGCTAGAAACAAGAAGCAGGCAACCGAAAGCAAACAGTTATAGCAGGTCTGACCGTAGTTGGCTGAGCGGTCAGACCGCAGCAACAAGGCCGGTCTGACAGCAGTTGGCCGAACGGTCAGACCGCAGCAACAAGGCCGGTCTGACCGGCAAAACAGCTCCGGTTTGACTGCAGTTGGGGTTTCAGTCAGACCTGGATCAGGGACGGCTTCATAAATGCAGAAGAATGCAGCCGACAGAAAAGCTCAAGTTGACAACAGGCTAAACGGTAAAAATTCAGAGAACACCGATTCAAACAGGAATCTTCTCCCAAAACCAAGGCAGTAAAGAGAGAAGTCTGTTTGAGACAAAGAAATCAATCTCCAACTTGAAATTATTGATTAGCTTGATTGAGAATCAGATCTGCAGAGACTGAAACAGTGAATACTTTGGTTTTCGGAGATAGAAGGCAAAGCAGCAAAATTCTTTTCTGAAAATGGACAGAAAGCAAAAACAAAAGAACCTGAAAGCAGAGAAGACAACCAGCTGCAAGCAAAGAGAAAATGCAAACCTGAAAAGAAGCATATGCTTCACTGAAGACAAACGATACAGTAAATACTGCAAGCTGAACCCAACCAGGCTAAATTCCAAAAAGCTCATAGTTCTCAAATCTTTTGATCGAGAGGCTCTTTATCACAATAGAGCGATGTCCTCAGATCTAGAAAGCACAAGATTGAAACACTTTTCTCTGAGAAAATCAAGAATATGAGATTCCTCTGCTTCCAAAACAGAAAACCCTAGAAATCCTGAAGGATTGAGAATCTCATATTTTCTGAGCAAGAAACTTCAAATCTCAACAAGAGATTGCCTCATACATGGAAAACACAAACCAAAACAATATTTTTACTGAGACACAAGAAAATCACGAGTGCTTTGCCTACAAACCCTAGAAGTAAGAGAACAGAGGAAGTGAGCACGAGATGATTTTTTGGGAAGAACAGGGCTGCTAAAATGATTGATCTCAGGAATTATTGGAGTTTATTTGAATTTTATTTGAGTTGTGGGTTATTTCCACATATACAATACGACGATTCTGAGGAATTCTTCGACGATAATTCTCCCCAATTTGCGAAGCAATGCAAATTACACACCTTAATCTTGTTGATCCTACAAATAAAATTATGCTATTTTAAATTATTCTGCATGCATATTTTTATTCAACATATTTCAATTCAGTTTTAAACTTAGTTATTGCCTACTTGTTAATACCTCATTTGATGTTGATTCCCAGATATCTTGTCACCCTAGAATAAAACTCTAGTTAGTACACTTGTATTGGCTAGAGAATTTTGTAACAAATACTTAGACATACATAGAAATAATTCTAGGCTTGGGCTAACTTTTCTTATAAAATGATAAGCTTTTCAAATGTAGTCTTGATATCGATGAGTTAAGAATGACTATGGAATATTTCAAAATAAATATAAAACTTGGTTTGGATTTAGGCAAATGGTATGGCAGTGGGTGCTTGCTAGCACACGTTGTTGTTCGGTGACACAACGGTGATGCCA
This sequence comes from Dendrocalamus latiflorus, assembly GCA_017311315.1. Taxonomy (NCBI): domain Eukaryota; kingdom Viridiplantae; phylum Streptophyta; class Magnoliopsida; order Poales; family Poaceae; genus Dendrocalamus; species Dendrocalamus latiflorus. Next base: position 20,664,856 of record CM029619.1, on the reverse strand, counting down.
GGCACAAGGGGTATGTGGGTGGCGCCTAAATCAAATTAAGGACTGGTCTATGAACTACTATTGCAAAGCCTTAATGTACTACCACAAGACTAGTATGGGATAATCCTGGCTGATTAATTTGCGGGTCTCAATCTGAGTCTCGCTATAGGTTAAATATGAGCGTGGCATAGGTCGTGAGATTTTTCATATGGCACAAGAGGGGGGCCCAACTTGTAGATTCATATTGTGGTGAAACCTTAGTGGAGGCATGGATAGGTTGATCGCTTTGCATTGTAAAAGTCTTATTATATTTTTTAGTCGCATGCCTATGAAAACGTGTAATGGCTAATATTATGAGATAATTATATCTTGTAGGTAAAGTTGTATAACCTCTATAAAATATATAATCTATCCTAGATAGCCATGCCTATGGTCATGGGCGTGCCGAGTAAAACTTTTCACGAATTAGACTTTGTTTTTCAAAATAGTTTATAAAATGCTTATGGATGGATGGAATCCATATGAGATCTTTTTGGGAAAAAATGGTCCGGGTGGGATACGCATAAATAGGTTAGTGTCAAGCCAATTCCTATGCTAATGATATTAATTTGCTTAAATTACTATGTTTTACTTATCATATTAAATTCAGCAATTTTCATTCTATTTACTGTATTTCTTTAAATATTGTTTTCTGCTCAATTAACCCTATATACCTTTACTTATCAGTTTTGCATTATTATTGTATTTTCTCGTGTAACTTGCAGAATACATTTTATGTGCTCACCATTGCTTAATTGTGTTGCTCAAAGGATGACTGCTTCGACTTCGGTGAGAATCAGGATGTATAGGTCGCATCTTACTATCGTTTGCCTGTGGGCAGGTTTGTTGGGTTTCTTCTGCTTCATTTTGATCTTCCGCTGCTTATACTTAAATTTAGCCTATGTGTCGTGGATGTAAACTTTAGCCATAAGACCGTACTCTTTTAATTAACAAAGTTTGTCATTATGCTTAATATATATCTCTATTATTATTGTGTGTATTATCTGATTCTAAATTAGTGCGATTTATACAGAGAGTTTCAGAGTTATTACTCCGGGGTCGGACAGCCTCTACCGCAGTGCTGTATGGCGATGATGTTCCGAGCAAAAGAGAGGCCGCACACCACCTAAAACGTGGCACGACAGAGCTAGGAAGGTGGATGGCAAAGCTCGGTACCGTAGATGACGCAATCGACACTTGAATAGTGACAGCAGTGGATTAGGAGTGGCTCAAAATCTCAGCGAAGATCATGCTCTAATTGATTGCTCCTGAACCTTGGCGACAGCGAGGCACTCCTGGTGACGCGGTCAGATGGCGATGTCGGTGGAAACTTCATGGTGGGCGACGGCGCTACGCGAATTTGAGGCTACGGGTGCGGACAGCTTGCGGGGTGCGATTTCAAGGCTCGGGTAGCGTTTTTACGGCACGAGGAGAGAAGACTCCTAGGCGAGTACGAGCGGTGCCGTCGTAGCAGCTTAGGAGTCGAAGGAAGAAGAAGGGTAGGACACGCTCTCCACCTGGCAAGTGGGGTCGGTAGGTCAGCGGCGTGGGAGAGTTGGGCTGAGGCAACTGGCGGGCGGACTGGACTGTGGCGCGATGATGGCTATGCGTGGGGAAGTTGGGCCGCCGAGCAGGCAGGGCGAGACAGGCCGAGAAGAGAAACGAGCCGAGGGAGCTAGGCTTCACGGCAAAGCGGGCTAGGCCGAAGTGGGAAGGAAAGAGGACTAGGCCGAGAAGAAAAAAAGGGAATTTTGGCCAGCAGAGGTTTTTGGGTTTTCCAGAATTTTTTGGATTTCAGAAAATAGGAAAAAGGAAGTTGAGATCTAGAAAATAGCAATTAAACTCTACAAAATTTAAGAAAATATAGAAAAATCCTTGCAACATCAAATAAAATATGTTTTGATTTAATTGATGTTTATTTTATTTGTATTAAATCTTTTTAATTTCTAAAAATTAGGTTAACCTTTAATTAATTTAAGAAAAATCTAAATGGTTATTTTTATTTTAAAAGCTTCAAAAAAGACTCTGAAAACCAGGGTATTGTACTAATCCCCCTTTTAGGGTTTTTCGAGCCAACATACTAACCAAACACATTTTTAAGGTAGCTCCAGATTCTTATAGAAGTGGATTTTTAGATAATTAGGAGCATAAGCTAAAAAATGAGAATCTAGAGCTCTACCAAGTATGCCCTAAAAAACTAACTACTGTAATTTGTAACAATATATATTAGGGGTTGAATCTAGAGCTACCAGGGGTTGAATTCCCTGATAGGCTTGTGAGAACCAGTGAGACTAAGTCATAAGGCACCTTGGAGAGGTGTCCGTGACATTAAGTCATGGGCCACCAAATGGCCATTAGTAGTGGTAGTCCTCAATAGACTTGGATACCCATGAGACTAGGTCATAGAACACCTTGGAGATGTGCCCATGAGACTGAGTCATGGGCACATCAGAGGGGTGCCCATGGGACTAAGCCATGGGGCATCTTGGAGGTATGCCCACGAGATGCCCGCGAGACTAAGTCATGGGTACATTGGAGGGGTGTCCAGAAGTCTAAGTTGTGGCGCACATTGGAGGTGTGCCCACGAGACTAAGTCATGGCATATCGGAGGGGTGCCTATAAGATTAAGTTATGAGGCACCTTGGAGGTGTGCCAATGACACTAAGTCATGGGCACATCGGAGGTGTGCCCATGAGACTAAGTCGCGAGAAATCAAATGATCACTAGGGGTGTCAGCCCCCTGTGGACTTGGAGAGACCCATGAGACTAACTCACTGGCATCTTGGAGGTGTGTCCATGACACTAGGTCATGGGCACATCGGAGCTGTTTCTATGAGACTAAGTCGTAGGGCACCAAATGGCCACTAGGGGTAGCAACCCCCTGTTGACTTGGAGGCACCCATGAGACTAACTCACAGGCACCATGAAGGTGTGCCCACGACACTTGGTCACAAGCACACTGAAGGTGTTTCTACGGACTACATTGTAGGGCACCAAATGGCCACTAGGAGTGGCAGCTCCTATTGACTTGGAGGCGTCCATGAGACTAACTTGCGAGCACCTTGGAGGTATGCCCACGACACTAGGTCATGGGCACACCAGATGTGTTCCTACGAGACTAAGTCGTAGGGCATCAAATGACCACTAGGAGTGATAGCCCTCTATGGACTTGGAAGTGCCCATGAGACTAACTCACGGGCACCTTGTAGGTATGCCCACGAAACTAGGTCATAGGCACACCGGAGGTGTTCCTACAAGACTAAGTCATAGGGCACCAAATGACCACTAGGGATGGTGGCTCCTTGTGGACTTGGAGGCACCCATGAGACTAAGTCATGGGGCATGCCCCTGAGGGGTGAGGCAAGGGTTCTTTCTTAGTCACCTCATAGGTACACGGGCATACGACTTGGTCAAGGGCATGCTCAATGCTGCACATCAACTTCCTCTTGCAAAGGCCATAGTCGTCCATAGTATACATGTGGTAAATACCAATGCCCATGTCCCCTGGGAAGGGGATGTCTCTCAGCCTTCATGAAGTATGAGGACGGTGGAGAGACCCCATAGGTGGGTTTTTTTCCCTTAGCGGTCGGGAATGTATGAGAATGGTTAACCATTGCCAAGAAATGAGGCAAGATGTGTGGTGACCCGAAGGTCATTCGGCGTGTAGCCTGGAGTCTAAGGGGGATGAGTCCTCAACACATCAACTTGGGCACTAGCCAGGGGCGGACCCACAGGGTATGCCGGGTGGGCCACGGCATACCCTGGGGCCCAGCCATCTGAGCTCGTCTATTAGCCGCGTCCGCGTCACGAGCTTCTCTGACCGGCCCACGGGCTCAACGGCATGTCATCCATGCATGCATATATTTGAATCGAGGGAGGCGCATGAATGCGTGTATGCACTCATTGCACCATAACAAGCCATTTGAACAAAGCATGTACTCGCATCTGACAATCATGTTCGGCAGCACGTAGCACCGCATGTTGCATGCATGAGCCATGCATTTCCTCACCTCTTTGAATAGCATACACAAGCGCCACTTGAACTTGCACTTGCATGTGTTTATCTTCTGTGATGATTATATTAAGACACGTACAAAATCTCGCCGAACAACCTCCATGCCAGAGAAGCTGGACTTTCCAGGAGTTTTGCTGCCTACTTGGTAGGATCGATGAGGCCAAGGATATGTGGAGGCTTGTGAGATTTGTCAATCTCAACTACAAGGGGATCTTCCATGCATCTTGCGCACGCGTACGGTGATACCGAAGTCTGATAACATGGGAGCAACAAATTTGGCCGTTGGGTCGACCTTCAGCTTGGTGATCAGGGAGTCAAGAACCAGCCAAGGGATCTGGTTATGTTCGAAGATCCGATACACGGATGCAAAGTCAACTTAAGAACGGCTGTTGCGAGCTCAACATGGAGAGCCAAACCGGCTGTCCTCGCAGGGAAGCTCGTTTTCACTGCAGGTTCTATCGCTGTATAGAGTTTTGTTCTTCGACCAGTATGCCATGGCTATCTCCGAGATAGCAAGGTACGCTCGTGCTCGAAATCAAACAAATGATGATCACTTCAGAAGAAAAGTATAATCGAGACTTTCATATCCTTTAGAAAGCGTAGGCTAAAAAAGTCAGACAAGTAATATTGTAAATCTCTTTTATGTATATTTGAGACTATTAGTATGGTGTTTGAACTATTTATATTATAATTTGTACAAATTTCCAACTTAATCCTTGAATTTAAAACTTATCATATTATTTAGTGCCTGTATACCAAATTACGGTGCGAATTTTACAATTATACTGAATTGGTAAATGGTTTTACTGAATTGCATATAAAAATTTTGGTGCGGCATACCCTTTGGTAAAATCCTGGGTCCGCCACTTGCACTAGGCCCAAGTTTTTGCTCATGCCCTAGGTCTAGTAGGACATGAGCCGCCATGGTGAAGGCGACGAATGCCCAAGCCACCTTGGACTTTTGCTAGAAAAGACCACAAAGGTCGTACGTCCTATGTATCACGAGGGTGAAATCCCATGCAGGGAAAGTGTCTCAAGAGCCCAAACGAGAGCAATGAGATTTCTAAGTCAGGACTACCCCCTAACAATAGCTTGTTAGGGGACAACTCTTGTAGCTGGCCCTCATCGCCTTGCAGTTAGTGACCCAAGCATCTCGGGGGCGATGGTTGACCCCAGAACCCCTAGCCCTCCATCTATGAGGGCACCTTGAGTTTCCTACCCTTGGCTGAACCCTGCATCAACTCGTGCAAGGAAGGAGGACACGCTAGGGAGCCTTAGGGCATGTAGGACATTGTCCATCCTAGGGTAGATGGCAGTGATCTCCGACGATGGTGCTTGCCTAGGGCTTCTCTGGAGAGCAGATAGGTCATCCACGATCTAATTGCACTCTGAAGCAAGGAGGAGGCTTCATGGACTTAGAGTATTTCTTGGTAGGAGCCATAACCTTTCGTCAATTAGCTATGGCTCCCCATGGACGGCGCCAATGTTATGGGTGTGAACCCCAAACACAAGTGAGGGGTGGGTGTCGCTGTCTAACGGTCCATCGTCCATGAGAGTAAAAATAGCACAAGGATTTATATAGGTTCGGTGGTCCTAGAGGACTGCCCTACTCCTGTCGGTGAGCCAACTGGGGTTACCTCCAAGGAGCGGGTCCCCAATGGCTCGTCAGTTTGAATATACTTTTTATTGCTCAAGAGAGCTCAAGTTACAAATAAGAGATATATGGGGGTATTTATAGGCTTTTGGGCCTGTATAAATGACCAAAATACCCCTCATAGAGATAGCTAATATATAAGTACAAGCAAGGGGACTATTGTCCTTTCTAGGCATGACAATAGTTCTTTGATCTGTATATCATAAAACCAGTTGCTGGTCACACTGTATATGTATGGCTACCTGATAAGTAGCCCCCACATCCTAGGGCATATTCTTGGGCCGACGGGGCCTCTCACCTTATGGGACATGCTAGGGGATGGATATACCGTCTTGATGATCCTGGGCACTAAGGATGATCCTCTGATATCTTCATAGATCCCCAAGAGAGGGCATAACCACTAGAGGGAAGGCCACTACATAAGGCCCCCATGTTGTTATTGCTAAGGACGTAAAGCAGATGGTACGTAGGTGCCTTCCACGAAGTGAGCCTTGTTAGAGGAGGGATAAATTATTCCTCCAACACTTTTTTCAATGTTGTAATACTACTCTAAGTTAATGTTGTTCACAACACCTCAAGTGAAGATACTACTTCCATTTGATTAAAAAAGATACTACTTCTAGCACTATAGCTTGAAATTTTTTTCAAACTTCAATTTAGATGGAATTGTGAGAGAATTCTTGATGCTGCATGATGAAAAGAAAGGGCTTTTTAGTGACCCAGCTACTCTACTGGGAATCAAAAGTACATGATACAACAAGCTAAACGAGATGGAGGGTAAGTGATGTTGAAATGGAACTATCAGTTGCGGATACAACAATCAAGTCATCCGATAGCTATTGGGTGGGTTCTTTTCAACTGCGGATGACGGATTTTGGCTTTTGGTCCAACCGTGAGTGTTTGTCAATAAGCTAATAAGTCTCTTTGAAAATACTATCCCGATTAGCCACTTCGAAAAAACAACGGAGAAGCCATCCTATTTGTTTGTTTGAGAGAAGCCTTAAGTTGGAAAGGAGCCTATTAAATTATTGATTGCGAGTTTATTGGTGTTCTATCTATTTGAAAACAAATCATACTTTTTCATATGAAAAGTTTGATGTACCTCCTCTTTTTTAAGTACAAAGTAGACACACACATTCAATATAAACCATACTCACACCACCCACACATACATACGCATGCGTATCCTCTACACACTCTAGGAATTTATTGGAGGCACAAGGCCTCATAGAGCATAGGCACATGATTTTCCACTAAATGTGCACGTATGTGTACTTCTAAAATTGGTGGACACCAGTGCCATGTCTAAACTTGAACCCTAGTAGGCTAGGTGCATGTTGAGATCCAAATATGCAAATATGGACTCTTGTGTATACTACACTAGTCTAGGATCACACTAGTGCACATAGTAGCAACATAGATAAAATATCAACCATATTCATGAATAACTATTAAAGAAGCCAATATTATTAATTAACAGAGTAAAGATGTTATGGCCAAGCTTACAAATAATAGCTTGAAGGGCTTAACAAAAACTAGCAGTAGAAAAACATAGAATAAATGTAGTAACCATTCGACATGTCCACAGGCAATCAACTTGAGAGCAAAGTCCTAATCCATGAAGTTGTCGAAGAATCCTTTCTCAAGTACCTCTGGCTGATATAGTTCTTCCTTAGCAACTAAGCAACAAAGGATATAGAAGTGAGTACATAGAGTACTCAGCAAGTTATTTGTAACAAGATGCAATGTATAATGATGCAAGGCTTAACCAAGGATAGCTAAATAGTTACTTGCAGAAAGTGATAATTTAGAACAAATACAATAAATAGATTGAAAGTCTACAGATAGTTTTACACTCTATAGAGATTGCACAACTTTACCCATATGAGATAATTAACTTATATTATCCGTCTGACATACTTCCAAAGGTGTCTGACTAAGAGATTATCACAAAGACTTTACAAAGCTCTATCCCAACCCAATTCCACATGCTAAGATTTCACTGCCGAGTAGGCTAACCACCTAGTCAAAAAGTCCACTCTTGCGCCTATTGAGCCAATGGCTATGACCACACCCACATTCATCTCAATAGCGAAACCAAAATTGAAACAACACAAATTAATCAATCAAGTACATCACATACTAGACATTGTAGTTGTTCGGTAAGGCTCAGATCAATGGCGTACAAAGTTAAGTCCTCAGACATTACCCAGACGAAGCATCCACAACCCAATGTGCTAATAGCACCTACTTTACTGCACGATCACTTGGCCAAGTGAATCCATTTTGTTTAAGCATATTAGATGTACAACCTAAGTGGATACTAATATTGCATCACTAGATAATTAACTATCCTATGGTGATAATGGAACCGTGGCACTCAAATTATCAAATGAGGGATTTAATCAAAATTGGTTGATAACTAACAAATACAAGGGTCTGTAATAAATTAGCAATGAATAATAGTTTAAAACAAAATAATAATACTTAGATTTGAAATAATAGGTTCACCATGATCAAAGGTCATGACTTACCTTTGCCTTGCTTAGTTACCACCTCTTGATCTTCGAGTTCTACTTTTGCTCCTTCAAAGATGTTATCTCACGAGAGAGAAAGCGAGTGAAATACAAATAAAATCAAATAAAATCCAAAAATAACAAAAATAGAATCAAAAGGTATAGTTTAATTTTAAATGAATATAGGAAGAAGAATCAAGTCAATCGGAGTTCATATGAAGGAGAACGAACCCTTTGATGATTTACCGAAATGGAAAATACTAAAAAATAATAGAGGAGAGAGAAAATTTATGGCTGGCAAATGGGCCTACTACTGTTTTGGTATTTTGGAATTTAATTTATTTTTGAAAATAGGTCATAAGGCTGATGAGTGGGACCTCAGTCTGTGGACCATGTTCATGGAGATGGTTGACCAAAGGTTGACCTGACAGATGGGGCCTACATGTCATAGAGACAAGAGAGAGGAAGAATAGAAGGCCCACATGGAAGGGAGATAGAGAGAAAGAAGGTGGCGCTCATGGCTTCTTAGGTGGGTGGAGTTGATAGCGAGTAACGATCGGTGAGGCTCCAGCGAAGGCTAAAACGGAGAGGTGCGACCCAATGATGCCAATGACATGGATGGTTTCCACCGACGGCGACCATGGCGACCGGTGGCAAGATCAAAAGCGACGATGTGGCTCAGGTGTTGACGGTGCCAACATTACGGTGGGTCTCCAGGGAAGGCGAGGAGAGCATCGCGTAGAATGGGACGAAGCGAACTTGATAAGGTGGATGGTGGAGAAGGGAATGCACCACAGGCGGCAAATTTGGGCGGCAGAGGCAATCGATTGGCAGTGGAGAAGACGGCCTAGATCTGGGCAACAGCTACTCTGTTCTTCAATTCCTTAAGGGGTTCAGATGAGATCACTCGGGAACACACCGTGACGCTCTCCAAATCGACAAATACATAGTGGTTTGGTGGATCGATGAAGCTCATCTTTTGCTCTAATGGTGTTGACTTTGGGTTTCAGTGGGTGTGGCTAGGGTACAAGGCTTTGTGTGGTTAAGGCGGCTCGAGATGCTCGGTTTAGGGGTCTTGGCTTGCTTTTATCCACGAGAGAGGTGGTGCGGCAACGGCGTCCGAGGCGGCCACGACTAAGACATTGTGAGGAAGACAAGCTCTGGTGAAGATGCACAGTGCACCGGCAGTTGGGCTAGGTCAAGGTGGCGTGGGCTGAAGTGGGTCGAGGAGAAAAGGAATTCGACCACCGAGGAATTTCCGGAATTTCAAGGAATTTTTGAATTTTCAGAAATTGGGATAAATTCAATTGAGCTCCAATAAATAGCAAATAACCTCCAAAAATACATAAAAATTCCTTGCAACACAAAGAACCCAACTGGCCATTCATATTAATTGATGTTTACTTTATTCATATTAAATATTTTTAATTTCAAAAAATTCAAATTAAGCGTTAATTAATTCAAGAAAATCTTAATAGATATTTTTATTTTAAAAACTTTAAAAAGATAGCAAAACCAAGATGTTACAGTGCATGCCCACACGTCTAGCCATCTGGCCACATGCCAGCTTTCGATATACCTCCCTCTACTGTCACAAAATTCATGATTGGACATTCTACTATATACCAGTTATTTGACAACCTTAATTTTGAAAACCAGTGCAATTTAAACTTTGATGGTGGAATTGTGGTTTTGCTTACTTAGCATCTGACAAGGCCCAATTTGCTTAATCAGCAAGCCACCGCACGCATGAGCCAACAAGTTAACTAAAAAAAAATTTAAAATTCACTTTTCTCTCTTTCTCCTATCTTCCTCATCTCTCCTTCGGTCTGATTTGGATGGGTTTTTTTAGGTTGATGACTTATAGCTTAAATATTTAAATTTTGGCTGTTTATGAGAGGTAGTAGGCATAGAAAATAGTCGCATGTGATTTTGACTGGTACAGCTGAACTCAATACACTTTTTACTATAATCTTCCTGTTGACCTCACGTTGCAACAACACACTTTTAAAATCTAGTTACAGTAGATAATACGAGTATAAATAAACTTTAAGCTAGAAAGAATACAGCCTTTAATTTGATGCCGTACTCTGATTGGGATGCCACATATGTGGCATATGTGGCAAAACCACCATTGAGGAGTGATTATACCTGTTTTTCACAGTTAAGGGTTTAAATATCCAGTTTTGCAGTAGAGAGTCAAATATGACCTTTTACGAAAGTGCAGGCGGTATATTAAACATTTAAAGTTTTCCTTTTTTTCAAAATGTATGTTAGCAAAAATTAAGAACAATATAATTATAATATGGTATGGAAGTACTTTTATGGAAATTCTACTAGTATCATCTTCATGTAAAATTTAAATACTTTTTACGTAGATGAGTAGATAGTCAATGTTTTGAAAGTTTAACCTGCACGTTCGAAACGAAACGTTTTCGAGAACAGAGTATGCTACAGTACAACACGGTGACCAGGAAGAAAAAGGAGAGGAAGCTTTGCTGGATCTCCATGTAACGAGTCCAGGTGACACGACCGAGCGACTCTTTTGGGCTTTGTAGCCTAGCCTGTACGAGAACTGGGCCGACTAAGGCTGGGCTCGGCTTTAAGAGGCTATAATTAAAGGAGAGTACTTTTGCGATTTTTTTCTCTTTCTTTTATATTTGCGAGGCTATAATTATTTAGGTTAGCCCGTTTAATGATCCTTATTAGGCCTCTCAATTTGTTCTTTGTTGGGTCTATGTTCTTGCACCGGAACAATAATGGACAGAAAGAAACAAAGAGCAACAGTAACGGTTTTGGTATCTAAGTGGAAAGCACCTTTTACCCTAGAAAGAAGGTGCAGAGCACTTTTCACCGTGTAGCTATGCGAAGTACTATAGAAAATGATTTTTTATTGAAATAGAGAACATGTGAGTGTTCAGTTTGACAAACTTCGGGGAGCGGCTCAGGTGCACGGTCTCTGCACATAGCTATGTGCAGGAGTGTCTAGATTAGTGACACATGGCAGCAGGTGTACAGATTCATGACACGTGGTAAAAATACTTAAAAATCTAAAAAAATATTTTTAAAAATCCAAAAAATACTGAAAAATTGTAAGTATTTTTAAAGTATTTTTGGATACTTAAAAAGTACTTTTTGAAGTACTTAAAAAATATTTTTATTAAAAAGTACTTAAAAATACTTTTTACAATTTTGAAGTATTTTTTTGCTTTTTTAAGTATTTTTAATTTTTCTGATTTTTTGCCACGTGTCGCGAATCTGTACGCTGCTGCCACGTGTCGCTAATCTAGGCACCTCTGCACATAGCTACGTGCAGGGAGCCTGTACCTGAGCCGCTCCCCAAACCTCGTGCTAATCTAGGCTACGGCTTGTGGCTTTTAGATTATTTGTGTGAGAGATTACAGAGTATAAATGAAGTCACATAAGGTTTTTGCCGATATAAATGAAGTCGGTACGGTATATACTACAATTAACTAGTAGATCTCATCTTAAAAAGACACTCTATTTAAAAACTAGTTATTATAGAAAATCAAAAACTAAAATCAAAAACTAAAAATGAACAGACCAGAAGCGGGAAATTTAACTATTTGCCACTCTTAAAAATGCCATCTATTCAAATGCCACCCTCTTCGTTGCAATTAATTTTTTGCCACTTTCGAGCCTACGTGGCGCTTAGTCACTGCCATGTCAGCGCCCGCGCCGCCGCCCGGCCTCCCCGCGCCCGCGCCTGCGCCGCCCGGCCTCCTCGCGCCTGCGCCTCCGTCCCCGCTCGCCTGCGCCTCCCTGCACCCGCGCCTGCGCCTCCGTCCCCGCTGCCCGCGCCTCCCCGCTCGCCGCGCGCTCAGCGAAATCTTGTGGTAGGCGAGCGGGGAGGCGCGGGAGTGGGGAGGCGCGGGCACGGGGAGGTGCGGGCGGCGGCGCGGGGAGGCGCGGGCGAGCGGGGACGGAGGCGCAGGCGCGAGCGCGGGGAGGCCGGGTGGCTACGCGGGCGGTGGCGCGGGGAGGCCGGGCGGCGGCGCGGGCGCTGATATGGCAGTGACTTGGCGCCACGTAGACTCGAAAGTGATAAAAAATTAATTACAACGAAGAAGATGGCATTTGAATAGATGTCATTCTTAAGAGTGGTAAATAGTTAAATTTCCCGACCAGAAGCATGGTAAATCTTATGAAGCATTTCCCTGCCGCCAGCGCACTCATGGGCAAATGACACCCACCGCATTATAACACACTGCACACGTTAGACAATAGACATGACAACTCAGCGCGTAGCACCCGCCAAAAGGATCACGTGTCCCGGGACCAAAAGAGGCAGTAGCATCTAAAAATGACTCACATCACATTGCATTCATCGTTGGCCATTGCATTCGTATTGTTGGGCCGTTCTTTTCGGGTTTTTTTATGGTTTTTAATTTTAATTTTGTCTAAAGTTAAAATAAATAAGATAATTTTTTTAAAAACTGTTTCTGTAAATATCTTTCTCAACCTAAAATTATATCGGTCGTCTACGTTGGCGTTATCTCAAAAACACAAAGACAAAAATAATCAGCGTAGTCAAAAGAACAAGGCCATTCATGCACAAATCACATTAAATTAAAAGATCGTCGTTGATTTGATCATTCTACCAACACTGGTGTTGTACACCACATCAATCTCTATCCCTCCTACAAATCGAACGTAGAAAACGGATCGGACCTGCCCGCGTAAATACCGTCGGGCCGGCCGCTTAGTCAGAGAGGTCGTGCTCGTGCCAGCACAGGAGCATGGAGATGCACCTCCGGAGGATGTAGAGTCTCGTCCTCTGCTGCTTCAGCACGGCGTAGCACCGCCGCCGGAGCCCGCCGCCGCCGACGGGCTTCCTCCGCCGCCGTGGGAGCCGGGAGGGCTGCGTCTCCATGCCGTCACTTACTGCGCCGTCGGCGGCGGCCGGCGTCGACGAGAGGTGGCGGTACGCCGAGCAAACGGAGGCCGAATCAAAGGTTGTGAGCTCCATGGAAACTATTGTAGCAGCAGGAAGAGGATTTAAGAAGACGCAGACGATGACGAGCTAGTCGGGTGTTCCGGTTAGCGTGGTGTGGTGTGGTGCACCTGGAAAGGGTGCCGGTGTTTTTATAGGCCCGGCCCGCTTGATGGCCCGGGCCCACATGACTGTGACGGCTCGTTATTGGAAGCCGACATTGGTACCGTAGAAATGACGATTCTACCCTCGGTATTGTTTCTCTAATTAATCCAATATTAGTTAGTCGATGGAGTACATTGTAATTTGTACATGCTTGTTTGTACGATGGAAATTTCTAACCGTATCTATAGTCACCATGTTAAGACCAAAGATTACTTCAGTGAACTAAAAAAACCAAAGTTGTTTTTTTTTATTTTGCAAAGTATTGCCATTTTGCAGATTGTAACCTGTAATATTAGTTCTTCATGGCGTTCATTAAGAATTACTAGCAACATCAGTACTATATCTTTTATTTCTTGTGATGATCACTTAATTTATGGATGCTTTGGTCATTTGAAATTTATGATTTGATATATTAGTGCAATGATTAGGAGATGTTTGTCTGTACGCTGCACTAATATATAGTACAGATGATTAGTGCGCTAGCTAATGGTGACGTTCAGCTAGCTCAAGTACGTGGATTGATTAGAAAAATGGGCTCCTGACTCGGATCTGATGCAGGGCGATAAGTGGTTAATTTAGAATTGTTTTCTAAAATAGGTGGATTAAAATAAAGATGGGGTTACACCATCACTTGACTTGGACATGATGCAGATTAAAATAGCACAAAAAGAGAGAAAAGGTTAGGACACATAGCCACTCAATTCCACAATTATCGGTGACGTGACATGCATGAACTTGACATCAAGCAAAATTCAGGCATGGGATCAGTTTCATCGATGTGTGGCAGGAATTTGTGATATCACACTTATGACTTATCTCACCCACTGCCATTCAGCCGATAATGTAGTTTTACGAGGCGATCCGTATTATTATTAAGGGGTAATAACACTAGTTAATTGATTATTATTTATTAAAATATTATTTCATTAAATAATAAGTCTATCAGATTATTGTAACAGAATAATAATTGGAGATTAGATATAATATTACAATAAGATTATCACGCAAGACTAAAGTCTTTTACGAGGTTGTAAACTTAAATATTACAATAATAACAAAAGCAGTTGTAATCTAGCTAATAATTACACAAGTGCTAGAAAATATACAATATTGCATTAATTTACATATACCCTAAGAGTTGTGCTCAAGTAGCTCGTGATGCTTTAATTGTCCCAGGTCTCGTATAAAGTGTCCACCTCATACAAGTCGTACTCAAGAACATTTCTCTGCCACTCAGTATAGAACTCCTCTAGATAGGCCTCATCCACACGGAGTGAAATCCCAGGTTTGCTAACCTCTAAACAAATAAGAATAATAGCAAGGGTGAGTACAGAGTTTAGTAAGCATTAATAGCAAAAATACACTTTTATGACCATAAGCCAACATCTCACTGCATCCAATCTCATCTCATGACATCTCGAAAATAAATATTTTTAAGTTGATAATGAATTTCAGATTATTGATTTAGAAATTTTACTAAACACTCGTATAACCAAATAGAGTCTCTATTTAGTTCCCGTAGCCTCCAGTTCAGGAGACAAGTATGAATTTATGATTTATTTAGTACTGTGCAGGTTTGTATCACTTTACCTATAGTCACCCTGATTTTTATAACGAATGGTTCTTCGCATTTCCTTATATGCAATGCCTACACTATACCTCCACCCGAGTAGTCATAGTTGTTGGCCCGAGAAGGTTTCTCACCCTCACTCGGCACCTACTCGACTCTGAGCTAGTCGTTGATCAGGCCAAACACACCTTCACTCGACACTTCACATCATTAAATATGTGTGTCGGGCTTATTCTTTATGGCCCTATGTTCAATTAAGACCTCATCCAGTTTTCCTCCTAGATAAATCTACATACCCAGTTGTAGAGTGTATAATAATTTTGATTGAATTATTGATCCTACCTATCCTCAATGGGACAATGATTGATACGACCCGATATGGTCCATTACACGAGTGAAGTTTGCAAGTCCCTAGATTTTACCCCTATGCAGAGAGTCACAACCATTTCCTTTATAACCTTCCTAAGGCACCCTCTGCCTACCATTTACTTATACTGTAGATCGACTACACCATCAGTTGAGCCTGCTATTTATCTTTCATTTCTTTCATATAGCATTCATCCAGATTAATAGGATTTTATTTGATGCATGGTAATAATACTTTAGTAGTTAAATACATTGTTTCAACTAAAGATAATCTGATTACATGTTCAAATGTATTTGCTTACGAGTTGGTCATAAGTCTCGGTCTCAGGTGCGCTCAAGTGAAACCCTTTCTCCAGACCCAGTATGTTTTCTGCATTTAATGTGCATGCTATGGCTTAATTTACAGATACAAAAGATACACTAGGTCGATGCGTTCCCGTACGATTCCCTAGGTCAATTTAACTAATTGCGAAATTTACAATTAAAAGGTATTTTGTACTACCTCTAGGTGCTAATTTACTCATGTCAATTTATTTTAGTTAGAATCTACGAACAATTATTACCTGAGTTTTGCAATTTAAATACTATCTAATTGATTAGGCATGCAATTATACGTGTACCGGAAGTACTCAATGAATATAAACACGTGTATACACTATCTGTACTCCCTCTCTCTCTTCACTCGACCAGCTGATGGGCCTTAGCCCACTACCCCCCGACTCCTATTGTCTCTCTCTCATTCCCTTCATTCACTCACCTCTACTATGTCTCTCGGTTCTTCTGTCTCGCTGACGCCTCCTCACTAATGTTGTCACCTCCCTCACTCGCTCCCTACTGGCTGGCTGCCGGCTCCTTGGCGTCGTGCCACTAACCTCTCCCCTAGCCGACTCCCTGGCTCCTCCTCGACTCTCCATCCACTGGATTTGGATCCTAGTGCTGTGGATCTGACTCTGGCCATTGGGATCTAACGCTTCTCCCTCTACTCATGTTCCCCTTTTGATTTACTTTTAGTCCTTGCCTTTTTCATGCTATTACTCTTCGATTTGAAGTTGTTTTTAACAAATAAAGTGGTTGGGGTGGTGGATCCGGTTTGGCTTGTTATGACAGGGCTTGAGGCCTTCCTCACACTGAGGAGTGTGGGTGGGTGTCAGGTGCACATGGTGGTCGGCAGTGAACATGTTGTTGCCACGGTTTGGCTCTCCTCTGGTACACTATACTCCCCTTCATTAGCTTCTTCTTCTCCTACTACTCTAGCCTACTTGTATGGATGCTATGGCTTCAATGAGATGCATAATGTGAGTTTGCATGCTGGTGTGGTCTCGTGATGGTGATAGCAAGATGGAAATGGATTGTGGGGGTATACCTTGTTGGATGATGTTGGGCTCGATTTGGGTAGAACCGAGGTACGGTCTTCTCCCGGTTGGCTTGTGCTTGGCTCGGTTGTTGCCTCCTCCTAGGGTTATCATCCTCTTCTTCACTGGCCCCTCCTCCTAGCTCCGCTCCTACTCTTCTGGTCCGGTCGCTGAGCTTCACTCCATGCTTCTTTTTCTTGGCAATGGCTTGGGATTTGGGAGAAAATGGAGTGGATCTGGTAGTGGAGTTGCTTGCTGGCTATGGTTCGGCTGTGGTTGTGCTAGTTGCAGTTGTGGGTGAAAATGGATTCTCTCCCCACCTCTGGTGGTCACTCTCTCGGCCTTATCTCTTCCTCCCTATGTTGAGGGGTGTGCTGAGGGTGATTTTTATTGTAACTGTGAGGGTTGGTTTTGGTACTTCGGTAAAATATTTTTCCTAGGTTGGCTTGCAGTGAAAAGGAAATTTGGAATAGATTCAGGTTGTTGTTAACACCGAATAATGAAACCCTACGGCTGCGAAAGTTGCCGACTAGTCCCGAACGGTCTAGTATCTCCATGAGCAAAACACCTATTTTGATATCCTAACGAGGTCTCTGATGGCAATTTGACTTTCTTTTACTTCTTTTGTTCGGTCTTTTTAGTATCTTGTTATTGGTTTTTCTTGCAATTAATACTACCGGTTACTCCAGCTTATGCCCGATTGAAGGTCTCGAATTACCTGATTAATTGTAATTGTGTATGCAATGAGCTCAATTGTAGTTGTATGCTATAGATTATTTCTCTTTACTTTATCATCTTTTGCTTCGATTGAATTGTTGTACATTTTAATAATTCAAATGGCTTGCGATGACTTCGTTAATTATGTTGCTAATTTCAGGTTTAAATTTTGAGGTTAGCAACTACAGCTAATTAAGAACACAGGATGTTACAGTTTAGGTGGTCGACTCCACCTTAATCTAATTAAGATTAATTATTGTTGTAGGGGTAACTCCCACCTACACCCGTTCGGCCTGTTGGGCCAAGAGGCCCATTAAAACATGTAAAAAGACACATACACCCCCGTCATAGTAGACCACTGTGGGGGGTACCATTGTATTCATACCTTATGCCCATGTGTGTGTGTGTGTGTGTGTGTGTGTGTGTGTCTATATATATATATATATATATATATATATATATATATATATATATATATATATATATATATATATATATATATATATATATATATATATATATATATATATATATATATATATATATATATATATATATATATATATATATATAGGAAGCCTCTTTTCTACTCCCGGGTGTAATTACACCCTATGTCGTATCTCACAACGTAGGTAGTATCTCGCGTAACGAGGAGTATGTACATGTAGTATATGAGTATTTAAGACTATATAGGTGGTATGAATAATTTTTCAGAGGTAGTATGTACATTTTTTTCAACATACTCCTTTTTATGTACGTATATAAAGGTATTTACAAAATACGCTAAAAACTATGGACTCCCTTGCAATTTTTTCGTGTGGTTCACATTAGAATATCTTATAATTAGTATATGAGTATACCTAAAGTGATAAAGGAGTATTTCAACTTTATTTAGGTGGTATATTAGAGGTGGGTGTAATTACACCCGGGAGTAAAAAGTATTTTTCCTATATATATATATATATATATATATATATATATATATATATATATATATATATATATATATATATATATATATATATATATATAGTACAAATAATATGGTCACTATGGTATCCAAGCTCCATGATTGAGATTTTTCATCTATGATTAAGTCTTTCCATATATGATTGACTTCCTTTCCAAATCGATGCTTTTTTGAATTAATGAATGTTAACAGGTTTGCCTGACATATTATATATCATTACACTTACATGCATCTAAAAGCAATCCAACGGCAGATAGGCTTGGTGTCTAGGCACCATGGTGCCCCATTTTATCGCTCGCGCACGCGCGCGTGTGTGTAGCCATGGGAAAGGAGATAGCACATTTTCTACTCTTACTCTACTAGTTTTTCTATTTACTGTTTGATCTATAGCCATAATAATTATATTTCCTTCGATAATTATTTTCTCTAAGGACTAATAGCCCTTTTCTTCATCATCGTGAGCAGAGGTTTATTGCACAGTGACGCCAGGTTCCATTTATTATTGGCTTCCTATTTTTTCAAGAACTTGGCCGATTCATGTATAAGCAATTTTATGGCCAAATTTTGGCTTGGTTTAGTATGGTAATTTGGTGGCCAACCAAACACCCCTTCATTTCTAAAAAGTTGTTTGTACAAAATTACGTAATTTATGTGTTTTCGAGTGTGAGCTGTTCCAAATCTAATTATATTTGAAGCTACAAAGCACAGAAACATACCTACGGTAGCAGACATTTCAGCGAACCAACTTAGTCCAATTCTGTATGAATCAAGAAAAACCTCGCATTCAAAGCGGGGGCCTTAGTCGTGTCCAGAAAACCATAGTGGTGTTTTAGCTAGGTTACAACTGATGTTTTAAGTACAGGACAGACGCACACACTCAATGCACGCTACACACACCAGACACTACGCGCGCGCATGCATGCATATACGTACACATGTTGAGGATTTATCGGAGGTACCTAAGACCTCACGAAATGTGGATATATGCTTTTCTATTGAACGTTCATACGTGTATACTTCTAAATTTGATGGACGCCATTGCTGAGTCTAGGAATTAAGATTGTTCTTTTGGGTTGTGGCCTATAGCTGAAATTTTTGAATTCTAGCTGTTCATGAGAAAGAGTATAAAGAGAGACATTTACGTGCTATTTTGATCGATATAGCTGAAGTGGTGTGGTGTCTACTATATTCGACTTATAGATTTCGTCTTTAAAAGACACTCGATATAAAAACTAGCTACTATAACATAAATTTAAGTCAAAAGCCGGTAGCAAAAAAACGACCTCTAAATGTTGGTGGGCTAAAAGCGCACCGGCAAGCCAAGCCAAGCCATCTGGCCTCGTGCCAGGAAGAACAGTTACTCCGCGCAGCGACAAATGATCCATGTTTCAGTCACCTCCGCGCATGCATATATACAGAAACTAGCCAGGACAGCTTCGTAAATGCAGTTTGGTATATACGACCGAGGGATCGGTCAAGCGTGGGGCAGCCGGCCGGCAGGATAGATCGCCATCCATCCATGCATGCACCTACAACTGCGCCAGTCCTACCCTATTCGTATCGTGCCGTGCGTGGCAGCCAGAGCACGGTAGCTTCGCTCGTCTCCAGAGAGGCAGACGGGGCCCCCCGGGCCGCCGTGAGCGTTCTTCCGGCACACCACGTTTCCGTCCACCGCTCGTTAGGTGACCACTGCTCGGCCTGCGTGGGACCACACGTGCGCACATGACTTGTTCCATACGCCCACGCTTTCCCTGCCACGGTTTTCCTTCCGCTTTACCTGCATCCGTGTATAGCAAGTGCCAAACTCTTCTCCTAACAGCACCAGCACATGTTTTTAGGCTGTTCTTTTCGATCGAAACTAGCGGCTTTTAACTTTTGCTATACTATCTAATTTTTAAACAGGGTATTTTCTCAAGATGGGATCTACAAGTTAATTGTAGTACACGTTAAAAGCCTAACATTTGTATTAACCAAAATCGCAAGCGAATATCTATCTCTCCGTAATCTCTGTCGTAAACAGCCAAAATTCAAAATTTTCAGCCAAAAGCCAAAAACCGCAACCGAACCAAACAGGCCCTTTAGCCGATGCCTTTTTTTTAACAGCGGCCGATAACTTTTATCTATTTCTTCACAATGACACATATAATTTTAAACTTGAAAAACCGTTTAGAAAAATTGGAACTAAAGCCATAGAAAAAAACAAAAACAAAATAGCCAAGAAACACGGGAATAGAAGAAAAAAACGGCAGAATTCAATGTCACGTAATTGAAAGCATATACTCCCCCTATTATGCCAGGGGGAAACGCCGCGCGGAGGGAGCCGCCACCTCAGCCCGTGAGCGCGTCTGGCCGGCGCATGGCCAGGAAAATTTCGGTACGGTCAGGGGAGCGTTTTTGCGAAAAAATCCTTGCATTTTTCCGAAATTACGTAAAGGTCCTTTTTCCTCGCGAAAAGGTCCCTGCCAGTTTTTTTAGCCCCTCCACTTTGCTGGATAGCCCCCCGCGGTTTTCAAAATTGCGCACGAGTCCTCGTTTGTTTACGTACAGGTCCTCGATTTTTTACGAAAAAGCCCTTTAACTTTTTTGAAAATACGTATATGCCATCGATTTTTTTTTGAAAAACTCCTCACCAATTATCGCCTCTTTTACTTTGGTGCGTACAGTGGCTGGCGCGGCGTGGCGCCGCGCCTATTAGGCTAGTAGAATAGAAAGTACGAGAATTGCTCGTAAGAGAGGAGGTGGTTGGATCTTGGATGCTTCACGTGAAAATCCGGAACTTGGGCTTCCATTCGACGAAACCAGTGTTCTTCTATCTATTCGGCATGAAAATAGCCTTTCAATTCCCTTGCTTGCCCATTTATATAATCAAAGCTGAGGATAAAGATGGTTGATAATTAAATTAACCATCGACTATTTCAAGCGGCGTGGCATTTTGGTTGTTTAAATAACGGCTAGAGTTCGACTCTTACGAGTACATTTTGTGCTTAGGTAATTTATCTGTGAGGAAGAGATGGTGTAATCTCTATTCAGTAATTGCATAGCTTGAAGAGAGTTGCTAGCACATCATTTCTCCTTTTTATTTAAAAAAACACACGAAAGGCAACACTTTTAACTGCCACACTTGTTGTATCCTTTCTCCTCTTTTTTTTTTCTTTTTTGGTTTTGGTCCGTCGGATTGCACTTTCAGTTCATTGATTAGCAGAGGCAGTGCTAGCCAACAGAGGAACATATAGTGCCTGTCATGAGCTGTACTGTCTGCAATGCTTGGTAGCAAACAAGGAGGAAAAAAATAATTAGAGTTCTCCTCCTGTTTTCTTTTGTCGGTGGAGGGACAAAAATATATTGAACAAATGAATCTTATATAGTTAAGTCTCTTAAAATAATCATATATAGTAAAAAAAAAAACTCACCTTCTTAACAAGCGACAAGCTTAGCCCATCCAAGCCCACAAAGGTCCAACGATCGAAGGCCAAGCCCATGATCATCTTACTTTTCCAATAAGAAAATTCTCTCTCTTTTTACCAAAGATACAAAACATGTGTTCAGATACTTCCCTATCATCCAGGCTTCGTCTGGAACGTGGGGCTTTTTCACCTGTTTCTATAGAAATTAAAATATTTATTATGAAATTCCTATAATATTCTCGTGTTAAATCACCACTGTTCACGTGCACTGTTTTCACACGTGAACAGTACCCGATACTATAGCAACGCTTATGGCAGGATCAAATTAGTTAGGGTAAAAATAAGAATAGCTAGTTTCCTTATTATATGTATTTGCTATTTTATAGATATATTCAATCTATTAGAGATATATTCCTTAGAGATAGAGATTATTTCTTAGAGGTCAAGTCGAGTTATTCCAATAAAAGAGATGTTATGTATCTATTATCATCAAGCAATGAATAATAAAGAAGTAATTTTCAAGTCTCCGATTCCTAGCTCTGGTCTCTCCCCTAGACTAGCTACTCTAGATCCGTTCATTCCCCTCAATCGGTGCCCTCTTCATCTAACGCCGTTCTACTTCAAGTCGTCGCCGTACGATCTCTTTCTAATAGATGTTTATCCCGTTATGAACTAAGATTCATGACAATTGGTATCAGAGCAATTTATCCCTTCCCATGGCTTCTGCATACCATGAAGTGTGCCACTGCTGTTCCACATTGGCTGCCCTCATCACCGGCAACTTCCTCAACATCGAGCAACACTAAGGCCCTCGTGCCTTTGCCATTAATTGTAATCAACACATTGTTCGTCTCCTACATGAGGCATCACAATTACTCACTAGATTGGGTCTATCAAGGACTGCAACCATGGCCGCCGCCACAGCTCAAGGATGAGCTGTCGCCGAAGGGGAAGAAGCTATCATGTGCTAAATTACTGTTTGCACGTGTGAACAACATCCGGGTACTGTAGCAGTGTGCGGTACTGTAGCAGGCACTTATGGCAGGATCGGATTAGTTAGGATAGAGTTAAGAATAGCTATTTTTCTTATTATATGGGTTTACTATTATATATATATATATATTCCATCTATTAAAGATAAGTTTCCTTAGAGATAGAGATTGTTTCTTAGAGATCAAGTCGAATTATCCTGAAAGGGACAACATGTATCTATTATCATCAAGTAATGAATAATGAAGAAGTATTTGCATGTCCTCGATTCCTAACTCTGGTCTCTTCTCTAGACTGGCTACTCTAGATCTGTTCCTTCCCCTCAATCAGTACTCTCTTCACCTAGCATTGTTCTATGTCAAGTCGTCATCGTCCAACCTCACTCCGATGGATATTTATCCCATTATGAACTAAGGTTCATGACATGTGAGAAGCCAAGAACACTACAATGATATTAACCAGACTACGCACAAATCCTTCAGAGTTCAAACGATAACAGTGAGAAATACTTCGAGGTGAATAATGGTCAGAATTAGATCAATCGTGCCAAGTAGTGCAGGACGTCCACTGCCACTCGTTGGAGACCTCTTTGCCGCTGGATCAAACAGCGGCGAGGAACTTGCGGTGGCCAGTGACACAGCGTTCTCAAAGATCTTCACCGTAGGTGAGCCTAGCTCCAGCTTCAGAATGCCTTCAACACATTGCAAACCAATGGAAAACACATTGTCAATTTGTCAAGCTATAGTAGCCAAGTACTAGTATTCATATATATGTACATGTACTGATGTGCACGATGAGAACAGCTTACGAGGGCACTGGGAGAGACGTTGGCATCGCTGCGGCACACCGCTGGCATGGTGAGAGCCAGGGTGGAGTTGATGGGGAGGCTTAGGAAGGCGTTGGTATTACAATTAATCTTGATGATTTGTAAGTGGTCGTAGAAGCCATGGTCAAAGCCACACTCAAAGTCGTGGTCGAAGTAGTAGTCAAAGCCACAGTTGAAGCAATGATCAAAACCGTAGTCAAAGCAGCAGTCGAAGCTATGGTAGTCATAGTTGAAGACTCCAAGTACGAAGGGCAATCAAAGATCCAGTTGAAGATTTGGTCAACGATCACCGTAGCACTTGGTACTCAGAAGGACACTGTAGCAGTCGGTACTCTAAAGGACACTATAGTAGTCGATACTCAGAAGAACACTGTAGCAGGCGGTACTCAAAAGAACACTGTAGCAGTCGAAAAACACTGTTGAAGTTGGACGTGGCTGAGCGCAGTCGGAGCGTTCGAGTGCCAAGGGAAGTCGGAAGTTGAAGCACCGCGAGAAGCGGTCGTAGCCATGAGAAGCAGTCGTAGTCTGAGTCAATAAACTGCCCAAGTTGTGCGAATCATGGAGAGATTTTAGGATGCATGAGAATAGGGCCAAGTTAGTGGATTTAGTGGGTTCGTGGAGGTCGTGTGTGCGCATGAGGCTTATTTAAGCCGTGTAATTCATGTTAAGTGTTAATTCACAGCAATAGAAAAGATTGAGTGATTCAATTCCAATATTGTATTCCCACAATTGGTATCAGAGCCTTAGTTCTTGATCCAGTGTGTGCCCAAGTATCTTCGCTTCCACAACATTTCCACCACCGAGCAAACAATGTCACGGTCGACGAGGGAGGGAGCCATCTCTCTCCAGTACCCGATGCTCTCCTCCTCCAACTACTCCACCTGGACGATCAAGATGGAGGTGTGTATGGAGGCACAGGACATCTGGGAGGTGATCAAATCCACGGCCGGAGTGGTCGTGGAAAGGAGGAAGGACAAGTGACACTTGCATGCATCTTTCAGTTCATTCCCGAGGATGTGCTCCACTAGGTTGCCAAGAAGAAGACAGCCAAGGAGGTGTGGGAGAGCTTGAAGACAAGGTATTTTGGCATAGGTTGAGTGAAGAAGGTGCGGCTGTAGACCTTGAAATGTGAATTTGTGGCGCTATGCATGAAGGAAGGCGACTCCATCGATGAGTTTGCTGGCAAGATCAGTGGGCTTGCGAGCAAGTTCAATGGTCTTGGTGCCACCCTGGAGGATACCGTACTCATGAAAAAATTGCTCATTCAATTCCTGCCAAGTTTTTGCAGGTTGTTGCTGCAATTGAGCAACTTTTCGATGTGGATACCATGCCATTCGAGGAAGCGATTGGCCACCTCAAAGCGTATGAGGAGTGGATACGCAAGTGCGAGAAGGGGGATGAGGAGCATTTGCTTCTCACTAAGGCCGAGTGGGAGGCGCAGTCGTCGAAGCGAGAAGGTAAGGGCACCTTCGACAGCACTAGCAGTGGTGGTGGTCAAAGAAAGTTTGATAAAACAAAGGTGATGTGCCACAACTGCAAAGAGTTTGGTCACTTTGCATATGAGTGCCCTAAGAAGAAGAGAAAGGAGGAGAAAGCTTTAATCTGTGATGTTTAGAGTGATGACTCGCCAACTCTTTAGTGAAGACTCGTGAAGTGTGGCCAGTCAAGATTAGGGGGGAAATTGTTAGATACTAATCTTGACAAAGTATGTGTCTGCATGTTTAATTTAGTCTTTTGCATGTAGTGATCGTGATTGTATAGGTCTTTGCATGTTAATAGTGTATGGTACCAGAAGAAGCTGGCGGTGGCAAAGGCCATCACAATGAGTAAGAGTCAGTGTGAAGCTGATGGTGATCCTCGGTGTGAAGCCGACAAGCATGCCTAGGTGTGAATCCGAGTAGTAGCAGTGTGATGCCATTGCAAGAAGAATCAAGGGTAGGATGGCGGTGTGAGTCCGTTGCAAGATAAAGACATGCATAAACAATGGTGTGAAACTGCTGTAAGTCATGCGAAGAGTTGGCCACTGCGTGTGGCTAGAAGGAAGCTACTGTGTATGACAAGAAGATACGAGTAATCCGATCAGTGAGTCAACACATCAAGATTAAAGGGGAGAATGTAAAATTAATCTTGATGATTTGTAAGTGGTCATAGAAGCCGTGGTCGAAGCCACATTCGAAGTTGTGATCGAAGTAGTGATCAAAGCCATGGTCAAAGCCATAGTCATAGTAGTGGTTGAAGCCGTCGTCGAAGACTCCGAGTACGAGGGTAGTCGAAGACTCCGAGTACAAAGGCAGTCGAAGACTCCGAGTATGAAGGGCAGTCGAAGATCCGGTCAAAGATTCAATTGAAGATCCAGTTGAAGATTTAGTCAAAAATCATTGTAGCAGTCGATACTCGGAAGGACACTATAGCAGTCGGTACTCAGAAAGACACTATAGCAGTCAGTACTCGAAAGAACATTATAGCAGCCAATACTCAAAAGAACAATGTAGCAGTCAAAGAACACTGTATAAGTTTGTAACATCCTGATTTTTAGAGCCTTATTGAAGCCTTTAAAATAAAATTCACCATTTGGATTTTTTTGGAAATAATTAAAGCTTAAATTTAATTTTAATTAATTAAAAGGATTTAATATGACTAAATAAAACTTTAACAATTTTTGGAAGTATTTTATTTGGGTTCCTTGTGTTACAAGGAATTTTTTATGAATTTGCTGGATTTTATTTGGATTTATTTGCTATTTTCTAGAGCTTAAATGAATTTATTTGAATGTCTGAAAATAGAAAACCTTTAGAAAACCCTAATGCCTTTTGGGTCGAAACCCATCTCCTCCGGCCCAAGTTGCCACCGGCCTAGCCCGCGCTCTTCCCCCTGTGCCAGGTGTCAGGCATCTGCCTGCTGTTTCATCCGTCGGATGGCCACCACATGTTGCGATCGAGCCGTCCGCGCCAGCCTATCCAACGGTCTCTGACCGCCTCGCCCCATAGCCGTCTGATTGCCATGTGTCACGCATCCAGGGCATCGTGCACTGTGCTGTGTCTCCGATGGAGCTTGAGTCATGTTCGAGTCAGAGATGTCTCAGCGTCCATGCCAGCTCCGCCGTGGACTCTCGGCCGTGTCCGACCCTACCTCCTCGACGTGCGCGCTATAAATAGCATCGCCCCCTTGCATTTTGCATCCCTCACAGCCAAGCGCCATCACCATTCTTGCCTGTGCATTGCTATTGCCTTTGTAGCCACTGCTATCGTCCTTAGTTCCGGTCATCGTCGTCCTTGTCTTTGCCTCTAGTCGTCGAGCCTCGCTTCAACCGTCTCCACCATCCGTGCTGACCAGTCCACCGCCGCTTCTCACCGTTCGCCTCACCACCGGTAGCCACCTATCATCCTCGCCTTGGTTTGCACACCGTCCATGTCACCTTGCGCCCGTGCCGCGTGACCCTTTGAATTCTCCGTGGGCTCCATCCACTGTGTGTCGTCCCACTAACGCATGGGGCCCATGAGCCAGTCGCACTATTCCATAGACCTGTAGGCCAGCCGAGTTAGCAGCTTAGTCAACCAAGCCACATTGGATGCCACGTCTGCTTAATCTGACGTGTCCACCATGTGTCCATCCACATGTTTGCCATGTCAGCACACGAGCCGATCCTGTGCGGCGTGGCAGCGACATGTCGGCAGCCATGTCACCAGCCACTTCAGCCCTACCGCCACGTGTCGTGCCACGTGACATGCTATGTGAGCCCTAGGAGCCCAGTCAGCTGTCATGTCATCTAATGATGTCATAATTCCTATTTTTCTTTAGAAAAATAATTTTAGTAAATCCCATTTTCCTTTTTCTTTAGATTTAAATCTTCCGAGAGCCCATTCTTCTCCGTCCTTGCTCTGATTGACCTGATTATTTTTTCTAAATTCATCTAAAATTAAGATTTATCTTTTGGTTCTAGTTTTAAAGTTTTTGGAGTTTATTTGAATTTTATTTGTACCTCGTTCGTTTTCTCTCTTGTTAGATAACGTTTTTAAAAGAGCAGAAGTAGCATCAGAAGATCATGAAGTTGGTAACTGAGTAAGGCTAGGGCAAGTCATATTCTTTGATCATGTTGAACCTAGTTTTCAAATCTATTATGTATTTTTTTGTTTTAAATTGTCATGTATCGCTATTTTATTATAAAACCTTTGTATTGGTAGTTAATGACCGATTTGATTAATTTTTTCTTGATAATTTGAATGCCATGATTCCATTGTCACCATAGGATGGGTATTTATCTAGTGACACAATATTAGTTGTCACATGGGATGCACGTTTAGTATGCTTAACCATGCTTGTAGTACGTTGGGTTATCATCACATGTGATCAATTAATTAATTTTGACTTAATGAGGTATTAAATCATGGTGGTCAGCCACAGTTATAAAATTTGTGCACCTTAGTATGGGTAGTGTCATTGGTGGTGGTTATACAAAATAGTTTTCACTTGGACGGATGATTGTGTAGTAAAGGGGGAAGTGTGGTTAGCGCTTCAAGGATGTTCATGTTTCGCTTGGGTAATGTCTAAGAACTTAACTTTATCTAGTACAACCACATGTCTAGTATGGGATGGACCTGGCTGAATAATTTGTAATGTTTCAATTTCGGTTTCGTCATTGGGATGAATGCGATTTGGCAGTAGGCATGGATCTACATTAAGGGAGTAGGCAAAACTGGGTGGAGATTGAGCTTTATAAAGGCCTTATGATAACCACTTAGTAACACACCTTTGGAAGTGTGTCAAAACGTTGATATTGTAAGTTGATTATCTCTCATAGGTAAAGTATATATAGAGAGGTTCGGATTTGCATATCTGGGTCTCGACAAAGTTGGATGTGGCCGACTACAATCGGAACGTTCGAGTGCCAGGGGAAGTCAGAAGTTGAAGGCCGCAAGAAGCGGTCGTAGCTGTGAGAAGCGGTCGTAGTCTGAGTCAATAAACTGCCCAAGTCATGCGGATCATGGAGAGATTCCAGTATGTTTGAGAATAGGACCAAGTTAGTGGGTCCATAGAGATCGTGTGTATGCATGAGGCTTATTTAAGCCGTGTAATTTCTGTTAAGTCGCAGCAATAGAAAAGATTGAGTGATTCGATTCTAGTATTGTATTAGTCTCCCTTTGTGTGTGTTTACCTAGAATAACTAGAGAGAGGATCGAGTTATTCAATCCCTATAGTTGGTGCTCCTCAGGATGAGCAGGTACAAGCACATGGGCTCTTTGGTCCTGGGACCTCACCTTCTTGGCGCCGGCACAGCACTCCGGCGAGGGCCTTGCGGCCCTGCCGCTGACGCACATGATGCACGGAGCCAGGCCCTGCATCTCGTCGGCGCAGTCCTTGTGGTCTTGCTCCGTCGCCGCCGCGATGCCGGCGGCGGAGCCATTCTGGGCTAGCACCAGCAGGGACAGTAACAGCAGTAGTAGTTTCAGGGAGTGCTTAGCCATCTTCTCTTGCTGAATGTTATTGCCAGCACTGTCTACTGTATAGTAGAAGTAACATATAGTAGAAAGTTTGTGTGTGTAAAGCATTCATGGTTGCTGCCTTCGATTCTGTTACCGTCTCCCTCCCCTGGAAATCTTAAAAATGCATAGGGCATAGCAACATAAATAGTACTAGTGAAGTGATATGCAAGATTAAAAGTTTCACTCTTTCTTAAGAGAGAGGTTTCTGAATCTAAGAAGCAAAATGCAGTAGCAAGCAGCACTGGGGCTAGCAAACTGTTTTGTCTCCCAAGGCATGATATGAGGGCTGCGTTTCACCTACAATGGGCTCCGATCAGCATTCAGTATTCCGAAAAGGTAATGGTTACCAGCCTTTTCTGGTCAGCCTTTCTGCTGATGGCCTGTAACCGGCAAAGGCCACCGGTTCAAGTCTGATACCAATTACCGGAATTACCATCTCCAGACCACCTGATAGATATTGTGCTGTTTACTGATAACTTTGGGAGGGGACAAAGCTGGAAGCAACATATATTGATAGTTAATGAGAGAGAGTAGTCAGTCAGAAAAGAACTTGTTGGATCATATATGGGCTTGTACATCTTGTGATCTATTTCACTCTATAATTTACAAATTGCTCTGTCGAAGCCACACTAAAGGCATCCTCCGCTGTCATTGAAGAAGGCAGAGTTACAGCTGCGATTCGATGTCATTTCCTACCCTATTGTCGTTGTGGCGACGCCCAAAGCCAATGGCTGAAGCACTTGTCGAACCACTATCTCAGCTTTGCAAAGGGGGCACAGTGCATTTATCTTGAGCCATTTATCTAAGCGTTCCTTGTGGAAGAAGTGCGTGCAAGGAAGCTCTCGGAGTTCATCATTGTCCACGTACCTTGCCAAGCAGATACAGCAAACCTGCAGATCAAAGGGCGCACCTCGGTTTTAAATTGAGAACAACAAGAGATAACTCTGTGAAGAAAATAGGAGTGTAGAAGGAAAACCTCACAGCATCTTCAGCAGAAATAATCCGCTCCTTTTCTGTTCCAACAGCCAGGACTCCACCAACGTCATTTCCCTCACCATTACGAACCTTCTTCGATTTGAACTTGTAAGTACCCAAGGCATTGATTGCTTCTGCAGTAGCACCTCTGTTTTGATTCAAATTTTCACGTAAGTCCAATACGGAGATTATGCAGTGTAGGCAGCAACGTATCAATGCACAGAGAATGAAAGGCATAGCGTAGCCGATGCAGCTAAATGTGAGGAAGGCTATACACAACCTGAAAAAATGATTACAAGATGAAATATCTAAATAAGTTGCAAAGATACTGCATCTTGGCAAGCTAGCAGCAGACCTGTACAAGTTGGGTGCATCATGGGCAGAAGAACGTCCACCAAATATCCACACGTTCCCCACAACAAACCACACAGCGAAAAAAGAGTCCAGGGCCATTTTGAAGTGATCAGCGAAAGCTTGGACCCTACAACAAATGATCAGAGTGCAACTCTATTATGAAACTTAGTTTATAGGGGTAAACACAGTCCAGAGGATGGCCGTGCAGCAGTGGCGTAGCCAGGATTTGTAGCTATGGTGGTCCATTGTCTAAAATTTATTTAACCGCTATAAATTTAACATGTCGGTACATAAGTATATGAATTACGAAATGCAATTAAGGTAAAAAGGACATACGAACTTCATAAAATAGACGAATATAGCTTTCTTAACATATAATTGAAATATTACATACCCATAGTAGTTGAAGAACAGTACGTCACGACTTCTTCTTCTTGTCACGCCTGCGCCTTCTAATAGCCATGAAAGTGTTGATGATCTCTTCTTCACTCAATTGTAAGAAGATATCCCGCTCAATAAAAGTGACTAGACAATCATCCAGAAGGCTATCACCCATCTTATTTCTCAACTTATTCTTGATAAAGGTCATTGCAGAAAATATTCTTTCAACACTTGCGGTAACCACCGGTAGAAGCAATACCAATTTGATAAGTAAATAGAACCAATGATAAACTTTATCCCTCTTTGTTTCAACAAGTTTTACTGAGAGGTCAACAAGATTGTTTAGGCCTTTGAACATTTCATCTTTTCTCATGTCATCAATAAAGGTTTCAAGTTGCAAGTCGAGTCTTAGCAAGTCAGAGGTTGAAAAATCATTAGGGTAAAATTCAGCAAGTCTATGTACCTTGTTTGCATCAAAAGAAGCGAAGGAATCCGCTGGATTCAAAGCAGCCATACAAGTAAGCAACTCCATATTTACCTCATCAAACCGACTGTCAAGCTCTTGACTAATTTTATCAATGACTCCAATATATACTTCTCTTCTGAAGTGATCATCATTTGTTTGGTTCTGAGCAAAACATGCTGATCTTCCATACGGTACATAATTATGTTGCATTGCAGGAACTTGAATGCCATGTTTTTTTGCAAAATATTGTAACCCTTTGAAGAAATGAAACCCACCCTTCAGACCTCATTTGCTGCATTTTACTCTTTGCCAAACTGACAAGTGACATTGCATTAAGAATATCTTGGTCTCTTCTTTGCAAACACTCAGACAATTCATTTGTGTGTCCAAGAATCTCAAGCATCAAATGAGCACTGAAAATAAAATCAAATGACTCAAGCACTCCAACCATAGTATGTATTTTTGGCCATTCACCCCTTTGTGATGTATCTTCTCCAAGAGCTATGAGTACATCACGAATTGTGGGATACATAGCAATCATGTTGACCACAGTTTTATAATGAGAGCCCCACCGAGTCTCACCAGGTCTAGGCAGCCCCATCTCTTGATTTAACTCACTTCCAGATTCTAGTATACCACACTCAAGTGCTTTCATGACATTGTCATATTGGTGATGTCGAAGCATGCCATGACGCTTACAAGAAACACCAACAATATTTAGCAAGAGTGATACTTGATCAAAAAACCACACACAATCATTATTTCCTTTGGCAACAGCAACAAGAACCAATTGGAGTTGATGTGCAAAACAGTGTACATAATAAGCAGAAGGTGATTCTTTCATGATCAAGGTTTTCAGCCCTTTAATCTCTCCTTTCATGTTACTAGCCCCATCGTAGCCTTGACCACGGATTTGAGTTATAGTCAAACCATGACTAACTAGTAAAGATTGAATTGCTTCCTTAAGTGATGAAGTAGTATCATCTACATGAACAATTCCAAGAAACCGCTCACATGGCCTTCCTGATTTATCAACATAACGCAAACAAAGGGCTAGTTGTTCTTTATGAGAGACATCACTAGACTCATCAGCTAAAATTGTATAGTGATCTTCACCAATTTCCTTAATGATTTGATCTCTAGTCTCCATAGCACAACATTGAATAATTTCTTTTTGTATGTCTGGGCTAGTCAATGTGCAATTACCTGGAGCATTCTTCAAAACAAACTTGTCTACTGTCACATCCCAAAAATTTGGCTTTTTGAAAAATTTAAATTCAAATAAATTATTTTAAGGTAATTGGATTTTACTTGGCTTTTATTTGCCTTTTTGGATTTTCTGGAATTTAAAAACTATTTTTAGAGCTTAAAATGTAATTCAAAATATGAAAATTAAATTTCAACAGTAGTTGGAAATAATTTTATTTAGTCCAAAATATGTCCAGGAGCTTCTGTGAATTTTTCTGGAATTTTTGGAGGTATTTTCATATTTTTCTGAGGCCTAAATAATTTTCTAGCCTTTTCTGAAATTAGAAATCAAATTCTGAAAAATAAAAATCTCCCCTCTCCCTCCAGCCGACGTGTGGACGGCCCAGGACCGCCCACGTCGCCGCTCGGCCTGATCCAGGCCGCACCTCCCTCTCCCTCGCTGCCAGCGGGCCCGGCCCAGCCAGCCCCGCCTTCCCCTCCTCCGCGCCCGACGCGTGGACGGCCCGGATGAGCCGAGTCCCCGTGCTGGCCATCCAGCCGCCCGCTCCCACCTTTCTCTCGCCTCGCTGACCCGCGGACCCCGCCTGTCGGCCGCACGCGTCCCGCTCTCGCTGCCACCCCAGCCCCGCCTGTCGGATCCGTCCCCCCCGCGGAATCGCCCCCTTCCTTTCTCTTCCCCCCCTCTTTCCTTTTTCGCCGGCCGACCGAGACCGCGCCGGATCCGGCCTTGCCTTCCCTGCCTCTCCCCGGGTTTGGAATCCCTGAGCCCCGGCGGGAAGCAAATCCCCAACGCCCGCGCCTCCCTTCCTTCTGGCCTCCCCTCTTTCCTTTCCCTCGCCTCCCCTTCCTTTTTCCGGCCGACCACCCCGGCGAGCAATTGCCTCGCCCCTGCTCCCCCTCAGCCCCTATAAATGCCCCATCGGCTTCGCCTTCTCCCGCACCGCATCCCAGCGCACTCCACCGCAGCTCCCGAGCCCTCTAGAGCCCGATCACCGTGCCACTCCTCCCCTCGAGCTCCGCCCAACTCCGGCGAGCTTTCCTCGCCGCCTCGGTCATCCCCGAAGCCCGCCGTCGCCACTCCAAGCATCCCCACGCCCGGGCGATCCTCCCCGACCCCTCGGCCGCCCCTCCCCGGCCCCGGAGCGCCGTCGCGTCGGAGCTCCCGATCCGTCGTCGCTGCCTCCTCGTCGCCGGCCACCTCCGTTCACCCTCGAGCCTCGCCGACCCCTCCAACCGGATCTCCTTCGCGCCAGGGTTACATTTCACGCGCCGCCCGAACCTCTCCGCCACTCCCTCGTCGCCGGCGCCGTCGCCTCCGACCATCTTCCCCGACCTCCCCTCCGGCAGGTACCTCAAAAGGTATGGTTGCCCTATATGGGTAGGCAAAGCCTCCCCCGCCCATCTGGTTAGCCGCGCTCTCTCTCAACTCCCCGGTGCGCGTTCGAGCCCTCGGCTCCGCGCGCTGGGTTGAGTTTTCGTTTAATTTTCGCGACTGACAAGCGGGCCCCACCCGTCAGCGGCCGCCGGTCTGCGCTGCCACTGCCGCCTGGGCCCCACCCGTCTGCGTCAGCCTCTGACAAGTGGGTCCAGACCCCAGTGGGTCCCACCTGTCAGTGACCAAGCAGATAGGGTCACTGACAGAGGGGTCCCACATGTCAGCGACCGCCAGAGGGTCTACTGTTCAGTGGGTCCCACCTGTCAATCTCTCAGATTAAAATAAAGATTTAAAAATTAAATATTCCAGTGGGCCCCACCTGTCAGAAATTTTCGAATTTCTGGATTTATTCAAATCTGAGATTTTCAAATGAGCATAACTTTCTCATTTTAACTCCAATTCCAGCCATTCAAATTTCTAAATTCATCTAAAATCATAATCTATCAAATTATGGCCTCTGTTGAATTTTTGGATTTTATTTGAATTTTCTTTTGTATTTATTGTTTTGTTGCTTCGTCTTTCCTCGCGTAGATACCAACGTTGTCGACGATCCCTCTTCACAGCAGCAAGAAGACCCAGAAACCCTGCAAGAAGGCAAGTCTCCTTTGATCATTTCGAGCCTATGCTTTTGAAATGTTTTTAAAATATTTTAAATTATGTGCATTGCTATTTACCTAAAGTCACTAGTGCAAATCTTTAGGAATTAGTTATTCCAACTTGCTATGCCCTCCATTGAAATTGAATGCCATGTATTCTTGTCACCATAGGACTCCCTTTGTCTCATTAATGAGAGTATTTAATTACTTGTTGATGTTAGTATGGTAGTATAATGCTTAGTCATGCTATCTAATAACTTTGGAAACTCTTGAAAATTGGGAAATTATGATTTATTATTAAATCCTTGTGTTTGAAAGTGAAGTGGCAATTGGAGTTGTCACTGTGATTTTAAAATAAAATAAAAATGTGAAAGTTGGTTTAGATTAGGGTGGATGGTTGTTTGGGTTGGTGCAGTAAGCACAAGAACTTGTTAAGTGTATGTTCCACCCTAGTCAATTAAGGACCGACGCTTGTGTTTGTCCAAACTGAGCATTAACCGTACAACCACAAGTCTATATGGGTACGACCTAGCTAACTAACCTATAAAGGTGTAGTTTAGATATCACCAGTGGTGTATTGAGTGCCAGGGTGTACTGGTTACTCATAGTGAGGGACAGGGTTTACTGTACTCATATGGCGCAAGAGGGGGCTTCAGATTGGGCGGATTTAACCCTTCTGCGGTGAAACCTCAGCGGGTGGTATCTGGCTATACTGGAGTAGGTGAAAGGCTTTGTGATATTTTATCTGGGTCTCATGCCAAAGGAAGCGTGTTGACTTTTAGGATAATTTATCTCTTGTGGGTAAAGTTGTACAACCTCTGCAGAGTGTAAAACTATTCGAATAGCCGTGCCCACGGTCAAGGGCGGGCAAGGAATGCATTCACATGGTAGATTTCTGGTTTTGTTTTAAAATCAAAAGTTTTGTATTCCGAGGGTGGAGGGAACTCTCGGAAGGGAATCCTGGCGGATGGAGCCAGAGAGGGTGGATGGAACCCGCAGTTTAAAACTTGACCAATGGTAATTGGTTAGCTAGTGTTGGCAGTTGGAACCTTCACTAGAAAGTTAATTCTGTTAAAACATTTACTTCATTAATTGTTGCCTTCGAAAATAACTAGTAGTATTTGAGTTTTCAAATATTGCTTTGTGCAAAACAACCATATGGCCCTCCTTTGTTAAGCCTTGCATCTATGCATTTTTCCCAAGACTTGCGGAGTACTTTATGTACTCACATGCTACACTTAAAAATAACATCTCAGAGGAAGTTGAAGCTCAAGAAGGTGACTACGACTACTGCTTCGCGTGTGGCTGTGATGGATTCTTCCCGGAGGACTAGGTCGCGCTTCCCCAGTCAATTGCCTGTGGCGAATTGATGGGTCGTCCTCGAGTTTTATTTGCTTCCGCTGTGTTTGATTGTGCGAGGTCTTCAACCTCCCTTGTAATAATGAGACCATGTGGTCAGTACTCTAATTATTGTAATAAATCGTCGATGGTGATGTTTTCCATTCTGTTTAAACTGTGTGCACTAGCTTTGATCTGGGACTAGTGCAGTAATACACAGGGGGTCCGGGTTTGAGAATCCGGGGGCCCGACAGAGATGGTATCAGAGCCAATTTGACTGTAGGACGTGACCTAGATTAGGAATGGCAAACCATAAGGACTTATATTTATAAAAAGAGTATATTAAAAATGTGTAAGCTTCTTTGCTTCTACTCTCCTCCTACTTAGAATCTCGTTCTTGTCTCCAACTCCATTTGTTAAAACTTTTACTAATCTTTTCTTTCACTCAACTTTGTAGATGGCTGGTTCATCCTCCGCTGCCCCGTGGGACTACTACTCACATGGAGAGGATGCTGGAGCATTCGCTAGCCTTCTCCGGCAGCTGATGCAGTGTCTGGAGTACCGTCAGCCGCCCATCTTCAGGGGTCGGAAGACGCGGATCCTGGATCGAGACTCTTGGACGATGGAGGTATTCCTGTATGCACGGGAAGAGGAATTCAAGTCCCACACCTACCCCATCAAGTACCCTCGGTCCCGCTGTTTCGACGCTGTCCAGGACGCAGCACGCCTCGCCATTGACGAGTTGTGCCACCTGCACAAAGATGCTGTACATCAGTCCCCCTTTTGCTTCTTCATCAACCCTCGCCCAGGACAGAGGTATCCAGATCCCTTTGATATTCCAGCTGACGATCCTCGACTGTCACATCAGGTGCAGCTCACCCAGGCAATGGCAGTCACTTATGCTAGAGCTCAGGAGGAGATTGGACAACTTCGGATGCTTCTCACCTCCAGCTACCAGCATTCGGACACACTTCGCGCACAGCTTCTCCAGAGCCAGGCAGCTGAGTTTGAGCTGGGACGTCTCAGGGCCGCAGCTAACTACACGCCGTCTTCACCCGTAGTTGACTACACGCCGTCTTCTCCAGTACCAGCCGTCATCCCCAACAACCCGGCACCAGCTCGACTCTCGGGACTTCGCATCAGGATGACAGCACGCAAGAAGGTGCGACGCCCCAGTCCGCCACCTGTCATTACTCTCAAGAAGCGCAAGCCTTCTCCTTCCCGTTCTCGGTCGACTGCCTCCAGTCGTAACCGTGTCTCGGCCGAGTGTGACTGTTCACGTCACCACGTGAGAGAGCGCCAGGAAGACCCGGAGGAGGATCCAGAAGAGGACCCGGAAGAAGACCCTGAGGAGCGCGTCTTTGGAGAGGATTAGTAGTCTTTTGAGTCCGTAGTACCCAAATAAAATGTCCGCGTCCTTAGAACGCTTATTGTTATGTTTTGGTGTGCTAGATGGACTGTACCAGGCCTATGCGCACTTGTGGTACAGCCATCCTTGGAGTTATCTTGATTTTAATAAAAAGTTTCCCCTAAGTGGTGGCTAGTTCTTTCTTGTGTGTTGGCTTGGGATGTGGTTTAGTTCCCCTAATCTCTTACCTTTGCTATTTCCCTCTTACCTTCTGCTAACCTAAACCGCTTCAGATGGTGAACACGAGGAGCAACCCTGGCAGCAGCCGTGACGCCAACAACCAGCCGGAGGACAACATTCCACCACCTCCTGCTCAGGCCCCCAACTTGGAGCAAATGATGGCTATGCAGCTGCAGTTACTTCAAGCTCTCGCCCAGAACCAAGTGCAGCCAGCCCAGCAGGCACCCAACCAGGCACCCCAGTCTAAATTGGGGGAATTCATGAGGACAAGGCCTCCCACTTTTGCTGGATCAGTGGATCCCTTGGAGGCAGATGATTGGATCAAGGATGTGGAAAGAAAATTGGTCCTAGCTCAGTGCAACGATAATGAAAAGGTGTTGTATGCTGCTCATCAGCTCAAGGGAATGGCTGCCAACTGGTGGGAAAACTACCGCGCCGCCCATCAAAATGCACAAGCCATCACTTGGGAGGAGTTTGTCGAAGCTTTCCGCACTGCCCATATTCCTACGGGAATAATGGAAATGAAGAAGAGAGAATTCTACCAACTGCAGCAGGGAAACCTCAGTGTTTCCGAGTACCTGAACAAGTTCACCCAACTGTCCAGGTATGCATCTGAAGAGGTCACCTCAGAGGCGACCAAGATTTGGAGGTTCACGCAGGGACTTGACCCCAATCTCAAGGTGCAGCTGGTATCCAATGACTTCCCAACCTTCCAGCACCTAGTGAACAAGGCCTTTGTCCAAGAAGATGCTCAGCGCCAGCTGTACGAAAATCGGAAGAGGAAGTTTCAAGCCCAGCAAGGAGCAAGCAGCTCTCGATTCCGCCCCAACGCACCTCACTATCACAAGCTCTCAGAGTCAAGCGTGCCGAGGACTCCCTTTTCAGGACCCCGCCCAAATCCACAAACTCCCCGGGCAAACAATGGTGGCCAACCCCCGCAGAACAAGACTTCAGCAGCAGGAGTGCAGTGCTTTAACTGCAAGAACATGGGGCACTATGCCAGCAACTGTCCCCAGAAACGCCCAGCAATGACTCCAGTTCGTTTCAATCTGGGGACTACGCCAGCAAGAGCTCCGACTGCAGGTCAAGGCCGTGGGGCACCACAAACCCCAAGGACTCCACAAGTGGTGAGCAGAGGGCATCTCAACCATGTGACCGCGGAAGCAGCCCAGGATGCACCCGACGTAGTTCTGGGTAAGTTTCTTGTCAACTCAGTAATTGCATCAGCATTATTTGATTCTGGAGCTTCGCATTCTTTTGTGTCAAAAGATGTGGTTGAAAGGTATAATTGGGATGTGAGTAAACTACAGAACCCCATGCTAGTCCAGTCCCCTGGTAAGGAAATGAGGACTAACACAGTTTGCCTTGACGCAACTGTGGATATAAATGGAGTTAAGTTCTTAGCAAATCTTATTATAATAGACTCCAAGGGTTTAGATGTAATACTTGGAATGGATTGGTTAACCAAGTATAAAGGGCAGATAGATTGTGCTGATCGAGCTGTTACAATCACTAACTCTGATGGGATTCAAGTAAGGTATAAGTCAAACTCCCCTATCCAGAGCAGGTGTAGTTTGAACAGTGTAAAGGGAGTGACTCTGGAAAAAGTACCTATAGTGAGTGAGTACCCAGATGTATTCCCTGAAGATTTGCCCGGAATGCCGCCAGACAGGGAAGTAGAGTTTGTCATCAACCTAGTACCTGGAACAGCTCCAATTTCCAAGAGACCTTATCGGATGTCTGCAAATGATTTGGCGGAAGTTAAGAAACAAATTGAAGAGCTGCAGGATAAAGGATTTGTAAGGCCAAGCTCGTCACCTTGGGGAGCACCAGTACTGCTAGTAAAGAAAAAAGATGGTAGTCTTCGCATGTGTGTGGACTATCGATCATTGAATGATGTGACTATTAAGAACAAGTACCCTTTACCCAGAATAGATGATCTGTTTGATCAGTTGAAAGGATCATGTGTATTCTCTAAGATTGACCTTCGATCAGGATATCACCAATTGAAGTTAAGACCAGAGGACATACCCAAGACCGCATTTGCCACCCGTTATGGATTGTATGAGTATACAGTGATGTCTTTCGGTCTAACCAATGCCCCAGCATACTTCATGAATCTGATGAATAAGGTGTTCATGGAATATTTGGATAAGTTTGTGGTTGTATTCATCGATGACATTTTGATATATTCCAAGAATGAGGAAGAACATGCCGAACATTTGAGGATAGTTTTGGAAAAGCTCCGAGAAAATCAGTTGTACGCCAAGTTCAGTAAGTGTGAGTTTTGGTTGAAGAAAGTAGCTTTCTTGGGCCATGTGATTTCGGCGGGAGGAGTATCCGTAGACC
Source organism: Dendrocalamus latiflorus (assembly GCA_017311315.1). Taxonomy (NCBI): domain Eukaryota; kingdom Viridiplantae; phylum Streptophyta; class Magnoliopsida; order Poales; family Poaceae; genus Dendrocalamus; species Dendrocalamus latiflorus. Next base: position 20,625,168 of record CM029619.1, on the reverse strand, counting down.
CGGAGAAAGTTAATGATGTGCTCAATTGGACACAACCAAAGTCAGTATCCGAGATCAGGAGTTTTCTTGGATTGGCTGGATACTATCGTCGATTTATTGAAGGTTTCTCCAAGCTCGCAAGACCTCTCACCCAGTTGCTGAAGAAGGAAAAGAAGTTTGAATGGAGTAAACCATGTGAGGATAGTTTCCAAGAGTTGAAGAAGAGGTTAACTTCTGCACCAGTGTTGACGCTTCCGGACATTAGGAAGGATTTCGAAGTCTTCTGTGATGCGTCAAGGCAGGGACTAGGCTGTGTACTGATGCAAGAAAGAAAGGTAGTAGCATATGCCTCAAGGCAGCTGCGACCCCATGAAGGAAATTACCCAACGCATGATTTAGAGCTCGCTGCCGTAGTGCATGCACTGAAAATATGGAGGCATTACTTGATTGGTAACCATTGTGAAATTTACACGGATCACAAGAGTTTGAAATATATATTCACTCAACCCGATCTCAACATGAGGCAAAGGAGATGGCTTGAGTTAATAAAGGATTATGATATTGGAATACATTATCACCCAGGAAAGGCTAATGTGGTAGCAGATGCCTTGAGCAGAAAGAGCTATTGTGCCAAGATGTGGATTAAGGACAGTATGCCTGCCCTTCAAGAAGAGTTCCAACGGCTCAACCTAGAAGTAGTGGAGGAAGGATTTCTAGCCACTTTGGAAGTTCAACCAACCTTAGAAGATCAAATCAGAGCAGCTCAAAAGGAGGACAAGTATGTCCAGGAGATCAAGGATAATATGAAGAAAGGAAAAGCTTCGGGATTTTCAGAGGATGAAAAAGGTACCCTTTGGTTTGGGAAAAGAATTATTGTGCCTGAAAAGAAGGAGGTAAAGGAGTTAATATTAAAGGAAGCCCATGAATCTGGATATTCAATTCACCCTGGGAGCACCAAGATGTACCAAGATCTCAAGGAAAGGTATTGGTGGTCAAGTATGAAACGAGAAATTGCAGAATACGTAGCCTTGTGCGATGTATGCCAACGGATTAAAGCTGAACACCAGAGACCTGCGGGACTTCTGCAGCCATTGCAGATCCCTGAGTGGAAATGGGAAGAAATTGGTATGGATTTTATAACTGGATTACCAAGAACCAAAACAGGGCACGATTCAATTTGGGTTATAGTGGATCGTTTGACAAAAGTCGCCCATTTCATTCCAGTAAAGACCACATACTCCGGGGATAGACTTGCGGAGTTGTACATGTCAAGAATTGTGTGTTTGCATGGGATCCCAAAGAAGATTGTGTCAGATCGAGGAACCCAGTTCACTTCGAGATTTTGGCAAAAGCTACATGAACTTTTGGGCACAAACTTAAACTTCAGTACAGCTTATCATCCACAGACAGATGGTCAAACAGAAAGAGTAAATCAAATCCTGGAAGACATGTTGAGAGCTTGTGTACTGGCAAACAAGAGTAATTGGGATCAGAGTTTGCCCTATGCAGAGTTCTCCTACAACAATAGTTATCAATCCAGTTTGCAAATGTCTCCCTTCGAAGCCCTATACGGCAGAAAGTGTAGGACTCCATTGTATTGGAAGGAAACAGGAGAAGGACAAGTGTTTGGACCAGATGTGCTGAAGCAAGCAGAAGAACAAGTTCGTCTAATCCAGGACAGATTAAAAACAGCACAAACCAGACAGAAAAGTTATGCAGACAATCGACGTAGAAGCTTAGAATTCGTACCTGGGGATCATGTTTATTTGAAGGTATCACCTCTCAAAGGAATGAGACGTTTTGGAGTCAGTGGAAAGCTAGCTCCCAGATTCATCGGACCTTTTCCTGTTGTGGCGAAACGAGGAGAAGTTGCTTACCAGTTGGAGCTTCCACCTCAGCTGTCAAAGGTGCATGACGTCTTCCATGTGTCTCAGCTAAGAAAGTGTCTTAGAGTTCCAGAAGAGCAGATGCCTCTAGATGAAATAAATGTAAAGGAGGACCTCACCTATCCAGAGTATCCAGTCAAGATATTGGAGGAAGCAGAGCGCCGTACGCGCAGCAAGGTTATCAAGTTCTGTAAAGTGCAGTGGAGTAACCATTCAGAATCGGAAGCAACTTGGGAGCGTGAAGAGGATCTAAAAGAAGAGTTCCCCGACCTTTTTCCCAGTCCATCCGAATCTCGGGGTCGAGATTCTTTCTAAGGGGGGTAGGTTTGTCACATCCCAAAAATTTGGCTTTTTGAAAAATTTAAATTCAAATAAATTATTTTAAGGTAATTGGATTTTACTTGGCTTTTATTTGCCTTTTTGGATTTTCTGGAATTTAAAAACTATTTTTAGAGCTTAAAATGTAATTCAAAATATGAAAATTAAATTTCAACAGTAGTTGGAAATAATTTTATTTAGTCCAAAATATGTCCAGGAGCTTCTGTGAATTTTTCTGGAATTTTTGGAGGTATTTTCATATTTTTCTGAGGCCTAAATAATTTTCTAGCCTTTTCTGAAATTAGAAATCAAATTCTGAAAAATAAAAATCTCCCCTCTCCCTCCAGCCGACGCGTGGACGGCCCAGGACCGCCCACGTCGCCGCTCGGCCTGATCCAGGCCGCACCTCCCTCTCCCTCGCTGCCAGCGGGCCCGGCCCAGCCAGCCCCGCCTTCCCCTCCTCCGCGCCTGACGCGTGGACGGCCCGGATGAGCCGAGTCCCCGTGCTGGCCATCCAGCCGCCCGCTCCCACCTTTCTCTCGCCTCGCTGACCCGCGGACCCCGCCTGTCGGCCGCACGCGTCCCGCTCTCGCTGCCACCCCGGCCCCGCCTGTCGGATCCGTCTCCCCCGCGGAATCGCCCCCTTCCTTTCTCTTCCCCCCCTCTTTCCTTTTTCGCCGGCCGACCGAGACCGCGCCGGATCCGGCCTTGCCTTCCCTGCCTCTCCCCGGTTTTGGAATCCCTGAGCCCCGGCGGGAAGCAAATCCCCAACGCCCGCGCCTCCCTTCCTTCTGGCCTCCCCTCTTTCCTTTCCCTCGCCTCCCCTTCCTTTTTCCGGCCGACCACCCCGGCGAGCAATTGCCTCGCCCCTGCTCCCCCTCAGCCCCTATAAATGCCCCATCGGCTTCGCCTTCTCCCGCACCGCATCCCAGCGCACTCCACCGCAGCTCCCGAGCCCTCTAGAGCCCGATCACCGTGCCACTCCTCCCCTCGAGCTCCGCCCAACTCCGGCGAGCTTTCCTCGCCGCCTCGGTCATCCCCGAAGCCCGCCGTCGCCACTCCAAGCATCCCCACGCCCGGGCGATCCTCCCCGACCCCTCGGCCGCCCCTCCCCGGCCCCGGAGCGCCGTCGCGTCGGAGCTCCCGATCCGTCGTCGCTGCCTCCTCGTCGCCGGCCACCTCCGTTCACCCCCGAGCCTCGCCGACCCCTCCAACCGGATCTCCTTCGCGCCAGGGTTACATTTCACGCGCCGCCCGAACCTCTCCGCCACTCCCTCGTCGCCGGCGCCGTCGCCTCCGACCATCTTCCCCGACCTCCCCTCCGGCAGGTACCTCAAAAGGTATGGTTGCCCTATATGGGTAGGCAAAGCCTCCCCCGCCCATCTGGTTAGCCGCGCTCTCTCTCAACTCCCCGGTGCGCGTTCGAGCCCTCGGCTCCGCGCGCTGGGTTGAGTTTTCGTTTAATTTTCGCGACTGACAAGCGGGCCCCACCCGTCAGCGGCCGCCGGTCTGCGCTGCCACTGCCGCCTGGGCCCCACCCGTCTGCGCCAGCCTCTGACAAGTGGGTCCAGACCCCAGTGGGTCCCACCTGTCAGTGACCAAGCAGATAGGGTCACTGACAGAGGGGTCCCACATGTCAGCGACCGCCAGAGGGTCTACTGTTCAGTGGGTCCCACCTGTCAATCTCTCAGATTAAAATAAAGATTTAAAAATTAAATATTCCAGTGGGCCCCACCTGTCAGAAATTTTCGAATTTCTGGATTTATTCAAATCTGAGATTTTCAAATGAGCATAACTTTCTCATTTTAACTCCAATTCCAGCCATTCAAATTTCTAAATTCATCTAAAATCATAATCTATCAAATTATGGCCTCTGTTGAATTTTTGGATTTTATTTGAATTTTCTTTTGTATTTATTGTTTTGTTGCTTCGTCTTTCCTCGCGTAGATACCAACGTTGTCGACGATCCCTCTTCACAGCAGCAAGAAGACCCAGAAACCCTGCAAGAAGGCAAGTCTCCTTTGATCATTTCGAGCCTATGCTTTTGAAATGTTTTTAAAATATTTTAAATTATGTGCATTGCTATTTACCTAAAGTCACTAGTGCAAATCTTTAGGAACTAGTTATTCCAACTTGCTATGCCCTCCATTGAAATTGAATGCCATGTATTCTTGTCACCATAGGACTCCCTTTGTCTCATTAATGAGAGTATTTAATTACTTGTTGATGTTAGTATGGTAGTATAATGCTTAGTCATGCTATCTAATAACTTTGGAAACTCTTGAAAATTGGGAAATTATGATTTATTATTAAATCCTTGTGTTTGAAAGTGAAGTGGCAATTGGAGTTGTCACTGTGATTTTAAAATAAAATAAAAATGTGAAAGTTGGTTTAGATTAGGGTGGATGGTTGTTTGGGTTGGTGCAGTAAGCACAAGAACTTGTTAAGTGTATGTTCCACCCTAGTCAATTAAGGACCGACGCTTGTGTTTGTCCAAACTGAGCATTAACCGTACAACCACAAGTCTATATGGGTACGACCTAGCTAACTAACCTATAAAGGTGTAGTTTAGATATCACCAGTGGTGTATTGAGTGCCAGGGTGTACTGGTTACTCATAGTGAGGGACAGGGTTTACTGTACTCATATGGCGCAAGAGGGGGCTTCAGATTGGGCGGATTTAACCCTTCTGCGGTGAAACCTCAGCGGGTGGTATCTGGCTATACTGGAGTAGGTGAAAGGCTTTGTGATATTTTATCTGGGTCTCATGCCAAAGGAAGCGTGTTGACTTTTAGGATAATTTATCTCTTGTGGGTAAAGTTGTACAACCTCTGCAGAGTGTAAAACTATTCGAATAGCCGTGCCCACGGTCAAGGGCGGGCAAGGAATGCATTCACATGGTAGATTTCTGGTTTTGTTTTAAAATCAAAAGTTTTGTATTCCGAGGGTGGAGGGAACTCTCGGAAGGGAATCCTGGCGGATGGAGCCAGAGAGGGTGGATGGAACCCGCAGTTTAAAACTTGACCAATGGTAATTGGTTAGCTAGTGTTGGCAGTTGGAACCTTCACTAGAAAGTTAATTCTGTTAATACATTTACTTCATTAATTGTTGCCTTCGAAAATAACTAGTAGTATTTGAGTTTTCAAATATTGCTTTGTGCAAAACAACCATATGGCCCTCCTTTGTTAAGCCTTGCATCTATGCATTTTTCCCAAGACTTGCGGAGTACTTTATGTACTCACATGCTACACTTAAAAATAACATCTCAGAGGAAGTTGAAGCTCAAGAAGGTGACTACGACTACTGCTTCGCGTGTGGCTGTGATGGATTCTTCCCGGAGGACTAGGTCGCGCTTCCCCAGTCAATTGCCTGTGGCGAATTGATGGGTCGTCCTCGAGTTTTATTTGCTTCCGCTGTGTTTGATTGTGCGAGGTCTTCAACCTCCCTTGCAATAATGAGACCATGTGGTCAGTACTCTAATTATTGTAATAAATCGTCGATGGTGATGTTTTCCATTCTGTTTAAACTGTGTGCACTAGCTTTGATCTGGGACTAGTGCAGTAATACACAGGGGGTCCGGGTTTGAGAATCCGGGGGCCCGACATCTACCTCTTCATTATTTGCTACAAGCCACTTCAAAAGTTCAATGAAGTTCCCTCTGTTGCTAGACTCTTCACTTTCTTCATGCCCACGGAATGCCAATCCTTGCTGCAAAAGAAACTTCAAACATCTAAGTGAATAAGTCAACCTGATCTTGTAGAGACGTCGCTCCTCATTATCCACCTTCACAATTTTATCATCAATTGCTCCATGGGGAGTCATAAATAAGTTGTATCTTTCTTGAGCTGCGTTGTGAGCACTTGTTACACCACCCACATGTAAATCAAGTGCATCATTTCTATTCCAATTTCTCCAACCACCTTCAACAAATGCAGATTTCTTAGTTTTCTCCTTTGCAAACAAGTAGCACACAAAGCAAAATGCAGCTTCCTTCTTGATACTATATTCAATCCAAGGATATTTATAAAACCATATAGGATTGAATTGCCTATCCCTATTTCCGATTTTTCTACTTTCAAATTCATGTGCATAAGGTTGGAATGGGCCTTTAATAATATATGATCGTCGAACTGCATCTTGATCATTGACGGGATAATTTGCAATGGATTGCCTCTCCCCTGGATCAAGTGGAAGCCGACTGATATCATAAACCGGTTCTTTTTCAGCGACTGGAGGTGGACTTGGAGGCATTGGAGTTGGAGTCACATTTTCTTCAATCACTCTATCTTGATCCGATCCACCTTCTTGTTCTTCAATTTGCTCTTCTGGAACAGCTGCAGCCACGGAAGGAGATGGAGAAGAAGCCTTCTTCTTTGATGCATATTTCTGAAAAAGAGAGGCAATATCACCACTCCTCTTCATGTTTTAACAAATCTGCAAGAGAATTATATAAAGTTTCAATTTACCAAACCAATAATCTAATACTGCAAAAAAACATATAATTGAGAAGACACCTTCACTGTGATTGAATGATCTCCAACTAAAAAATCCGATCTGAAGATTTCAACACCACGCCACTGCTCACTGCTCTGAAATTGCATAAGATAACCAAATAATGGAAGTCCCTTCACCAGTTACGTCTACCGCCACCAGATTTCTTATACTATAATAACTAAATGAAAATGACACGTCTGTAGGACAATGCAAGAAAGACGTTGATGACCAATGACGAAGATGATGATGATGATGATATATATATATATATATATATATATATATATATATATATATATATATATATATATATATATATATATATATATATATATATATATATATATATATATATATATATATATATATATATATATATATATTAGACTATGACTTTGGTCCTTTGTTCTTGTGCAGTGTAGGTGATATTTCCATTGGAATTGAAAGGAGTAGCCAGGAACTGCTGCAGTTCTTCTTTTACCTCTGAAGTTCTTCTTTTACGCCACTGCTGCTCGATGGCCGCTCCGCCGCTCCCGCGCTTGCCGTCGCGTTGCAGCGTCGCCCGCCCGGCCGCCCCCACGGCTGCACTGTAGTACCGCACGGCCGCACGGAGAACTGGAGAAGGATACGAACGGGCGCAGACGCACAGTCTGACGTGAATACGCTGACTCGGGCTGAGTTCTCCAGTGCAGACCCCTCTTTCTTGGACGTGAATACACTGAATCAATGGGCTTTGCCGCTTTGGTTGGACTGAGCGCAGGGTGGTCCGTGGCCCACAGGGACCACCCTGTAGCTCCGCCCCTGCCGTGCGGCGTCGGCGTAGAGGGAGAGAGAGAGACTACGAATGAGGATGACTTTGTTATTTCTTGCTTGATTCCAATAGCATACGATAGCCCCCTTATATAAATGGGCTTCCCCTAACAGATAGAATCTAATCTTAATCATATCTCTAACAAATAGAAACCAATATCACAAGAGTTTCTTCCACTACAAGTTTATTTTCTATCACAGATGGCTTCTATTAAAAATCTTATATATCACAGACAGTTTATAGTTGAAACCATCTGTGATAAACCATATATCACAGATGGTTTCTACTAAAAACCATCTGTGATAGTCATATATCACAGACGGTTACGAGTTGATAACCGTCTGTAATATTCTTTTCTATTCCTAAATTTATTTCTATTTGTTGGCTAGCCTCAGAAAATGCTACTCATGCCCTCTGAAACAAGCAGATCAACATAATATATATACATCCAATTCACATTCATTTATTTCAGAAACAAAAACATCCATTTCACAAATCAATTAACAGAAATAAAATAAATTATCCATCCATGATCAATTAACAGAAATAAAATAAATTATCCATCCATGAACAATTAAGCTCAATCTTATTCTAGTGAAATCCATTCCACATTATGGAACTTCTCATCTTCTTTGATGACTTTAGATATCAAGAAGTACGCACACTGTCCTCGAATATGTTTGAGGTCGGTCTATTCCAATGGAGTTGTAGCGATTGATGAAACCTGTCGGTAGGAAGATCAATATCGTGCATACATATATAAATTGATAAGTATGAAATAATTATCGCAAGATTGACAAACCTCAGGATTGTTCTTTGTGGAACCTACGAGTAGTTGCATGTTGTGGCAAACATAAAATCCACAGGTGTTGTTGCCCGGCGGCTACTGGTGGCACTGCAAAAATAGAATTTGTTAGTTCAATAGGCATTACTACAAAGTGTTGTATAGGATTAATGTGTACTAGCGAATACTGGGAAATCTAGGACGTGTCGCAGGGCATCGATCCCTCCCTTGGATTTTCGTACCTTTGCAACGTATGTGGCGAACGACCTACATGATTCCAAAAAGTTAGCCTTAGTCATTGGGATGGAAGGAATGACTACAATAGAGTTATCTATGGAGGAAATGTGCTTACCTATTGATTACTTATTGGACAACTGTGTAGTTAGTTTTGTTTTTCTTTAGGAAATCAAGGTATATTAGCCTATTCCATTTTGGTTCGTGTTGCTTATAAAGTATAAATCAACAAGTATAGCCACTAGTGTAGTACTTACCTCTGATTGTAGGGCATAAATACAAATTACTTGTTGCAGTGACCCTCCAATACCTTCGTAATGTAATTTTTGATGAAGTATGCATCCTCCTTGATGATATCCATGGCAACCAAGCGTGGGTCAAGGAAACCAATCGATGATTTCATTAATCTGGCTTCACTCACCATGTATCTATGCACACACACACACACAAAAGCAATGAGTTATATATGATATTTATCGACATTACATAAATGTGGACCATGATTGTATACACTTACAGTGTCCAGCATTGAATGAGTAAGACGTCGAGGGCATCGAGTGTGAAGAGAAAGAATAAGTCCTCGAAGGTCATCGTGAAGATACAGTTATGAATATTGTGCTGTAGATGATGCGGTATGAACTTGACATTGACATCCAAGCACCGTTGTTCCTCTAGCTTGTTGACTTATTCCATGTAATACATATGCAATCTTTGACAAGATAGTCCTAGAGTTAGAAGGCGCTCTTTCGGGACGACCAATGGCTCGCCTAGTAAGAATTTTTAGGCCAACGGTAAGTAGGGGATGTTATCATCCGTCTTCTTTGATTTGCCCTTGCCGCCTCGGCTATAGGTCAACTTCATGATAGTCGGCCAGGTACAAGATATAAATGCACCGCACCCTTGCTGTGTCTATGCAGGTAGCATTGGTGCGGATTGCGCCTATGGAATTGGCACCGATGTAGATAGCTCGAGTGGACATGGCATCGGTGTGGATAGCTCGAGTGGACTTGGCACTGGTGCAGATGGCTCTCATGGACTTGGCACAGGTGTAGGAGCCTCAAGGCAGATGTCGCTCTTAGGCCACTGGATGGATGTTCCAATAGCTTGCCTTAGAGTCATGACCTCGTCGTTGGGGGCATCTTTAGCGAGACGATTTCAAAATTGGCATGAACACCATCCAAATTCACTTTTGTGAATCCTGGTGCTAGAGATACACCATGCACTAAGGCCCTATGCCCGGATGGATACGCCTGGCCCCAAGCAGTGCACAGGGCAACAGAGGCATATCTCACTTGGAGCTTGCATTTCTTAGCCACCTACATAACAATACAAAATTAGCTATTTCAATAGGCCTAACAATGGATCGAGCATTCCAGAGATAATAATTATTACTAGGATGTCATCGATAGAAAATTGGTGGTCACTTTTCGAGGTTGAAGTGCTACGGGTAGGCTACACTAGCGCAAATTAAAATTTCTACCCGTAAACCAAGATCACTGCAGTTATAGATCACGGTCTTACCACTAGACGCGCAGGTGCGGAATGATGCAGCACGTCGGGGCAGAGTAGTCGTACTAAGTTGATGCAGCACGTCGGAGTAGAGTAGTCGTACTACTTCCTCGTCCACGTCGCGGCGTCCCACGTACAACTCCTCTATTGCGGTTCGTTCAAACGCTACAGATGCAGCGCCGCCAAAAGTATCCACACGTACGGGAGGAAGTGACGCACGCCGGATTACTAGATCCGCGCAAGTGACCAGGGCATGGGAGGGGTGGCGGCCAGGGTTTGAGGATGTCACGAAAACCTCTCTCTCCAAGCCTGTGCGCCCTTGCCCTCCTTTTATAGACGTCCTTACAATGGGCTTCTACGAATAGAGGCCCATTAGGACTCAATACCCAGTCTAACTCGGATCCAATCCGAATTAGGCTTCAGCCCTTAAGTGTGTGACCCTATAGGTTCACGTATGTTTCGACATGACGCGAGTATACCTACTCGGTCAATAGTTGGTAGCGGCCTCTAGCAAGACGTGCCAACTCCTAAACGCACATAAAGATCATATCGGACGAACCATCACAACGTTATGTACATGCCAATCCTTTTGTCTCACGATATTCGGTCGAGCTCCAAGCTGACCAGTCTTTCTCGATCCTGTGATTCGAAATCCCTTACTAGGTTAACTTTTAACCTTAAGTAGCATGGCCATGCATTTCTGGATCCGATCACTCGAGGGGCCCAGAGATATCTCTCTCAGGTAGAGAGGGGCAAATCCCATCTCGACTGACCATGCCTCGCAGCATGCTTCATGACAAACCCGAAAGCTATCTTTATAACTACCCAGTTACGGAGTAGCGTTTGATAGCCCCTAAGTAGGTCGATTCACATCTCAAGTACATGCGACAATCTCATGTCTAAGGACAAGGCGTACACATTGTGTAGAGAGAATCATAAGTATAATAGCTATGTCTCATGTTGGGTCGGTCCAACCCCATGTTCTAAACATGTGTCCACATTATTGGTTTGACATCTCCATGTCTATGACCTGTGAAACATGGTCATCAACCGATACATGTGCTAATCCATCATTCACATGTGTCCTCACATGAACTCCGACTAGGGACAACTTTAGAATAACCATATAAGTAAAGAGTTTCACAAACAAGTCACATACTTGTTAATCAACACAAAAGCAATATTCAAGGAACATTTATTAAATCATGGATACAACGAAATATCATCATCTCTATGATTGCCTCTAGGGCATATTTCCAACAGTAGGGTTGGACGTGCAGCTACTCTGATGGTTGGGGAGCTACCTAGCACAGGAGCGGCAGGGGCTTCCTGCTGATTTTTCCTATACCTATGCATCTTATCTCTGATCAACCTTTGCATCTCATCTTTGATTTTTGCCGTAATGTCCTCTCGTAGTTGTGCCTCGTGCTCAGCTTTGGCTCTCTTCCTACTCCGGTAAACTTCGGAGTCCTCTGGGAAGCCATATTTCCAAAGAACATAAAGACCAAGGCTTGTCATGCGACCTGGGTGTTCCTTGTTTCCCAGGGCCACGGAGAGTAAATCTCTCCCTAACTACCTCGAATGAGCCTTAGGAAGATTCTACACTCAGCACTTTCAGGTGGTGAGACACTTCCTTGTCTGCGGGATTTCGAAAGGAGATGGCCCCGACACATGATAAATGACCTCGCTCTTATCCAGTTTCAGGCGGGCTCATCAGGGATCCTGGCAAATGGTGGGGAGGTCTCCCGCAGGATAGCTTGCTCATCCTCCTACCTCCATTGTAAGATTTTACTCATATACCCAGCGGTGCTGAGTCTATGGAGGTGTGTGTTTTGGCCTGGAGGGCCCTGTGCGCCGTACTTTCACTCCTAAAATTATCTGTCATCTTCATCGCCACAAACTCTTATCACTGTAGTTTTAGGAATAGAAACTTGTAGAAGGGCATCAAATACTTCTACATGTATTGCTTGACAAGTAGGCTCTTAAAGTTCTTCCACACTTTGCACGCCGCAAGCAACACATGTCATCGCACAGAGGCCTAGTGTTTTTCTAGGATCTCAAACGACCGAAAAACTTCCATCAACAGTTCACTTTTCCGATCTTCGATCACTTTCTTCCACGAAACGAATGTGATATCAATTCATTCCTGTGCAACTATTCTGACTATTCTTTGAAATGCAGACACTTCTTGTCGAGGATTGAGACGGGTCCTAGACGCATCGACATGTGTGATGGTAAAATGGCCCTCAGGCTTTTTTTGATAATCCTCTTTCTTCTCGGGATTTTCCAGAGGATGGTGCATCACACACATCCGGTGATGATGTCGAAGAACGAGCGGACGATCACATATTTATGTAACAATTTCTCTAATCAGTCAGCAAAGGATATATACAGCAAACCACATTAATTACAACAATCTAGAAAACCAAGCGTATATACAGCAAAGCATATATCCAAGACATGATAATAATATAAAGATCAAACTATTATCTATCAATATGAATAATGCAACCAAGCCAAAGGACAATATGCTAAACTGAGCACAAGTATAAGCATTTGTAATTAACATAATGCATAGATTAAGAAGTGAGTTTTGCTCTCAGTTTGAGGAGTTGCTCAAGTTAAAACCTGGCCTTCTCACCCTTGTCAATAGATCATATATCAAAGGGACTAACTCCTTAGTATTCTGCTAGTTTGATACTCTAAAATTATCTCAGTAAAGTAGTAGAATTAACTGCCAGATTTTAAGCACACGATAGAATGAAGAACAACTATTGTAATATCCAAAATAGTGCTACGGCAAAAATAGAAACAAACACCAGAGATGTGCTATGGCAGTAATAGTAGTAATAACTGAATATAACAATATTCAATCCAGAATAGTAGTGATTTATGCTTAACTGAAGTAAGAAACAAGTAATGATAAATCAATACTAGCAGAATACTTTCTCATTAGTCACAGTGATCTCAATCTGACAAGTTATCCTCATCGAGCATTCACAAAGCCGACGTTCTATTATGCAAAGTCCCCTAGTGCTAGCACTTACGAGGGCCACCAGAGTCGGGGGAGGCGGTGATGGGCTCGGGAGGAGGAGAAAGGGTGACTGCCTCGGGGAAGGAAGGCGACAGGCTCGGAAGGGGGAGGAGGGTGACTGCCTCGTGGGACGAAGGACGCTAGAGTTGGGGGAGGGGGAGGAGGGCGATGGCCTCAGGCAAGGAGTGCCACTGGAGTCGGGGGAGGAGGAGGCTGATGGGTTGGGGTGAGGCGGCGACGTTAGTGGCCAGTACAGTGGGGACAAACTCTAGTGCGCAATATATATAGGGGAATAACCATAGACGGTTCTATTTAGGAACCGTCTTTTTATCCGACACATTTGGGGTCTACAGTAGTGACACCGTACTTGTTGACCTTCCTGTGGAAGATGTGCCCAATGGCACTTAAATAAGGGGATCTTGAAAAGCATGTAGTCGAGCTCCTAAATCTTCTCTATGAACCCATAATAGGAGTTCCTCAACCTATCGGTACTGAACACATCTATGCGAACACTGTTGTTCTAGTTAGTACTCTTTACATCATGAGCCTACGTATAGAATGTGTACGCATTATGTCATATCCTTGCCATATCACAACTGTAAATATTGGCCATTTTGCCAACTATATCAGTATATCACTTGACGAGCTCCTAGCGAGTCGCTCCTTCAATCACTAGTTGAACTGATTGTTGTGTTATCTCGTGATCCAAATATCCAGCCGCTCTGGATTCCGTTGCCAAAGCACACCCTTATGTTGGTCGATATACGGGGACATTTTAGTCATGTATTGCTAGACTATGAAATGGGCTTGAGCATATGCATCCATATCTGGAGTGATTGCTTTTTTTTCGATGGTCCCGATACCCTTGAGCCTCCCCTCATGGCGAAATCGAGGCACACATATCGGTTCAACTTGAGCCATGTAATCGACATAGAACTCAATGACCTCTTTGGTTGTATAACCTTCGATGATACTACCTTTTGGCCGAGATCGATTTCGTAAATAGAACTTGGGAATTCCCACGAACATCTCAAATGGGTACATGCTATGTAGGAACATAGGTCGACACATTTTTATCTCCCACACAATGTGAACAATGAGGTGGACCATGATATTGAAAAATGATGGAGGGAAATACATCTCAAGATGACATAAAGCCATCACCACCTCGTCCTGCAAAGCATCTAGTCCTTCGGGATCGATGACCTTCTGAGAAATTGTATTAAAGAAATAACACAGCCTCATGATTGTCTCTCGGACCTTGATGGGCAAAATACTTCTAATTGCAATAGGGAGCATCTGTGTCATTAACACATGATAATCATAAGACTTCATGCCAATTAATTTCAAATCTTCCATCGAAACAAGTTTCTTTATGTTGGCGGAGTAACCAGATGGAACTTTCACACCATGCAAGCACTGGCATAGTTCGGTTCTCTCAGCTTGGACAGAGTGTAACAAGTAGGGGAAGGTAAGTTTGTCCTTTATCAGTCTTTGTCGGTGTTAACTTAGGCTTGATATCCATATCAACCAAGTCAAGCCATGCATTGACACCATCATTAGTTTTGTCATGAATGTTCAGTAAGATACCAATTAAGTTGTGACATACATTTATCTCTACATGCATGACGTCGATGCAGTGATGAAGTTCTAGGTGCTCCCAATAAGGTAAGTTCCAAAATATTAATCTTTTCTTCCAGACGTTATTCTCACGGGTCATTGATTTACGTCCCTTTCCAAGCACAACATCTAAATCCTTAACTATGTCATAGATCTCTTTTTTACTTAAATGCCTTGGAGCTGAACTATCCCTGTTCTCTCCATTGAATTGTTTCTTCATCCTGCGATATGGGTGAGCCCTCCTAAGAAACCTATGGTGATGCATGTACATGGTTTTGCGTGAACGCTTCAACCACATACTTTCAATATCATCTAAGTAGTGAGTACAGGCTTTGGCCCCTTTTGTACTCTGGCCTAACAGGTTAGCAAGAGCAGGATAATTATTTATAGTGCAAAATACCAAGGAGTGTAAAGTGAAGTTCTCTTATTTGTATGCATCCCATATCTGTACCCCTTCGATCCACAATATCTTTAGATCTTCTAACAAGGTGCTAGGTACACATCAATATCATTTCCAAGTTACTTCGACCCTTAGATAAGTATCGACAGCAAAATATACTTTCGCTTCATACACAACCAAAGAGGAAGGTTGTAGATGTAGAGAGTTATGGGACAAGTGCTATGTCGACTGCTCATATTACCGAAAGAATTCATTCCATCTGTATTTAATTCGAACCTTATATTTCTCGATTTTGCACCAAAGTCTGCAAATCTCCCATCGATGTTTCTCTACTGGGTGGAATCAGCAAGGTATCTTAGCATTTTGAAGGATCGAAAACGGCAAGAGAGGGGGGTGAATGGTGCCTTCAATAATCCCCCAAAAGTATCTACTTGGAATTTCTTCTCCGGTAGCAACTTTTAGCTATGAAGAAAGAAACTAAATGCACAACTGAAGCTGCAAACTAGAGGAAACACAGAACTAGAAGCATGATGCAGCCAACCGGAAGCAAATCATTAGAGAACAGATTTTTGAAGGGAAAAAGAGAATACCAAAAATACTCTGCTTACTGTAATACTAAACCCTAGAAGTACAAGAAAACAGAGGAACTCTTGGCGCATGCCTGAGAGATGAGACTATCCATGAAATCTAATCTTTGCCCTTGGGAAAGGATTCGTCGAGTGATCTTGAGGCTATTCCCGGTTCATAGCAAGAAGGATTCAACTAATTGAGCATGAAAATCAATTCTAATCAACAAGAACCGAGAGGAACTGTGAACCGCAAACAAAGAACAGAGGCGAAAACTAACTCATCTCAGACAAAGAAAATATAAACCGGATTCATAGAGATGAAAGATTATACAGGATGTTGCTACATCCAACTCAAGCCATCTCTTTCACACCCTGAGATGAACACACCCAAAAATCAAAACAAGAGGTCTACTCACACAGGCAAACCCATACGCAATTGGATCAAAGAAATGCTACCTCCTCACTACATGCTTGAGAGGGGAGCACGAGCACACGCAGAGAAGGGGCAGAACATCCTTTGTCCTTCTCACCAACTCAAAACAGAAAGCGAAACAACATTTCTGCTCTCTTCCACCAACTCTCAACAGCACAAAAGAAAAAGCTCAATGTAAAAACCAACTCCTAAAGCCCTAGCAACTTCTGGAATCCATGCATTCTCCAGGAGACACACCTCCTCTATTTATAGTCTTTGCTTAACGGGTTTCTCCCTTGCATTGCCTGCTAAACCAAAGACCCAATCCGCTTCCTTATGCAGCTTTGCGCTTTTACCGAAACGCCCCTCCTGCATCTTCTGGGAAGCTTCCTCATTCCTTGCCGTCCAAGCCTCGCAACCACCTCGAGTGCTCGCCATCTTCGGCACATCTCGACCGCTCCGACCTCAGCACCGCCTGCGCCTAGTCCGGTCATCCCGTGCCTCGCCACGACTCCGACTCAATGTCCTGCAGCCATCACAGACAAGAAACAAATCACATAGCACCGCTCGATATAATATAATCAACAATTGCATTAGCGAGAATTCTTAAGCACAAAATAGCCCAAACCGGTCGACAAGAAAACAGGCGTCCTAAACACGTCCGACCGCATTCGACCAAGTCTGACCACAGTCGACTGCACCATGCAACGACTTGACTCGAACCACTCAAACCAAACTCAAACTTTCCCGATCACGCGTCTATTACTCATCACAAACATGGGGTCACATCCACATGGTCTCTCAATCTCCCCTTGATGAGTATATTGACAAACCCAGAAAAAGCGTAAAGTTGAGTTTGTTTGAAATGAAAGAGAGTCAAACATGACCTAAGAAAGAAGCAAAGAGGAACCAAGATCATGTTGACAAAAGAAACACTAGAGCGAAATAAGAAAGAGCAAATTGTTCTCCAAAGCTCCAGAAAGTTCCCAAATGGCTTTTTCTCCGCTATTCTCCCCATTTTGGCAATAAAATCATCAAGATGCAAGGAAGATAATAAATCATGAGTATGGATGGAATAGCTGAATATTATTCAGTTTAAGCATGATGAGCCATGAAGATTATCCAAAATGACCTTGAAGTATTACACTAAGCCATAACATATAAGAATGCTATCAAGATCATGACAATATATGTATAGACAAGCTAAGCCATATAAGTCATAATCTGAAAAGTAGTCGAATTTCTTAGCATGTCAAGTCAACCATGATTATAGTCTAGCTAAAGGTATCCAAAGATGATGCAGGCCATGTCAATAATCTAAGTGGAACCAAGAAGCTAGTAGTGAGTTAATTTAGAGTGCTACAAGTTCAAGAATAAATCACTTGTCCAAATACTTGGTCTTTTTCTGTAATTAAGCAAATTTAGCACAATTGACATGTTTTCTTTATAGAAACTCATGGTTGTTACAAACCAAGATTTTTGTTTAGTCATATGCTAGATCTCAAGCCTTATGCGACTACTCCAAACGAGAAGCTTAAGAAAATAGTCTTGGTCATCCAAAACTCCCCTTGAGTTCATGCCTAGTGCAATGGCAAGCAGTCTCATGAGAAAGAATTGGTGAGATCAGTTCTTTCGCACAAAAGATATCTTTTTTGCTTTCTTAAAAGGTTGTACTAACTCATGCTTCATCAAAAACCTAGTATAGCTCAATCTAAAGCTCAATAAAGATTCAAGATTCGACTCAGCCTATTTGACATGGCATGAATCATAAAAGGATAACTAAAGATAGACTAGTCTCAAGAGCAAACATGACATGATTTAATTTAAGTCGTGCATTTTAATTAACCTATCATGAAAAAGACTAGACTACACATATAAAGTCATGATAAATCTAACAAGAAAGCATACATCATGGCAAGATGTAATGCATTGTAAACATGTCATAAATAGATAATAATCAAGACTCCATGTAGTTATATTACAATGCTGAAATGAAATGCAAGAAAATCCAGCTCCCCCTCAACATGTGACGCATTTTTAGTTTAAGTTGAGTTATGTCATTATTAAGTTCTAGAAACTCCCAAATGAACTCCCCTGAACCAAAGCTATAAAACGAGAAGCTGGCAAGAAAATCAGAAAAGACAGTGCTTAAAGCATAGACAAGATATAGAGGATACTATGGCTCAGACTGACTCTCATCTACCCCATATCATACTAGGACTATCAGCTGATCATCTAACACACTAAGGACAAACCACCCCAAGCTCTCCCCGCAAAGCTAAAAACCTAGAGCTATCCAACAGCTTGGTAAAGATATCAGCCAACTGGTGGTCACTCTCCACAAACTGGACTACTATGTCACCCTTCTCCATATGGTCTCTAAGGAAGTGATATCGGATATCAATGTGTTTGGTCCGAGAATGCTGCACTGGGTTCTTGGCAATGTTAATGGTAGAAGTGTTATCACAAAAGAGTGGAACACTGTCTATGGCTAACGCAAAGTCCCACAAGGTCGAAGCCATCCAAAGCACCTGGCTGCAACAACTGGCGGCAGCAACGTACTCTGCCTCTGCGGTGGACTGTGCAACACCGGACTGCTTCCTCGAAGACCAGGAAACAAGAGAAGTGCCAATGAATTGGCAGGTGCCAGAAGTGCTCTTCCTATCTATCCTACAGCCAGCAAAGTCTGCATCCGAGTAGGCTCTGAGGGAAAGATAGGATGAAGAAGAGTACTAGATACCATAGTCTATGGTAGCTCGAAGGTACCGAAGGATGCGCTTCACCGCCTGGCGGTAAGATACGCGAGGAGCCTGAAATCTAGCGCACAGACACACGGAGAAGTGTATGTCCGGTCTCGAGGCAGTGAGGTACAAGAGGGAACTAATCATGCTGCGATACTCCTTCTGATCGATTGGCTCGCCATCCTCATCCGGGTCGAGTGAAGCTGATGAAGCCATAGGAGTAGACACCGACTTGCCATCACTCATATCAAAGCGTTTCTGGAGATCTCGAGTGTACTTACCCTGATGCAAGAAGGTACCCTCCCGAGTCTGCTTGATTTGAAAGCCAAGGAAGAAGCTCAACTCGCCCATCATGCTCATCTCAAACTCTGAGCTCATGACATCGGAGAACTGAGAGCATGAGAAGAGCTGCCAAAGATGATGTTATTCACATAAATCTGAACGAGTAGAAAATCATTGCCATGCCTACGAATTAACAAGGTCTTATCTACTTTACCCATCTCAAACCCATAACTTAACAGATAGGACTTAAGCCTCTCATACCAAGCTCTAGGGGCTTGCTTAAGTCCATACAAGGCTTTGAAAAGTTTATAGACATGGTTTGGGTATTTAGGGTTCTCGAAACCTGGAGTCTGCCTGACATAGACTTCTTCCTCAATAAACTCGTTGAGGAAGGCACTCTTGACATCCATCTGGTAAAGCTTGAAGCCCTTAGACGCCGCAAATGCAAGCAAGATCCTAACGGCCTCTAGCCTAGCTACAGGGGCAAAGGTCTCCTCAAAATCTAGACCCTCAACCTGGGAGAAACCCTGAGCTACCAACCTAGCCTGGTTTCGAATGACCACCCCATCCTCACTTTGCTTGTTTTTGAACACTCACTTGGTACCTATGACATTATGACCTCTAGGGGGCTCAACAAGCGACCAGACGTTATTTCTCTCAAAGTTTTCTAACTCCTCATGCATGGCATTGACCCAAGACTCATCAGAAAGATCATGACTAACATCCTTGAGCTCGAATGAGGCAACGAAGGTAAAGTGGAGACAAAAGTGAGACATGCCGGATTATGAACGTGTGACACGCTCAAAGAGATCTCCTATCATCTGCTCTGAAGGATGCTCTTTTTGAATATGTCGAGGAGGTCCTGGATGAGAAGAAGTGGCCTCTACCTTATGAGCTGACGAGGTAGGAACAGAGCCACTAACTCCAGAAGATGTGGAAGGCATGGGCTGATCTCCTCGAGATGTGGTGGAAGAAGCAGGCACCTCAAGGGGAGAAGAAACTGGATCAGGTAAGCCACCTTCATCTCCATCCTCCTCATCATCCACAAAGATGGGCTCAGACTGCTCTATAAAACCTGAGATATCGGGCCGAGTCCCCAGACTGGCCTCATCGAAGGTCACATCATAGGTTTCTACCATCTTACTAGAGTCGCAGTTCCAGACCCTATACTCCCGTGAAGAAGTCGAGTAACCTAGAAAGATCCCATCACAAGATCGTGACTCGAACATATCTAGATTCCCGGACTTCAGAATAAAACACTTGCAACCAAATACGCAAAAATGAGAGACACTAGGCTTTCGCCCGTATCTCAACTCATAAGAAGTGTGATGCAAGTGTGCCCTCAGAAAAACTCTGTTGGAAACATGGCACGCGGTGGCTATAGCCTCAGCCCAAAACTTTCTAGGTGTAGAGTACTCATCAAGCATCATCCTGGCCATCTCGACCATGGTACGGTTCTTCCTTGAGAGACCATGTGGAGATATCCCCATGTTGGTGATGAGTAATTGACGGTTGGTTTAGTGAGTTTGAGTTTGTTTTGGGTATTCTAGGGTTGAGTACCTTTACTTGTGCTAATACTGTTTATGCTGTTTCGTGCGATGCTATGTGATGGTTTGCTTGTCTGTGTGACTGCATGACTTCGGAGCTTGGTCATGGTGAGGCGAGGAGGACCTGGACTAGGCACATGAGGTGTTGAGGTCCAGATGGTCGGTGATGCTGAAGATGATAGAGGCTGGTGAGGTGGTTGCGAGTCGGGAGACGAGGAACCGAAGCTAGAGCTACCAGTGACGGACACGACGGGCGACGACGAGAAAATCGGGACTAAGCTCAGGGAGGAGTCGGAGGTCCAGACGGTTTGGAGGTCGGTTGCGGTCGTGCGCGACGGAACAGACCAGGACTAGACTCAGGTGGAGTCGAAAGTCTCGGTCGGTGTCGGGTGGACACGATGGGCAGCGACGAGAGGATCGGGACTAGGCTCAGGAGTTGAGGTCCAGACGGTCAGGATGCCGGGTGCGGTCGTGGACAGCGGACCGGACCGGACTAGACTCAGGGAGGATTCGGGGTCCAGACGGTCAAGGTACTGGAGCGGAAGCTTCCAGGAAGGTGCTTGAGGGGCAATCTGGTAAATTGACCCAAGCAAATGAGTGGAGGAGGTGATTTCCCTCCAAAATCTGGTTGTGTGTGTTGACTTATTGCCTCATATGGTGTGTGAGGTGTGGGAGTGGGCATTGTATGCCACTTCTTGTATTTCTTCTTTGGGGTGAGTTTTTGCCTTCAAAAGGAAGAGTGGAAGGCAGCAGGTTTCAACAAAAACCAAGCAAGAAATGGGTGTGTAACATTCCTGTAGAGAGAGCTCTAGCAAGGGGTGTGTGTTCTCAGTGAGCTCCTGTGTATGCATTGAGTGAGTTCAGCTGTTTGAAGCATGTAGTGTGAAACATGTAGTGATTCCCTTGTATCAATCGCGTATGGGGACTCCTATGTAATCCTTGTTCTACTAGAAATGAATACATTGAAGATTTTCATCTTGCTTGACATTCTCTGTTGGTTTTTCAGTCTTAGCTGCTTTTCTGCTTATTTTCTTCCTTTTGATGATTGAGCTGATTCTTTGACCAAGAAGTTGCAAAATGGATTGCTCTGTGATGGGATGACATTCCTAGACCATTTGGTCAGTTTGTTCCCTAGAGCCAAATCAAAGAATCAAATATTCCTTTTTCACCCATTTCCTCTGTTCAAGCTTCTCTAGGGTTTCATGGCAGAGGATATGTGAATCTCTTGATTCCCTTCGGGAGATGGGTCAAGATTTGAGTTTCCATGTCCTCTTGTCTTTGCTAAACTAATTGCAAAAGATCATAAGCAAAAGTTGAGGGATTGTTGAGCAATTTGGAAATATGTCCACTCTCTGAGAAATTTTAGATTCTTGCTGATAATCTAATCCCTGGCTCTTCTGATGATTTCTCTTTGCTTCCTAAGGCTTTGATGCTGTTTGAAATAAGTTCTAGCTCTTTTGGCCAGAGGAAAACAATTGCAAACCATTATTTTGGCCAAAATATGCTCATTCAGTAAAAAGGTTTAGCCTGCAGCATTCCCTGCTTGCTCTGCACCCGAAGGGAAGTCTGACCGGGAACAACATGGCAGTCAGACTGGGTTCTAGGGGGCGGTCAGACCGGCGCCTAAAGGGCAGTCAGACCGGCGCCAAGAGGGCGGTCTGACCGGCTCCTTAAGGGAGGTCTGATCGGCCCCTGGTAAAATGTGGCTGCTGCCGTTTGTTTTCAGTTGCGCCTTCTAGGTTTTGTCTTTAAAGCCTTGTTTGCTTCTTTCGTTGTTCCTCTGTATTTCCTGTGAACACATGAATCATCTTCATAGCTTCTTATAGCTATCGGAAGAGATTTCATTGTGGATACTTTTGAGGGGACAATTTTTTTTAAAAGAGGCACCATTCACCCCCCCCCCTCTGTTGCCATTTCCAATCCTACATTCCTCTCCACAACGCCATTTTGCTGTGGGACGTGCGGAGAAGAGAACTAGTGCTCTACACCTGTCTCATCACAAAACCTCCCCAAGTAGGAATTCTTGAATTCCGTGCCATTGTCATTGCGAATCGCTCGTAAGGCACCTGGAAGCTCAATAGAAAGCCTACTGAAAAGACCTCGGAAATGTGTAAACGTCTCATCCTTCGAGGCTAAGAAAAACACCCAAGAGTACCTCGAGAAGTCATTGACCACAACAAGAACATACCACTTTCCTCCTGCTGACTGCACTCGAACTGGATCAACTGTGTCCATGTGGAGCAGCTATCCCGGTGCATCGGTCATAGTCACTGTGACCGGAGGGTGAGAAGCGGCAACCATCTTGCCATGCCGGCAAAGAGCGCAAACAAGATCTTTGACCCTCTTGAGTTTAGGCAGACCACGAATGAGATCGTGGCCGCTAACTTGGGTCAAATGGTCAAATCCGATATGACCTAGTCTCCTATGCTAGAAGGTAAGGTCACAGGACTCTGAAGCAACTAAACACTTGAGAGGATCACCAGAAGACTCAACGAAATCAACATGAAAGATCCTCCCATATATAGAAATCCCGCAAACCAGACCCCCCCCCGAAGAATCAAGAATTTTGCAAGAATTTTTCTTAAGGCTCACCTCGAAACCGTCATTGGTAAGCTGAGAAACAGAAAGTAAATTGTACTGCAGCTTACTAACCAAGGCAACATCTTTTAAAATGAAAGACTCTTTAACGCGCACTGTACCTTTGACGATGACGCGCCTAGAAGAGGCATCTCCTAAGGTGATCGTTTCATCACCTGGAGCTCGGGCTAGGGAAGAGAACCAACGAGAATCTCCGATCATGTGTCAAGAACACCCGGAGTCAACAAGCCAAACCTCTCCCTTCCCTGCCCGGCGAACCTGAGTCAACGAGAGAGAAATGGCTTAGTACTGGGATAAATCAACAGAGATTTTGGAACCCAATACTGAGTCACACGAGCAGAAGAAGTAGTCACACACGACTGACCTCTAACTACCCTACGCTCTCCGTTGCTCAAAGAACCAGAAGGTCTACGAGTAGACCCGAAGCTGTTGCTGGATCCGACTGCTATGGAAGAGTGAGTCGGTGTACCGGCAACATGCTGATCTCGCCGCGGGTAGCTATCTTGATGGAGAAAATGAGATCTACCCTCAGGATGGCGGATATCACGAGCAGAGGCAAATCGAGGACAAAAATCAGAAACACCAGAAAAGCCAAGTCCTCGATGCTGCCTAAACACATCAGTATGATCAACCTTAAACCTCGTGTTGGTCTTAGGTGTACTCAAGGTCTGGGGATGACCCTGAATACGCCTAAGATCACGAACACGATCTCTTCGCGCAATCTTGGCACGCCTGAAGCATCTCTCGATCATGTGTCCATCCTTATGACATAAGGTACAATGAAACTTCGCCTTCTGGAGGTCGAAGCAACAGGTGTTACCACCTTACTGTTAGAGATCCCTTGGACAAAGCCCGTAGATTTGAACTCAACCTTTTTGTTCTTGGGCTTGACCTCGATCACACCTG
The DNA here is from genome assembly GCA_017311315.1 of Dendrocalamus latiflorus. Lineage (NCBI taxonomy): Eukaryota > Viridiplantae > Streptophyta > Magnoliopsida > Poales > Poaceae > Dendrocalamus > Dendrocalamus latiflorus. Next base: position 20,601,045 of record CM029619.1, on the reverse strand, counting down.
CTACTATGGGTCTTAGAACAGCAGGTGGATGCTTCCTAACATCCTCAAGAAAATCGTATCTTAGACCTTGATTGAACTTGCAAATCTTGGACTGGTCTAGAATAAGATTCAGCTTCTTCCTGCCGCCTACAAATCTCTCAAGAGTGTTCATAAGATATTGACACTCCCGAAAGAGAGAGGTGCAAGAAGAGCAGGGGAAGAAGAGACAGCAGAAGGAGAAGAAGAAGACCCAACAGCAGAAGAAGGAATGGCATGTGCACGCACAGCCGCCTTAACATTGAGGTCTTCGCAAGGACTAGGAGGGACAATCCTACCTCTAGCTGTTTGGTCATCGTGCCTAAGCGTCTCTACTTCTTTGGGCTTCTCACCCACACCAGCACACACAGTACAAGGAGATTGTGACTACTCTAGAAGGTCCTTAGTTAGCTTCACACATTTGTCATCTAAGGCAATCAAATCAAATTTTAGTTTTTCACAGTTATTGCATGGTGAGTTAGCAGGGTCCTTAGAAGCATATTGAGCCATTTTCTTGTTATAATCAACAATTTCTTGAAATTGCTTAGAAACAGACTCAAGCTCATAGGTCAATTTAGGACAGTTGGTACAAGAAACAACGGGCTCAAGTAAGGAAGCATGTAATTCAGTAATTTTATGATCTGCTCTTTTTAGGTTCAATTTCAAGTTATTACAATTTTTACATGTTTCCGGCAAATCAAGGAGCATAGTGTAAAGACCTCTAAATGCATTGTCCTTATCCTCACATGAGGTGCAAGAAGTAGTCTCAACAGTAGATGAAAGAGAAGCTACCCTAGTCATCTCTAATTCAGCAAGCAGACTAACATTCTTCACCTTAAGCATGTCGAGATCAGAAATCACACTATCATGAGCGGTCCTTAGCTTCTCCAAGTTCCGAGCAAAGAAGAGCACATGTAACATTCGTCACGGGAGGGAGTAGGTATAAGTGAAGTAAGCTCCCGTGACAGTCTATCTACTTCCTTCTCAAGATCACCACACCTAGCTCTAGATCTAGTATAAAATCTTCCTAACTTAAGGAATGCATCATTGAGCTGGTCATAGGAGGGATCTACCTCATCGGTGTCCGTGTAGAGGTCGTCGTCGCTGACGTCGGCCTCGTTGGCCATGAAGCACATGACGATGAAGTCGTCGCCGTCCTTGGGGTCTTGATCATCCTTGCCGTCGTCGTCACTCCAACCTTCCATGTCGCTGAAGTCGATGTCGTCGAAGGCGGTGAGGACACGGTGAAACAGCTTCTTGGCTTTGCCAAGGTTGCGGAACTTCTTCTTGCCTTGGGCATGAGCTGGGGGCTTCTTGTTGCGGTTCTTGTCGATGTAGTCATTCTTGCTCACGTCGCCGTAGTCGTTCTTGCCCCTCTCTAGCTTGGGGCAATTCGCCCGAATGTGGTTGGGGCCACCACACTCAAAGCAAATTATTGGCCCACTCCTCTTTCTGTCCCTCACTCTCTTGTATGCGTGGGAGAACTTTCTGGTTAGAAGAGCTAACTGGTCCTCTGGTAGCTGCTCTAATTGATCATCAGTTGCGTCACAGAGAGCAGCTAGGGAAAAACCAGCAGCATTATCAGAGAAAACACCAAAAGCAGGACTGGGATCGGTGACCAATGCCATCGACTGTGACTTCGACCTACGAGAGACTATGTCAATCCCTTGAGTCTTAAGGCGTGAGTACAGCACATCAAGAGTCAAGGTCGAGAGGTTTGTCGTGTCTTTGATGGTGGTCACATTCATCTCCTAAACACGTAAATCAAGAGCAGATAGCATCTGTCGAGCATTGTCCGAGTCGGGGCATGTGAGACCGACCGCAGAAAATTGCTCAGAATCTTGTGAAACCTCGCAAAACACTCATCCAAGGACTCACCAGCGAGCATTTCAAACTTGTTGTAATCTCGCTTGATCTAGTCCTGTCGAACCGTCCTGATCTGGGTGGTGCTCTCATGGTATGCATCGAGAGTCACCTAGATGTCGAAGGCCGACGTCAGATGAGAGATGCGATCGAATTCGCTTCTGCTCAGACCCTGAATTATGATGTTCCTCGCCTTAGCATTCGCCTCAACACCGGCCATGTTTCCGGCATTGATGTTCTCATCGGCAGGAACAACATATCTAGTCTTAACCTTTCGCCAGATGGCGTAGCCCTGAGCCTGGATGTAGGTCTCCATCCGACTCTTCCAGAAGGGATAGTCGATCCCATCAAAGATCAGGGGCTTGGTAGAATACTTGTCTGTCGCCACGGCTCTAGAGACCGGTTAAGATTTACATGGAAGAGCTAACCGGCTCTGATACCAATTGAAGGATCGAAAACGGCGGCAGAGGGGGGTGAATGGTGCCTTCAATAATCCCCCAAAAGTATCCACTTGGAATTTCTACCCCTTTAGCAACTTTTAGCTATGAAGAAAGAAACTCAATGCACAACTGAAGCTGCAAACTAGAGGAAACACAGAACTAGAAGCAAGATGCAGCCAGCCGGAAGCAAATCATTAGAGAACAGATTTTTGAAGGGAAAAGGAGAATACCAAAAATACCCTGCTCACCGTAATAGTAAACCCTAGAAGTACAAGAAAACAGAGGAACTCTTGGTGCATGCCTGAGAGATGAGACTATCCATGAAATCTGATCTTTGCTCTTGGGAATGGATTCGTCGAGTGATCTTGAGGCTATTCTCAGTTCATAGCAAAAAGGATTCAACTAATTGAGCATAAAAATCAATTCTAATCAACAAGAACCGAGAGAAACTATGAACCGCAAACAAAGAACAGAGGCGAAAACTAACTCATCTCAGACAAAGAAAATATAAACCGGATTCATAGAGATGAAAGATTATACAGGATGTTGCTACATCCAACTCAAGCCATCTCTTTCACACCCTGAGATGAACACACCCAAAAATCAAAACAAGAGGTCTACTCACACAGGCAAACCCATAGCAATTGGATCAAAGAAATGCTACCTCCTCACTGCATGCTTGAGAGGGGAGCACGAGCACACGCAGAGAGGGGCAGAACAGTCTCTGTCCTTCTCACCAACTCAAAATAGAAAGCGAAACAACATTTCTGCTCTCTTCCACCAACTCTCAACAGCACAAAAGAAAAAGCTCAAAGTAAAAACCAACTCCTAAAGCCCTAGCAACTTCTGGAATTCATGCATTCTCCAGGAGACACACCTCCTCTATTTATAGTCTTTGCTTAACGGGTTTCTCCGTTGCATTGCCTGCTAAACCAAAGACCCAATCTGCTTCCTTATGCAACTTTGCACTTTTACCGAAACGCCCCCTGCATCTTCCAGGAAGCTTTCTCATTCCTTGCCGTCCAAGCCTCGCAACCACCTCGAGTGCTCGCCGTCTTCGGCACATCTCGACCGCTCCGACCTCAGCACCGCCTGCGCCTAGTCCGGTTATCCCATGCCTCGCCATGACTCGGACTCAAAGTCCTGCAGCCATCATAGACAAGAAACAAATCACATAGCACCACTCGATATAATATAATCAACAATTGCATTAGTGAGAATTCTTAAGCACAAAATAGCTGTCGGGACCCCGGATTTCCAAACCCGGACCCTCTGTGTATTACAGCACTAGTCCCAGATCAAAGCTAGTGCACACAGTTAAACAGAAATGAATCATGACCAACCACGATTTATTACAATAATAAAGAGTACTGACCATCAGGTCTCATTATTACATTGGAGGTTCCAAGACCTCACACAATCAAAATACAGCAGAAGCAAGGTAAATTCAATGGAGGCCCACCAATATGCCACAGGCAGTTGACTGGGGAAGCGCGACCTAGTACTCCTGGAATCCTTCGTCGAAGCCACCGGCGAAGTAGTCGTAGTCTCCTTCTTGGGCTTCGTATGCCTCTGATTATTATTTTTGAGTGCAGCTTGTGAGTACATAAAGTACTCCGCAAGTCTTGGGAAAAATGCAATAGATGCAAGGCTTGACAAAGGAAGGCTATATGGTTCTTTTGCACAAAGCAATGTTTTAATTTCAATTACTACTAATTATTTTCGAAGGAATCACTTTAATAAAGTAAACGTTTTAACAGAACCATCATTAACTTTCTAGTGAAGGTTCCATCTACCAACACTAGCTAACCAATTACAATTGATCAAGTTTAAAACTGCGGTTTCCATCCACCCTCTCTGGCTCCAACTGCCAGGATACCCTTCCGAGAGTTCCCTCCACTCTCGGAATACAAAAACTTTGATTTTAAAACCAAAACCAGAAATCTACCATGTGAATGCATTCCTTGCCCACCCTTGACCGTGGGCACGGCTATTCGAATAGTTTGACACTCTGCAGAGGTTGTACAACTTTACCCTTAAGAGACAAATTATCTTAACAGTCACCACACTTCCTTTGGCATGAGACACAGATAAATTATCACAAAGCCTTTACCTCACTCTAGACTAGCTAGACACCACCCGCTGAGGTTTCACCGCAGAAGGATTAAATCTGCCCAATCCGAAGCCCCCTCTTGCGCCATATGAGTACAGTAAATCCCTGTCCCTCACTGTGAATAACCAGTAAATCCCTGGCACCCACTTTCCACTGGTGGCACCTAAACTAGACTATCATGAGTTAATCAGCTAGGTCGTACCCATATAGACTTAGGGTTGTACAGTAGTGCTCAGTCTGGACAAACACAAGCGTCGGTCCTTAATTGACTAGGGTGGAACATACACTTTACAAGATCTCGTGCTTCCTGCACCAACCCAAACCAACCATCCACCCTAATCTAAACCAATTTCCAACTTTTATTTTATTTTAAAAGAGCAGTGGCAACTCCAATTACCACTAAACTTTATAAACACAAGTTATTACAATAATTCATAATTTCCCATTTTCAAGATTTCAAGCATATTACATAGCGTGACTGAGCATTAAACTACCATTCTAATATCCGCAAATAATTATGATACTCTCATTATTGAGACAAAGGAATTTCTAGGGTTACAGAGGTACATGGCATTCAAATTCAAGTGAGGGTATAACAAGGTTGGATATAACTAATGCCTTAAGATTTGAACTAATATTTTATATAAATAGCAATGCACATAATTTAAAATAATTAAAACATTTCAAAATCATAGGTTCAAGATGATCAAAGGAGACTTGCCTTCTTGCATGCTCTCGAGGTCTTCCTGCTGCGGAGTGGAGAGGTCTTCAACAACGTTGGATTCTACGCGAGAAAAGACAGAGCAACAAAGCAAATAAATACAAACAAAAATTCAAATAAACTCAAAAATTAAAATAAAGGCCATATTCGGATAGATTATGATTTTAGAAGAATTTAGAAATTTGAATGGCTCAATTTGGAGTTAAAATGAGAAAGTTATGCTTGTTTGAAGTTTTCAGTTTGAATAAATCCAGAAATTAGGAAATTTCTGACATGTGGGGCCCACTGGAAGTATTTAAATTTTTAATCCTTTATTTTTTATGCTGAGATTATGACAGGTGGGACCCACTGGACAGTGAGTCCACTGGCCCTGCCTCTGACATGTGGGCCTCTCTGGTCTCTGGGCCCATATGTCAGTGGCCAGCACAGACAGGTGGGGCCCAGACGGCAGTGGCCAGCGCAGACGGCGGCCGCTGACGCGTGGGGCCCAGCTGTCAGCGCGAAAACTAAAAGAATGGTTCAACCTCAGCGTGCGGAGCCGGGGGCTCGAACGCGCGCCGAGGGAACCGGGGGAGAAGGGAGTAACGGTGCTAGCCAGTCGGGCGGGGAGGCTTTGCCTACCCATATAGGGTAGGTAATCCCTTTGAGGGGTACCTGCTGGAGGGGCCGGGCAGAGGTGGCCGGAGACGACGGTGCCGGCGGCGAGGGAGTGGCGAAGGGGTTCGGGTGAGGTCTGAAATGGGGTCTTGGAGTGGAGGCGGTTCGGGCAGCGGGGTCAGCGGGGTCCGGCAACGAGCGGGGACGGCCGGCGACGAGGAGGAGCGGTGGCGCAGCACTGGTGCTCCGGTGATGGAGAGGGGCGGCCGAAGTGTCGAGGAGCTTCGCACGGGCACGGGGGTGCTCGAGGTGGCGGTGGTGGGCTCCAGGGTGGTTCAAGGCGACGAGAATGGCTCGCCGGAGAGCAGCGAAGCTCGGGGAGAGGGGTGGCACGGTGCTGGGGTGCTGTGGAGCTCGGGAGAGCAGTGGGAGGTGGTGCGGCGAGAGGGGAGGCCGAGGGGGCTATTTATAGGGGCGAAGGGGGAGCAGGGGAGCGGCAATCGCTCGCCGGTGCTGGCGGGCGAAAAAGGAAGGTGCGGGGAGAAAAGGAAATAGGGGGGCGGAGAAGGAAGGGAGGCGCGGGGTTTTGGGGATTTGGTCGCGGCGGCGTCCGGGGTTTCCAAAACCAGAGGGCGGCAAGGAAGGGAAGGCGGAATCCTCGGAGGACTCGGTCGCCGGTGCAAAGAAGGAAAGGGGGAGAAAGAAGGAAGGCGGCTCCGCGGGGAAGACGACGGCCTGACAGGCGAGGCCCGCGCGCAGCGAGAGAGGAGAGGGAAAGAGCGGGCGGTGCGGATTGAGCCGCGTGGCCGGGGAGGCGGATCCAACGGCGGGCGTGGTTAAGTGAGATGGAATGGTTAGATGGGCCGGGCGCGGGGACGCAGCTCATCCAGGCCGTCCACGCGTCGGGCGAGGAGGAGGGGAAGGCGGGGTGGCTGACGGGCCGGGCCCGCATGGCAGCGAGAGAGAGGGGAGGTGCGGTCTGGATGGGCCAGGCGGCGACGTGGGCGAATCTGGGCCGTCCACGCGTCCGCTAAAGGGAGAGAGGAGGGATTTTTAATTTTAGAATTTGATTTATATTTTCAGAAAAGGCTAGGAAATTATTTAGGCCTCAGAAAAATAGGAAAATACCTCCAAAAATTCCAGAACAATTCACAGAAGCTCCTGGAGATATTTTGGACTTAATAAAATTATTTCCAACTACTGTTGGTAATTAATTTTCATATTTTAAATTACTTTTTAACTTCTAAAAATAGGTTTTAAATTCCAGAAAATCCAAAAAATCAAATAAAAGCCAAATAAAATCCAATTACTTTAAAATAATTAATTTGAATTTAAATTTTCTTCAGAAAGCCAAATTTTGGGATGTTACAATAACCCAAACCGGTCGACAAGAAAACATGCGTCCTAAACACGTCCGACCACATTCGACCAGGTCCGACCAAAGTCGACTGCACCATGCAACGACTTGACTCGAACCACTCAAACCAAACTCAAATTTTCCCGATCACGCGTCAATTACTCATCACAAACATGGGGTCACATCCACATGGTCTCTCAATCTCTCTCTTGATGAGTATATTGACAAACCCAGAAAAAGCGTAAAGTTGAGTTTGTTTGCAATGAAAGAGAGTCAAACATGATCTAAGAAAGAAGCAAAGAGGAACCAAGATCATGTTGACAAAAGAAACACTAGAGCGAAATCAGAAAGAGCAAATTGTTCTCCAAAGCTCCAGAAAGTTCACGAATGGCTTTTTCTCCTCTATTCTCCCCCTTTTGGCAATAAAATCATCAAGTTGCAAGGAAGAGAATAAATCATGAGTATGGATGGAATGGCTGAATATTATTCAGTTTAAGCATGATGAGCCATAAAGATTATCCAAAATGACCTTGAAGTATTACACTAAGCCATAACATATAAGAATGCTATCAAGATCATGACAATATATGTATAGACAAGCTAAGCCATATAAGTCATAATCTGAAAATTAGTCGAATTTCTTAGCATGTCAAGTCAACCATGATTATAGTCTAGCTAAAGGTATCCAAAGATGATGCAGGCCATGTCAATAATCTAAGTGGAACCAAGAAGCTAGTAGTGAGTCGATTTAGAGTGCTACAAGTTCAAGAATAAATACTTGGTCTTTTTCTGTAATTAAGCAAATTTAGCACAATTGACATGTTTTCTTTATAGAAACTCATGGTTGTTACAAACCAAGATTTTTGTTTAGTCATGTGCTAGATCTCAAGCCTTATGCGACTACTCCAAGCGAGAAGCTTAAGAAGATAGTCTTGGTCATCCAAAACTCCCCCTGAGTTCATGCCTAGTGCAATGGCAAGCAGTCTCATGAGAAAGAATTGGTGAGATCTGTTCTTTCGCACAAAAAATCTTTTTTGTTTTCTTAAAAGGTTGTACTAACTCACACTTCATCAAGAACCTAGTATAGATGGCGTAGCCCTGAGTCTGGATGTAGGTCTCCATCCGACTCTTCTAGAAGGGATAGTCGATCCCATCGAAGATCGGGGGCTTGGTCGTGTACTTGTCTGTCGCCATGGCTCTAGAGATCGGTTAAGATCTATGAAGAAGAGCTAACAGGCTCTAATACCAATTGTTGGACCGAAATAGCGACAGAGGGGGGGTGAATGTCGCCCTCAAAAAATCGTCCCCCAACACAAGTATCCACTTAAACACGTTCTTCTCCGATAGCAACAAGTGCTATGAAGAAGAAGAGTTGAACTCTCTAAAGATACACAAGGGACAAACAAAAGAACAAAACTTAAGCAAGAGAGACAACAGAAGGAACAAAAATCAGCAAGCCCTACAAGAGGCCGGTCAGACCGTATAGGCCAGGCCGGTCAGACCGCCTCCTCAAGGTCGGTCTGACCGCCGGCAAAGCACTGGTCTGACCGCCCCACAATGTTCGGTCTGACCGCTCCTCGGGATTCAGAGCAGACAGCAGCAGATTTTCAGACAGCAAAAGGGGACTTCAATGTAGCAGAGAAATTGGAGGTTGCTAATGGTTTTTCTCAGCCCAGAACTGCAAGAATATGAGCTAAATAGCATGTAGATGCTGGGAGACCAAGAGAAAACAAACCAAGAGCGAGAATTCTAGATTTTGACAAAAACTGAACTTTTGTAAAATCTGAACCGAAAATCCAAATTGCTCAATAATCTCTCAATCTTTGCTCATGAGTTTTTGCAGAAAGATTAGCAATAGTCTTAGGACTTGAGGGCCCAAAACATATGCCATCTAATGAAGGGAATCAGCAACCACATCAAACCCTATAAATGAAACACAGTGGATGGACAGGGCACAGGGAGGCAATAAACTTGATTCTTCCAAATCAAACATTGAGCTCTTGGAATTAGCTGACCAAAAGGTCTAGAAAAACAATTCCATCACAGAGCAACCCATTTTGCCACTCCTTAGTAAGAAACGAGCCAAAAACAAGAAACTCAAAAATCAAACAAAAAGGCATTGAAGGAAGAACATAGGGTGAAGGCATCTCACAAGAAATCAATCCATTCCTAGAAGCATGAGGATCACAAAGGAGTCTCCATACGCATGTACATTCAAGGGAAGGATTACATAGTACCTCAACTCATCTCCAACCTTACCCTCTCTCAAAATCAAGAACTCCACTCAAGAACCCACACAGAGAGAAGCTACGAAGGAGACATGCTTCTGCCCACTCCTACCAACTCTCACCAATTAAAGCCCCCAAAGCAAAACAACCTCTCCAAAGGCTATTTTGACTAAGGCAAAACCCTAACTCTCTCCCAAAGCCATGCATACAACCAGGAATTCACTCCTATTTATAGCCTTTGGCTAACGGGTCTCCAACCCGTTACGCCCGCTAAATCCCGAATGGAGCCGCCTCCACCTGTGCAGCTTTGCGCTTTTACCGAAACGCCCCTCATGCACCTTCCGGGAAGCTTCCGCGTCTCTTGTCGTCCAAGTCTCGCAACCACCTCGAGTCTCCGCCGTCTTCGACACATCCGACCGTTCTGACCTCGACATCGCCTGTGCCTAGTCCGATCACCCCGTGCGTCGCCACGACTCCGCCTCGACGTCCTACAGCCATCACAGACAAAAAACACATCACATAGCACCACTCGATACATGAAAGCATAAATAGCATTATTGAATCATACTTACGCATGAAAGAGCCCAAACCTGTCGAATCAAGAAAATAAGCATCCTAATCGCTTCGACCAAGTTTGACCAAGTCCAACCAAGAAAATTTCACCACGCAAGACATGGTCCGAACCACACAAACCAAAATCGACTTTCCTAAACCGAAGTCAATTACTCATCACACAATGGTCTCTCAATCTCCCCCCTTGATGAGTATACTAACAAACACAGAAAAAGCACAAAGTTGAGTTTGAAAAGAAAGTCAAACATGGTCCAAAGGAAGAAAATGACGCTAATGACCATGTTGACACAAGAAGCAAAAGAAAGAGCAAGTTTTCCTCAAAGCTCCCAAAAAGACTTTTTCTCCCACTATTCTCCCCCTTTTGGCAATAAACACATCAAAGATGCAAAAGAGAGAATAAGTCATGAGAAAGGATGAAATGGCTGAAGTAGGTTTATTCTAAGCAAGTAGAGCCATGAGAATTATCCAAAATGACTATATGAGAATTACATCAAGCCATAACATACACTCATGCTATCAAGATCATGACAATGAACGTAGAGACAAGCTAAGCCAAATAAGTTATAATCTGAAATTTGATCGAAATTCTTAGCATGTCAAGTCAACCATGATTCTAGTCTAGCTAAAGGTATCCAAAGACGATGCAGGCCATGTCAATAAGCTAAGTGGAATCATGAAGCTAGTGTTGAGTCAATTTAGAGTGCTATAAGCTCAAGAATGAGACATTTGTTCATGTACTTGTAAGTTTTGTAATTTTAGCAAATTGAGCACATTTGACATGATTCTTCTTTTGAAATTCATGGTCGTTTCCAACCAAAAATTTTGTATGTGCTAGATCTCAAGCCTTATGCAGCCACTCCAAGCGATAAGCTTAAGAAGATGATCTTGGTCATCCAAAACTCCCCCTGAGTTCATGCCTAGTGCAATGGCAAGCCGTCTCATGAGAAAGAATTGGTGAGATCAGTTTTTTCGCACAAAAGAGATCTTTTTGCTTATTAACAGTTGTACCAACTCATGATTCATCAAGAAACTAGCATAGCTCAATCTAAAGCTCAACAAAGATTCAAGACTCAACTCAGCTTATTTGACATGGCATAAATCATAATAGGATAACTAAAGATAGACTGGTCTCAAGAGCTAACATGACATGAATTAATTCAAGTTGAGTATTTTAATCAACCTATCATGGCAAAGACTTGACTACACATATAAAGTCATGATCAATCTAGCAAGTAAGCATAAATCATGGCAAGATGTAAAGCATTGTAAACATGTCATAGAAGAAGAATAATCAAGGCTCCATGTAGTATATTACAATGCTAGAAGATATGCAAGAAAATCCAGCTCCCCCTCAACATGAGATGCAACTTGTAGTTCAAGTAGAGTTATGTCAACTTAAGATCTAGAAGCTCCCAAATGAACTCCCCCTGAACCAAAGCGATAAATACGAGAAGCTGACAATAAAAACAGAAAAGGCAGTCCTTAAAGCATATATAGAGGATACTATGGCTCAGACTGACTCTCATCTACCCCATATGATTCTAGGACTATAAATTGATCATCTAACATACTAAGGAGCAAACACGCACCCCGTCTACCCGAGGGTGGCCCAACCCTCGCTAGAACCTATAAGAAGTGAGTGAGCTCAACCTAGTGAGAAGAGAAACAGCTAATAATCAGTATCTTAGAATCACAAGATAAGACTAAGAAGTCTAAACAACTAGACAAGAGAAGCACTCTAATCTATGCTAGGACTAACCCAATGCACCCGTATGCAATGCAATAGAAAGGAGTAAGAGCATAATAAACATGATAAAGTATGAAGCACAAAATTCCCCCTCACAACAGTCCATAAGGTCAAACCACCCCAAGCTCTCCCCGTAGAGCTGAAAACCTAGAGCTATCCAAAGGCTTGGTAAAGATATCAGCCAACTGGTGGTCACTCACCACAAACTGGAGCACAATATCACCCTTCTCCACATGGTCTCTAAGGAAGTGATATCGGATATCAATATGCTTGGTTCGAGAATGTTGCACTGGGTTCTTAGCAATGTTAATGGCAGAAGTGTTATCACAGAAGCGTGGAACACTATCTATAGCTAACCCAAAGTCTCACAGGGTCGAGACCATCCAAAGCACCTGGCTGCAGCAACTGGCGGCAGCAACGTACTCGACCTCTGCGGTGGACTGTGCAACATCGGACTGCTTCCTCGAAGACCAGGAAACGAGAGAAGTGCCAATGAACTGGCAGGTGCCAGATGTGCTCTTCCTATCTATCCTACAGCCAGCAAAGTCTGCGTCCGAGTAGGCTCTGAGGGAAAGACAGGAAGAGGAAGAGTATCAGATACCATAGTCAATCGTAGTTCGAAGGTACCGAAGAATGCGCTTCACCGCCTGGCAGAGAGATACGCGAGGAGAAGCCTAAAAGCGAGCACACAGACACACGGAGAAGTGTATGTCCGGTCTCGAGGTAGTGAGGTACAAGAGGGAGCCAATCATGCTACAATACTCCTTCTGATCAACTGGCTCGCCGTCCTCATCTGGGTCAAGAGAAACTGTGGACGCCATGGGAGTTGACACAGGCTTACATCACTCATGTCAAAGCGTCTCAGGAGGTCACGAGTGTACTTGCCTTGATGCAAGAAGGTGCCCTCCCGAGTCTGCTTGATCTGGAAGCCAAGGAAGAAGGTCAACTCGCCCATCATGCTCATCTCAAACTCGGTGCTCATGACATCCGAGAACTGTGAAATGAGAGCATGGGAAGAGCCGCCAAAGATGATGTCATCCACATAAATCTGGACGAGCAGTAGGTCAGTGCCATGCCTACGAATGAACAAGATCTTATCCACCTTACCCATCTCAAAACCATGACTCAACAGATAGGACTTAAGCCTCTCGTACCGAGTTCTAGGGGCCTGCTTAAGTCAATACAATGCTTTGGAAAGCTTGTAGACATGGTTTGGGTGTTTGGGGTTCTCGAAACCTAGAGGCTGTCTTATATAGACTTCTTCCTCAATAAAACCACTGAGGAATGCACTCTTGACATCCATCTGGTACAGCTTGAAACCCTTAGAAGCCGCAAAAGTAAGCAGGATTCTAATGGCTTCAAGTCTAGCTACAGGGGCAAAGGTCTCCTCAAAATCTAGACTCTCAACCTAGGAGAAGCCCTGAGCTACCAGTCTAGCCTTGTTCCGAATGACAACCCCATCCTCACTCAGCTTGTTCTTGAACACCCACTTAGTTCCAATGACATTGTGACCTCGACGGGGCTTAACAAGTGACCAGACCTTGTTTCTTTCGAAATTTTTCAACTTCTCATGCATGGCATTGACCCAAGACTCATCAGATAGTGCATGACACACATCCGTGGGCTCGAATGAGGCAACAAAGGCAGAATAGAGATAGAAATGTGACATGCCAGACTTCGAGCGAGTGACTCGCTCGAAGAGGTCTCCAATAATCTGCTCGGAAGGATGGTCTTTCTGGATATGTCGGGGAGGTCCAGGATGAGATGAAGAAGTGGGTCTACCTCATGAGCTGATGAGGTAGGAACAGAGCCACTAGCTCCAGAGGAAGCAGAAGGCATGGGCTGATCACCTGGAGGTGCGGTGGAAGACGGCACCTCGAGTGGAGGATGAGGAACTGGATTGGGTAGACAACCCTCATCTCCATCGTCCTCATCATCCACAAAGATGGGCTCGGACTGTTCTAAAGAACCTGAGATATCAGGCCTAGTCCCCGGACTGGCCTCATCGAAGGTCACCTCACAGGTCTCTACCAATTTACTAGACTCGCAGTTCCAAACCCTATATGCCCGCGAAGAGGTCGAGTAACATAGAAAGATACCGTCATAAGAACGTGACTCGAACTTGTCTAGGTTCCCGGACTTCAGAATGAAACACTTGCAACCAAACACACGAAAATGCAAGACACTGGGTTTTCGCCCATATCTCAACTCATAAGAAGTGCGATGCAAGTGTGCCCGAAGAAAAACTCTGTTCAAAATATGGCACGCGGTCGCAATAGCCTCAGCCCAAAACTTCCTAGGTGTAAAATACTCATCAAGCATCGTCCTGGCCATCTCGACCAAGGTACGATTCTTCCTCTCCACGACGCCATTCTGCTGTGGGACGTGCAGAGAAGAGAACTGGTGCTCTACACCTGTCTTATCGCAGATCTCTCAAAGTAGGAATTCTTAAACTCCGTGCCATTGTCACTGCGGATCACTCGTAAGGCACCCGGGAGCTCAACAGAAAGCCTACTAAAAAGACCTCAAAAATGTGTAAATGTCTCATCCTTCGAGGCTAAGAAAAACACCCAAGAGAACCTCGAGAAGTCATCGACCACGACAAGAACATACCACTTCCCTCCTGCTGACTGCACTCGAGCTGGTCCAACTGTGTCCATGTGGAGCAGCTGTCCCGGTGCATCGGTCATAGTCACTGTGACCGGAGGGTGAGAAGTGGCAACCATCTTGCCGTGCCGGCAAGGAGCACAAACAAGATCTTTGACCATCTTGAGTTTCGGCAGACCACGAATGAGATCGTGGCCGCTAACTTGAGTAAAATGGTCAAATCCAATATGATCAAGTCTCCTATGCCAGAAAGTAAGGTCACGGGACTCTGAAGCGACTAAACACCGAAGAGGATCACCAGAAGACTCAGAAAAATCAGCATGAAAGATCCTCCCATAACGAGAAATCCCGCAAACCAGACTACCCGAAGAATCAAGAATTTTGCAAGCGTTTTTCTTAAAACTCACCTCAAAGCCGTCATCGGTAAGCTGAGAAACAGAAAGCAAATTATACTACAGCTTACTAACCAAGGCAACATCTTTTAAAATAAAAAAACTCATTAACACGCACTGTACCTTTGGCGATGACGCGCCCAGACGAAGCGTCTCCGAAGGTGATTGTCTCATCACCTGGAGCACGAGCTAGGGAAGAGAACCAACGGGAGTCTCCAGTCATGTGTCGAGAACACCCGGAGTCAACGAGCCAAACCTCTCTCTTCCCTGCCCGGCAAACCTGAGTCAACGAGAGAGTAAAGTCTCAGTACTGGGGTAAATCAAGAGTGATTTTGGTACCCACTACTGAGTAACACGTCAAGTACAAGAAGTAGCCACACACGACTGACCTCTATCTACCCTACGCTCTCTGTCGCTCAACAAGTCTGAAGGTCCATGAGCAGACCTGAAGCTGTTGTTGGGTCCGACTGCTACAGAAGAGCGAGTCGGAGCACCAGCAACATGCTGATCACGCCGCGGGTAGCCATCTCGACGGGGGAAACGAGATCTACCCTCAGAACGGCGAAAGTCATGACCAAAGTGTCAGACCCAGATTTTTCAATCCGGAATCTACTGTGTTTCACTGCACTAATCCCTGGATCAGTAGTTAGTGCACACAGGTACATTGCTGAATCATGACATACATCGCATATTAATATTGCAGAGTCTGAAATACACCACATCGGGTGAATGTTTACAAAAGGGCCGCTCTGGCCAAATGTCTTCATTACATAAATGCAGCGGAAATAGTAGCAAAAGTAAACCCAAAATTCACAGGCAAGCGACCAGTAGGGTAATGTGTACAGTATATGTCACCGGCGAACTGGTAACATATGTGTACACAAAGCCATGAGTTCACTCGTCTATGTCTATCCATCGTGGCCTACGCCTTAGTTATCGCCTTTGCTTCCGCCATCGTTGGTAGGGGCCTCCTCATAGGCGTAATGTCCGTGAGTTCCTGTTTCTGAATTTTTGTCGCAAAAGCGAGTGTGAGCACTCCAACCTCGTGCTCACGAGCCAACACACAGAATGCAGTATTTAACATGTATGGCTTGTCAAAAGATGGCTCAGGTTTATTTTATTTTGCGAAGAGTGCTTTTGAATACAATTATATAAAAATCCTTACGACCTAGCAATTTTAAACACAAGGTCTTTATTTGTAAAGTAAGTTGATCTTATAGTTGACACAGATTCCATCCACCATTACATGGCATCTTTATCCTACACATATTTCAGCGTTATAACCACTTAACTTACCACTGGGACGACACCCAGGACAATTCCAAACTAGGACCATCAGCAGTCCTACACATTTCCATTACCACCCACCAAGATTTTCGAAATAGAACTATATCTAGTTAAGTTCCCATGTCCGCCCTTGACCGTGGGCACGGCTATTCGAATAGTTTTGACTCTGCAGAGTTTGTACACTTTCACCACAAGAGACGATCAACTCGTTGCCCCACATGATTCCATAGACATGTAGTTGAGTAGACCCTCACAGTGACTTTTCAAAATATCTAACCCCTTCTCTCATCTCACCTTATGGGTAGCCGCCCACTTGCGGTGGGTCCCATCTGTGCGCGGGATATTTCCCACAGCCACTAACGCAGCTCGGGCTTCTACTTCCCGCAACGTTAGGACAGCTGGGAAACTTCACCCTCCACTGGTGTCCCTTCAGGCCCCCTTGCCATAGCGTAGCCCCATCAATCCACTACCAGTGAGATGAGTCCGGAATTCGATAAATTTACTTAGCCAAGTTGTATTTTACAGACTTGTGGTTGTACTGTTTTACACGGGTTGACATGACAAGATTCAATCCTTAAGGTTACCTGGATGGTTCTACCACATTTCTCATTTTGTGCATCCACTGCACCACATACCAGCCCCCAAACCATCCATCCAGGTATTTAAGCAATTTTAGGATTTTTCAGAGGTAGAAATAATGTGTCCTCTCACTACAATCATTCCATCCATGACTGTCCCCAAAACATATCATACTTTGCAAATGTTGTTTTTGGGGAACTATGTACCCCCGTTTTATCTAGCAATACTAAGCATCGCAATATTTATTTGGACTTACTGATAAAAGCTATGATAATATAAACTTTGCTAAGGCGACAAGGTTCACATGTCCAAGCATTTCAACGGATCATTGATAGCAAGCATTATATTGGGTATATAACTACCATTTCTTGAAATGAACATATCTTACCACATAAAATAACAGCATGCATGTTGATAATTTAAAGGAAATTAACTTTGCAAAATCATAGGTTCAAAATGATCAAAGTGTTAACTCGCCTGGTTCACGGGGTTCTTGGTCCTGGTCTTCAAATGCTTCTAAGCTGGCGGCTTCAACTATTCTTCTTGATCCTCGTAAGCTATATATTCGTGCGAAATACCCAAATAAAAGAAAAGCAACCAATCACTCAAAATATCATCAGAAATTCAAATGAACTCCAAAAATTATAGTTCCAGTTCCATTGGATAGATCTTGATTTTATATGAATTTAGAAATTTGTCTCACTTGATTTGGAGTTAAAATGAATAAGTTATGCCCATTTATAGTTCTCAGTCCAGTGAAATTCCAAAAATGGACAAATCCTGACATGTGGGGTCCACTGGTTATTTTTAATTCATTTACTTTTTATTTTATTTCTTTGAGTACTGTGCCTCTGACATGTGGGTCCAGATACTGTTCAGTGGGGTCCACATGTCAGTGAAGGTTCTATGCCACTGTCCAGTGGGGCCCAGTGGTCAGAGGGCTGCTCCGGCTACAGCGGCTGACAGGTGGGGCCCACTTGTCAGGCGAAATTAAAAGAAATGTTCGACCTCGGCGCGCTGCGGAGCCGGGGCTCGAACGCGCGTGGCCGAGGGAACCGGGGGGGGAATAGAGTTAGCGCTGCTAGCCAAGTGAGCGGGGAGGCGTTGCCTACCTTATAAGGATGAAAAATCCTTTTAGCGTAGGTCGAGGAGGGGGCCGGCAGAAGAAGTCAGGGACGGTGGCGCGGTGCCGGCGGCGAGGTACGGTCGGGGAGGTCCGGGGAAGGAGCAAAACACGTTCCTCAAGCGTCGGGGGTGCCGGTGGTGAGCTCTGCGGGGGCTGAGGGGGCACGGTGGCGGCCGGCGTCGTGCGGTGGCGGCGGTTCGGGAAGGTCCTCGGTGCCGGCGGTGTATGGCCGATGGGAAGCTCGGGCGAGGGTCGGGGAAGCTCCGCGACGCTGCGGAGATGGTTTGGGCGAAGGGAATCGGGCTCTGGTGCCGTGGAACAGCAGGGAGGTGTACTCGTCGGAGTTAGGGGAGAACAGCTCGCCGGCGGTGGAGAGGGGCTTACAGAGCGATTACCTGGAGGGGAAGAGAGCTGAGAGCGTGGGGAAGACGATGGGGGCTTCGGGGGTTCTTATAGAGGGGCGGTGAGAGCTGGCAACGGCACTCCCGCTCGAGCGGTCGCGTCGGGGCAGGCGGCGATGGCAGGTGGCGAGGTAGCAGCGGGATTCCAGGCACGCGTGCTCCTCTCGGACAGCTTTTGCGCCGCGCACGCGAGAGGACGCGTCAGGCAACGGGCGGCCGCTCCCGGGCGCATGCGTGCCACGGGGAGTGAGTACCCTGTCCTCCGCGCAGAGAGAAAGAGACGGGGGAGGAGGAAGAAGCCGACTCTGACAAAGCGGGTCCACCGGCCAGCGGGAGAGGGGAGGGGGAAAGCGCGACGGCACGGATGAAGCTGCGTGGCGGGGAGGCTGATCGGGCGGCGGGCGCGGTTAAGTGGGGCGGATGGCCAGATGGGCCGAGGCGCGGGGAAGGGGGCATCACGGCCACCCACGTGGCGAGCAGGGAAAGGGGAGAGGCGGGATCGGCCGGGGCAACGTGGGCCGATCCTGGCCGTCCAAGTGGCGGCCAGAGAAGTGGGTTGGGTTTTTTTCTGGATTTTGATTTTAGCTTTTAGAAATTGCCCGAAAATCCCAATAAGTTCAGAAAAATATGAAAATGCATCCAAAAATTCCAGGAAAATTCACAGATGTTCCTGATGACATTTTGGACTTAATAAAAATATCTCCAACTAATGTTGGTAATTTAATTTACCTGCTTCCATTGTTTTCCCATGCCATTATTTTTTAAAAAATAATATTTTATGTTCTAAATCGAATTTCTTTCTTACTTTTGTGGATCATCTTTTTAGATTCTTATTTAAATTTTTAAACTTTCTATTACTTAAACATGCTTGTTTCCTCTTGGTCCTTTTAACTTTTGGAACCTTCACCAAATTTCTTAGAAAAACATAATTAAACTCCAAATTCAAATAAAACATATTGCAAAAATAATTCAAAAAGCTTCACATTTTCAAATTCAACTTTTCAGGATGTTACAAACCTACCCCCCCTTAAACAGAATCTCGACCCCCGAGATTCAGCCTAGCTAGTGAATAGGTCGGGGTAGTCTTTCCGTAGTTGGTCTTCACGCTCCCATGTGGCTTCCTTCTTGGAGTGATGGCTCCATTGCACTCTGCACATGCGAATGGTTTGAGTTCGTGTCTTCTTCTCTACGATGTCCAAAATCTTGACCGGACGCTCCTTGTAGGTTAGGTCCTCTTCTAGCTCTATCGCCTCCAATGGAGCTTGATCTTCTGGTACTCGTAGGCATTTCTTGAGTTGCGATACATGGAAGACGTCGTGTATGTCAGCTAGATTTGGGGGTAGCTCTAGCTGGTAGGCAACTTCTCCTTTCTTAGCTATGATTGGGAACGGTCCAACATACCGTGGGGTAAGCTTGCCTTTGACCTTGAATCGCCTAACTCCTCGCAAAGGTGATATCTTCAGGTAGACATGATCCCCTACTTCAAAACTTAGGGGTCTTCTCCTCTTGTCTGCATAACTTTTTTGCCTGGACTGGGCTGCTAACAATCGATCTCTGATTGTACGAACCTTCTCTTCGGCTTGCATTAGTGTATCTGGCCCAAAGACATAGCCTTCCCCTACCTCTGACCAGTGAAGCGGGGTTCGGCATTTCCTTCCATACAATGCTTCGAAGGGGGACATTTGAAGACTGGCTTGGTGACTATTGTTGTAGGCAAATTCAGCATATGGCAGACATTTATCCCACTCTTTGGAGAAATACAGGGCACAAGCTCGAAGCGTGCCTTCCAATATCTGATTCACCCTCTCTGTCTGACCATCTGTCTGGGGGTGGTAGGCGGTGCTGAAATCCAAGTGAGTACCGAGAGCTTCGTGTAAGCTAGCCCAGAAATGCGAGGTAAACTGGGAACCTCGATCTGAGACTATCCGCTTTGGTACACCGTGTAAGCACACAATGCGTGACATGTACAACTCTGCTAACTTATATCCCTTGTAGGTTGTCTTGATGGGGATGAAATGGGCAACCTTGGTCAACCTGTCAATTATAACCCATATGGAGTCATATCCTGACTTGGTGCATGGAAGTCCTGTAATAAAATCCATTCCAACTTCTTCCCACTTCCACTGAGGTACTTGCAGGGGTTGTAGTAAACCTGCTGGTCTTTGGTGTTCAGCCTTCACTCGCTGACACACATCACAACAAGCCACATATTCTGCTATGTCCCTCTTCATTCGGGGCCACCAGCAGAACTGCTTCATGTCGTGGTACATCTTGGTACTTCCAGGGTGGAGAGAGTACGGGGAACAATGAGCTTCTCTCAATATCAGGTTCTTAAGATCCTTCTGATGGGGCACCACGATACGTGTCCCGTACCATAGGGTACCTTCATGATCAATGATCATCTTGGGAGCCTTTCCTGCTTCCATTAATTTTTTTATTCTCAAAACGGTTGGATCCCCTTGCTGAGCAGCCACAATTCGCTCTTCTATACTTGATTGAATTTCTATGGTTGCCAGGATGCCTTGATCCACGATCTCCAAGTTGAGTGCCTTTATCTCCTTGTACAGCTCTGGCTGCTGTTCTAAAACCATGAGGTTATTGCAATATGCTTTACGACTTAAAGCGTCTGCTACCACATTTGCCTTTCCTGGATGGTAGTGGACACTTAAGTCATAGTCCTTAATCAACTCAAGCCATCTTCTCTGCCTCAGGTTAAGATGTGACTGAGTAAAGAAGTATTTGAGGCTTTTGTGATCAGTATATATGTCGCAATGGTTTCCAATCAAGTAATGCCTCCAAATCTTCAATGCATGTACCACCGAAGCTAGCTCCAGATCATGGGTTGGGTAATTTGCTTCATGAGGGCGAAGCTGTCTTGATGCATAAGCCACAACCTTGCCTCCCTGCATTAGTACGCATCCAAGCCCTTGATGTGAGGCATCACAATATACCTCAAAATCTTTGCGTACATCTGGTAGAACCAACACAGGAGTGGTGGTCAATCTCTTCTTCAGCTCCTGGAAACTCTCTTAACAGGCTCTGGTCCATTCAAACTTCTTCTCCTTTTTGAGCAGTTGTGTCATTGGTCTAGCAACACGGGAGAATCCCTCTATGAACCTTCTGTAATACCCTGCCAATCCAAGAAAACTCCTCACCTCTGTAACAGAGGTGGGCTGTTTCCATTCCATTACTGCTGCTATTTTGGCAGGGTCAACGGATACTCCTTTTGCAGATACTATATGCCCCAGGAAGCTAATGTCCTTTAGCCAGAATTCACACTTGCTGTACTTGGCATATAGCTGATGCTCCTTTAGCTTCTCCAGTACTAAGCGTAGATGTTCCGCATGCTCTTCCGCATTCTTCGAGTAGATAAGAATATCGTCGATGAACACCACCACAAACTTATCCAGATACTCCATAAAGACCTTATTCATGAGATTCATGAAGTAGGCCGGGGCATTGGTCAAACCAAAAGACATGACCGTAAATTCATACAGCCCGTATCTAGTGGTGAAAGCAGTTTTTGGAATATCTTCGGGCCTGATCTTTAACTGGTGGTAACCTGATCTCAAGTCTATTTTGGAGAATACAGTGGCTCCACCAAGTTGATCAAATAGATCATCGATTCAAGGAAGAGGGTATTTATTTTTGATAGTTACCTCATTCAAGGCCCGATAATCAACACACATTCGGGCAGTACCATCCTTTTTCTTCACAAATAATACTGGAGATCCCCAAGGTGATGAGCTAGGTCTTATGAATCCCTTTTCCTGCAATTCTTGAAGTTGCTTCTTCAATTCTTCTAATTCTTCTACTGTCATCCGGTAGGGCCTCTTGGAAACTGGAGCAGCTCCAGGTTTCAGGTTAATCACAAACTCCATATCTCTATCTGGGGGCATACCAGGTAGTTCTTCGAGGAATATCTCAGGATAGTCTTGCACTACCAACATTCCCTCTAGGGTATATCCTCACAGTAATAAACTGCACGGCCCCAACAATATGGCCGGTCTACCTTTATTTCTATAGTCATCCCGGGACATTTGACTAACTTCACCATCCGGGTGGCACATTATATGGTCTCGTTGTGTCTAGCTAACCAATCCATCCCCAGTATGATATCCAGGGTTTGGGAGCTTAACACTATTAAGTCTGCTAGAAAGTCACATTTTTCCATAGTAATGGTCACCTTAGGACACACTAGGGTAGCAGTAATTGGACCAGCTGGTGAACTAAGCACTATTGGGTTCTTTAAGGTAAAGGTAGGTAACCCCAATTTATCAGCATACCCCTTAGATATAAATGAATGGGAAGCTCTGGAATCAAATAATACTTGTGCTGGTATAGTCTTGACAGAAAACGTACCCATGAGAACTCCAACGGCCTCCTAAGCTTCTTCAGCTGTGATGTGGTTGACTCGGCCGCGGTTTGGGGCTGGTGCACTTTTACTGCCTTGTGAACTCTGATGCCCCTTGCTGGGTGCTGAAGCTTGACTGCGAGCTGGAGCATTCTGCCTGTTAGGGCATCTATTGGCATAGTGCCCTTTTTCCCCGCAGCTATAACAGTTACTGTTAGCTGCTGGGTTAACACCAGTGTATTGCCCTCCTGTGCGCGGAGCTTGATATGTACTTCCACCTGGTCGAGAGGCTGAGGCTGACGCACCGGATTGAGTAGTCCTGGAGAATGAGGGGTTGTTAAAGAGTTTCTGAATGAATCTCCCTTGGGGTCACTGGACTGGCAACTTCCGCTTACGGCTGGCCTCTAAATTTTTCTTTTCATTTTCCAGAATTAGGGCTTTGTTCACTAGTTGATGAAAGCTAGTGAAATCTTGAACTATCAATTGCACCCTCAATTCTTCGCTCATCCCCTCAAAGAATCTGTCAATTTTCTCCTCCTCATCTGCTATATCTTTAGGGGCATACCGAGCCAACTGTGTGAACTTGGTGAGGTACTCATTTATTGACATATTCCTTTGCTTGAGCGTGCGAAATTCATTCTTCTTCATTCTCATCACTCCAGTTGGAACAAAATTAGCTTTAAAAGCTGTCTTGAACTCCACCCAGGGAATAGCCTCCGTGTTATTTCCTGTAGTGGCATCTTCTTGGCCTCTGGCGGCCAGGTAGTTTTCCCACCACGCTGCTGCAGCTCCCTGGAGCTGATGCGTGGCAAACATGACCTTGTCTTCCTCTGCACTTTTGGCTAGCCGTAGCTTCCTTTCAATGTCACGAAGCCAATCTTCGGCTTCTAATGGCTCATCAGCTGATGCAAAGGTTAGTGGCCAGGACCTTTGGAAGTCAGCCAAGTCGGCCCTATGACCACTGGAACTTCCCTGTTGTCCAGTATATATGGCTTGCAGCAGTTGAGTTTGTTGCGCCATTACTTGTGCCATGGTGGGGTGTTCTGGTGGGGGTGGTAGGTTGTTATCACCCTGTTCTTGATTCCTATCTTGTCCTTCAGGCATAACCCCTTGTGTTGATTCTATCTCAGTCTGGTTAATATTGGCCTGAGCCCTTGTGGTTCTTCGGCTGGCCATCTGCAGTGGTAGCTTCCCAACTTAGTGCTTATGCTATAGGTAGAAAAACAAGGGGTGCCAACCCAATTCGTGAAAGAAAGTGATAAAACCATGACAAGGCAATTTCCAACACAAAGCCCATATCCGGCCATTCATTAAACATACCAACATTGACATAGCCAGCTTCCCAGGCTGGGCTTACAATTACAACAACATAATAATTAAAGTTCACATGGCCGCGACTACAAAATAAAAGGGCTGGTACAACATCTAAGATACATGAATGGCACGAGTACGATGACGCCTCCAACTACTCCTCCATGTAGCCAGCACCAATGCTGGAGGGGCTGTAATTTGGCGATCGGGAGCGGGACCGACTGCCACTGAACTCCGATGGGTCGGAGTCATCGGAGTCCGAGGGAGCGCGTGGGGGGCTACGGCTTTGGGGAGGCCCTCTCCGTCGAAGTGCAGCCTGGGGCCCCGGAGGTCGCACGCTCTTGCGTGCAGTCAGTCGAGTGCGGGGGCCTGACCCCAACGGAGGAGGTGCCGGTGCTGCCAAGGGAGCGGGAGCCCGCTGGAGCTGGGCCTGAGCTGCTGCTGCCTCCGCCTTGGCAGCTGCCAGTGCCTACTCGCACTGGGCAAGCTGGTCATGAAGGGTCGCCACCTCGGTGTGCCGGGCGACAAGGTGCACCCGGAGGGCGGTAATCTCCTCCAGTGCAGCAGTATGGGCCGCTCCCATGGCCCTGGTGAGATCAACCTGATGGGTGAGCATCGGGTTGTTCTCATTAACCGGCAGGTAAGTATCATTGTGGCGTGCTCCCTCCCGGCGCGAGGGGTAGAAGCAGAAGGGTGTGCGGCTCAGGGAGATCTGGTAGATGTCGCAGAGTCGCGCGGCGGCGAGACACGCAGCATTCTGGAGTGCCGCGGACCTGGTGCTTCTCTGGTGCTCTGTCCGGAAGATGTGAGGTGGGTCATGCTCGCTCTTCGAGTAGATAAACATCTCAAACATCCAGCACTCCTCCCCTCCTACGGTCGTCTGGCGCCCACGGTAAATGGGCTGCTCCGGGTACTCCAAGTAGTGAAGGAGCTTGCGCAGGATACTCACGAACACTCCCTCGTAAGCTCCATGGGCGATGTAATCCCAGTTACCTTCCTCTCCTGCCATCTGTAAATTCAATTACTAGTGTTAGTAACTCTCAAAATATTTTAAAGAATGGTGGAGTAGAACAGATCTAAGAAGGGTACGGAAAGAGATAGTATGCTATATTTTTTGAAATCATTTTCATAAGTTGTAGAAATATTGTGGCTCTAACCCATCTAAGGCTTTTACCCTACGGTCGTATGCTCTGATACCAGCGCTGTCAGACGCAGATTTTTCAATCCGGAATCTACTGTGTTTCACTGCACTAATCCCTGGATCAGTAGTTAGTGCACACAGGTACATTGCTGAATCATGACATACATCGCATATTAATATTACAGAGTCTGAAATACACCACATCGGGTGAATGTTTACAAAAGGGCCGCTTTGGCCAAATGTCTTCATTACATAAATGCAGCGGAAATAGTAGCAAAAGTAAACCCAAAATTCACAGGCAAGCGACCAGTAGGGTAATGTGTACAGTATATGTCACCGGCGAACTGGTAACATATGTGTACACAAAGCCATGAGTTAACTCGTCTATGTCTATCCATCGTGGCCTACGCCTTAGTTATCGCCTTTGCTTCCGCCATCGTTGGTAGGGGCCTCCTCATAGGCGTAATGTCCTTGAGTTCCTGTTTCTGAATTTTTGTCGCAAAAGCGAGTGTGAGCACTCCAACCTCGTGCTCGCGAGCCAACACACAGAATGCAGTATTTAACATGTATGGCTTGTCAAAAGATGGCTCAGGTTTATTTTATTTTGCGAAGAGTGCTTTTGAATACAATTATATAAAAATCCTTACGACCTAGCAATTTTAAACACAAGGTCTTTATTTGTAAAGTAAGTTGATCTTATAGTTGACACAGATTCCATCCACCATTACATGGCATCTTTATCCTACACATATTTCAGCGTTATAACCACTTAACTTACCACTGGGACGACACCCAGGACAATTCCAAACTAGGACCATCAGCAGTCCTACACATTTCCATTACCACCCACCAAGATTTTCGAAATAGAACTATATCTAGTTAAGTTCCCATGTCCGCCCTTGACCGTGGGCACGGCTATTCGAACAGTTTTGACTCTGCAGAGTTTGTACACTTTCACCACAAGAGACGATCAACTCGTTGCCCCACATGATTCCATAGACATGTAGTTGAGTAGACCCTCACAGTGACTTTTCAAAATATCTAACCCCTTCTCTCATCTCACCTTATGGGTAGCCGCCCACTTGCGGTGGGTCCCATCTGTGCGCGGGATGTTTCCCACAGCCACTAACGCAGCTCGGGCTTCTACTTCCCGCAACGTTAGGACAGCTGGGAAACTTCACCCTCCACTGGTGTCCCTTCAGGCCCCCTTGCCATAGCGTAGCCCCATCAATCCACTACCAGTGAGATGAGTCCGGAATTCGATAAATTTACTTAGCCAAGTTGTATTTTACAGACTTGTGGTTGTACTGTTTTACACGGGTTGACATGACAAGATTCAATCCTTAAGGTTACCTGGATGGTTCTACCACATTTCTCATTTTGTGCATCCACTGCACCACATACCAGCCCCCAAACCATCCATCCAGGTATTTAAGCAATTTTAGGATTTTTCAGAGGTAGAAATAATGTGTCCTCTCACTACAATCATTCCATCCATGACTGTCCCCAAAACATATCATACTTTGCAAATGTTGTTTTTGGGGAACTATGTACCCCCGTTTTATCTAGCAATACTAAGCATCGCAATATTTATTTGGACTTACTGATAAAAGCTATGATAATATAAACTTTGCTAAGGCGACAAGGTTCACATGTCCAAGCATTTCAACGGATCATTAATAGCAAGCATTATATTGGGTATATAACTACCATTTCTTGAAATGAACATATTTTACCACATAAAATAACAGCATGCATGTTGATAATTTAAAGAAAATTAACTTTGCAAAATCATAGGTTCAAAATGATCAAAGTGTTAACTCGCCTGGTTCACGGGGTTCTTGGTCCTGGTCTTCAAAGGCTTCTAAGCTAGCGGTTTCAACTTCTTCTTCTTGGGCCTCGTAAGCTATATATTCGTTCGAAATACCCAAATAAAAGAAAAGCAACCGCTCACTCAAAATATCATCAGAAATTCAAATGAACTCCAAAAATTATGGTTCTAGTTCCATTGGATAGATCTTGATTTTATATGAATTTAGAAATTTGTCTCGCTTGATTTGGAGTTAAAATGAATAAGTTATGCCCATTTATAGTTCTCAGTCCAGTGAAATTCCAAAAATGGACAAATCCTGACATGTGGGGTCCACTGGTTATTTTTAATTCATTTACTTTTTATTTTATTTCTTTGAGTACTGTGCCTCTGACATGTGGGTCCAGATACTGTTCAGTGGGGTCCACATGTCAGTGAAGGTTCTATGCCACTGTCCAGTGGGCCCAGTGGTCAGAGGGCTGCTCCGGCTACAGCGGCTGACAGGTGGGGCCCACCTGTCAGGCAAAATTAAAAGAAATGTTCGACCTCGGCGCGCTGCGGAGCCGGGGCTCGAACGCGCGCGGCCGAGGGAACCGGGGGGAATAGAGTTAGCGCTGCTAGCCAAGTGAGCGGGGAGGCGTTGCCTACCTTGTAAGGATGAAAAATCCTTTTAGCGTAGGTCGAGGAGGGGGCCAGCAGAAGAAGTCAGGGACGGTGGCGCGGTGCTGGCGGCGAGGTACGGTCGGGGAGGTCCGGGGTAGGAGCAAAACGCGTTCCTCAAGCTTCGGGGGTGCTGGTGGTGAGCTCTGCGGAGGCTGAGGGGGCACGAT
The DNA here is from genome assembly GCA_017311315.1 of Dendrocalamus latiflorus. Lineage (NCBI taxonomy): Eukaryota > Viridiplantae > Streptophyta > Magnoliopsida > Poales > Poaceae > Dendrocalamus > Dendrocalamus latiflorus. Next base: position 20,573,553 of record CM029619.1, on the reverse strand, counting down.
GGCGGCCGGCGTCGTGCGGTGGCGGCGGTTCGGGGAGGTCCGCGGTGCCGGCGGTGTATGGCCGATGGGAAGCTCGGGCGAGGGTCGGGGAAGCTCCGCGACGCTCCGGAGATGGTTTGGGCGAAGGGAATCGGGCTCTGGTGCCGTGGAACAGCGGGGAGGTGTACTCGCTGGAGTTAGGGGAGAACGGTTCGCCGACGGTGGAGAGGGGCTTACAGAGCGATTACCTGAAGGGGAAGAGAGCTGAGAGCGCGGGGAAGACGATGGGGGCTTCGGGGGTTCTTATAGAGGGGCGGTGAGAGCTGGCAACGGCACTCCCGCTCGAGCGGTCGCGTCGGGGCAGGCGGCGGGGTAGCAGCGGGATTCCAGGCGCGCGTGCTCCTCTAGGACAGCTTTTGCACCGCGCACGCGAGAGGACGCGTCAGGCAACGGGCGGCCGCTCCCGGGCGCATGCGTGCCACGGGGAGTGAGGACCCTGTCCTCCGCGCAGAGAGAAAGAGACGGGGGAGGAGGAAGAAGCCGACTCTGACAAAGCGGGTCCACCGGCCAGCGGGAGAGGGGAGGGGGAAAGCGCGACGGCACGGATGAAGCCGCGTGGCGGGGAGGCTGATCGGGCGGCGGGCGCGGTTAAGTGGGGCGGATGGCCAGATGGGCCGAGGCGCGGGGAAGGGGGCATCACGGCCACCCACGTGGCGAGCAGGGAAAGGGGAGAGGCGGGATCGACCAGGGCGACGTGGGCCGATCCTGGCCGTCCAAGTGGCGGCCAGAGAAGTGGGTTGGGTTTTTTTCCGGATTTTGATTTTAGCTTTTAGAAATTGCCCGAAAATCCCAATAAGTTCAGAAAAATATGAAAATACATCCAAAAATTCCAGGAAAATTCACAGATGTTCCTGATGACATTTTGGACTTAATAAAAATATTTCCAACTAATGTTGGTAATTTAATTTACCTGCTTCCATTGTTTTCCCATGCCATTATTTTTTAAAAAATAATATTTTATGTTCTAAATCGAATTTCTTTCTTACTTTTATGGATCTTCTTTTCAGATTCTTATTTAAATTTTTAAACTTTCTATTACTTAAACATGCTTGTTTCCTCTTGGTCCTTTTAACTTTTTGAACCTTCACCAAATTTCTTAGAAAAACATAATTAAACTCCAAATTCAAATAAAATATATTGCAAAAATAATTCAAAAACTTCACATTTTCAAATTCAACTTTTCAGGATGTTACACAAAGGGAGCATGAGATGAAAACCAGAAAACTCAAAAAAAACCAAGTCATCGATGCTGCCCAAAACCATCAACAGAAGCAAGCCTAGACCTCATGTTGGTCTTAGGTGCACTCAAAGTCTGGGGCTGACCCTAAATACGCCTAAGAGCCTCAACACGGTCTTTCCGCACGATCTTGGCTCACCTGAAGCATCGATCAATCAAGTGTCCATCCTTCTGACAGAAGGTGCAATGATACTTCACCTTCTGAGAGATAGAAGTAGCATGATGAGGCTTCGCCTTCTGAGAGGCCGAAGCAACAGGTGGACTCACCTTGCCGTCAGAAATCCCTTGGACAAAGCCCGCTGACTTGAATTGAACTTTCTCAGTTCTAGGCTCGACCTCGATCACACCTGCGGCTATGGGTCTAAGCACGGCAGGTGGATGCTTCCTCATGTCCTCATAGAAATCATATCCTAGACCCTGATTGAATCTACAAATCTTAGATTGGTCTAGAATAAGATTTAGCTTCTGCTTGCCTCCTACAAATCTCTCGAGAGTGTTCATAAGATACTGACACTCCCGAAAGAGAGAGGTGCAAGAAAAGCAGGGGAAGAAGAGACAACAGCAGGTAAGGGAGTAGAAGAAGAACCAGTAGCAGAAGAGCGAATGGCTTGTGCATGCACAGCCGACTCAGAAGGGACAGTCCTACTGCTAGCCAGTTAGTTCACGTAGCTAAGCGTCTCTACCTTACCCTTGGGCTTCTCCCCCACATCGGTACACACATTACAAGCAACTGATGGTGGCCTCTCTAGAAGGTCCTTAGTTAGCTTCACACATTTCTCATCCAATGCAATCAAGTCAGATTTTAGTTTGTTACAATTAATGCATGGTGAGCTAACAGGGTCCTTAGAAGCATATTGAGCCAATCTGTTGTTATCATCAACTAATTCTTGAAACTGTTTGGAGACAGATTCAAGTTCAGCAGTAAGCTTGGGACAATTCACACATGAAGCAATAGGCTCAAGTAGAAAAGCTTGTAATTCAGCAATTTTATGATCTGCCCGTTTTAAGTTCATCTTCAAATTATTACAACTTTCACAAGTCTCGGGCAGATCGAGCAACATGGTATAAAGACCTCTAAACGCATTGTCCTTATCCTCACATGAGGTGCAAGATGTAGTCTCAACAATAGTAGATACAGGAGTAACAATCCTGCTCATCTCTAGTTCAGCCAAAAGACTAACATTCTCCACCTTAAGCATATCAAGCTCAGAAGACAAACTATCATGAGAGGTCCTTAATTTCTCTATGCCACCAAGCAGAGCAGTACATACATCACAATCGTCATGGGAGGGAGCAGATCTAAGTGAAGTAAGCTCCCGTGACAAGCTCTCTACTTTCTTCTCCAACTCGCTAACCCTAGCTCTAGAAAAGCATCATTAAGCTGGTCGTAGGAAGGGTATACCTCATCGGAGTCAGAGTACAGCTCGCTGTCGCTCACTTCGCCCTCAAGGGCCATGAAGAACATGCCGGAGAAGTCATCGCCGTCCTTGGGGTCTTGCTTGTCCTTCCCATCATCGTCGCTCCACCCCTCCACCTCGCTGAGATCGAGGTCGTCGAAGGCGGTGAGGACGCAATGGAAGAGCCTCTTGGCTTTGCCAAGGTCGCGGAACTTCTTCTTGCCTTGGGCGTGAGCTGAGGGCTTCTTGTTGCGGTTCTTGTCGATGTAGTCGTTCTTGCTCACGCCGCCATAGTCGCCCTTGCCCTTCTCCAGCTTGGGGCAGTTTGCCCGAATGTGGTTGGGGCCACCACACTCGAAGCAGATCACGGGTCCTCCTCTCTTTCTGTCCCTCCTCCTCTTGTAAACATGAGAAAAATTTCTCGCTAGGAAGGCTAACTGGTCATCTGCAAGCTGCTCTAACTGATCATCAGTTACGTCACAGAGAGCAGCAAGTGAGAATCCACAAAGCGAATCCGAAGAAAGATCAGGAGCTGAAGTGGGATCGGTAACTAAAGCCATCGACTGCGACTTCGACTTACGAGAGACAATGTCAATCTCGTGAGTCTTGAGGCATGAGTACAACGCGTCAAGAGTCAAAGTCGAGAGGTCGGTGGTGTCCTTGATTGTAGTCACCTTCATCTCCCAAACCCGCAAATCAAGAGCCGACAGCATTTGACGAGCATTGTCCGAGTCGGGGTATGTGAGACCGACCGCTCAGAGATTGCTCAGAATCTTGTGAAAATGAGCGAAGCACTCATCCAAGGACTCGCCAGCGAGCATTTCAAACTTGTTGTAATCTCGCTTGAACTGGTCCTGTCGAACCGTCTTAATCTGGGTGGTGCCCTCATAGTATGCATCGAGGGTCACCCAGATGTCGAAGGCCGACATTAGATGAGAGATGCGATCGAACTCGCTTCTGCTCAACCCCTGGATTATGATGTTCCTTTCCTTGCCTTCGCATTCGCCTCAACATCATGCATGTTTCCAGCGTTGATGTTCTCATCGGCAGGAACAAGATATCGTACTTTGACCTTACGCCAGATGGCGTAGCCCTGAGCCTGGATGCAGGTCTCCATCCGACTCTTTCAGAAGGGATAGTCGATCCCATCGAAGATCGGGGGCTTGGTCGAGTACTTGTTTGTCGCCATGGCTCTAGAGACCGGTTAAGATCTATGAAAAAGAGCTAACCGGCTCTGATACCAATTGTTGGACCGGAATGGCGACAGAGGGGGGGTGAATGTTGCTCTCAAAAAATCGTCCCCTAACACAAGTATCCACTTAAACACGTTCTTCTCCGCTAGCAACAAGTGCTATGAAGAAGAAGAGTTGAACTCTCTGAAGATACACAAGGGACAAACAAAAGAACAAACTTAAGCAAGAGAGACAACAGAAGGAACAAAAATCAGCAAGCCCTACAGGAGGCCGGTCAGACCGCCTCCTCAAGGCCGGTCAGACCGCCTCCTCAAGGCCGGTCTAACCGCCGGCAAAGCACCGGTCTGACCGCCCCACAATGTCCGGTCTGACCGCCTGAGACAAGCCGGTCTGACCGCTCCTCGAGATTCAGAGCAGACAGCAACAGATTTTCAGACAGCAAAAGGGGACTTCAATGCAACAGAGAAATTGGAGGTTGCTAATGGTTTTTCTCAGCCCAGAACTGCAAGAATATGAGCTAAATAGCATGCAGAGACTGGGAGACCAAGAGAAAACAAACCAAGAGCAAGAATTCTAGATTTTGACAAAAACTGAACTTTTGCAAAATCTGAACCAAAAATCCAAATTGCTCAATAATCTCTCAATCTTTGCTCATGAGCTTTTGCAGAAACATTAGCAATAGTCTTAAGACTTGAGGGCCCAAAACATATGCCATCTAATGAAGGGAATCAGCAACCACATCAAACCCTAGAAATGAAACACAGAGGATGAACAGGGCACAGGGAGGCAATAAACTTGATTCTTTCAAATCAAACATTGAGCTCTTGGAATTAGCTGACCAAAAGGTCTAGAAATACAATTCTATCACAGAGCAACCCATTTTGCCACTCCTTAGTAAGAAACGAGCCAAAAACAAGAAACTCAAAAATCAAACAAAAAGGCATCGAAGGAAGAACACAGGGTCAAGGCATCTCACAAGAAATCAATACATTCCTAGAAGCAAGAGGATCACAAAGGAGTCCACATACGCATGTACATTCAAGGGAAGGATTACATAGTACCTCAACTCATCTCCAACCTTACCCTCTCTCAAAATCAAGAACTCCACTCAAGAACCCACACAGAGAGAAGCTACGAAGGAGACATGCTTCTGCCCACTCCTACCAACTCTCATCAACTAAAGCCCCCAAAGCAAAACAACCTCTCCAAAGGCTATTTTGACTAAGGCAAAACCCTAACTCTCTCCCAAAGCCATGCATACAACCAGGAATTCACTCCTATTTATAGCCTCTGGCTAACGGGTCTCCAACCCGTTACGCCCGCTAAATCCCGAACGGAGCCGCCTCCACCTGTGCAGCTTTGCGCTTTTACCGAAACGCCCCTCCTGCACCTTCCGGGAAGCTTCCGCGTCTCTTGTCGTCCAGGCCTCGTAACCACCTCGAGTCTCCGCCGTCTTCGACACATCCGACCGTTCTGACCTCGACACCGCCTGTGCCTAGTCTGGTCACCCCGTGCCTCGCTACGACTCCGCCTCGACGTCCTGCAGCCATCACAGACAAGAAACACATCACATAGCACCGCTCGATACATGAAAGCATAAATAGCATCATTGAATCATACTTACGCATGAAAGAGCCCAAACCTGTCGAATCAAGAAAATAATCATCCTAATCGCTTCGACCAAGTTTGACCAAGTCCAACCAAGCCAATTTCACCACGCAACGACATGGTCTGAACCACACAAACCAAAATCGACTTTCCTAAACCGAAGTCAATTACTCATCACACACATGGGGTCACAACCACATGGTCTCTCAGCATGAATCATAAAAGGATAACTAAAGGTAGACTAGTCTCAAGAGCCAACATGACATGATTTAATTTAAGTCGTGCATTTTAATCAACCTATCATGACAAAGACTAGACTACACATATAAAGTCATGATAAATCTAGCAAGAAAGCATAAATCATGGCAAGATGTAATGCATTGTAAACATGTCATAAATGGATAATAATCAAGGCTCCATGTAGTTATATTACAATGCTGAAATGAAATGCAAGAAAATCCAGCTCCCCCTCAACATGTGACGTATTTTTAGTTCAAGTTGAGTTATGTCAATATTAAGTTCTAGAAACTCCCAAATGAACTTCCCCTGAACCAAACCTATAAAACGAGAAGCTGGCGAGAAAATCAAAAAAGACAGTCCTTAAAGCATAGACAAGATATAGAGGATACTATGGCTCAGACTGACTCTCATCTTCCCCATATGATACTAGGACTATCAGCTGGTCATCTAACACACTAAGGACAAACCACCCCAAGCTCTCTCCGCAAAGCTGAAAACCTAGAGCTATCCAACGGCTTGGTAAAGATATCAGCCAACTGGTGGTCACTCTCTACAAACTGGAGCACTATGTCACCCTTCTCCACATGGTCTCTAAGGAAGTGATATCGGATATCAATGTGCTTGGTCCAAGAATGCTGCACTGGGTTCTTGGTAATGTTAATGGCAGAAGTGTTATCACAAAAGAGTGTAACACTGTCTATGGCTAACCCAAAGTCCTGCAAGGTCGAAGCCAACCAAAGCACCTGGCTGCAACAACTGGCGGCAGCAACATACTCGGCCTCTGCGGTGGACTGTGCAACACCGGACTGCTTCCTCGAAGACCAGGAAACAAGAGAAGTGCCAATGAATTGGCAGGCGCCAGAAGTGTTCTTCCTATCTATCCTATAGCCAGCAAAGTCTGCAACCGAGTAGGCTCTGAGGGAAAGACAGGATGAAGAAGAGTACCAGATACCATAGTCTATGGTAGCTTGAAGGTACCGAAGGATGCACTTCACCGCCTGGCGGTGAGATATGCGAGGAGAAGCCTGAAATCGAGCGCACAGACACACGGAGAAGTGTATGTCCGGTCTCGAGGCAGTGAGGTACAAGAGAGAGCCAATCATGCTGTGATACTCCTTCTGATCGACTGGCTCGCCATCCTCATCTGGGTCGAGTGAAGTTGATGAAGCCATAGGAGTAGACACCGGCTTGCCATCACTCATATCAAAACATTTCAGGAGGTCTCGAGTGTACTTGCCTTGATGCAAGAAGGTACCCTCCCGAGTCTGCTTGATCTGAAAGCCAAGAAAGAAGCTCAACTCGCCCATCATGCTCATCTCAAACTCTGAGCTCATGACATCGGAGAACTGAGAGCATGAGAAGAGCCGGTCTGTGATTGTATTTCACAGATGATTTTTTAGCACTGGCAGCAACACAGACGGTCTCTAAATTAAAACCGTCTGTGATTGTTTTTAATGCAGACGGTTTTGGGTAACCATCTATGATGTGGCATCTATTAGGCTTTTTGTAGGAGTGAAAGTTATGCTAATAATCATTACGAAACTTAGCTTTTGCACCTAGAGATCATGTGTATCTGAAGGTTTCACCTTTTAAGGGAATACGTTGTTTCAGAGTAAGTGAGAAACTTGCACCAAGATATATTAGACCTTTTTCAATTCTAGTTAGAAGAGAAGTTGCCTATCAATTGGACCTCCCACCTCAGTTGACATATGTTCATGATGTTTTCCATGTGTCTCAATTGAAAAATTGTCTGCGAGTACCAAATGGGCAAATGTCGTTGGAAGCCATTGATGTGCAGGAAGATCTCACTAACAAGGAGCAGCCTATCAAGATTCTAGAAGTAGCAAAGTATGTAACATGGAGCAAGATTATCCGTTTTTGCAAAGTTCAGTGGAGCAATCACACTGAAGAGGAAGCCACTTGGGAGCATGAAGAGGACCTGAAGGCTGAGTTTCTACACATATTCTCTAGCCAGCTCGAGTCTCGAGGTCGAGATTCCCATTAAGGGGTGTAGATTTGTAATATCCCAAAAATTAACTTTCTTTTAAAAAATTAGTTTAAAATTAATTATTTAAAAGTGTTTTCATTTTATTTGGATTATTTGTGTAATAATGGAAGAAAATAGCAAAATCTCGATTCCGATCCGAACTCTCAAATTCAAATGGCAATTCTGAAAATTCAAATCTCTAAAAAAATCTAAATCTCCAGAAAAATGCTCGTTCTAATTTTTTCAAATCCAATCTATTTTTTGGCATGTCTCTCTATTTTTCAAAAAAAAAATAAAAAGGGCTTCCCAAACAGTCACCCATTGCCTAAGCACCTGCACTCTTAATCTCAGCTTCCCAAGCATCAGCCACCAGATGGCCTTGTTGCCTTCTTGTTTCTCTCTCTTCCTTTTCCCCTTTTATCCCTTGTACCTACTATTCATCTCCTCGAGCCCCAGACCGAGCACGATCGACGCCATGGATATCTTCCTCCCTCAAGCCATCTCCTCATTCAAGCCTCATCATCACCTCATGCAAAAACAAAAGGTGCTCTAAATAATACAAATAATCAATTCATATCTGTATCTTAGCCATCAAAACTTCAGTTTTTCAGTTTTTCTTGCATTCAAACCTAGAAACCGACATGGACTTAATTTGATCGTTTCAATCCGTTTCCTCTCCCTCTGAGCTCTCAAATATAACCTTGGTGATCTACTCCAACCATTAAACCTCTCTTGCAAACTTCCTAAAGCCTAGAACACCGTTTCCATCATGAGCTTGCCGCCCCCAAAAATCATCCGTCATCCTGACTTGCATTCTGAGCGTTCTGGTAATCTTTTTCAAAGTTCTTTCACATCACATTGTGTTCCAGCATCCAAGCAACTCCTCCACCATTTTTTATTTGATTTTTGGTGCAGCCATTCTCCCGAAATTGTTTACCATGTTTATCATGAAAAATTGACTTAACCATATGTGGAATTGTGGTGGGTGGCTACTGTTAATAAATTTTATTGTGCCATGGTAGGGAATGCCATTGAGCCTAGTTAAACAAAAATTAGTTTCATACTCAGGTGAATGATCATACAGTAAAGAGGGTGCAAGTAGCATATTTTGGATGAGGTTGTTTCGCCTAAATAGTTACTAAGGACTTAATCTTATATGCCATTGAGCTAGACCCTATCGTACAACCATATGTCTAGTATAGGATGAACCTAGCTGATTAATTAGTAATGTTTTGATTTAGTTCTGTTTGGGTTGAAGTGTGAACTTTGGGTTGGACATTTACACTAGATGCAAGAGGGGGTCGGATGTAGGCAAAATCTTAGTGAGTGGAACTATGTTAAAATAGAGCTTTGTAAAAGTTTTGTGATAATTATTTAGTCACACGTCTTCGGAATCGTGTCTTGGCCGACATTACAAATTGATTATCTCTTATGGGTCAAACTGTACAACCTCTACAGAGTGTTAAAAACTATTCAAATAGCCGTGTCTCCGGTTATGAACAATGTCTGGTGATTTCACATGGGAGATAAATTTTATCTTAAAAAAATTGTGGTTGGTGGAATGGTTGGGAAGTGAACAGGTAGATCACTAGTTGTTTCAAAGTACTTGTTTGCTTATGTATGTAATCTTTTCAATTGTACTTTTCAATCTATTTACTGTATTTATTATCAAAACTGCTTTCTACAAAATAGCAATCAAGCTACTCTTATTCAAGTCTTGCATGAATACTATTTAATTATATTTCCCTATAACTTGTTGAGTACTTTATGTACTCGCGGCTTTACGTCATTTGTTGATCAGTCATCGAAGAAGATCTAGGGAACACTGAGTTCTACGAGGAAGAGTACTTCGAGGATTATGCGAACTAGGGTGTGCTCTCCACTGGGTATGTCGGATGGTTATCACAAGAGTTTCTTCCGCTACAAGTTTATTTTCTGTTGTTAAGCCCTACGTGGTAATAATTGTAAACCTTTACTATTTAATAAAATTTGATTTATTCTTAGCTGTTTCGTTATATGGATATGATTTCATCAATATTGATACTGTGTAAACTAGCAACTGATTTTAGAAGTAGTTCAGAATATACAGAAAGTTCAGATTTATAGATTTGAGTGCCGACAAAACCAAAGACAAAGGCAAGGACAAGAAACTATACGCGTCACTTCGATCATCCTGTTCCACGCTAATAAGGACGATGCACATTGCGGCCTTCTTTTAAGGGACAGTGACCTGTGCTAAGTTCTTATTTTGTTTAGCAAGTCACCTGTATTGAAAGTGCTAGTCTTGCTTTTAGCCCTCAATTTATTTGTCCGGTAAATGGATTTGGTGATAGTGACATGCTCCGCAGATGATCGTACCGTTGGTATGTTTACGAATTGTTGAATAATATATTATTAGTTAGATGGTTGTGCGTTGCAACGACAAACCAAACCTGTTAGCCCTCAATTTATTTGCCTGGTAAATGGATTTGGTGATAGTGATATGTTCTGGGGATGATCGTACCGTTGGCATGTTTACGAACTATTGAATAACTTGTTACTAGTTAGATTTTTATGTGTTGTTACAAAAAACCAAACTTCATAATAAATATTTTCTTGCAGCCTTACAACTATACATTATTGCTAAAACGAAACAGAGGTTTCTTGCTGCTTGTCTATATCCATTACTAATAAAATCGGGAGCCTTGATGGAAATGATGACCAACAAACTAATTAATTAATAGTTGGAAACACATCACAAAAGACATAAATAACATCCCAAAGTGAGCAACTTGAAGGCATAATTCAGAGGGAATTATGAAAAAAAAGAACTGAATTTCTAATAGTTCATTAACATGATTCAAGGCCGTCATGCAATAAGAAGGTGACACGTTCATATGTGGCCTAATAATAGAGTACATATCATAGGTTTTTACCTAAAATAATTCATGAAAAAATCCAATAGAGCAGGCACCTTTGAGTTAAAAATATCCAAGCAAATCTGGATAATTAAAACACACAATAAAAAATGTGAGTGGTATGCTTGCTAACATCATTACATGGAGTACGCATAACAATTTAGGTTACACAAAAGTGAATAGATATACTCGGACAAACAATAGTAATATGGGTGGCATGTTGCATAACAAAATTCTAACCAAGTCTGGAACCCAACGGATATAAATTTTAATATATGCAATTAGACAATTAATTCCAGACCCAAGGACTCTAACCATGAAACATGATTTTTAATTATTATAAAAAAAAGAAATCGATAGCAATGTCTGGTTCTAACCAAATTTTCATGTATTGCAGCCTACATAAGGCCATGTTTGGAATAACATCATTACTAACAACATTCTAACCAAGTCTGGAACAAAGGGATATAAATTTTAATATATACAACCAGGCAATTAATTCCAGACCCGAGGACTCTAACCATGAAACAAGAGTTTTACTTTATTATCTGAAAAGAAATTGATACCCATGTCTGGCTCTAACCAAATTTTTATGTATGAATGAAGCACGTCTGATTACATATCAATGAAGCACGTCTTTTTTCTTGCTTAGTATTGTCAGTTTAACCAGTTTACACAAATGATAGATGGTTTAAATAGCAATATATTGCTCGATCGTTTGGTTATTGCAACAGAAAAAATAGAACATATATATGATCTTCTCACTGCATATATACTAAAAAATTATCAAAGGACAATATGCACCCTTATGTGTTATTAATAATTTTTCAGGAAATAGCAACCCATGATGTACACCTTACAAACCACTACTTTGTCTCCTTTTACCATCTTGTGTTTCACCATTAACTTTATTTTTAAACTTTACGAAACATCACCATGTGATTGCACCTAGTAGAGTTTCTATTGCAATCCACAGGCACCCAGTAGAGTGCTCGTGCATTGCAACGAAAACGCAAACTTTGCACGAGATAACATGAAGCAGGTGCCACGACTGCTGCTCACCTTTGATTGATATAGTTAGTGATTTCTCTAGATTTGTCAGATGCACATGTACACAAAAATTTTTTGTGCTCGTCAAATTTCAAAAGTTGTGATTTCAAGTCAAATAACAAAAAGGTGGCTTCATCCATTCACAATGATATCAAACAAAAATTTACTTTAAAATGACTTTTAGGTTTCCCCACGGATACATTCACGTGGGAAAGTATTAACATAAGCACGTTAAATTTATGTTTAACAACTGAGCATCACTGCTTATGTACAAAGACATTATTGTAGTCAATGTATTCCTAACATCTGGAAAGCTACCTTCTGTCCACAATAATCACTCGTCAAGATAGTTCGAGAGAAAAAGGGATAATACCCTCGACACGAATAGTCTTCTCACAAATGTAAACATGACAGCTCTGGGTGTAAGAGCATGGATTCTAGAACAAAAATGCCCCTTGACAGCTGATCAGCTATTGTATTTTCAAGAATTAGATTCTCGTCCTTGATATTTGGAAGTCACATAAGAAACATCTGACAACCCGTCCACTTCAGACTGCTGCCGCCGTCCACGCGGAGGGGGCCAAAGGGCTCGGCGGCATGATTTCAACCCGTGAAAAGCCCTTTACCATGATAGGGTCCTGTAGTAGGGGTAACTCCCACCTGAGCCCATCTGACCTGTTAGAGAATTGTAAGGCCCAATATGATATATGTAATGACACATACCCTTATGGAAGGCATATAACTGTAAGGGCAAGAATGTAACTGCGCTTCATGTGGAAATATATACATGCCCTAGATATGAAGAAGGGGCAAGCATTATTCATTCATCACAACCACTCCACTACTCTCCTACTTTACTGTTTGGTCAGTAGCCACAATAATAATCTTCACTCATATGGTTCTCAACGTACACCCAGTTTCAGTCCTACGCTACACATATAACAATTTAGTGTTAAATCTAAACCAAACTAATCTTCTCTCTACATAATCTAAACCATCTTCAATTCTCCCTTTACCAAACTATATCTAGAATATAATACAATTAGGAATAAATTACTAACCATATATAGTCAAGAACAAATGGATCTACTATCACTCTTCCCAAATCTGTGGTCTCCTTTCACCAAATGGTCTCAAAGCGCTACCTCCTCAAAGCAGCAGCTTGTGAGAAGAGATCTGGAATTTAAGACAGATCTGTAAGTGTTGGGTCTGCATTAATAAGTGTAATTATTATAGACGGTTTTTAATACAAATCATTTGTGATGACATAATTGTAACTGACGGTTTTTAATACAAATCTTCTATGAAGTATCACAGAAGGTTTTAAGAAAAAAAACCATCTGTGATATTTAGTAATATTACAGACAGTTTTTTATAACCGTCTATGATACTTCATTTGGGATACCGCCTGTGATATTACCTCTTCATAGATGGTTTTTAGCGCAGGCAGCAACACAGACAATCGCTAAACCCAAACCGTCTGTGATTGTATTTAATGTTGACGGTTTTGGTTAACTGTCTGTAATGAGGCGTCCAATATTAGCCTTTTTGCAGTAGTGTTTGCAAAGCCTGCATTACAAGCATCCCCGGCAAATTTCTGCACCTTTATGCCACTCTGTGATGATTCATGAATGTTCCCAAAACCTTTATCACAAGTGCATACATGCAAAGTGTTGTTTCAATGGAGTTAATAATATAGACTCATGCTTAATATCACACAGTACATAACAACATAGTGAATAATCTACAATGGAAAAATAAAATAACCAGAAAACTTGACATATGCGTATAATAAAGCATGCTTATTACTTTATGAAAATAAACCACTACTTACGAATTCAAATAGAGCCTCTGCCCTACTGCTTGTTAACAGATAAGTAATATCCGCATTAGATTCTCCTGTTCAAACATTATACTGCTTTTGCCTTCAAGGAAACAATTCCATATCATGATGATATAGCCTCTATACAACTAGTTAGGAGACCTTGTGTGGGAGTAGTACTAACAGTAATTAATGAGGATCCAAAGTACAAATTGCACTTCTAGCTGGAAAGGAACTTCATGTTGATACCTATCCACATGTCTTATCCAACTCCAGGCTCACATTGCTCAAAGGATCAATTTGCTTTCAAACATCAAATATGGAGAGCTTTGTGAGAAGATTCTCTATCTGTTAATGATGCCTTGGAGCGTCTAACAGTAGAAGACTTAATTTGCATTTCCCAAGAGTAGTGGTAAGTGGTAACTGGTTCCAATATTCATGATTGCTACATTTTTACAGTGCCTAGGAGATAAAATTGAAGTGCATAGCAACCAAAAGGAGTAAATACAACGAGGAAATAAAACATGTACAACTATATGTAATTATGTATATAACTTTGGGTGATCCTAGGATCATCATTGGATGCCCCAAATCCTAAACCAGGCCAATCTGGATTTCATAATTGAGCTGTCAAAAGATTTTCATTGACCAAATAACAAGAGTCATTTTCGTGAATCATGATAACAAATCGGTGGTCACGCATATGCTTTGTCCTCCATGTATTGACGATATGGAAACAGGAAACAAATTAGTAGATATGTTCAAGTGGTCAAAATTCTAACTGCAAATAAGAACACATCAAGAATGAACAAGCTAATAGTGATGACACCAAAGACTCCAGTTTTAAAATTCTGGAATACATACACTAGCAAGTGCTAATATTAACCATGTTTAACAAGCACAACAGCCCAATACCCCTAATGCTATGCTACTCCAAATCATCTCTTTGGAAGATTGGTAGGACTGAATTTCGGCCGAGTGGAAGAATCCTCACCTAGAGCACGATTCTTGTATCTGCCATGGTACTGGTCATCATCATACCCACCTTTGCATCCACCATTCTCACAGCCATCTCATAGCTGCACAACGCAACATCCAAAGCACATGAAACAGTCTTGGAAACTAGCCAAAGCTCTATCAATGACTGGGTGGAACCCCTCACCTCCTTGCATCATGTCTGTACCAGGGTGGGCTCCCGCGGCCTCCCCGCCAGTCGTAGTGGTGGTCACGGTACCGCTCGGGGTGCGAAGAGCCGAGCGGCGAGAGGGAGGGCGGTGGTGATTGCGGGTAGGAGGGAGCCGCCGGGGGGCACAGGGGACAGGGACTCAACCAGTTGTTGAGGATGTAGAGGCCGGCGAGAGGAGCCATTAAAGACGATGAGGTCAGATGTCAGCGCGACGCACAGTTAGGGACATTGTAGGGATGAAGGAAGAGGGATGGAAGTGGGGATTGGGGAAGAAAGAAGAATTTTTTTTTTTTTTTTGATAAGGAAGAAAGAAGGATTGGGAAGGAAGATCATGGGTGGGGGTTGTTTGGGAAACGTGGGAGCGCTTCCTATGACTCCAAGAACTGACGGAGCGTTTATCAAAAAAAAAAAAAGAACTGACGGAGCGGGCCCATTTATGGTTGCAAATGGCATTATCCTCCTGTTTCTTACGGGCCGATCAGCGCGAGGTGAGGGGTGGCGTGAACAGAGGAGAATACACTGTCACTAACTAGAATTGTTAAATAGTAGAGATTTTATCCTTGAATAAACTATTACTTATATTAATTAATAAGTATTTGATTTATTCGTTAAACTCTTTATTCATGTTATGATGTTATTCTAAAGAGGTAATTCTTTATTTGCTATTAAAAGTTTGCAACATTTCTTATATATCGCTTATTGTGTTAATGACATATGGGCTTTAACCTTACGTGTCAGTGATACAAATAGAGATTTTCGAAATTTCTAGTGACATATAAGAAATTAACCATATTCTAAATAAACCTGATCTTATATTATTATGTGGGACACTTATGATTTATAGATCAACACATGTATTGATTGATGATCACGTTTCACGTATCATGGATATGAGATATCAAATTAATAATGTAGACATATGTTAGATAAAGTGATGTTGAATTAACCCACCTTGAGATACTATGGGAGTTATTATATTCTTAAGTGTCATCAGTTGGTCTCAAACATATTGTATGTGAGATTCTTAAACCTGAGATCGTCATGGTTTTCTACATATGTAATAGTTTACTTAGGAGTTGCCAAACGCTACTCTGTAACTGGGTAGTTATAAAGGTAGCAGCCTTTTCGAGCTTAATATGAAATGTACGGAGGAATGTGAGTGATCAAGATAGAATTTGCTGCTCCTCTTCAACATGAGAGATATATCTGGGCCCTCGATATGGTTGGATTAGGAAAATGTGTGGCCATGTCAAATATGGTTGAAGAATCAACCGCAAGTATATAATCCACTACAAGATCGAGCGAAAGATCAAGCTATCATAGGATGGTATACATCTCACCTTGAGTTCGATCTGGTATCGTGAGGCGAAGAGATCAGCACATGAGCACTATATAAGTTCATTTGATATGATCTTTGTGTGTTTTTGGGAGTTGCTATGTTCCATGTGGACCACTACCAACTTGTGATCGAAAATGAGTTTCTAGGTCACGGCCGAGTGCATATGAACCTACATGGTCACATACTTAACGGGCTAAAATGAAACAATTTGGATAGGATCCGTTCGTTTGGGCTTCACATTTTAATGAGCCCCTGGTGTAGAGTTCCAACAAGGGACTCTTTATAAGGGGAGGCGTGGGGCTTTAGGGAGGACATCGCACCACCCACTGAAACCCTAGACTTGTGGATACCGTAAAGGTGCTGCTACGATTGCTATTGTGTAGATTAAGAACGATCCACGACGTACACGAAGAAAGCGAGGAGATGCTGGAGGAGATGTTCGGCGGTCAAGGACATTGGACAGTCGGCTATTTCCACTACATCGACAAACGCAGTGTTGGATCGGACTGCTCTCTTTTTCGCTGTACTACGTGTCTAATGGTAACAATTGTGGCTACAGACCAAACAATAAAGAAGGGGATTAGATAGAGAGAGAGAGAGCCAACGATAGGAGAAAGTGCTCGTGTATGAAATGAGTGGATCTGCCCTTCTCATGCCTCTCTTGGGGGGTTATATACATGAGTGGGGTAGATCCACTCATTTCATACATGAGCACTTTCTCCTGTCGTTGACTCTCTCTAGCTAGTCCCTTTCTTTACTGTTTGGTTTGTAGCCACAATAGTTGGTGTCGTCCGTCCCACCGAGGCGATGCGTACGAGGCGGTCGGTGAAATCATGCCGCCCCACCAAGGTGATGCCTCCAAGGCGGGTGGCAAAGTCCCCTAGCGAAGGCGTGTTGTCCCATTGAGGTGACCCTGATGTGGATGAACGCTGCCGATGAAGTCAGCGGCTAGACAAAGTCCTTAAAGTGCACGCTCCATCCCCATCCCTCTGAACTGCCGCCGACGAAGCCAACGGCGGGACAAAATCTTGACACGCGTGCTCCATCCCCCACACTTTGGACTAGCATCGACAAAGTAGTCCCACGAAGGTCATGCGTAGTCTCCACGCAGAGATCATGCAAAGACCTCGGCGGAGACCATGCAAAGTTTTTGGTAGAGAAGTCGGAGGCAAATGATCCGTCGCACACACTCCCCATGACCAGGAGGTGGTTGGACAAAGTCTTGGCGGAGGTGACGTCCACACAGAGTCCGATGGAGATCGCACAAAGTCCAGCGAAGACCGTGCAGAGCTCAGCGGCAGCTGTGCGAAGTCCATTGGAGACGGCATCCGTGTGGAGCTCAATAGAGGCAACGCGAGGTCTAGCGAAGACAACACGAGGTCCAGCGGAGACCCGTGGGGGCCACGCGAGGTCTGGCGGTGGCGAGGTCCACACAGATTCTGGCAGAGGTCACACAAAGTCCGTCGAAGATCTGGTGAAGTCCTGCGGGGGCCAGTGAAGGTTAGACAATGTCCAGCGGAGGCGACATCCCCGCGGGGACCGGTGGAGGTCGCGTGAAGTCCCGCAAAGGTCGTGCACATTCTCCACGTGGAGATCATGCGAAGACCTCAACGAAGACCATGCGAAGACTTCGTGCAGAGAAGTCTGAGGCAGTCAGATAATGTCCTAACCACGATGCAGTTGGACGAAGTCACAACCGCGTGGTGGTCGAACGAAATGTCTGCAACCACGGCATGGTCGGACAATGCTGACGGAGCCAGTGGAGTCAATGGCTCAGAGCTCGGTGGAAGCCGTTGACATCAACGAGGGATCCAGCAGAGTAGACACGGAGTCCGAGGGAGTCAACGGCACGGAGCTCGACGGAGGCTTAGACGAAGTCTTGAACGCGTGGCAGTGGAACGAGGTCTTGACCACGATGTGGTTGGACAAAGTCACAACCAGGACGTGGTTGGGCGAAGTCATGACCATGGGGTGGTTGAACGATGCCGACAAAGTCAACAGCTAGACGATGTCCTTGAAGCACGTGCTTCATCCCCCACACACTAGCGTCAACGAAGACGGTGGCTAGACGAAGTCTTTGAAGCGCACTCTGTCTCCTACCCTTCGGACTAGTGTCAACAAAGTCAACAGCTGGACGAAGTCCTAAAGTTCATGCTCTGTCCCCCACCCTTCAGATTGGCGTCGACGAAGCTAGTAGCAATACGAAGTCTTGAAGCACGCGCTCCATCCCTCACCCTTCAGACTGGCGTCGATGAAACTGGTGGTAGGATAAAGTCTTGGGGTGCACACTTCCCAGGACGCGAGGCGGTCGGACAAAGCATCTACAACCATGAGGGGTCGAATGAAGTGTCGACCGTGAGGCGGTTGGACAAAGTGTCCACGATCATTGTGTGCTTGGATGAAGTCACAGTCACAAGGTGGTCGGATGAGGTGTCTACGACCACAAGATGGTCGGACGAGGTGTCTAATACCACAATGTGGTCGGATGAAGTCTCGACCGTGCGGTGATCGGACGAAGCGCCTACGACCACTATGAGGTCCAGCGAAGACAACGCAAGGTCCAGCGGAGACCCACGGAGTTTGGTAGAGGCTCGGACGAAGTCTCAGCCACATGGCAGTTGGACGACGTCTTGACCGTGATGTGATCAGACAAAGTCACGACCACTGGGTGGTTCGATGGTGCCAATGAAGCTAGCTGCTAGATGATGTCCTTGAAGTAAGTGCTCCATCCCCCACCCTTCGGACTAGCGTCGATGAAGTCGGCGGCGAGACGAAACTCGCACACACTCCATTCCCACTCTTCAGGCAAGGCGTGAACGAAGTTGGCGACGAGCCAAGGACTTTCGCGCGTGAGTGTCTGACCTTGAAGTGGTCAGACGAAGTAAGGACCACGGGTGGTTAGACAAGGTAATGACCGCAATGCAGTCAAACAAAACATCAATGACCACGAGGTAGTCGAACGAATCGCCTACAACCACGATGTGGTCAGATGAAGTCTGGATCGCGCGACAGTCGGAGGAAACATCAGCGACCATAGGGTGGTTTGACAACGCTGACAAAGCCAACGGAGTCAATGGCGCGGAGCTTGATGGAGGCCATCGACATCGACGAAGAATCCGGTAGAGTCAACGCAGAGTCAGGTGGAGTCAACGATGTGGAGCTCGGCGGAGGCTCGGACGACATCTCGACCATGATGTGGTCAAACGAAGTTGCGACTAGGATGTGATCAGGTGAAGTCACTACCATGGGGTGGCAGCTGACTCAGCCCAAACGGTGCATGGGTCTATGGCACAACGGACCTGACATGTGGGACCCACATGTCAGTGGCTCGATGCAACATGGACTCGGTACACAGTGAAGGCAAAGAGGCGCGCGGGCGTGGTTATGGATGATGCGGCAGGCGTGCAGCGCGAGGTGAGGCACGCGGACCGAGCACGACAGCGGGGAAACCAGGGATGACGGCAGAGCGCTCGGCGGTGAAGACAGTGAGATGGGATGACGGACGGCGAGGCAAGGCAGGGCACTCATTGGCGATGAGGGTGGGAACGGTGAAGCAACAAACGGTGACGGCTGCGCACGAGCGAAGACAGCGACAGCGACAAGGGTCGAAGATAAAGACGATGTACTCATCGGCGATGAAGATGAAGGCAGTGGCGACTCGACAAGACCAGTGACGGCGCACGGTGAGTGGCCGCGGGACACGAAGAACTAGGGCGACGCGGCTATTTATGGCGCACGGACGCCAAGAAATCGAGATGGCCATGGCTTGTGGTTCGAATCGGAGACAGCACGGCAGAGCTTGCGTAGTGCACGGTGGCCGAAGGTGAGTCCCGATCGAAGACAATGACCTTGACAGGTCGGCCCCCCTCTCAGTGGCATGGGCTTCACCCACTAGGCCTTTTAGGTATTTTTAAGGGTTTTCTTTTTCTACAAATTCAAATAAATCCTTTTGAGCTCTACAAAATAGCAAATAAACACAAAAAAAATCCAAGAAAATTCTGAAAAAATCCTTGAGACTTAAGGAACTCAAATAAAATATTTTCAGCAAATTTTAAAGTTTAATTTAATCATATTAAATCCTTTTAATTAATAAAAAAATTCTAATTAAGATTTAATTAATTCAAGAAAAAATCTAAATGGTTATTTTTATTTTAAAAGCTTCAAAAGGCTCTGAAAATTAGGATGTTACAACTGGCCCCGTAAGACTTCACCCGGTCTTCGACGGACTTCGCGTAACCTCCGCCGGACTCCGTGCGGACCTCGCCACCGCCAGACCTCACGTGGCCACCGCGGGTCTCCGCTAGACCTTGCGTTGTCTTCACTGGACCTCGTGTTGCCTCTGTCGAGCCTCGCGCGTATGCCATTTGCAAAGAACTTCGCACAACTTCTGTCGAGCTCCGCATGGTCT
Source organism: Dendrocalamus latiflorus (assembly GCA_017311315.1). Taxonomy (NCBI): domain Eukaryota; kingdom Viridiplantae; phylum Streptophyta; class Magnoliopsida; order Poales; family Poaceae; genus Dendrocalamus; species Dendrocalamus latiflorus. Next base: position 20,553,150 of record CM029619.1, on the reverse strand, counting down.
TCGCTAGACTTCGCGTGATCTCCATCGGACTCTGCGCGGATGTCGCCTCCACTGAGACTTCATCTGACCACCTCGCGGTCATGGGGAGCGTGCACGACAAAGCATCCACCTCTGACTTCTCCACTGAAGACTTCACACGGTCTCCGCCGAGGTTTTGCACGATCTCCACGCGGAGACTGCGCACGACCTTCGCGGGACTGCTTCGTCGACGCTAGTCCGAAGTGTGAGGGACGGAGTGCGTGCATTAAGACTTCGTCCTGTCACTGGCTTCATCGACGGCAGTCCGGAGAGTGGGGGACGGAGCGTGCGCTTCAAGGAGTTTGTCTATCCGTTGACTTTGTCGGTAGCATCCGACCACATCAAGGCCGCCTCGATGGGACGGCTCACTAGGGGACTTCACCACCCGCCTTGGAGGTATCTTCTCGGTGGGGTGACACAACTTTGCCAATCACCTCGTACGCATCGCCTCAGCGGGACAGACTAGCTTCGGCATGGGATTTCGCTAACCTCCTCGTAGGCGTCGCCTCGGAGGAACGGCACCACCCTGCTCCGCTTCCATGATTTCGTGGTGGGCTATGCAATCACATTATGATCAGTAAAAGAAAAACCCTCTTCTAGGGGCTGCAAGCTACTTGTTGCATCGGCTCATCAATTGGCACCCTCGTGCTTGTTGTCTGGGGATGGAGGGCTAGGATAGTTGGTCACGTCAGCTCACCCATCGGAACCTCCGCGCTTGCTGTCGAGAGAGTTCTGTTGTAGGGGTGGCCCAACCCTCTGTGACTGAACTTTGCAACTACCCCAATATGTAATAGGTCCAATAGTATAGAGGAATATACCAATATACCCCTACATTTTGTAATTATTAAGGGGTAGGATAGGAATTTCTCATCCTACCCCACTCATGTATATAACCCCTAAGGGGGGCATGAGGAGGGCAGATCCACTCATTTCATGCATGAGCACTCTTTCCTGTCGCTGGCTCTTTCAAGCTAGTCCTCTTCTTTACTGTTTAGTCCGTAACCACAACAGTAACGATCTATGATGTCTTACTCATATGGTTTTCTGGTTTACATAGTATAAATGTTTAGATTACGCTAGCTAGTATAGTCTATCTTGACCCCCAACATTTAGAGCTAACATCTTTTGAATTGGAAATTACCGATTATTAGTGCTACTAGTTGAGTTACGAAATTCATGGTTACAAATAGACCCTTAGACGAGGCACCGACGAAATGGAAAATGCTAGACCGTCTTACCTAGAACACATGAATTACACTAAAGTTTTGCATGTTCTTTTCAAAAGAAAAGTAGGGGGAATCCCCTCCGATTTGTATCATTAGAAACCAGACAAGTTTTGCGCGGAATAGTGCCGACTCTCGGTAATTCATGTTGGAAATGCTAAGTACCCTGCGACGAGGGGTTCTTCTTAACCTTGCCACCTTGCAGTGGAAGCAAAGATCTGTAGTCTTCTGACCATCGAAGATCTTGTGTTTCTTCTTTTCTCTCATGGCTTGTGTGCGTGTTAGCTAGCTGGAGTAGTAGTAGTCTTTTGATTCTTGCCTTGCTCTAACCAGTCAGGACTTGACAGGATCCCCAGCTGTAGGCCTGTTGGTCGGTATATTCGGTACATACCATAAATACGGTATTATAAGTTCGATCGGTAATATACAATATTGTCGGAAATACGGTTCGATATCGGTAAATCCTAATTTATTTTGGTGCGGTATTAGTAAATACTATATTTACCAAAATTGACATGAATTGCAAATGATACAGCGAGGTTTTTTTGTTGTTTCTTGGATACATTGTTTTGCGTATATGTTCAGACTGCAACCGTGAACAAGCAAATCTTGTAAAAGATTTGAGCTTGCATTTGTTGTGTTGTAAATAACAATGGCGACGCTTTTCTACCTGGTAGCATATCTATTGTCAGTTGTGACTTCATGCGGCATTTGTATTGGCCTAACATTTTGATTTCTTGATTCATCGGTGCCTTGCAATGCCATTCATCGGGGGATTCTCGTCGCGAACTCCTTCTGACTTATGCTAGTAGTAGAGGATCTAATGAATTGTGATTATTTGTGTTTAGTGCAATTGCTAATATAGTTCATTCGATCTATCACAGCATGTCCTTATAGTACATTAACATGATAGATTGATGGTTTCAGGCTTTCAGTCACGAAGCCATGAAGTCATACTGTTGTCTGTTACTAAATACTAATGCCCTCCAGGCTTCCACGAGGATGGGCCAAAACTGATTGGCCAGTGGGCTGCACCATTGCGGCTGGAGATTGGACAGCAGCTGGTTACTCACTGACAGTCACAGTAGTACTTGGTTTTATTTTTAGCCGGTTTTTACAGAAAAAACGGAACCTAAAAAAAATCCTAAAATCTATATACTGAACTAAAAACCGGTCAAACCAAATTGACCAATTCGATTCAGCTCGATTTTTTCGGTTCGGTTTAAATATAAGTAGTCCTACTTGTTCGGAAAACTAGGCCTGGGCTTGAAGCCTTGGCCCGCGATGGGCACCTCACCACTAGGCTATATATATAGGAAGTCCTATTGGCTATTTTGTACATGTGAAAGAGAAAGTAATAAAAAAAGATCAGGAGTCCTCCCCTATCTCTGTGTTTCTAATATACTATTTGCATCATATGTGTTTGATCATCTCTTTTGCATAGGAAAGGAATCGATCGGATTAGACTCGCCAGCGACAGTTCCTCAACACGTTATCAGCACGAATAGCTTCGGTGAATCGAAAGGTAATCATCGAAACATTAGTAGATTGAATTGTCTATATCTAGGTCACTTTAAATTCCACAGATGTCGCTTTCTAGATTAATTTCTACGGTGCAAATCTGCTCTAATCTACCGCGAGCAGACTTGAAGTCGCTGGCACAATGTCAATTGGTAGATTACATGAAAGAGTAGATGTTGATTGCACTGTAGATTGAAAAAAGAAGAAAAAAAGAGGGGAAAAATTGCACACGGCAGACACCATACGGCCGCCGTGCATGAACGCCGCGCTGGCCCCAGCCGCGCTGGATCGTCACCTGCCATGTAGGCCACCGCACAGGAGTGTGCCACCGGCCCACAGCTGCGCCTCTCGATGCACCAGCCACCGCCCCGCACGACGAGCCACTAGCTCCTGCACGGGGCTGTAGCTGACACGCCTGGCCACTTCGGCGTTGCCGGCTGCATCGAGCGCCGCCGTCGGCCCCGCATGGCCACCCGCCAAGACCACCGGCCACCCGCTCAGATGCTCGCACACCGCCATGCACCCAGCCACACGCCGAAGCTGCCCCCCGAAGCGCATGCGCGCTTGCGGCCACCGCCGCTCGGCCTAGGGTGCAGCCGCAGCCCCCTGCACAAGGCACCGTCGCCACCCGAGGAGGGGCCGACTGCGCTCGGCCGTCGCTCATTGTACCCCCCGACCGCCTGCAGCGCCACGCGCCTTGGTCGCTTGCCTCCCCACTTGCCTCCAGATCTGAGGCCGCCGGCCGGATCCACCAACGCCGCCTCAAAGCGCGGCAGGCGTAACACCGTGACGCATGTCTGACCGCTGGCCGCCGGTGCTCGAGGACACCGACCAGTCGCCCATCTCTGGCTTGAAGCTGCCGGCACTGTGTCGGCCATCCGCGCCTCGCCCGCACGCCCCCCACCACTATATGGAGCGACGCCGGCCCCCACACGGACCGCTATCACTCAACCTCGAGCCACCTCCTCCCACATGAGGCACCGCCACCACTCCACGAGGACCAAATCGTGGCACCGCCACCCGCACCGGAGGCGCTTGCCACCGCCTGCGCCCAAAACGCCTGCCGCCACTACCGTGAATAGGGGTAGGGTGTTTCCCCTACCCCTTGCCTCCTGACCCAGCCGGCAATGAGCCGGAAGAAAAATGGGCTGGAGGCTAGGCCTGGAGGGGGCGTCAGCAATTTTGCAAAAAGGCCCTCAAGAAATCAAAAAATTAAGCGAAAAGTTTTCTCAGAATTGAAATTTTGTGTATAAGCCCTCAGAAATTGCAGAATTCACTGAAAATTCATATTCCAGCATAAAAAGGCCTCGGAAATTCAAATTTTGAATTATTTTTAGCATTTGAAGCATGTTTAGTACTGTCATTATTATTTTCTATGTTTTCTGTATTTATTTACTATTTTGATTAATCGTAATTATTTAAATTACCTTTAATCATCGAAATTAACAGTAAAATTTATAAAAAAACACATAGAAAATTCTGGAACATTACCATTATCTAATTTATTTACCTATAGTAAATCTGTTTCATGCATGTTTACCGACAGTAAACTTATATATTCCTTTCATGCACATATAGATGACAGGCATCACGAACTGGGAGTTTAGAGAGCTAGCCCAGCATGGCCAAAACTACTTGACTTGGGCTTTCGATGTCGAGATAGTACTTGGAGCCAAAAATCTCTGTGCTGCCATTGGGATTGGTGCACCGTAGGATGCCAAACTCACCCCTAAGGAAAATGATAAGGCACTTCACTTCCTCAGGCACCATCTCTGTCTTACTCTCAAGAATGAGTACATGGCAGAGAAGAGTGCACTAGTATTATGGACTACACTCAAGAAGCGCTTTGAGAAGATAAAGTACACCATCCTTCCTCAGGTAGAGCAAGAGTGAATCCGACTGAGGTTTGCTGATTTCAAAACGATCGAGAAGTATAATTCTGCTCTACACAGAATTTGTACCAATCTTCAACTTTGTGGTAAGAAGATCATAGATGAACAAAAGATTGAGAATACCTTATCCACCTTCCATCCCAATACAGTGCAGTCTATGCACAACTATCGTCATGGTGGTAGTCAGTGTCATTGAGGAACATGCTAGGAGTGGATGAACTAGCTAGGAGCAGCAGTGCACCATGGTGTCACAACAGGAGGCGGAGGAGCTAGCTCACGGTGGTAGTGGGCGTCGTCGAGGGGATCTAGAGGATGTAGGAAGCTAGTGGCTAAACTCACGCATGACTGTCGGTGGAAAGGGAGAGTGGGAGTAATTAATGAGGGTTGAGTGGTGGAAGGAACCGGTGCCTGCCATTCGATGTGGAAAGAATGGATGGGTGAGATCGAAATCCTAGGGGACACACCACAGATCGGTGACATGTCATAATCAGAGATGGTTTGTTATATGATGAGAGACCATGTGGATGTATCCCTATGTTTGTGATGAGTATATATGATGAGAGACCATGTGGATGTATCCCCATATTTGTGATGAGTAATTGACGGTTGTGTTAGAGAGTTTGAGTTTGTTTTGGGTATTCTAGGGTTGAGTACCTTTCATTAATGCTAATATTGATTATGCTGTTTCGTGCGGTGCTATGTGACGGTTTGCTTGTCTGTGTGACTATAGGACTTCGGAGCTAGGTCATGGTGAGGCGAGGAGGATCGAGACTAGGCACAGGAGGTGTTGAGGTCCAGACGGTCGGAGATGCCGAAGATGATCGAGGCTGCTGAGGTGGTTGCGAGTCGGGAGACGAGGAACCGGAGCTGGAGATACCGGTGGTGGACACGACGGGCAACGGCAAGAGAACCGGGACTAGGCTCAGGGAGGAGTCGGAGGTCCAGACGGTTGGATGTCGGTTGCGGTCGTGTGCGACGGAACAGACCAAGACTAGACTCAGGTGGAGTCGGAGGTCCAGTCAGTCAGAGTCAGGTGGACATGACGGGCAGCGGCGAGGTGGACCGGGACTAGGCTTAGGGAGGAGCTGAGGTCCAGACGGTCAGGATGCGAGGTGCAGTCGTGCAACGACAGGAAGCTTCCGGGAAGGTGCAGCAGGGGCATTTCGGTAAAATGCGTAAGGCTGCAAAACGGAAGCGAATTTGGTTGAGGATAACGGGTTGGAGACCTGTTAGTGGATGAGAGTAGAGAGGTTAGGGTTTTGGAGTGAAATGGGTGTTTTTCCCTCCATCCTGGTTCCCTCCCTTTTGTGCTTTGACTTTCTTGCCTCATGTGTGTGTGAGGTGGAAAGTGAGGTATGTATGACATTTTTTGTTTTGCCACTTGTGGGTGAGGTCCTGCCTTCATATGTGGAGAGGGGAGGCAGAGCAAAGTAAGAAATGAGTGAGTGTGCTAGAGCTGAGCAGTGAGTGTGTTGCTCTCGTGTGTATGAGCTCAAGCAGTGTAAGCATGTAGTGAGTGTTCTTCCTCTTATCCAACTGCGTATGGGGACGTAGTAGTTGTAAACCTTTTGTAATCATTCCCGGTAATGAATCCATTTGAGTTATCGTGAGGATCGATTCATTTCTGCTTTGTGTGCTTTCCAGTGTTCCGTCCTGTTTTCCTTGAGTTTGGTTTGATCTTTGGCTTGAGTAGCTGAAATTGTTTTGCTCTGAACTGGGGATCCTCATCCAAGCCATTTGGCTAGTTTATCTCTGAGAGCAATCATTTTCCTCTGCTGATTTTCTCCTGTGAACTGAGATGAAGCCTTCCTCTGTTTTGAAGTGGCTAGGGTTTGAAGGCAGGGGCACCCTGGCTCTTCTTGATTTCTAGGGAAAGATACCTCTAGCTCCATTCTTTCTCTTCTGAGGAAGGTCTCCTAATGTATTTCAGAGTTTCTTTAGGAGATGGCAAGAGAATCATGAGGAATCTTCACTTTTGCCTCTTTGCTGTCAAGTTTCAGCAAAAACTGAATTTGCCCATGAGATTGAGGATTTGTGTGCAATCTCTTCTCCCTGAGGTCTCCAAGTGGTTTGATTTGTGATCCTAGTAGTATGATTGGAGAAGAGTAGCACACTTTTGTGAAATTCCTGTTTTTCGGTTGATAACTGTATCTTTTGTTCAGTTTTTTGGGCTGTGCTTTTGTCTGCTGGTTCTGCTCTCTCGGTGGAAGGGTGGCCGGTCAGACCGGTTCTAAGATGGCGGTCAGACCGGAGAGCTACCGGTGGTCGGACCCCTAACCCTAGCGGTCTGACCAGCCAGTACACAGCGGTCTGACCGGTGGCATAGGGGCGGTCTGACCGGAGCCCAGTAGGTGGTCTGACCGGCCCAGGAAGAGCGGTCTGACCAGCCTTCAAGCTGCGGTTCTCCTCCCCCTGCTGCGCACCCACCCCCTACTACTGTCGTTGCTTGGTGCCGCGCGGCGGCGACAGCTTTCTCTTCCTACGCCCGCCCACATGGCTCTCCCCCCACTGCCGCCGCCCAGCGGTCACACGCCCGGTGAGCCTCTCGGGGCCGTGATTGAAGTCGAGGCCGTGGTCGAAGTCGACGCCATGGTTGAAGGGGGCCGTGGTTGAAGGGGGCCGAGGTCGAAGTCGAAGATCCGTGGTCAAAGTCGATGCCATGGTCAGAGAGGGTTATGGTCGATGTCGAAGGGTCGTGGTCAAAGTCGAAGCTGAGTAGGTCAGGTGGACCGAGCAAGCTGGCATCGGTAGTCGGGCAACATGGCATAGTCAAAGAGGGAAGTGGTCGATATCGAAGGGTCATGGTCATCGAAGGGCCACGGTCCAAGAGGATAGTGGTCGAATGGGGCAGTGGTTGAAGTCGAAGCCATGGTCGAAGGGGGGAAGTGGTCAACATTGAAGGGCCGTGGTCGAAGAGGACAGTGGTCGAAGGGGGCAGTGGTCAAAGCAAAGAGGGCAGTTGCTAAAGTTGAAGATCCATGGTCGAATTCGGTGCCGTGGTTGAAGTGTGCCATGGTTGAAAGGGGCCGTGGTTGAGGGGTCGTGGCCAAAGTCGTAGATCCGTGGTCGAAGTCAAAGTGGTGGTCGAAGGGGTAAATGGTCGACGTCGAAGGGTTGTGGTCGAAGGGGATAGTGGTCGAAGGGGGCAGTGATCCAAGTCGAAGATCTGTGGTCCAAGTCGAAGATCTATGGTTAAAGTCGAAGATTCGTGGATGAAGTCGAAGCTGTAGTCGAAGGGGGCTGTGGTCGAATGGGGAAGTGGTCGATGTCGAAGGCCGTGGTCGTCGAAGGGCTGCGGTCGAAAGGGACAGTGGTCGAATGGGGCCTTGATCGAAGGGGCCAGATCCGTGGTCGAAGGGGGAAGTGGTCGACATCGAAGGCCCGTGATTTAAGGGGGCAGTGGTTGAAGAGGGCAGTGGCCAAAGTCGAAGGGGGTAGTGGTCGAAGTCGAAAGGGGCCGTGGTCGAAGTTGGGATCATGGTCAAAGTCAATGTCATGGTCAAAGTTGATGCCGTGGTCGAAGGGCCATGGTCGAAGGGGGAAATGGTCGACGTCGAAGGGCCATGGTCGAAGAGGATAGTGGTTGAAGGGGACAATGGTCGAAGTCGGAGCTGTAGTCGAAAGGAGCCGTGGTCGAAGGGGCCCATGGTCAAAGTCGAATATCCGTGGTCAAAGTCGACACTGTGGTCGAAAGGGACTGTGGTCGAAGTCGAAGATCTGTGTTCAAAGTCGGGCCCGTGGTCCAAGGGGGCTGTGGTCGAAGTCGAAGATTCGTGGTCGAAGTCGACGCCATGGTTGAAGGGGGCTGTTGTCGATGTCGATGGGCCGTGGGCGAAGTCGGGGCTGAGCAGGTTGGGCGGGCCGAGCAGGCTGGCACCGGTAGTCGGGCGACAGGGTACGGTCGAAGAGGGAAGTGGTCGATGTCGAAGGGTCGTGGTCGTCGAAGGGCCATGGTCAAAGGGGACAGTGGTCGAAGTAGAAGTCGTGGTCGAAGGGGGTAGTGGTTGACGTCGAAAGGCTGTGGTTGAAGCCGTGGTGAAGGGGTAGTGGTCGAAGTTGATACTGTAGTTTAAGGACCATGGTCGAAGGGGACAATTGTCGAAGGGGGCAGTGGTCATAGTCGAAGATCCATGATCGAAGTCGAAGTCATGTTCGAAGGGGGTAATGGTCGATGTCGAAGGGCCGTGGTCATCGAAGGGTCGTGGTCCAAAGGGACAGTGGTCCAAGTCGAAGGGGGTAGTGGTCAAAGTCGAAAAGGGCCATGGTCGAAGTTGAAGCCGTTGTCGAAGGGGCCGTGGTCGACGTCGAAGGGCTGTAGTTGAAGGGAACAGTGGTTGAAGGAGGTAGAGGTCGAAGTCGAAGGGGACAATAGTTGAAGGGGGTAGTGGTCAAAATTGAAGTTGTTATCAAACGGGGCCGTGGTCAACGTCAATGGGCCATGGTAGAAGGGGGAAGTGGTCGACGTCGAAGGGCCATGGGTCAATGGGGACAGTGGTTGAAGGAGGTAGTGGTCAAAGTCGAAGGGGCAGTGGTCGAAATCGAGGGGGCAGTGGTTGAAGTCGAAGGGGGCAATGGTCGAAGTCGAGGTCGTGGTCGAAGGGTGGCGAGGTCAAAGTCGAAGATCCGTGGTCGAAGGAGGCCGTGGTCGACGTCAAAGGGCCGTGGTCGAAGTCGGGGCCAAGCACGTCATGCGAGCCGAGCAGCCTGGCGCTGGCAGTCAAGTGATAGGGCACTGGCGCACCGGAGGCCTGCCAACGTATGACCACCAGTGATGGTTAGCCACTCCGGATCTACGATCACGCGCGATGGTCGATGGCTTCCGACTTATAACCACGAGGTGTGATCGACGGCTTCCGATTTACGACCACGAGCGCTGGTCGATGTGTTACGACTTACAACCACAAGGTGTGGTCAATGTCTTCCGACTTACGACCACGAGCACTGGTCGATGTGCTCCGACTTACGACCACGAGGTGTCCACGATGACTTCCGACTTACGACCATGAACAATGGTCACCGGCTTCTAACGTATGACCACGAGCCATTGTCAAAGGCTCCCGATTTAGCACCACAATTGATCATCGACCGCTGCCAACTTACGACCAACAGTGATGGTTGGCTGCTCCCGACTTACGATCACGAGCGATGGTCGACGGTTTCCGACTTACGACGACGAGGTGTGCTCGAGGGCTCCCGACCTACGACTATGAGGTGTGGTCGATGTCTTCCGACTTACGATAACAAGGTGTGATCGACGGCTTCCGACTTACTTGATGGATTTAAAAACTTTTAGAACATGTTTGTATGCATGTTATAAAATTTTTTACTACCCGTAAGTCTAAGAATATGTACTATGATAAATTTTTTAAAAATTCATAGTAATGCACATACATTCAACCATTAAAATTAAAAATTTAGAACACAGAAACGGAATCCCTTTGGAACGGATCTAAAACCGGCGGTCGCTTTCGTGCAAAGCGTGCGGGAGCGGAAAGCAAAACAAGATGCGCGGGCGAATTTTAGTTGGGTTACACGGCGGGGAGGGGGGCACACGTCGCCGACAGCCCGGCACATCCATCTGTCTCGCCCGTACGCTTTGTCGCCTGTCCCCTGACCCTACGCTTTCCCCTCCGGTTTACGCCTTTGTACCAGGTCGGAGTCAGCGTCGGTTGACGGTGTTCCGGTCGTCAGATGGGGATCGGGCGGTGCGAGTGGGGTGAGAGCGTGGGTGGATGGGGCGGGCGGTAGGGTGGCCAACCGGCAGCCCGGGCCCACTCATAAGAACGACCGGCACGGACGTTAATGCTGCAACCCACCCCACCGCTGTGTATGGATGGGTGGACGGAGCAGGACGATAACTCGTTTTCTTTTGCTTTTATTTTTTTTGTTTTTCGCGTTTGGAGAAATCCAGAGGTGCCAATTTATGCATGGGACCTCGCCTGCTGCCAATATTACTAGCATACGAGTTGCAAATTGCAATATGTTTCACTCCGCTCGGACTGGTGCCATTTTATCCAATAGCTAATGATTTTTATTCACCAGGGCCTGTGTAAATACATGAATACTGTAGGAATTTTATGTAAAAAGCATAATTTTATAAGAATCTAGGAAAATTTTCCATGTTCCTGGTAATCCAAAGTCTCCTAATTTGCATACGGTTAGGGATGAAAAAATGGATACGAATTATTCGTATTATCCGGTTAATAATTTCTATCCTATTCATAGTCGAATTTGTATAAAAATATAGATGTGAATATGATATGGAATTTTACCATCCAAAATATTAGTTTATACGGACTATCTGTATATGTATTCTTATTCGACGAAGAGATATGCATATTTTATTACAATACGACTAATTAGCTGGATAAGTTATTTAATTGAACTTAAATTCATGTTTTTTAGGTGAAGTAAATGAATTAGAATGATTAAACATGATTGTACGAGAATAAAATATCATTAATGTCTTCATAGTACATGAGTTACATGGATATTTTGATCCAACCGAATTGAATAGTTATTCGATTCGAATTCTGTCCGATATTTGTTCGGTCCGTATTCGTATCCGACATTTGTTCGATTCATATTCAAATTTCGAGAAAAAATATAGATGTAAATATGATTTGAGCACTATTTGATCTGTATTCACCTCTAAATATGATGACTGTGGAAAAAATATCCGTTCGAAAGACATTGGACATGGAGCTTATGTGGAATATCAATAAAATCAGGCAGTGCCACCAGAAACTACCAAAAAAAAAAACTAATGATATGAGGGAAAACGCCATGTGTCACCACTCCACTGGTCGGCACCCGAGGATTAAACCCCGACGACCAGTGACCGCACCCGCCTATAAACTCCTCTCACCGCCCCACCTCGCAGAGAGAGAGAGAGAGAGAGAGAGAGAGAGAGACGCAGCAGCCGCCGCCGGCGACCGGATCAAAGTGCAAACCATACCCACCGCGCCAACTCCTCCTACGCATTAGCAGCCGCTGGCCATGTCGGTGGAGACGGAGCGGAGCTCCACGGAGTCTTCCGCCGCGTCGGGCCTCGACTTCGAGGACACCGCCCTCACCCTTCGCCTCCCCGGCTCCTCCTCCGACCCCGACCGCAAGCGCGCCTCCAACTCTGACCCCGACCGCCGCTCCCCCCGCGCCGCCGCCTCGGACTCTCCTCCCTCCCCCAAGTACGCATCACCCACCCCCTTCAGACACTCGGCAGAGGTTTGGGATTTTGCACGATTTGAGCTGACGTGGTCTTGCGGTGCAGGGCCCGGGTGGTGGGGTGGCCTCCGGTGCCGCCGTTCCGGAAGAACGCGCTCTCGGCGGCGGCCGCGTCCAAGGCCAAGTTCGTCAAGGTGGCCGTCGACGGCGCCCCGTACCTGCGCAAGGTGGACCTGGAGGCGTACGCGGGCTACGACCAGCTCCTCGCCGCGCTCCAAGACAAGTTCTTCTCCCACTTCACCGTCCGTGAGTACACCGCCGCGACTTGCTTGTGTTGCTGTTTTTTTAGAAACAGAGGGCAAAGCCCAAGTTGCATTTTCTAGGTCCCTAAAGAGAGCCATCGTGTCATCTTTAATAACACGCCAAAATAGTAAAATCTTTATCTAGATTAATTTTTCCCCTTCAGTCACTAAATCATTTTCAGACCGAAATCTTCATTCAAATGTAAATTTAGACTATTTTCATGGCCACATAAATTCTTGTAGAAATCAATAGCAAGTTTTAGCATACTTCTTCTGTTGGTCACAGGACCTTCTTGTCCCTCCAATTCTGTAATTGTTTTCTTCCTTCCTTCTCTGATTTGCAATAGCTTGGATTTAGCAGGGTGCCATTTCCAAGTAAAATCAAAACCATGACCAATAGCTTGTAAAGAACTAGCATTAAAATTTTCTTTCTTAGTTTCAGAAAGACCTGCAAAATTTGGACTGATAGGTCTAAAAGTATCATACACACATTTCATTTTAACTTCCTTATTAAGCCCTAACATTCCAGAAAACACCTTTCATTTTGATTTATATATTTTTCTTCTTCCTTTTCCCCTTTTCTTATTCTTTCTTGACAACTCACTCCATTGAGGATCATCATTTATCTCTGAAGGGACTACGTGATGCTGTTTCTGATGGTTTTCTGACAGTCTGATGGGTGGATGGCCGCAGGCAAGGTTGGGAACGACGAGATGGAGCTCGTGGATGTGGTGAGCGGACGGAGTATGTGCCGACGTACGAGGGACAAGGACGGGGACTGGATGCTCGTCGGAGACGTCCCCCTGGAAGTGAGTTTTGTGTGCCTTCTTCTGTGTTGTTTATGAACTATTAAACCTGCATGCAGCTGCAGCTCATGTTGTTCTTTAGCAACAGTTGATGTTGTTTAAGTTCACATGGAGAGGGCTTCATTAGGTTCAGGGATGGGTTCGCTGTTGGATTTGGGTTCAATAGCAAGTGAGGTTTGAAAATCTAGAGCTTTTAGTGCCCTTCTATGATTAATTCCAGTTTTTCTTTGCTTGAGAAATGGTTAGTTTGAGTTCAGTTAATGATCGTTCTGGTAGTAACATGTAGGAAATGGGGATCTCTTGTTATTGTGGTACAAGACAGTTTTTCTTTCCTATACGAGACTAAGGAATCACGAGCTTGCTTGTGTACTACACTATTATGACATGTATCTGTTGGTTTATCAACTAGGTATTATTTACTAGCCTGGGATCCATGAGAGTTTTTCTTGAATGGGCTATGGACCTTGCTAGTTTCTTTTAATAGTTTATCAGCATGCTAACCCGAGAAATTTAGGAGATGAAATAAGTAGCAGCGAATGATGCTGATAGATTTCATTCCATGTGGGTGTATTGAACCGTTCCATTTCTTGGACCTGGGGATTTAATAGCATAATTGGAGAGTAGGGGTGGAAACCAGTGAAGGCACTGATATTGGTACTAGGTTTTGTTCTGAGTTCTGACAGCAACCGGTTTTCCTTGTTAAAGAATAAGGTGATCGTGAAACTGGAACTGCTTATCATCCTTTCATGTGGAAGTGAATTTAATTAACTTAGAAAAGGTGGACAAATAATGAGAGTTTGTGCCTACCGGCTCAAATTTTGGGCTTATGCTTCCCTTCAGAAATATCTATTTAGTAGTCTGTAGCTCAATCATAGGAGTTCCCTCTTTGATTCATTTTGCACTGTGCACTCTTCTTATCTTAGTAGGTTCAACATACTTCCTTTTCTTGAGAAACTGACAGGTTGAACAACATTGATGTATTTGTTTATCCTCAATTAGATAAACATGGGCCTCAATATAAAAGGATCAAGTTGGTTTTGATAGGCTGCTTTTGGATAAGGTTGCATTGCTTGTTTGCTCTTGGCTCCACCGTTTTGCGTTAACACTGATCCCTAACAAAGCCCTTCTTATTTGTTTGTGTCAAATGTTTCTCAGATTTTTTCCCCTTCAGTTTGTGTAACATCTTTTACAAAAGTTAAATTCCTGTGACACTATTACTCGCATAGGCTTGTAGGGGATCTGATTCCTATCTAGGAACTTAGCTGAGCTTTCACTACCTTTTACTTTTCATTGTACCTTCCTTTTGAAGTTGGATTGCAATGCATTTGAGCTTCACATGAACATTGAAATAACTTAGAATGATATGCCTCTCTTAAAAGTTTACTCCAAGATGGTTCTGAGTTCTGACCTCCTAATATTTGCCTACAGAATGTTTGTGGAGACTTGCCAGCGTCTTCGTCTCATGAAAAGCTCTGAGGCTGTTAACTTAGGTATATACTCCTCAGTCCTCTGAGCCTTGTTTTGCAGAGCTGTGGTGGTAAGTTTCTGTATGGTTCAACTCAGTATTTTTCTTTATGAATCTAATTTTCCCTTCTCCCTGCAGCACCAAGAGCTGCTCGATGAGGCACCATCCCTGCTCCTTTTTCTACATACTGCTTGAGAGGAAGACACATCTTTGCTTGCTGAGGTTCTTCCATGCGTGTGAGAGAAACGTGTACAGCCATCGATTTCTACTTTTGGTTCCAGCGTGCTATTGAGTTTAGAAAAGTTTGCAGTTTATAGTTTCATTACCAGTCAGTAGTATCTACATATGGGTGAGCACGGTGGTGATGCCTTTAAAATACACCTACAATTTGTCTCCTGATAAATAAAGATCAGGCATACAGAGGCTCTGTTCTTTCGAGTTGCTTGCTAGTTTGCTTGATTATGTGATGTGGGTGCGGGTGAGGCCTCCCGTGCAAGAGTCATAAAACTTGTCATGTTGAGTAACAATTTTGTTCTAAGTTTGTGTTGACTGCATGGTATTATATACGATATCTTTACTGTTCTTGCCTCTGCTGCTGCATATGCCGCTTGTTTTTGGCTCTTGGTGGATACTGTTCGTACTAACACTGCCAGAAGCCAGATATTGTGTTGGATATTGAGTGCAATTTGTGCTGTGATGTTTTGCACCTAGAATTCAAGAGTATTATTTCTTAACAGAGTGAAGCAGTGGAATTAAAGCTTTCCATTGAATACTACGAGTCGAAAGAAAGCAACAGGAATCTGTACCTTGCAATGGTTGAAAAACAGTGCGTTTGTTGTTAAAACTGCTATGCGTGTCATTGAATTAGTATGCAGGTGTAACGTGTACTTTGTGATTGCCTTTGCGTGGAGGATGTTTGCAGTGAGCGCCAAGGCAGGCAGGCAGGCTGAGCCTTTTGACATTTGCTTATTATGTTGGCCGGTTGGTTGCATCGACTCTGCTCTTTCATCTGCATGTCATTCATGAGTCGTCTTGTTAACTAATGGTGGCAGAGCTCATGCTAGTGATTCCATGCTTCTGGATTCCGGATGTCAATTATCAACGGGTTCATCTACGCTTCAACGCTAATATTTTTGTCTGGTCCCTTTTGCTATTTTGCATTGACCAATCCTAAGAGCTAAGAATTAATTATTTACATATTATTTCCCTCTTTAGCCCATTGGGTATTCGTGTCATGGTAATGTCTTGATCATTGAATCAAATGTTTTGCTGTTCCATAAGCATTTTTTCAAAGGTTCAGAATTCAGAAACATGTTCTTTCGGTAATGCTTTTAATCCATGCATACGCAAAAACATCGAAGTCCCTTTCTTTTCTTTCTTTTTCTTCGCAAGGTGGATGATGCCTGAAACATATTCTGATGTGATCTAATCAACTTAGCCAAGCAGTTGGTCTTCTAAATTGATTAAGTGCCTGTAAGTCTGTTCATGATGGCTTTAAGACCAAGATACGCCTAGTAGATGGATGGATGTGATAGATATTTCTTGGCGTCTGACGCAGGGAATAGGAATGATGGTTGGCCAACACATCGACCTGGCTTATTCGACCCTTTTCGTTTAGCGCTCTCTCTCTCTCTCTCTCTCTCTCCTCTCTCTCTCTCTCCTCTCTCGATAAGAAAAGGACCTCTAGTGTAGCCATGTCTGCCTTGGCCCATGATGGCCTGTCGTCTTTTTGCAAAAAGAAAAAAAAAATTGTCGTTGGGACCGTAGAAACTGAAAGTCCATTAAATGAAGTGCTTGCCTGATTCATTGATATATATATATATATATATATATATATATATATATATATATATATATATATATATATTATATATATATATATATATATATATATATAGTGACGTTAATACGAATACATATGTCATCTTAAACCGAGACATTACAGTGAGAACAGAATGGTAGGCTGACAGTCACAGTGGGAACGAAAATGGTAGGCTAACACCCATGTAGTTGGAACAGGAACGGGTCAACGTTCAAACTGTTGTAATATGTGCGATTTAGTATATATTAGAATTAATTCCAGCATAATTAACAAATATAAAACATAAATCTAAAGACATATAAATGACTTAATCAATACAAACATATGTAAAACTATTTAAGTCAGTCAAGTAGTAAGATATGCCCAACATAAATATCACGTGAATATCTCAAATCAGCAATCAACAAAGCACATTTCCAAAAGTAATTAAACGATACACTTAATACGAAAACATGTAAATCTGACATATCATTTAAACTGCATAATGTACTTAAAACATGAAACAAGATAAATGCTGAAATGAACATATTGATCATTTTTATGAACAGAGAAACAATTAAAACAACATAAAGCTCAGTTTTAATTGTAATTATTGCTCTCAGAAGCATAGTTGTTCAAGACTTAAATCTTGGCTTTCTCAATACTTTGTCTATACTCTTCATAAATTGATAAGACAACTAAAGTTTAGGATTTGAGCTCTAGTTAATGCTTTACTTAACTGTCACTCGAATATGTAAGTACTACATATTACAAATTCAACTTTCGGCACAACAAAGGTTCACCAAGAGAAGATTGCAACAACAGAATTCAGTCTGGCAATATAACTTGAACAAGTTATGTAGACACAAACCAATAAAGAAGCAGTGCTCTAATATGAAATAGATTACTGAATACTATTTTGCTAGTAATCACAGAAAATTTGAACAATCAGTCTAACTAAAAGTAATGACAAAAGGATATATAGATCATATGATAGTGGTAAGCACCTCAATTAGAGCTCAAATCTAAATTAGTTTACAAATCAATTTCAGTATTAGACAAATTTCTTCATAGAGCATTAAGCCCACATTCCACAAGCATTACAAGTAATGTCTCCTAGTACTAGAAAGTTCATAGATTGCAATTAACTAGTACGGCTAGGACTGTTCGTTCGGATTTTTTCGGTTTATACGGTTCGGTAAATACGGTTTTAGTATTTCGGTAAATACGATATTTTCCAGAATACGGTGTGGTATCGGTAAATACCATCTTATTTCGGTACGGTATCGGTTAATACCAATTTTACCAAAGTTAATCTCATCCCTAAGACTCCAATTCTCCATTCTAGAATCAAAAATTCAAATTTCAGAATAGCATTATCAGACAACAGTGGTAGTCGGACAGCACAGCACTACAGGTTTACAGACTACAGCAAAACAAAACTCAAAACAGCACACACCTCAGTGCCTCATAGTCACAGAGTCACAGTCACAGCCGAACACAGCAGCAGTAGCGGTATATTAATATAGTAGACAAAACCAGCAGCAACTAAACTAGCACCCAGCAGCACACATAGAGTTAAAGACTAAAGCCGTAATTCATAAACTAGCTGACCCAGCAACAGCACGCGGCACAACACTGGCAGCACATATCAGTATTCAGTATATCACTCAGTCTCAACTCTCAAGCAGACAAGCAGTCAAGTAGCCAGGCAATGGCACCAGCACTCCAGGCTCTAGCAGCAGCTAGCAGTAGCAGCAAATAAAGACTAAAGTCATAAACCAGCAGCACATTACATATTACAGCAGTTGAGGCGTTGAGCGAGCAATACATATTAATGGGGCACAGCTGGACAGCAGCAGTAGCAGACAAAACAAATGAAACCAGCAGCAGCTAGCAGCACATAAAGTCAGCAGGCAGCAGCACATAAACCAGCACAGCACTCCAGCAGGCAGCAGCACATAAACCAGCATATCACTCCAGCAGAGTCTGCACCAAAACCATCACAGAACATATAAGCACGATATTGGTTAGTTCTTGTAAACAAAATATTCATTGGAGTTTTGTGGCCGGCAAACATATACATTAGACGGTCTAATTTTGAAATAATAACAAAAGCATCAAACTCGATCGAGGAGTAGACACTTACTGTTGGAGTTGGATCTAGGCCTGACATTTCAATGCCTTCAAAACATGAAAAATAAGCTAATTAGTTGAAGTAGCTGTTAATGTCCAATTTGCTATCACTTATAAATAGAAATATATTGCATATATTATAATACCTTCTTCAAATTTAGACAAATCCGCTAAATCGGCTTCCACATTGATGCGCTTTGAAGAACGCAACCAATCTTGTGCACATATCAAGCATTGGAGTGTGAATGGAGTCAAGGAGCTTCTAAAATCATCAAGAACACGACCACTAGTACTAAAAGCTGATTCAGAAGCAACCGTTGATATAGCTATTGCTAATATATCACGGGCCATCCATGAGAGGATTGGAAAAATGAGGTGAGTTGTACTTCCACAAAGAGAGAATATTAAAGCCATGATCATCATCTTCTATATTTTCAGCAAGGTACTTATCTAATTCAGATTGCCACCACCTCCACTAGAAACTTTCATTCTCTTATTATATAAAGACCTCATAAATTTTCTAGATGCACTTGAATGCTCAGTGCCACTAGTATTTTGTGTATCTAATGTTACTTGTCTATCACCTTGGTTTTCATCTGGAGAGTACATCTTCTTGAATTCTTCAAAAAGATCTAACAATGCCCTATTTACTTTATCCCAGATCTTTGCACCTTTAATATGCCTATAAGTCGAGGTAATCGCGTACTTAAAGAAATCAGATTGCTTAGTCCTTACACAAATATTAAAAAAAACAAAGTGAGTGATCATTGGTTAATAAAAACACATCCATACATTGACTCAGATTAAGAATTACTTGTACCTAGGATCAAGAATTGCAGCAATAAAAATTAAGTTGTTCATCTTCTCAGGATCCCCCAATATTTATCAAAATTTTCCTTCATCTTAATAGCCATGTGTTTGAAGGTAGTATCATCACCATCATCACGTTGACTCCAATCAGACAACAAATAATTTATACCAGCAATATCTTCGAAGAAAGTGTTGGAAGTAATATACTGAGTGCCAGAAACTTTTTTGTGAGGTCAAAGAAATGTTTCAAGAAGGCTTTGAAATCTTTCGCATACACCCAATCATCATATGTTGGAACCCTATCCACACCCAACTCAGCCTTATAGGAAGGGTCCTGAAGTTTAAGCCGCTCAAATGCCTTCTCAAAACCCACGACAGTCTCTAACATAAGATAAGTCGAGTTCCATCTAGTGCACACATCGAGAGACACCAAAACTTTTTCTTCAACCTTGCTTATTTGCACACACTTTTTAAAGGTATTCATTCTTGAAGTGGAGCTTCTCACATATTTGATAGCATTACAAATACGGGAAATAACAGGAGCCATTGTCTTTAACCCATCTTGAACCATAAGATTAATAATGTGAGCTACGCATCTCATGTGAAGATGGTTACCTTTCGCAAATGTACCACCACGATTTTTCAAAGCACTCATCATGTAGCCTATAGCTCCATCATTTGAACTAGAATTATCTACCGTAATAGTGCACACATTCTCAATGCCCCACTCAAGCAAGCATTTATCTAGTGCCTTTTCCAATATCTTTCCCTTTATGACTGTCTACCAAACAAAAGTTAAGGATTTTTCTTTTGTTAAGTCACCAATTGCTATCAATGTAATGTGCAGTGAGAACCATGTTGTTTTGAAGGGTGAAGAAGTCCATGCGTCGGTTGTGAGGCTAACTGTTTGACGAGAATCCTTCAAAAGTATTTTTAAGCTTTCTTTCTCATCTTCATAAATGCGAAGAATGTCTCTATACATTGTTGTCCTAGATGGTGGATGGAACCGATGACAAGCTTTCGACATAAAGTCCCTAAAAACCTTCATGTTCTGAGAAGATAAAATGTAACTCATCAACTATTATCATGCGAGTAAATGATGCCCTAACCTCTTCTGCATTGTATTGCTAAGGTACTATACAACTACTTTGGCCATCTACATTACGTTGGAAGCTTAGTTCAGTTGACTGTTGATCTTGACAGGATGCTTCTTACAACATTTTGCATGAGAGACTAGTGAGGAGGTACCTTTTTTGTGAATCAACAGGCAAGGATCTGAGAACAATACTTGCATTTAGCCTTATTCCGGTCATTTGGTAGTCGTGTGTAATGGTTCCATATCTCTGATCTGGGATTCATTTGTTTCTTTCCATCTTGAGCTTCATTGGGACCAACAGCTTCATCGCTGTCCACATTCACATTCATACCCATACCCACTGACCCAGCTAGCAGCAACATCAATATTTGCAATATCATCTGACTTAGACATCTAATAATCCAAAAATGCAAAGATAGTATAACCAATTAACCATTAACCAATGCAATAACCATTAACTAATGTATGCAACAACATTACAAATTAACCGTGAGTGAGGAAGAAAGGAAGCTACACAAACACATGCTGACATGCATGGATCATTGGATCTGGCAAGTAACATTACAATAGACTAGGCAGGCATCTAGCATTCTAGCAATCTGGCAAGTATGCAATAAGTTGTGGGAAGCTAAATATTCTGGCAAGTTGTCTACTACACAACAAGTTGCCAAAAACATTACAACTTACAAGTTCACAAGTCACAATAGACTAGGCATAGGCAGTAGACAGCCAACTAGCAATCTGGCAATAGCATTCTACCAATTAATATTTGCCAAATGAAACAGAGAGAAAGGACTTACTTCGCAAGATCCTATTGACTCCGTAACTTCGGCATCTTGGGAGAGGGAGGAGGCCGGTGTCTGGGCCTGGGAGGCTGGGTCTCAGTCTCGCCGTCTCGGACTGGAGTGGAGTCGAGGAGAGCACCGACGGAGGCGAAGCACCGGAGCCCGAGCGGGGAGTGGCCGCCGACCGAGCCTGGGACTGGGGGCGCAGCGTACCGGAGGTCGGATACTCGGATTACTCTAGAGAATTTCAAATTTTAGATCTAGACATCTAGTGAATGGAGAGGAGAAGACTTGGCGGTGGAGGCGCGGAGAACCAGAGGTGCGGAGCACCGCAGGAGGCGGAGGCGCGGAGCAGTGGAGCACCGAAGGAGGCGGAGCCTGGGACTGGGGGACACGAACACCGGCAGCGGATCTGGCGAGCCGAGCAGCGAGCGCTAGGGTTACGAAACTCGAGTGGATCTGGCGAGGTGAGGCGAGGGCCGATGGGCGTCGGTCTGCATTAATGCGCTCTGCGGCTAGGGTTGATCACTTGCCGTAGCTGTCTACCGTGTGCGTGGGCCGTCGGTGCCTGACTGCTGGTAGGCTGAGACCGAGACCGCAGAGGCACAGAGTTGAGTCGCATACGTGAGACAGGTTGTTCGGTTTTTTCGGGAAATTCGGTTTTTTCCTTGGTTTTACCCAAAAAGCCGAATAAGAGAAATGCCACTTTTCTAGCTACCGAATTGAATACCGAAAACCGGTCAAACCGAGTTGACTGGTTCAGTTCGGTTTTTTTCGGTTCGGTTTGAAACTGCACAACCCTAAATACGGCTTACAAAAGACAAGTAACGCACAAGAATAGACGAGAATCTCGCAGAGCAGATGGCACTCAAAGCTATCAAGAAGAGCAGGCAAGGTATACCTAATGATGCTATCCCAGAAAACCAATCGCCCTGTTGTTGCCACGCTGAGTAGACGTGGTCGTCGGAGATACATTGCCAATTCACAACTTCAGGGCACACGGAAATCGCAAAGTCAAGGTACAGAGCTGCCACACAAGACCAAACACAATGCACCGGCCAAATACACTAAGGAGCATAGAGATAGGAAATCGAATGCTCCTCACCACTGAAGATTTCTCTAGAGCCGACTAGAATAGATCCCCAAAAATGCAAGGGTCAAGTTCTCTCTTGGAGCACCCACCATAGAAATGGCGCGAGAGAAGAACTGATGGGTTGCGCTAGGGAAAAATTTTGGACCTCACCACTGACATTATCAGGATATTCATGATGTTACAGGAGCTCCAAAAGGCTCAAAATCAAAATCCGATTGGAGGAAGCCGAAGAATCAAAAAAGGATGAACTCACTAATCTTTTTCCAGGTCACTATGAAGAGAGAGAGAGAGAGAGAGCCTGGCCTTCTGAGGAGGAGGAGGAGGAAAGGAAAATGTTGCAGTTGCTATGAATGACGAAGCCTCATGCTCCTCCAGTGCCGCCATCTCTGCTACCTCCACCTAGATCGCCTACGCACAGGAGAGAAGGGGAACGAGTCCCTTCCGTGTGCTCTAGCCCGGTTGGACACTAAGTCTCCAACCCTTTTTCTCCTCTTTCCTCCCACTAACAGGTGGGCCCTGCGAAACCTTTTTCTTTTCCATTTCCTTTTCCCTTTTCTCAAATGATAAATTACTAGAAGGACCTTCACTATACAACACAAACTGGAACAAAATTTCTTGAAGGTTACCGTTGGGAAAGGGGGTCAGCAAGCCAGTGCTTGTCGATGCTGGTGAAGGCACGGGCGAAGAAGAAAGGTTGACGGCGGTAGTCCCCGACATTGATAGATTATGCCGATGATGCAAGTACAAGGAAGGGGAGAGAGGTAGAGAGTTAGGGGGAGGAATGAGTAGAGTAGGTGAGGTGGTGGCTATGAAGGTGGTCAGCGGTGAGGTAGGTAGTCGAAGGCAGTGGATAGGGCTGGTGGTGCCTAGAGAAGAAAAATGGGGGAGCACGTGATAGAGGAGAAGAGTAGTGGCTTCGAGGTAGAAGAAGAAGAGGAGGGGCAACCTAAGGTAGGGACGCCGGTGGTGATGAAACAACTAGGGGCGATGGATCTAGAGCAATAACGGGCCAAGACTGAGAGAGAGAGAGAGAGAGAGAGAGAGAGAGAAAGAGCACGAGAGAGTGAGAAGAAGAGGGAAGGCGGCGATGGCTAAGGAAGGTGGAGGAGGCCGTCAGCGGCGGGGATGGCCACCGGCATCGGCAGATCTGAAGGCGATTCAGGTGAAGAAGGGCTGACCTGAGCAGGGAGTCGTGGGATAGCGTCGGGCGCTTGTGGGTGCTGGCGCGGGTGACGGCATGGGCACACGGCAGCGGGCGGCGACGGTAAGAGGAGTAGGTGGTCCAATGCGATGCGGCAGCGTGGAGGAAGCCGGATCGTGCGCGAGTTGCCGGATCGAACGGGAGGTGGCTAGAAGATTGACGCGAAGACGGTGGGAGAGCCCGGATTCGAGGCGGCTCCGAAGGGCTGGCGGCAGTGGCGTCGAATCCGGCAACGGGGAGGCTGGAGGCAGGCGGATCTGGTGCGGTGGTGCCATCCACGCTAGATTGGCGAGGAGATGGCCACCTCCAGGGTAGTGCAGCGGAAGACGAGAAGAGCTAGGTATGAACCTGGGCTTTGATACCATGAAAGCTTATAGAAATGAAGCACTTGACTGATTCATGATATACAGTGATATATATACAATGGTGCTGCTAATGTGAATACATGCAGCAACTGCTAATATGAATATATGCGTCATATTGAACCGAGACATCACAGTAGGAATGGGATGGTAGGCTAACAGTCATAATGGAACGAGATAGTAGGCTAACAGAAATAACAAGCTGAAATGCTCATGCCGTTGTGTGGCTAGTTTGAGTTGATGCAACTTCATATTTTAATTGATAAAGACTAATCTAGATGAAAAATACACCTGTTCATTACTTTTGAATACCTTTCACATTCTTCGTCGAGACTTTTCAGAAAATGCTAGGTTATAGGATAGATGAGAGGAGAATATAAACAGATGCATGCGTATCAAGAATTTGGGAGGAGCTTCAAAGTAAGAATATCGCAGGCTAACAATTCAAGACAATGCATCAAGAACCGCAACAAATTAAGGTGGTAATGAGAAAGAAAGTGGTCGTGCTCGTCCATCTATATTGCAACCGTTGTGTTTCTTTAAGCTTTGTTCCATATTTGTGTTTTGCGGACCGAAAATGCTATCGATCAGATGTCTAATCTATCGAGAATATTGAACACATTTTCCCCCCTAATTATGAAAATATCGAACACTTGAATCTCTGCGTTCAGAATGTTGTTGTGCAAATATGTTTCTTCATAATGTGTAACAAATTTACACAGCTGTGACCTTTTTAATGAGCATAACAACATGTCGAAGCTAGTTATTAAAACAAAATGCTGGTGCTGCTGCAGTAGCTGATTCAAAATGATGCCATCTACCTATCGCAACGTTCTTGACAGACTACCGCAACAACAAAGTCCAGACATCCATCCATAAATCCATCCCATTCCTGGATGTACTTTTTGTGCCATACTAATTAATCATCACAAATGAATCATATGGATGTTTCTTTGGAAAAAAAGGGACCAAACACACTTTATCAACCATAAGCCATTGTCGCCACAACTTTTGTATATGGCATTAGAAAATAAAAGAGATAACCCTTTAAACATGCAAACCTAAGCATGAACATGGAAAAAAAGAGATCCCATTATCACTCATCTTCTGTTGTCTGCAGTCCGTTACCTTCTGCAACTTGCAGGCCCCGCTCATTTTAGTTTCAGTTTCTGACTTCTTACTTATTTTTTACTATTTATAAATTTCATCTTTTTCTAAATTTTTAGCTTTTTTTAGCTTTTTTGCCGGTTCTTTTTTTCCCGTATTCGTTTACGTTGTCCGTGATGAGCTAGCATATTTTTTTCTATTTTTATTTTTTTTAAATTTAATTACGCCAAATAACTAACTTTAGCTACAGTAAAATTTCAATCATTATAGTGCACTTTTAGTTATAAATTACAGCTTTTCAGTTTAACCGAGCGAGGCCTTTAAATCACCGCTATTGGCCCTGCTGCATTGTCATGATCTTCCCTGTCATATAGTTTATGCATGCTATCGAGTCAGACATGTCTGATTTTGCTGTTTACGTAGGGATTATCTGAGAAGTGATCAGCTGTGCATTTAGCCGTACAACGTACACTTTCCGCAATACGCAAGCAATGCATTTTCTACTGAAAAAGCTCCGTTTTCACCAGCCCACGTCAGCATCAAAACACTTCGGAAACCACAGCAAACCTCCAAACGTTCCAACGGCTGATACATCCCAATCCACCAAAACCGACGGCGAGATGCGTCGAGCCACCATTCCTCTTCCGGTGCCCCTCGAGTACCCACCCGCGTAAACAGCTGCAACTCGAGCGAGCTCTCCCCTCCTCGCTCCCACTGCGAATCCGCCCGAAACGCCGAAAGGCGAAAGCTCTGCGCTTTTTGCCCCCCATCCTCTCGTCCTCCTCCCCACGATATCCCATCCATGGCGGCCTCGGCGCCTCGCCTCCGGATCTGAGCCCACCCAGCCATTGCGGGATCTGTAGCTGGCGCTCCGACCGCCGCACGGTTTGCTTGCGGCGACCCCGGTGTTCTTTGCCGTGCAAGATTTGCTTTGCTGCTCCGTTTCTTGGGTGGGTGGTGGGTACTTCTCCCTGGCCCGTCCTTGGTTTCTTGAAATGGGAGCCTGACACGAGCGGTTGGCGCTACGCAGTGTTGCCGCCGCCGCCATGTGGAAGCAGTTTCTTGGCAAGCTCTCGTGGAAGTCGCCGAATCCGGCGGGTGCTCGCCGCCGTCGTACGGCGCCATATGGGCGGGAGGCGGAGCTATTGAGCGCGTTGCCTCCGCCGCCGGCGTCACCCGCGGCTGCCGCCGGAGCGGAGGGGGAGACCAAGGAGGACGTGTTCCTCCGGAAACTGAACGCCTGCTGCGTGGTGTTCGACTTCTCCGCCGAGCGGGGCAGGGACTCGCCGGATAGGGAGAGGAAGCGGTAGGTGCTCATGTCCCTCGTCGACTGCGTCGGTGCGGCGGAGGAGCCCCTCACGGAGGGGATGGTCTCGGCCTGTGTGCGCATGTTCGCCATCAACCTCTTCAGGGTCTTCCCGCCCAAGGTCCGGTCGGTCGCTGCGGGGGCGGCGGAGGCCGACGAGGACGAGCCGTTCTTTGACCCTTCATGGTACCACCTGCAGGTCGTGTACGAGCTGCTTCTCCGGTTCGTCACGTGGTCCGGTCGTCGATGTGAAAGTTGCTCGGAGGTACATGGACAATTCGTTCATCTCGAAGCTGCTCGACTTGTTTGATTCCGATGATCCTAGAGAAAGGGACTGCTTGAAGACAATCTTGCATAGGATATATGGCAAATTCATGGGCAATCGTCCGTTCATCCGCAAGGCCGTGAGCAATATCTTCTATAGGTTTGTGTTCGAGACCGATCGTCACAATGGGATTGCGAGCTCTTGGAGGTGTTTGGGAGCGTGATTAGTGGGTTCGCGAAGCCATTGAAGGAGGAGCATAAGTTATTTCTGTGGAAGGCATTGATTCCTCTTCACAAACCGAAGACAGTGGGCTTGTATCTGCCACAGTTGACACACTGCATTACACAGTTTATTGAGAAGGAACCGAAGCTCGCAGGGACTGTGATCAGAGGCCTGTTGAAGTACTGGCCAGTGACGAACAGTCAGAAGGAGATGATGTTCTTGGGGGAGTTGGAGGAGGTGCTGGAGGTTGACAGAAATGCTTGAGTTCCAGAAGTGCATGGTTTCCATTGTTCGGAGGATTGCACACTGTCTGAATAGCTCTCATTTTCAGGTAAAATTTCGTCCGGAATTCAATTTGAACTAGTCTATTGGTCAGTGCTTGTTTTTGTGTTTAAGTCTATTTAATGTATCTTGTTATGAAGTATTACCGCAACAAGTGCTAGCTTTTAGGCATAAAAAAAACTGAGACCTGAGAGTGAGAGGTCGTCGATTCATAGTTTTTTTTTAGTTCAGCAAGTTATTTCACTTGAGGGACTCTCAATCCATTTCATTTTTCTGTGGCATCACTATTAACAGACCAGCACCACATACTGCCAAGATATTTCACAGTTGACTTCAATTTTCAAATTGTAGTGTGCACAAAGAGTTCCCTTTGGGGATCCTTCACACGGCCATGTGTTTTTTAATGGAAGACCAGAATAACCAACTTCTTGGTTCTAAACAACAGTTTGGCTTCTAGTTTTCCCCTTCTCCATGTGTGGGGTGTGGACTACAGAAGTTGCACGTGATCTTGCTCATAAGCTACAAACAGGTCACATGGTTGTACTTGAATGATTAAAAGCTCTTCAGAATTAATGCAGCACCACATAGGGAGGACATTTTACATAATTAAGTCATTTAATCCGGGAACCCTAAATGTTTGGCCCATTATATCCGTAAAACTTCAAGTTGGATCCAATTTTTGTTACTGCAGTAACATAGGGTACCAAACAAAACCTCTAGTGGCTGAGATTTGAATGGAAAAGCACCTGACTAAATACACTCCCATACTGGAAATACCAAACTAGAGAAAACGACGAAGAAAACTATAATATGAGTCAGCAAGATAAATTTGGCCTGTTTTGGCTTTTTAATTTTTTGGTAGAGGGAAGAAGCAAGAAAACATCAACTGAAAACTAAGGCATGATGATTCAACATGTCAGCTGGGCATTATAGATCTTACTGTTTAAATTTGTCGCTGACCATTGCCCAGGTTTAGGAACTGATCTTTCTCATTTCCTAGGAAGAAAATTTTAGTATGTAGTTCACAACGACCACACAATGGATGCAGCTACAAGGCATTGGTTACAAAGGCATGCTAGTCGTTCCAAATAAAATATCCAAGAAAACTTATGTAACATTATTTTATTTCTCCTTAATTTTGCTGTTCATTGGAGAAGCTTTTCTCCGTATGCCTATATGAGGTTTTAGATAACCTAGCACTTGCATGCACAATGCAACAGTCGCAAAAGATGAATGCAGGATCCTGGTATTGTCTGCCACATGCATTTTTGTCTATAAATTGTACACTACTGGCTAGCCCAGAAACTCATGAATATTCTTTCTTCCTTGTTAAAAGGTTGCTGAAAGGGCCTTATTCCTGTGGAACAGCGAACACTTGTTCGATTTGATCTCCTCAAATCGCCAAGTTATCCTGCCAATTATATATCCAGCTCTGGAAAGGAATGTCCGTTGGCACTGGAACCAATCAGTTCTGAATGTTACAATGAACGTCAGGAAAATGTTCCTCGACATGGATGAGAGATTGCTTTGGCTTGTCAGAGCAATTCCAAGAGGAGGAAGAGAAGCGAGCCACATCTGAGGAACGTAGAAGGCTTATATGGGAGCACCTCGAGAGAACGCCGCATTCCATCCAGTAACTAGAGACATCAGCTTTGCTGTTTCTACCAACGTCTGCTCCTCTGGTAGCTCCCACTAT
This sequence comes from Dendrocalamus latiflorus, assembly GCA_017311315.1. Lineage (NCBI taxonomy): Eukaryota > Viridiplantae > Streptophyta > Magnoliopsida > Poales > Poaceae > Dendrocalamus > Dendrocalamus latiflorus. The sequence goes on along the minus strand of CM029619.1, from coordinate 20,524,597 downwards.
GACATAATATAACATGTGTTCAAATGTACGTCATTCCACTCCATTGTTAGCTAGCTATGGGTGCTGCGCAGGGCATTTTGTTAACTTTGTAAGCCCCTTGTGGCAAAGTCTGTAATTAAATAGTTGCTGGTTTGAGGACGAACGCTTGATTCTTTCATGGCTGTAACACCCTGGTTTTGTTGCCTTATTAAGTTTTTTAAAAATAAAATAACCATTTAGATTTTTCTTGAATTAATTAAAGCTTAATTTGAATTATCAGAAATAACAAAATTTAATATAAATAAAATAAGCTTCAAATAAATCAAACTCAGTTTTATTTGGGTTCCTTGTGATGCAAGGAGGTTTTATATATTTTTCTTGGATTTTCGGAGTTTGTTTGCTATTTATTTGAGCTCAATTCAAATTATCTTAATTTCTAAAATTTGGAAATTCTTTTGGGCCAAATTCTTTTCTTTTTCTGACCTATTTCGTTTCTTCTGGCCCGGCTAGCTTCGCACGCCTCAACCCAGCTCGCGTCGCTCTCCGCCACGCGTCGTCGTCTGCTTTCCTTCCTACCTCGCCGACATGCGGGCCCCGCTTGTCAGCCCGTTACTGTGCATCTTCAGGAGTCCGGCTTCCTCACGGTGCTGTTGCCGTCTTCGCTCTGGGGTCGAAGTCTGCGCCTCACACGTCCGCCTCTTCCTCGCCAATAAATAGCGTCGCCCCCTTTGCCCTAGATCACCCTGAGCTGCCTCGTTCCTTCGCTTTGTGCTGCCATCGCCGAGTTGAAGTTTTGCGTTGCCACCATGCCTACTATCTCCGACGAGCAATTCTTTGTGCCTCGGAGATCCTCCGCTGAAGCCGATCGTACGCAAGCTTCGTCGCCTCACGCGCCACCTCTTCCGTACCTAGCCGACCCGAGCCAAGCCCTCCTCACCGGAGTCCGTCGCCGTCGAGCTAGCTCCGCCGCATTCGCCGTTACCGACCACCGTGCCGTGTTCCTCTGCCAGATCCAAGCCGCTAGACTAGTTCGCCATCGCATGAGGAAGCTATAGATGACCTCGCAGACGTCCAACTCGCCGCCATTCGCCATCAACGTCGCCGGGAAACTATCGCCATGGATTTGTCCCAGTCAGCGTCCAACGTGGCCTACCACATCAGCGCAACCATCTCGCGCGTCCGCCATGTGGGTGCCATGTCAGTCCATGCTGCCACCCTACCCACCCCACCGCAACTCTTCCACGTCATTAGCCACGTGTTAAGCAACATCACGCCCAGTCACTATGCCATGTCAGCCAAACCCATGAACCGGTTCGGTGGACTTAGTCTACCGTAGACCAAGCCACTGATTTGTAGACCCTACCGTCAGAATTTATTTTTCTTTTCTTAATTCTGAGAGAATATTCTCCTTTCTCTCTCAATTTTCAAAAATTTATTTTCTCGGCAAAATTTTGAGAGTTTGTTCTCTTTCATACGAACTCCAATTGACCCAATTCTTCTTCCTAAATTCATCTAAAATTGATATCTACGTTTTCGTTCTTGTTTTGTTATTTTTGGATTTTCTTTTGAGTTTTTTTGTGTTTTATTCGTTTTCTCTCTCGTTAGATAACGTCTTTGAACGGAGTAAGATTTGAAGATCAAGAAGTGGTAATTGAGCAAGGCCAAAGTAAGTCGCGACCTTTAATTATGTTGAACCTATTATTTCAAATCTAAGTATTTCATTCCAAACTATCGTACATTGCTAATTTATTACAAATATTTGTACTTGGTAGTTACCAACCAATTTTAATTAAATCCCTCCTTTGATAATTTAAATCTCATGATTTCATTGTCACTATAGGATGGTTAATTATCTAGTGATGTAGTATTAGTATCCACTTATATTGTATGTCTAGTATGTTTAGCCATGCTTATTGTTATATTGGGCTCATCATCATATGTTGATCAATTAATTAATTTTGACTTAATGAGATGTTGAATCGTAGTGGTCAGCCATTGTTATAAAATTTGTGTACCATGATATAGGTAGTGTCACTGGTCTTACTTAAACAAAATGGTTTTCACTTGAGCGAGTGAACGTGCAGTAAAGGAGGGGGTGTGGTTAGCACTTTGGGATGTGGATGCCTCGCCTGGGTATTGATTGAGGACGTAATGTTGGACTGAAATGGCGACAGAGGGGGGGGGGTGAATGTCGACTTTTAAAATAACCCCCTCTCAAGTACTTACTTGAAAAACTCTCCTCCAATAGCTATGGAAAGCTATGAAGAAGATAAACAAGACTCTCTGGAAACTCGAGCAATCAGAGAAAATAGGCACTGCAACAGAGAAACCAAAAGGACCAAAGCTCATAAAAAAAGCAAGCAAAACAGGCTGGCAAGAGGGGCCGGTCTGACCGCCTTATATGGGCCGGTCAGACAGCTCTCTGGCCGTTGGTCTGACCGCCCATATAGGGCCGGTCTGACCGCCCATGATGAGCCGGTCTGACCGGTCTTACACCTCCGGTCTGGCCGCACCCCTGAATTTCTGGCAACCCGAGAATACACTGAAAATTTTGAAACTTGAGTATAGTTTCAGATCTTCGAAAATCAAAGAACAAAGTGGATTTCTTCCATTCTTTTTGACCCAGAGCACCACAACAATATTCTAAATAGCAAGGAGAGCTTGGGTAACAAGGAAATCAAACCAAGAAGCAAGAATTTCATATTGTTGGAAGAATCTGAACCTTTGCAAGAACTGAGCCAAAACCTAAATTACTCCCCGATCTTTGATCCTCTGGTACGAAACTTTGAGGATAGCTACTTAATAGCCTTGGGACTCAACGTACCAAGTTTCGTGCCATCTTATGAAGGAAAACGCCATTCTCATCAAAACCCTATAAACATGAAATTGGAGACTCAAGAACAGAAAATAGGAAAATAAAGGTTTCTTGCGATTCAATCCATTTGCTCTTGGAACTAGATGACCAAAGGGTCTAGAAATGCAATTCCATCATAGAGCAACCCATTTTGGCACTCCCCAGCAAGAATCAACAAGAAATCGAAAAACTCAAGAATCACTCAAAAGTGACATCGAAGGAAAACAGAGAGTACGGGAGACAAACTCAGAGATTTGATTCAAGGAAACAAGAAGATTACAGAGGAGTCCCCATACACATGGACATTAGAACAAGAGGAATGATTACATAGTGGCTCAACTCATCTCCAATCTCTCCCTCTCTCCAAATCAAGAAACCCTCTCAAGAACAGAGAAAGGAAGCTACGAAGGAGACTTGCCTCAACAGAACTCTGCCTCTCCTACCAACTAAAGCCTAAAGCCAAAACCACCTCTCAAAGGTTCTTTTGACTAAAGCAAACCCTAACTCTCTCCCAAGCCATGGGAATACATGCAGCCACCAAACCCGTTACGCCCGCTAAACTGAACGGAACCGTCTCCCGCTTGTGTAGCCTCGCGAAATTACCAATTCGCCCCTCCTGCACCTTCCGGGAAGCTTCCGCGCTCCTTGTCATCCACGACTCGCAACCACATCGAATCTCCGCCGTCTTCGACACATCCGACCGTTCTGACCTCGACAACGCCTGTGTCTAGTCCGGTCACCTCGTGTCTCACCACGATCCGCCTCGACGTCTGCAGCCATCACAGACAAGAAACACATCAAATGCACCGCTCGACACATGAAAGCATAATGCATTAACAAATCATATTACGCGAATAGCCAAACCTGTCGAATCATCAGAATATGCATCCTAAGCCCTTTGACCAGGTTTGACCAAGTCCGACCGAGCCCGATTGCACCACGCAACGTCAAGGTCCGAACCACCAAACCAAACTCGACTTCCTAAACCGATGTCAATTACTCATCACACACATGGGGTCTCCACATGGTCTCTCAATCTCCCTTGATGAGTATATTGACAAACCCAGAAAAAGCAAAGTTGAGTTTGAGAAAGAAGTCAAACATGGTCCAAAGGAAGAAGCAAAGAGCTATGACCATGTCGACAAAGGAGCACTAGAGCAACAAAAAGAGCAAATTTTCTCCAAAGCTCTAGAAAGCTTCCCAAATGGCTTTTTCTACCACTATTCTCCCCCTTTTGGCAATAAACACATCAAGATGCAAAAAGAGAATATGACATGGTATTGGATGAAATGGCTGAAGTTTGTTTATTTTAAGCATGTAGAGCCATGAGAATTATCCAAGATGACCAACAAGTATTACCAAGCATAACACATAAACATGCTATCTAGATCATGACAAGACATGTATAAGCCAGCTAAACCAAGTAAGTCATAATCTGAAATTTTAGTGCAATCTTAGCATGTCAAGTCATCCATGATCATAGTCTAGCTAGAGGTATCCAAGGATGATGCAAACCATGTCAATAAGCTAAGCGGAACCAAGAAGCTAGTATTGAGTCAAATTAGAGTGCTACAAGCTCAAGAGTGAAACATTTGTTAAGTACTTGTAACCTTTGAAATTTTAGCAAATTGAGCACAATGACATTTTTTTTTGAAATCTCATGATTGTTGCCAACCAGATTTTTGTTTAGTCATGTGCTAGATCTCAAGCCTTATGCGACCACTCCAAGCAAGAAGCTTAAGAAGATAGTCTTGGTCATCCAAAACTCCCCCTGAGTTCATGCCTAGTGCAATGGCAAGCCGTCTCATGAGAAAGAATTGGTGAGATCAGTTTTTTCGCACAAAAGAGATCTTTTTGCTTTCATAAAGATTGTACTAACTCATGCATCATCAAGAACTAACATAGCTCAATCTAAAGCTCAATAGAGATTCAACGCTCAACTCAGCCTATTTGACATGGCATGAATCATAAAAGGATAACTAAGAAAGACTAGTCTCAAGTACTAACATGACAAGTTTTAATTCAATTGAGCAATTTTAATTAACTTATCATGGCAAAAGCTAGTCTACACATATGAAGTCATGATCAATCTAGCAAATAAGCACAAGTCATGGCAAGGTAAGCATTGTAAACATGTCATAAAGGATAATAATCAAGGCTCCATGTAGTTATAAATGCAGAATGCTGAAAATGCAAGAAAATCCAGCTCCCCCTCAACATGAGATGCAACTTTTAGTTCAAGTTGAGTTATGTCAATATTAAGCTCCAGAAGCTCCCAAATGAACTCCCCTGAACCAAAGCAATAAAAAGAAGCTGGCAAAGAAAATCCGAAAGGCAGTCCTTAAAGCATAGACAAGATATAGAGGATACTATGGCTCAGACTGACTCTCATCTACCCCATATGACTCTAGGACTATCAACTGATCATCTAACACTAAGAGCAAACACGTACCCTGTCTACCCGAGTGGCCCAACCCTCGCTAGAACCTAACAAGAAGTGAGTGAGCTCAACCTAGTGAGAAGAGAAACAGCTAATAAGCAGCATCCTAGAATCACAAGATAAGAGCAAGAAGTCTAACAGCTAGACAAGAGAACCACTCTAACCTATGCTAGAAGGACTAACCCAATGCACCCGAATGCAATGCAACAGAAAGGAGCAAGAGCATAATAATATAATAAAGCAGTAAAGCACAAAGCTCCCCCTCACAACAGTCCATAAGGACAAACCACCCCAAGCTCTCCCCGCAGAGCTGAAAACCTAGAGCTATCCAATGGCTTGGTAAAGATATCAGCCAACTGGTGGTCACTCTCCACAAACTGGAGCACTATGTCACCCTTCTCTACATGGTCTCTAAAAGTGATAGCGAATATCAATATGCTTGGTCCGAGAGTGCTGCACTGGGTTCTTAGCAATGTTAATCAGAAGTGTTATCACAAAAGAGTGGAACACTGTCTATAACTAACCCAAAGTCCCGCAGGGTCGAACCATCCAAAGCACTGGCTACAGCAACGTACTCGGCCTCTGCGGTGGACTGTGCAACACCGGACTGCTTCCTCGAAGACCAGAAACGAGAGAAGTGCCAATGAATTGGCAGTGCCAGAAGTGCTCTTCCTATCTATCCTACAGCCAGCAAAGTCTGCATCCGAGTAGGCTCTCAAGGAAAGACAGGAAGAGGAAGAGTACCAGATACCATAGTCAATGGTAGCTCGAAGGTACCGAAGAATGCGCTTCACCGCCTGGCGGTGAGATACGCGAGGAGAAGCCTGAAACCGAGCACAAAGACACACGAAGAAGTGTATGTCCGGTCTCGAGGCAGTGAGGTACAAGAGGGAGCCGATCATACTACGATACTCCTTCTGAACTGGCTCGCCGTCCTCATCTGGGTCGAGTGAAGCTGATGTAGCCATAGTTGACACCGGCTTACCATCACTCATATCGAAGCGCTCAGGAGGTCTCGAGTGTACTTGCCCTGATGCAAGAAAGTACCCTCCCGAGTCTGCTTGATTTGGAAGCCAAGGAAGAAGCTCAACTCGCCCATCATGCTCATCTCAAACTCGAGCTCATGACATCGAAACTGGAAACGAGAGCATGAGAGGAGCCGCCAAAGATGATGTCATCCACATAATCTGGACGAGCAGAAGATCAGTGCCATGCCGGCGGATGAACAAGGTCTTGTCTACTTTACCCATCTCAAAACCATGACTCAACAGTAGGACTTAAGCCTCTCATACCAAGCTCTAGGGGCCTGCTTAAGTCCATACAAGCTTTGGAAAGCTTGAAGACATGGTTTGGGTATTTGGGGTTTCGAAACCTGGAGGCTGTCTCACATAGACTTCTTCCTCAATAAAGCCATTGAGGAAGGCACTCTTGACATCCATCTGGTAAAGCTTGAAACCCTTAGAAGCTGCAAAGGCAAGCAGGATTCTAATGGCCTCAAGTCTAGCTACAGGGGCAAAGGTCTCCTCGAAATCTAGACCCTCAACCTGGGAGAACCCCTGAGCTACCAGTCTAGCCTTGTTTCGAATAACCACCCATCCTCACTCTGCTTGTTCTTGAACACCCACTTAGTCCCAATACATTGTGACCTCGAGGGGGCTCAACAAGCGACCAGACCTTGTTTCTCTCGAAATTCTCTAACTCCTCATGCATGGCATTGACCCAAGACTCGTCAGAGAGAGCATGACAAATCCTTGGGCTCAAAGGAGGCAACAAAGGCAGAATGAGACAGAAATGAGACATGCCAGATTTGAGCGGTGACTCGCTCAAAAGGTCTCCAATAATCTGCTCAGAAGGATGGTCTTTTGGATGTGTTAGGAGGTCCTGGATGAGAAGAAGAAGTGGCCTCTACCTCATGAGCTGACGAGGGGGGGGGGGGGGGGGGTGGGGGGGGGTGGGGGGGTAGGAACAGAGCCACTAGCTCCAGAGGAAGCAGAAGGCATGGGCTGATCGCCTCGAGGTGCAGTGGAAGAAGGCACCTCAAGGGGTGGATGAGAGACTGGATCGGGTAGACAACCCTCATCTCCATCGTCCTCATCATCCACAAAGATGGGCTCGGACTGCTCTAAAGAACCTGAGATATCGGGCCTAGTCCCCGGACTGGCCTCGTCGAAGGTCACCTCATAGGTCTCTACCATATTACTAGACTCGCAGTTCCAAACTCGATAAGCCCGTGAAGAAGTCGAGTAACCCAGAAAGATACCATCACAAGAACGTGACTCGAACTTGTCTAGGTTCTCAGACTTCAAAATAAAGCACTTGCAACCAAACACACGAAAATGAGATACACTGGGCTTTTGCCCATATCTCAACTCATAAGAAGTGCGGTGCAAGTGTGCCCGAAGAAAAACTCTGTTCGAAACATGGCACGCGGTGGCTATAGCCTCAGCCCAAAACTTCCGCGGTGTAGAGTACTCATCGGGCATCGTCCTGGCCATCTCGACCAAGGTACGGTTCTTCCTCTCCATGACGCCATTTTGCTGTGGGACGTGTGGAGAAGAGAACTGATGCTCTATACCTGTCTCATCGCAAAACCTCTCAAAGTAGGAATTCTTGAACTCCGTGCTATTATCACTGCGGATCGCTCGTAAGGCACCTGGAAGCTCAACAGAAAGCCTACTAAAAAGATCTCAGAAATATGTAAACGTCTCATCCTTCGAGGCTAAGAAAAACACCCAAGAGTACCTCGAGAAGTCATCGACCACGACAAGGACATACCACATCCCTCCTGCTGACTGCACTCGAGCTGGTCCAACTGTATCCATATGGAGCAGCTGTCCTGGTGCATCGGTCATAGTAACTGTGACCGGAGGATGGGAAGCGGCAACCATCTTGCCGTGCCGGCAAGGAGCACAACTAGATCTTTGACCATCTTGAGTTTCGGCAGACCACGAATGACATCGTGGCCGCTAACTCGGGTCAAATGGTCAAATCCAATATCACCAAGTCTCCTATGCCAGCAAGAAAGGTCGCGATACTCAGAAGCAACTAAACACCTGAGAGGATCACCAGAAGACTCAGAAAAATCAGCACGAAAGATCCTCCCAAAATGAGAAATCCCGCAAACCAGACTACCCGAAGAAACAAGAATTTTGCAATTGTTTTTCTTAAAGCTCACCTCGAAACCGTCATCGGTAAGCTGAGAAACAGATAGCAAATTATACTGCAGCTTACTAACCAAAGCAACATCTTTCAAAATAAAAGAATCATTAACGCGTACTGTACCTTTGGCGATGACGCACACAGATGAAGCGTCTCCGAAGGTGATCGTCTCATCACCTGGAGCACGGGCAAGGGAAGAAAACCAACGGGAGTCTCCGATCATGTGTCGTGAATACCCGGAGTCTATGAGCCAAACCTTTCCCATCCCTGCCCGACGAGCCTGAGTCAACAAGAGAGTAAAGTCTCAGTACTGGGGTAAATCAAGAGTGATTTTGGCACCCAATACTGAGTAACACGTCGAGCAGATGAAGTAGTCAAACACGACTGACCTCTATCTACCCTACGCTCTCTGTCACTCAAAGAAGCAGACGGTCTATGTGTAGACCTGAAGCTGTTGTTGGCTTGACTGCTACAGAGGAGCGAGTCAAGACACCAGCAACATGCTGTTCACGCCGCGGGTAGCTATCTCGACGGGAGAAACGAGATCTACCCTCAGGACAGCGGAAGTCACGACCAGGAGCATATCGAGGACGAAAGACAGGATACTCAGAAAATCCAAGTCCTCAATGATGCCTAAACCCATCCAGGGCCGGTCCTGGGATTTTAGGGGTCCGGGGCGAAACTAGAAATAGGGGGCCTAGTATATATTTCTAAATATAAATCTATATACACACATATATATGTATCTAATTTTACCAACAAACACTTAAAATGCGTTATGTATTAAAGAAAAATTCATATCAAAGAGTTTATAGATATTATCTTAAAAATTTCTTCTAACATTTCTAGATGCGAAGTCATTGATGATGGTATTGATATCAATCTCATCCAATAATTTCTTCTCAATACATAAAGTTGTCAAACCGTTTAACCTCTCTTGAGACATTGTTGACCTTAAATGATTCTGAAAATTTAAAGAACAATAATATAATTAGTAACTACAAAGCACTAATTATTGATTAAAAAATTCCTAATATGCAAACTACAAGAAGCAATGACAAAGTGATGTAGATGTGGACCTGCTGGTTTGGGAATTCCACAGCTGGTCGCTCGCTCCGCTCCGCTCGCCTGTCGCAGTATCGGCTCGCCTGTCGTGGCGGAGAGAGAGACGGCCACCCTCCGCGGCTCGGCGCGGCGTGCGGCGTGCCCTAGACGGCTAGACGGAATCACGGAAGAACTAAGAAGTCGGAAAGTCAGATTTTAGAAAGAAGACCGAAGACGAGAAGTCGGCCCGGCCGGGAATTCGGAAGACGGATAGACTCATAGACGGATAGTATACATAGTATATATACTATGTATATGGGGGATTGGGGGCCCCTAAATTTTGGGGGCCCGGTGCGGCCGCCCCGCTCGCCCCCCCTCAGGGCCGGGCCTGAACCCATCAGCTGAAGCAACCCTAGACCTCGTGTTGGTCTTAGGTGCACTCAAGGTCTGGGGCTGACCTTGAATACGCCTAAAAGACTCAACACGGTCTCTACGCGTGATCTTGGCGTGTCTGAAGCATCGATCGATCAAATGTCCATCCTTCTGACAAAAGGTGCAATGATACTTCACCTTCTGAGAGGTAGAAGTAGCATGATGAGGCTTCGCCTTCTGAGAGGCCGAAGCCGCAGGTGGAATCACCTTGCTGTCAGAAATCCCTTGGACAAAGCCCGTATACTTAAATTGGACTTTCTCGGTCCTGGGCTCAGTCTCGATCACACCCGGTGCTATGGGTCTGAGCACGGCAGGTGGATGCTTCCTCATGTCCTCATAGAAATCGTATCCTAGACCCTGATTAAATATGCAAATCTTAGATTGGTCTAGGATAAGATTGAGCTTCTTCTTGCCTCCTACAAACCTCTCGAGAGTGTTCATAAGGTACTAACACTCCCGAAAGAGAGAGGTGCAAGAAGAGCAGGGAGAAGAAGAGACAGCAAAAGGTAAGGGAGCAGAGGAAGAACCAACAGTAGAGGAAAGAATGACTTGTGCACACACAGCCAACTCTGAGGGGACAGTCCTACTACTAGCCGGTTGGTTCACGTCGCTAAGCATCTCCACCTTACCCTTGGGCTCCTTCCCCACCTCAGCACAGACATTACAAGCAGAAGTTGACTTCTCTAGAAGATCCTTAGTTAGCTTCACACATTTTTATCCAAAATAATCAAATCAGATTTTAGTTTGTTACAATTAATGCATGGTGAGCTAACAGGGTCCTTAGAAGCACATTGAGCCAATCTATTGTTATCATCAACTAATTCTTGAAACTGCTTGGAGACAGAATCAAGTTCAGCAGTAAGCTTGGGACAATTCACACATGAAGCAATGGGCTCAAGAAGAAAAGCTTGTAATTCAGCAATTTTATGATCTGCCCGTTTTAGCTTCATCTTCAGATTATTGTAATTTTCACAAGTCTCGGGCAGATCGAGAAGCATAGTATATAGACCTCTAAAAGCATTGTCCTTATCCTCACATGAGGTGCAATCAATAGTCTCAACAGAAGTAGATGAAACAGGAACTACTCTACTCATCTCAAGCTCAGCAAGAAGACTAATGTTCTCCACCTTAATTATGTCAAGCTCAGAGGACACACTATCATGCAAGGTCCTTAGCTTCTCCATATCATCCAGCAAGGCAGAACAAACATCACAATCGTCACGGGAGGGAGCAGATCTAAGTGAAGTAAGCTCCCGTGACAAGCTCTCTACTTCCTTCTCCAACTGGCTTAAGAAAAGCATGGATCTAGCATGGAATCTACCTAGCTTAAGAAAAGCATCATTAAGCTGGTCGTAGGTGGGGGATACCTCGTCGGAGTCAGAGTACAGCTCGCTGTCGCTCAGTTCGCCCTCAAGGGCCATGAAGCACATGCCGGAGAAGTCATCGCCGCCCTTGGGTTCTTGCTCGTCCGTTCCATTGTCGTCGCTCCACCCCTCCACCTCGCTGAGGTCGATGTCGTCAAAGGCGGTGAGGACGCGGTGGAAGAGCTTCTTGGCTTTGCCAAGGTCGCGGAACTTCTTCTTGCCTTGGGTGTGAGCAGGAGGCTTCTTGTTGCGGTTCTTGTCGATGTAGTTGTTCTTGCTCACACCACTGTAGTCACCTTTGCCCTTCCCTAGCTTGGGGCAGTTTGCTCGAATGTGGTTGGGGCCACCACACTCGAAGCAGATCACGGGTCCTCCTCTCTTTCTGTCCCTCCTCCTCTTGTAAGCATGGGAAAAATCTCCGAGCTAGGAGGGCTAACTGCTCATCCGCAAGCTGCTCTAACTGATCATCAGTTATGTCACAGAGAGCAGCAAGGGAGAATCCACATAGCGAATCAGAAGAAAGACCCGAAGCCGAACTGGGATCGGTGACTAGGGCCATCGACTGTGACTTCGACTTGCGAGAGACAATGTCAATCTCGTGAGTCTTGAGGCGCGAGTACAGCGCATCAAGAGTCAAAGTCGAGAGGTCCGTGGTGTCCTTGATGGTAGTCACCTTCATCTCCGAAACACGAAGGTCAAGTGCAGCGAGCATCTGTCGAGCGTTATCCGAGTCGGGGTATATGAGACCGACCGCTCGGAGGTTGCTCAGAATCTTGTGAAAACGCACAAAACAATCATCGAGGGACTCGCCAGTGAGCATTTCAAACTTGTTGTAATCTCGCTTGAACTGGTCCTGTTGCACCGTCTTTATTTGGGTGGTGCCCTCATGGTAAGCATCGAGGGTCTCCCAAATATCGAAGGCGGACGAAAGATGAGATATGCGATCAAACTCGCTACGACTCTGGCCCTGGATTATGATGTTCCTTGCCTTAGCGTTTGCCTCAACATCAGCCATATTTCCGGTGTTGATGATCTCATCGGCAGGAACAACAAACCGGACCTTGACCTTACGCCAGATGGCATACCCCTGAGCCTGAATGTATGTCTCCATTCGGCTCTTCCAGAAAGGGTAATCGATGCCATCAAAGACGGGAGGCTTGGTCGAGTACTTGTCTGTCACCATGGCTCTAGAGACCGGTTAAGATCTATGAAGAAGAGCTAATCAGCTCTGATACCAATTGTTGGACCGAAATGGCGACAGAGGGGGGGGGGTGAATGTTGACTTTTAAAATAACCCCCTCTCAAGTAATTACTCGAAAAACTCTCCTCCAATAGCTATGGAAAACTAGGAAGAAGGTAAACAAGACTCTCTGGAAACTCGAGCAATCAGAGGAAATAGGCACTGCAACAGAGAAACCAAAGGGACCAAAGCTCATAAAAAAAGCAAGCAAAACAGGCTGGCAAGAGGGGCCGGTCTGACCGCCTTATATGGGCCGGTCAGACCACTCTCTGGCCGTCGGTCTGACCGCCCATGATGAGCCGGTCTAACCGGTCTTACACCTCCGGTCTGACCGCACCCCTGAATTTCTGGCAACCCGAGAATACACTGAAAATTCTGAAACTTGAGTATAGTTTCAGATCTTCGAAAATCAAAGAACAAAGTGGATTTCTTCCATTCTTTTTGACCCAGAGCACCACAACAATATTCTAAATAGCAAGGAGAGCTTGGGTAACAAGGAAATCAAACCAAGAAGCAAGAATTTCATATTGTTGGAAGAATCTGAACCTTTGCAAGAACTGAGCCAAAACCCAAATTACTCCCCGATCTTTAATCCTCTAGCCACGAAACTTTGAGGATAGCTACTTAATAGCCTTGGGACTTAACGTACCAAGTTTAGTGCCATCTCATGAAGGAAAACGCCATTCTCATCAAAACCCTAGAAACGTGAAACTGGAGACTCAAGAATAGAAAACAGGAAAATAAAGGATTCTTGCGATTCAATCGATTTGCTCTTGGAATTAGATGACCAAAGGGTCTAGAAATGCAATTCCATCATAGAGCAACCCATTTTGGCACTCCCCAGCAAGAATCAACAAGAAATCGAAAAACTCAAGAATCACTCAAAAGTGACATCGAAGGAAAACAGAGAGTACGGGAGACAAACTCAGAGATTTCATTCAAGGAAACAAGAAGATTACAGAGGAGTCCCCATACGCATGGACATTAGAACAAGAGGAATGATTACATAGTGGCTCAACTCATCTCCAGTCTCTCCCTCTCTCAAAATCAAGAAACCCTCTCAAGAACAGAGAAAGGAAGCCACGAAGGAGACTTGCCTCAACAGAACTCTGCCTCTCCTACCAACTAAAGCCTAAAGCCAAAACCATCTCTCAAAGGTCCTTTTGACTAAAGCAAACCCTAACTCTCTCCCAAAGCCATGAGAATACATGCAGCCACCAAACCTATTTATAGCCCTTGGCTAACGGGTCTCCAACCTGTTACGCCCGCTAAACCGAACGGAACTATCTCCCGCTTGTGCAGCCTCACAAAATTACCAATTCGCCCCTCCTACACCTTCCGGGAAGGTTCCGCGTTCCTTGTCATCCACGACTCGCAACCACATCGAATCTCCGCCGTCTTCGACACATCCGACCGTTCTGACCTCGACACCGCCTGTGTCTAGGCCGGTCACCTCGTGTCTCACCATGACTCTGCCTCGACGTTCTGCAGCCATCATAGACAAGAAACACATCAAATGGCACCGCTCGACACATGAAAGCATAATTGCATTAACAAATCATACTTACGCGTAATAGAGTCCAAACCTGTCGAATCATCAGAATATGCATCCTAAGCCCTTTGACCAGGTTTGACCGAGCCCGATTGCACCACGCAACGTCAAGGTCCGAACCACCCAAACCAAACTCGACTCTCCTAAACCGATGTCAATTACTCATCACACACATGGGGTCTCAACCACATGGTCTCTCACTTAATTTTATGTGTCATTGATCTAAACCTTAACATGCAACCACATATCAAGTATGGGATGGACCTGATTAATTAATTTGTGATGTTTCAGTTTTGGTTTCGCCATTATGATGAATGCAGGTGGTTAGTTCACTTTTGGATAACCTTCCATATGGCACAAACGGGACTTTCTGACTAGATAGTTAGCCTATTTGGTAGTGAAACCTTAGCGGACAGAACCGAGTTGCGATTGAACATTGTAAAAGTCTTGTCATGAACTCTTCATCGCACACCCAAGAAAGTGCGCTAATCATGTGGCAATATGAGATGGTCATGTCTTGTGGGTAAAGTTGTGCACCTTTTGCAGAGTTTAAAACTATTCGAATAGTCATGTCCCCGATTATAGACAATACTCGGTGATTTCACATGGGGTAGAATTTCATAAAACTTTAGTTTGGTTGAGAAGTTAATGGTTAGTTCACTTGTGGTTTACTTAATTCCTTTAACTTATAAACTTATTAGGTGGGTTCTTTTGGGCTGATAGCTTATGGCTTAAATATTTGAATTTTGATTATTCACAAGAGGTAGTACGCATAGAAAAATAGTCGCATGCGATTTTGACCGGTACAGCTGAACTTAGTACACTTTTTACTACAATCTTCCTATTGACTCCGCCTTGAAAAAACACTTTTTAAAAGTTAGTTACTGTAGATAGTACGAACATAAGCCACGAAAAAGCCAAAACGAACCTGCCCAATTCATTTCCAAAGTGCCTTTTCAATCTATTTATTGTATTTACACTAAATTATCTTTTTTTGTAAAATAACCACTCAACCAACATTTGATAAGCCTTGCATAATTATATATTGTATCTTGTTACAAACAATTTACTGAATCAGAGGTGGCAAATGGGCAGCTCGGCACGGCACAAACCGGACGCGATGAGACACAGGCCCGTTAGGCACGAGCCCATTTGGCCTATCATTTAGAACGGGCCGTGTCATACCGGCCCATGGGCTGAGCCTCTGACCCAGGCATGGCCTAGGAGGGTGGCGTGTTGTGCTGGACTAGCCCGAGGCACAATTAGCCAGTTGGGTCAGGCCGGCACGGCACACCCGTGTGGCCCGTCTAGCCCGTTTGGCCCAAAAAAAAAGAATAAGCTGATTTGTTAAGTAAAATATGTAGAATTAAAAAAAAAGAAATATAAATTGTAGAAAGTATAAAAATGCACATTAAATTGTAGAAATGGTAGAATACACACAATAAATTAGAGAAAACATAGAAAAGACACATAAATTATAGAAATTGAAGAACAAGACACATTAAATTGTAGAAATGTAATAATAAGCTTTTATTTATGTTAAAATGGCTGCCTCATTAAAAGCTTTGCCAAGTAAAAACTTAACTCAAGAAAACCTTGGCAAAGAAACAAGAGTACAGCTTGTAGCTCAATTTTATAGGTGGAAAAGCATAAAAATACAATTATACATGGTTGCTATAAGAATCGTTGTCGGTGTCCTGACTCAGCGTCCTGACTGCCTTCACCGCCATCTAGATACAGATTGTTGAATGCGTGTTCTAATTCTGTATCCACCACACTGTGTTGGGCACGCGCATCAGCTTGTTCCCAGTGTTTCAATATGAGATGTACTTCCACCATCTCACTCGTGAGTCTTGTGCCTCTCTCCTACAATATTCTTCCGGAAAGACTAAAAGTAGACTTGGAAGAAACAGTCGAGATAGAAACGGTTAACACATCCCGTACAAATATGGATAGCACCTGTGATACGAGAGAGAGAAGGGTATTTGGGCTGGCTTCGGCCTAGCCCAGCCCAGCTTAGATCACACAC